>JAAGEH010000226.1:11699683-11906985 GCA_011751065.1 Lasiurus cinereus
TCAATAAGGTAGCTGAAATAAGTGAAATCTACTCGGCAATGGTCAACTCTTGAATGTGGCCAAACTTGAGAAAGCAAAACACCTCACAGATTAAGTGAGCTATTGATAAGAAGTGGAAAAAAAAATCCAAAAGGACAAATAAAAGTATAGACTTTGTTAGGATATAGCTGCTGTAGCCACCTTCTTTGCATAAAGATAATTTTCAGAAACATCATTGAGCATCCACTATATGCAATGTATTTATTTTCATATTCAACTAAGGTCTACTCAGTAATGTTTTTAGTTGTTCAAAAATGTGTATTATCTCATATTTTATAGTTCCATTTTGGAAATAAAAAATCTAAAATATCTTGATCACTGATAAAAAATAAAAGTACTCTACACCATTCTTAAAGTTTATATACCCTCCTTCAGTTTATTCAAACTTACTAAATTTATTTTTCCACAATGTTTAAACAATAACCACCACAGCTTCCTTCCTTGCCTTTCCTCTTTCTTTCTTATAATAACCATAACTACAGTAAATATTTTGGAATACATCATCCCAAACATTTTTCTATGCAAATCTATATACATATATAAATACTTGTATTTATATAAAATAGGATTATACTTCATGTGCTGTATTGTAATTTATGCATTTATCATTTAATGGACTAATAACTTCTTCATACTCAATAATAATTTCTATTTTTTAAAAAATGTATTATTATTGATTTCACAGAGAGGAAGATAGAGGGAGAGAGGTAGAAAGATCAATGATGAGAGAGAATCATTGAACAGCAGTCTCCTGCAAGCTTCCTATTGGGGATTGAGCTCACAACCTGGACATGTGCCCTGACTAGGAATCGAACTGTGACTTCTTAGTTCATAGGTCTACATTCAACCATTGCGCTACACCAGTGGGCCAGAAAATTCATATTCTTCATCATAGCAAGAATATGAATACAACTCATCAGTTTTCATTATAAATTATCTATGCACATATAACTGGTACTCTGGCATTGCAGAGAGGTCTGAGGTGTGGCTACAAGAATATATACAGTAAAAATGGAAGTTTCTTTTTTAAAATTTATTTTTAAAATTTCTTTATTGATTAAGGTATTACATATGTGTCAAAATGGGAGTTCCTTGATCTCCTTAATTTATAGGAGGCTAGGGCATCAATAGTTACCCAGGGCTTCAGAAATCCTCTGTGAATTAGCAGAAAATCCAGAAGGAAAGAAGATGAAAATGACAAAGGGTGGAGGACAGTACTGTCAGAGGGTATGAACCTTAAATAAACCAAAGATATCTCGAGTAATGCCATAGCTGGCTTGGCTCAGTGGATAGAGCATCAGCCTGAGAACTGAAGGGTTCTGGGTTCGATTTTGGTCAAGGGCACATGACCGGGTTGCGGGCTCAATCCTCAGGAGTGGATGTGCAGGAGGCAGCTGATAAATGATTCTCTCTCATCATGGATGTTTCTCTCTCTCCCCCTTCCTCTCTGAAATATACACATATATATGTATATATACATATACATATATATACATATATACATATACATATATATACATATATATATATATGAGAGAGAGAAAGAAAGAGAGAGAGAGAGAGAGAGAAAGAGAGAGAGAGAGAGAGGAGTAATGATTCAGAAGCAGCCATGGCAAGTGAGGAAGAGGTTGGTCCTGATCAATCAATTTAATTAGAGATATGTGAGTCAAGAAAGAGTGAGCAGCAAGCATTTGAGAGGGTTGCAGGAGAATATTTTCTGTGGAATGCCAGGTGTTTCAAGACATTTAAAGCATAGATAGGACTGGTTAAATAGTTCTAGGAACCTGGGTCTGGAATGACTCTGCTTCTAAGTAAATCTTCATGAAGAGTTTCTTCGGAAGGAGTCAGTGGGACCCAGGTTTCAATTGGCCCCAAGGGAATGCTATACCAGTTGGGCACACTGGGAAAAGATCAATTAGTGTCTGGAACCTTCAGCATGTAATTACCAAAAAAACATGACAGTTGGTCTTAGGAAACTTAGGGGAAAGGATGCTGCCATCTCTGAAATCGGCCACAGCCTAACACTATTGTAAAAACTTATATTCACTGTGGTTATTAATCCTCAAGGCCATTTTAGATAAAGAGTTTAACATACATTAGGGGCCAAAATTAAGACGTTAAGCAGAATGGGCTATAGATTTAATTCACAGCTGATTATACAACCTTTTACAAATCATTTTTAACTGGTCTGTACTAAAATACTTAGTAAAAAAAAAAAAGCTCATGATAATATCAGAACCCATTCTGTTACAACAGGCAAATAAAACCATATCTGTAAGAAGTCTTTGGAAGAAAAGAGTAAGTAAAAAAACCCAAATGCTATTAAATGTAACTGTCAAACAAGAAAATCTTGCTAAGAAAATTATATTTGGCATGTGAATGCAGAGAACAATAGTATAAAACAACAACTTAGGATTTACTATTTTAAGACTTAGCAAATATTGGGGAAAAAGTTTAAACTACTTTGAAAAGAAATGACAACTTCTATCTTTATGTTCTATATATTCTCTAGTCTTGAGAATCATATTCAACATCACTAGTGGCCTAAGAAACAAAAATTAAAACAATACACCATTTTCTCTTCATCTGACTTGGCATAATTTAAAAAAAAATCCTCACCTAAGGATATATTTTATTTATTTTAGTGGGGAGAGAGAACCATCGATGTAAGAGAAAAACATTGATAGGTTGCCTTTTATATGCACCCTGACTGGGAATTGAACTTGAAACCTAGGTAAACCTAGGTAAGTGCCTTGACCAGAAAATGAACCTGCAACCTTTTGGTGTACTGGACAATGCTCCAATAAATGAGCCACACCGCCATGGCTGAGAGGGCACAATTTTTAAAGGTCTATTATAGTTAGTGTTGAGAGCACTCTTAAACACTGCTGGCAGGTGGATATATTGTTACAATCTTTTAGAAGAGCAATTTAACAATACTGATCCAGTTTTAAATGTACACAACTGAATTTAGAATCTGATTTACATGCATGCTTATAGTAAAGATGTATACTGCAGAACTGTTTGCTTAAAAAAATGAGTAATAAATATAAATATAAATGTATTAATTGGCTGAGTCAATTAGTACATCCATACAATGGAATAAAAGTTAGCCACTAGAAAGGGAGATCTTTGTGAGCGTTCACAAATTTTCCAAAGTGGAAAAAAAATCAAGTTGTAAGTTCAGTATGAAGGACAGTAATTCTATTTTTATTTGTTTAAAAAGACCTTTTAAGTACAGCTGGCCTGGCTCAGTGGTTGAGCATTGATCTATGATTCCCAGTCAGGGCATATGCCCAGGTTGTGCGCTTAATCCCCAGTGCAGAAAGCAGCCAATGAATGATTCTCTCTCATCATTGATGTTTCTCTCTTTCACCTTCTTTCCTCTCTGAAATAATATCGTATTTAATAAAAGAGTAATATGCAAATTGACCGCACCTCTGCCACACCCACCAGCCATGCACACCAGCCAATCAGAGGGAGCATGCAAATTAACCCAACCAAGATGGCTATGGCCACAGAGAGTGCAGGAGAGAGGCTTGGGTTGCCCCTGGTGATGGAGGAAGCCAAGTTTTCTGCAAAGCCTGGCTGGCTGAGGCCTCCACTTAAGGCAACAAAGTTTCAATGGCTGCCACCACAAAGCGAGGCTTGGGTTGCCTCTGGTGATGGAGGAAGCCAAGCTTTCCACACTCCCTGGCGGTCGGGCGGGCGCTTAAGGCAAAGTTTCAATGGCTGTGCTGCAAAAGGCTTGGCTCCGCTCTAGGCTACAAAGTTTCAATTGTAGAAGATAAATAAATCCCAGATACCAGGGCCTCCACTTGTGTCATTACCCTGCAAACCACCACATGCCCCTCGCCCATGTCACCCCATGCCCCAAGGGAACACCCACCCTGATCCAGGACACCTTTCAGGGCAAACCAGCTGGCTCCCAGCCATGCTGCAGGCCTCTATCCTATCTAATATAAGAGTAATATGCAGATTGACCATCACCCCAACACACAAGATGACTGTCCCCATGTGGTCAAAAGATCCTGCCCCCATGTGGACATGGATGGCCATCAGGGGAGGGCAGTTGGCAGGGACCAGGCCTGCAAGAGAGGGTAGTTGTGGGTGATCAGACTAGCAGAAGAGGGCAGTTGAGAAGGACCAGGCCTGCAAGGGAGGGCAGTTGGGGGTGATCAAGCCTGCAGGGAGGGCAATTAGAGGTGACCAGACTGGCAGAGGAGGGAAGTTGGGGGTGACTGGGCCTGCAGGGGAGGGTAGTTGGGAGGGACTTAGGCCTGCAGGGGAGGGCAGTTAGGGGTGACCAGGCCCATAGAGTAGAGCAGTTAGGCATCAATCAGGCTGGCAGGGGAGTGGTTAGGGGGTGATCAGGCTGGCAGGCAGAAGTGGTTAGGGGCAATCAGGAAGGCAGGCAGGAATTTATGTATATATATGAAAGGAAGGAAGGAAAAAAGGAACGAAGAAAGGAAGGTTGAAAACTAAACAAGCAGATTCAAAGTACTAGTGGTTTGTCCTTCTTGCATAAGACTATTCTATCAATAAGCAGCATCAAAACAGATTTCAAATCTGTACACAACTGCTAAGTGTGTATATATTTTCACCCACCTAACCATAACTAGGTACATAAATTTGACATATTATTTATTAGATACCTCTTTAATTTCAAGTTTTATTTAGCAAGCACATTAAGCAAAAGGGGCTAGCAGGGTTTTACAATACGTACTTGTTGATTCTGCCTTCTGATGAACCATTCCATAGCATTCCTATCCTGATACATTAGAGCACTGATGATTAGAGGACATGACTATCATTATATATAATACAGAGTAAACATTCTTTCAGGTAGGCTGACAGACAGTCACAAATCGGCACACTGTTCCCAAAGCCTGACAAAGTAGTTATATACAGGATACTTACATCAGCATAGTGACCTAGCATATCACACCGGTCACATCGTTTTCTCCAGGAAGGTCTTCCATGACATCTGTGAGTAGAAGACATAGGCAAACAACAGTCTAAGCAAAAGCGGGCTGGGCAGGCATACTGGAGGTGTCCTCTCTCGGAGCAGAGGCAGCAGGCACGGACTTTCTATGTGGCAGAAAAACAGAAAATGTCTTTAGTAAAATACTCAGTCTCAAACAGCAGATTAATTTTTCTTTTTCTGTATAATTCCAAAAAAGTAACTTCTAATTTGAGACCTCAATGAAGGTCAAATCTGGAGCCTAATTATAAAGTATAACAAAATGTCTGAGATCAGAACTTTAACACAAGCTATCTGTATCCTCTGGTTGCCAAAGAGGCATATTAGCCAAGACCGGTTTGGCTCAGTGGATAGAGCGTCGGCCTATGGACTGCAAGGTCCCGGGTTCGAATCTGGTCGGGGGCGGGGGCATGTACCTTGCTTGCGGGCACATCTCCAGTGTGGGATGTGCAAGAGGCGGCTTATCGATGTCTCTCTCTCATCGATGTTTCTGACTTTCTGTCCCTCTCACTTCCTCTCTGTGAAAAATCAATAAAATATATTTAAAAAAATAAAGGCATATTAATCTGCACGTATTATCAAGTAGCATCTATTTCTTATGCCTTGTCTTGTAGGAACACTGGCAAAGTAGAATGTGTCTGAGAGGAAAAGTAGGAAGATGAGAACCTGGAATCTAAGTCCTCAAAGGAACAGGAAGAGATAGCTTTGCCTAGAGAAGCAAAGACAAAGGAGAAGCATGAGAGCTGTCTCAAAAATTGGAAAGACAATCATTTGGAAGAGTAGTAGGAATGGTTGTTAAAGGCTTAGGAACATCTAAAATCTTCAATTCTGTGTTGTTCCAAAGGTTGATGTATCTGTTTAATATAATTTACATCAATAAACATGTATCAATGCCTAAAATTATGATTTTCTAACAAGGAAAATTCTCTCATGATGAAATAGCTGTCTCATAAAGTAGAAGGTTTAGAAGTGAAAAGGGTCTCAGGAATCATTTGATTCAATCTTCTCGTTTTACAGTTAAGAAAACAGAAGCACAGAGAATTAAAGAAGTTGCCTAACGTTGTCCAACTACTGATGGGAAGCTGAAATGGAATCCAGATTTTTGTGACTAAATTTATTGTTCTTTCTCTACTCCTCCTCCTCTAGGTTACTGCCTGCATAAAATATTAACAATAAATTTAACACATATATTATGTAAGATTTGAATTCTAAGGTTATAGGGTTTTAACCCTAAGATTTTGATTTCAATAAGGTAGAAAGAAACATTACATATTTCACGTACTTGTGGAAGGGGGCAATTTTTTGACAAATGGCCACATTTTTCACAATTTCTACAGGTGACGTTTTTGTTTGCTGTATAATATCGGTGGGTCCATCTTCCAGATGATCTATTATTACATATCTGGGCCTAAGGGAGAGGGGGGAATAAAGAATTAAAAAACATTATTTCATACTACTAAAGAGAGTTAATAGTCATAGTTCAATTTAGAACCCAGTAACATGTAACATTGTGTTCTTAAAAGGAGTTAGAAAAACCTAAAAGGTGTGCTGGAAAGACAACTCTACTTTTTGCTTGCCCCTTCTCTCTATTCTTTTACATTCTCCAAATGGTTCCATTTCTTCTGTATCTTTCTCTGCTTACAGTTTGGGCCTAGCAAGGGCACTGGTATGCATCAGATAAGCTGGTGGCATTCAGAGTCAAAGATATTGCTGATTTCTATATCTGAATATATACCACATTTTTCTGACTGCGAAGCTTGCTCAAGTTTTTAGTTAGGGAATGGTGTTTTTTTAAAATGAATTTCTCTTTTATAAAGTTATAAAACTATATAGCTAATGAATACATTCCTTCTAAGGAATAGCCTAGGGTTACTGCCTATAAACTGAATTATAATTTCTAAGAGAGAATGATACTAATTTCCTCCCACCAGAGTCCTTTAGAAAATCCATTCTACCTACAATGACCCAATGCTAGCTAGCTGTCCCATATTCTAGCCAAAAGCTAGTATCTCGCAAGAAAATATTGGCAAAGCACACCAACCATGCTTTTATCTTATTTGGTAGAATTCCATCTTTGAAAAAACTTTAATCTTTTACTAGTTATTTTGCTGAATTGGTCAAGTAGACTCCAAGATGTCATAATCTAATTATATCTTAAAACTTCTCTTTTACCAACTTGTAAAATTATTCTTTTTTCTAGCCATCTGCCACAATTAAGGCTAATAAACACCTGCCACATCCTAAATATAGCCTAACCATTTCCTTACACTGAAGAAGCAGTTATTTCCGGTGTTGATTTTTAATGATACCAGGCAATAATGAGTTGAGAGGGACTAACCACCTCAGAGAAGAAACAGGAAGGAATGGGAACTAACTCATGACGGTAATTAAGTGACTGACAAAAATCAAGCCTGAACCACGCCTCCCAAAATTCAATTACCCATAAACTGAAATCAAACTATTTCTTACAAGATACGCAGGTTGTTGTTATTTTTAAAAGATTTATTACGTTATCATAATGAAGTGAAAGAAAAGTAGGAATCAAAAAACTATTAATCTATTATTCATAACATCAAAAACAATTTAATTTTACCTCAGCATCTTTGTCACTGATGAACCAGTTTACACCATCTTCTTCTACAAAAAAAAAATAAAATGTTAATCTTTGACATCTTTAAAGCACTTATAGATTGACAATAAATTATTTAATTTTTTAGTACTGAAATTGAGCTTCAAAGGTATAGTGAGAGATGTGAATACCTTAATCTTGTACTTTGGATCATTATTACTTGTGTGGCTCTGAACAAAATACTTAACCTCTCTTAACCTCAGTTTTCTTACCCATAAAATGGGAATAGTATTCGCCCTGTTTACCTAAAAACAGAATCCTGTGAGATATGTGAAAATGCTTTGAAAACTATGAAACTATAAACAAACATAAGAAAAGGAGTGGCCCAATACATGAAAATTTATGCAAGAGTAGGCCTCCCTTCTCTCCGGCTGCCCGGCACTGGCTTGCCTCCAGCCACCAGGACCCAGGCTGGCTTGCCCCGGGCCACCCGCAGACACCGGGGAACTGGCTGGCTCCCCCTCCAGCCCAGCTTTTGTCAGGAAGGACGTCCAGAAAATATCTGGTCTAATTAGCTTATTATCCTTTTAGTATCATAGATCAGTGAAGGGACCAAAAACCTAAAACAAAGGCAGAAAGAGATTTTACCTGAGCTTCCCTTTATCTGACTATAGCAGAGCTTTGAGAGTCAGCGACCCCCCCACTACCACTGCAGGTGTCCTGTTAGGGAAGTCACTGACCTTGGGTAACAGGGATATTAAAAAAACCTGTATAAACAAGCATGATCGAAACCTTACATCTGTTTAAATATTCTTTATTGATTTTAAAAAACATACTTATTGATTTTTAGAGAAAGAGGAAGGAAAAGGGAGAAACAGAAGCATCCAAGAGAGGAGAGAACATCCATCCACCAGCCACTTCCTGAACGCTCCCTACTGGGGAATCCAACCAGCACCCCTTTGGAACATGGGGGTGGTCCAACCAACTGAGCCACACTAGCCAGGGTAAAACCTATCTTCTGAAGCCCTAAACCCTCCTCTTTGTGAAGCTGGTATACAACCTTGACCTTTGCCTACTCAGTGAGGTATTCATTACTGAGTGCTCCCACATTTTGTTTTTTCTCTTATTAAGCTCTTCATTGTCAATTAACTCACAGCTTTTCCCCTCCCCACCCCCACCATTTTGGATCCAAGTAGTTACAGGGAATTTTTTCAGCCCCAAATCAGTATTAACTGTGTCCACTAGCTTCCCACTGCATTTGAGTTTCATTTTAACATTTAAAAAATTTGGATTTTGAACACTATCTCATGACTAGGGCTAAGAATTCAGTACTGTTTTTTTAAGTAGCATCAAAAATAGTAAAATAAAAAAAGCAAGAGGAGGCCAAATATCTTGAAACCATTGGTTGATCTAAAAATAAAACCAAAAAACCCAGGGGTGGGGGTGGGGAGTCCTACATTTTTCTTTATCTGTTATTTTCTCTTTGCACTGCTCCTTCACAAAACAGCACATACTTGTCATTCCTTTGGCCCACCTATGCCCAGGAGAAAGGGACATATGACTAATGCAGAAGCTAAGGAGTCCACAAAGGACTGAAAGACGTTTTCTCTCCCCTAAAGCAAAGTTCAGATTTCCTCTCTCCTCCTATCTACCCTTCTTCTCTATCTCAAAAACACAAATTGAGTTTGACTCTTTTCTCTGAAAGGAGTTTTGAAGAGACATGAAGTAATCTACATTTTCTCAGGCCTACCAGGAGTAAGTGTTTAGAGATATATATTTTAAAATAAAATACTTTTACTGAGAGAACCCAAGAGGCTGCTTTACAAAAAGACCAATCCAAAGGAGAGCAGAGATGCTGTGCTGATGATTATTTCCTTTGTAAAATTTGGAGGCTGCATCCATATACTGAGAGTGGAGAATACATTAAATAGCAGCAGTTCCCATTTCTTCATCATCATCGTCCATGCTATTATTCTTTCATTCAAAGGATTCATCTAAGGAGCAAGCTTTGCTGTAGCTTTCAAAGCTGCCTTTTGTAACTCAGTGTCCTTCATCATTAAAATTCAAAATGACCGCTTAAACTCACTTTAATTATAAAACTGCCTTCACATTGTCCTTAAAAAATGAAATTCAAAACCAGTGAAATGCAAAATAGCAACTGTTGCCACCCTCTATCCACAATAAATTTACACACAACAGGGAACAGTGAAAAAAGGGAAGGTTTGAGAGAGGGAGATCCACTCCACTCAGAATTCATCCATGTTCTGGGTGGGGTATGTACAACTTCTCTTCAACAAGCTACAGTATATTACTAACTTTGGAAAATCTATTGACAAGTACACAAAACAGGTTGCAATTGGAGATTAAATCAGACTTCTAAGTGGAAAATGAACAAGAACAAAATCAGGAACATATAAATCAACTCTTCCCCCTACCCATGGTTCCATCTTGGAAATGACCCATTGGGGCAACTCATTAGAATTTCCACAGGCAGCTAGTTCTCCACTGTGCAAAATAATGGGTATGGGACTCAGTAGAAACCTTCGTTCTAGTTTGAACCCTATCATTTGCTGTGTGGCTCTGGGCAGGTTTTTATCCTCTCTAGTTCTGTATAATAAGGGACTGGATTAATGGTACCCATGGTAACTTCTAGCACAATATTTATGTGATTTAATCAGATTTTCATTCATTATGAAATAAAAAACATTGTCATTTAATCTAGTTACCTACATCCTTTGGGGCTTTGCAACTGGCACACAGTGCCTTGCTCTCAAGCCAACTTCCCACAGGGCCCAGAGTACTCATCTTCCATCTTCTACCCAGTGCAATGAGTATAAAACAGGATTGCCCTAAAGATGCCTAATATCAATCTTAGCTGACTTATAGTTTTGTTTTGCTAATATCTAGGCCTGTGATTCTTTGCAGACTTCAGAACTGTGATAGCAATAGTTGATAACTCTTTCTTTGCATTAAATCAACAAACATATTGAAAGGTTAAAAGGAGCAAAGTGGAATAGTGCAAATAAAGATGAATAAGAGTGTATAGCCCAGTAAAACACAAGGAGACAAATGAAAAAAGAAAAGGATACAAAAATACTATGATAAACTTAGAGAGGTCTAAATTTAAGGGAGAAGGGGGGAAAAAGGGGAAAAAAGTCAGAGAAGGCTGTGCCATAAAGGAAATACTCTTGAGGTATAATTTACGTATTATAAAATATACCCATGTAAAAAATACAGTATGATGAATTTTGACAAATGTACAATCTATGTATCCACCACAAAAATCAAATGTATAAGATTTCCATCATCCAAAAATGCCAGGTGTTACCTTATGCACATTTGTAGTCAATCCCCTACCCTAGGCAACCACTGATTTGCTTTCTGTCATGATAGATTATTTTGCTGGTTCTAGGACCACATACAGGGTGGAGCAAAAGTAGGTTTACAGTTGTATGTGAAACACAGTTTATTTTCTTATTATTACTTAATAATTACTAGATGCCTAGTACACAAACTTCATGCATGAGTGGTGGTGGGGGGTGTCCCTCAGTCCGGCCTGCACCCACTCACAATCTGGGACCCCTTGGGGCAGTCGGATATCCCTCTTACAACCCAGAACTGCTGGTTCCTAACTGCTTGCCTGCCTGCCTGCCTGATTGCCCCTAACTGCCTCTGCCTCCACTGCCACAGCTTTGTTGGGAAGGATGTCTGGAATGACATCCGGAAGGTTGTTCGGCTGTCCGGTCTAATTAGCATATTGTTTTTATTATTGTAGGTTGTATTATTTTCCATATGAACTGTAAACCTACTTTTGCCTTACCCTGTATAAATAGTATCACATATTATATACAACTTTGTGTCTGGCTTCTTTTATTTCTGAATATTTATGAGATTCATACATGTTGTTGGGTAGTAGTTTGTTCCTTTCTAATAGCTGAGCAGTATTCTAGTGTCTGGATTTAACAGTTTAGTTACTCATCTCCTGATGAACATTTAGGTTGTTTCCAATTTTGGGCAGTTATAAATTAAGCAATAAACATTCTACAAAAGTCTTCCTTTGAATTGACATAAGTTTTCTTTTTTTTTTTTTTTGAAAAAATACCTAGAAGTAGAGTTACTAAACATGGTAAGTATATCTTTACCTTTATCTGGAACTGGCAAATTTTTCCAAAGCGGTTATGCCATAGTACATTACCATCAGCAATATATGAAAGTTCAAGTAGTTTCATAATCTCAATACCTGGCATTGTCAGTCTTTTATTTTATTTTCACATGATGTTATTTCATGGATTTTTATTTTTATTTTTAGAGAGAGAATAAGAGAGAAACATCAACTGGTTGTCTTCACTACATGGAATCCAACCTGGCACTGAACCTGCAATCTACTTACGTGCCCTGACTGGAAATTGAACCTGCCACCTTTTGGTAAACGGGATGGTGCTTAACAACTGAGCCACCTGGCCAGGGCTGAAATGGTTGTCTTTTAAATGGTAGCCTTAAAATGGGTATGAAGTAGAAGTGCATTAGGATTTTAATGAATATTACTCTGATGACTAATGATGTTGAGCATATTTTATGCATTTATTTGCCATTCATATGTCTTCTTTCAAAAACTGTTCACATTTTTGGCCTGTTTTTAAACTGGGTTATTTTTATCGGGTGGCTGTTTCTCTCTCTCTCTCTCTCTCTCTCTCTCTCTCTCTCCCTCTCTCTCTCTCTCCCTCCCTCCCTCTCTCTTTCTTTCTTTTTAAATCACAAAAGTTTTTTATATATTGCTAGAGACCCGGGGCATGAATTCATGCACAGGTGGGGTCTCTTGACTTAGCTGGCAAATGGGGCCGATTGGGGCTGTTTCACCCAATCCTGATTGGGGCGGATCGGGGCCAGATGGCTGGGGGGAGGGGTTGTGGGAGGTTGGCCTGTGTGAGTGCACTGACCACCAGGGGGTAGCTCCTGCATTGAGCATCTGCCCCCTGGTTGTCAGTGCACATCATAGCTAGTCACTTAGGCTGTTACACACACACACTAGTGGCCTGGTACACAAAATTCATATACATTAAAAGGGAATTAATTAGAGGAAACCCTATCTAATAAAAGAGTAATATACCCATGAAAAACACACATGATGTCAAAATAAGCCAAAGGAAAAGTGGGTAGGCAAAAATAAAAAGGACCCAGGTCAATTTTATAGAAAAGATTCCTTTATTAACTCTTGGTCGAGAATATGTTTATATACTTTCAGAAAACAACTCCAAGACCAAGTGGACTCCTGCAACAGAGAGGAACTGACAGGTTTGCGCCAACCATGAAGGCAAGAGGAGAAACAGTCCAGAGATGGAAGACGCTGACTACGCCTTGCCATGCGAGCAGTTAGCAGCTGTGTATCGCTACAGGATGCCTAGGACCAAACCAGAGAGGGTTGGACCGGCATTGCTACCATTTGTCCACTATCCAGATACCATTGATGACATGTACAAATAAGGAACTGTTTGACATTGAAACTGGGACTCAAAGCTATCGGACATTGAAAGTGGGACTCAAACATTTTTCTTTTGCTCTTGTGGGTTTATTTCTAGTCTACAGGGGCAAGATATTTTTAAAGACAAGAATCAGAGGGTGGGGGGGAAGCAGGTGCAGAGGCAAAGAAGCAATGAACAGACTATCGTGCTACAGTGGGAAGGCAGGGGAGGTTGGGGGGGAGGGGCCTGTAGGAGATCAACCGAAGGACTTGTATGCATGTGTGCGTTGGCATAGTCAGTGGATACAGGGCAATAGGGTGAGGGGTGGGGAGGGAGACAGATGAGGGCATGTACTGGGGGGTGGGGAGGGGAATAGGGGAAAAAATAAATAAAAGGAGTAATATGCACATTGACCACACTTCCGCTATATCCACAAGCCATGCCCACCAGGAGCGAGTATGCAAATCAACCCAACCAAGATGGCTACAGCCACGGTGAGAGCAGGAAGCTTGGGTTTCCTTGGCAATGGAGGAAGCTAAGCTTTCCACCTGCCCTGGCCTGCCTTGGCCTCCACTTAAGGCTACAAAGTTTCAATAACAGAAGACAAATAAATCCCAACAAAAATGGTTGCAGCCACAGAGCAAGCAGGAGGTTTAGCTCTGCTCAAGACTATAAAATTTCAATTACAGGAGATAAATAAATCCCAGATACCAAGGCCTCCAGTTGGGTCGCCAGGAGGCATGGCCAGCCTGCAAACCACCACAGACCCCTCACCCAGGTTGCCTCACACCCCAAGGAAACCCCCATCCTGATCTGGGACACCCTTCAGGGCAAATCAGCAGGCCTCCACCCGTGTACCAGATCTCTATCCTATCTAATCCTCCAATCTAGTAAAAGAATAATATGCAAATTGACCATCACTTCAACACATAAGATGGCTACCCCCATGTGGTCAAAGATGACTGACCCCATGGGGACACAAGATGGCCACCACAAGATGGCCAGCAGGGGAAGGCAGTTGGGAGGGACCAGGCCTGCAAGGGAGGGCAGTTGGGGCAATCAAGCCAAAAGGGGAGGACATTTAGGGGTGACCAGGCCAGCAGAGGAGGGAAGTTGGTAGCTACTGGGCCTGCAAGGAAGGGCAGTTGGGGGGGACCAGGCCTGTAGGGAGGGAAGTTAGGGGCAATCAGTTGGTAGGGGAGCAGTTAAGGCATCAATCAGGCTGGCAGGGGAGTGGTTAGGGGGTGATCAGGCTGGCAGAAAGAAGTGGTTAGGGGCAATCAGGAAGGCAGGCAGGCGAGCAGTTGGGAGCCAGCATTGTGAGAGGGATGTCTGACTGCCCGATCTTGCTGGTATGATAGGGCCTAAATGGGCAGTCAGATATCCCTCGAGGGGCCCCAGATTGGAGAGAGTACAGGCTGGGCAAAGGGACACTCCCCCTAACGCACAAATTTAATGCACTGGACCTCTAGTATTTTAATATTGCTATTTGTCCTTTCTGTATAATAGAAATATTAGAGATAAAAGAAAATTAGTAAAATATATATGAAAATCTCCCTCCTATCAGAGTCTGAGGCGTGCCATGGGACCTACAGTTAAGTCCCCGCCCATCAACTGCATGTGCTTCAAAAACACAGGAGACCCAGACCCAGTGAGCCCCATGCCCATTGGGTGAGACCCAGACCAAGCTGGCCCACACCGTCAAGCCCCTCTGGGTGGGGGCACAGTCTTAGGTCCCCATGCCCAGCACCAGGTGGGGAGGCACAGTCTCAGGTCCCCGATCAAGCCCCATCAAGTGGTGGGCATGGCCTGAGGTACCCCGGCTCAGCACTAGGGAGGGGGAGGGGCACAATCTGAGGTCCCCCATCAAGCCCCGCCAGGCGGGGGGCATGGCCTGAGGTTCCTAGCAAGTCCTGCAGGGCGGGAGGTGCATCCTGAGGTCTCTTGTACTGGCCAGGCACCATGCAGCCTCAGGTCCCTGCTGTTTGGTTGTGATGTTATGGCCTCGTGGCTATTTTTCATATTCTTCTGTTATTAGATATATAGATAATACCAGTCTTTTATCAGACATGTGAGCTGCAAATATTTTTTCCCAGTGTGACTTGCTCTTTATTTTTTAAACAGTGTTATTAGGAAAATAAAAGGTGTAATAAACTTGACAAAATTTCCCTTGACAATTAATGTTTTCTGCGCTCCCCAAAATTTGCCTATGCAAGGTTACAAACAAATTCTGTGTTTTCTTCTAAAGTTCTATAGTTTTAGCTTTTTATGTTTAGTTACTATCCATTTCCCCCACATATGAATATCCCGTTGTTCTACCATCATTTCAAAATTTGTGCACAAAATTCGTGCATGGGTAGGGTCCCTAGGCCTGGCTGGTGATCAGGGACTTCCAACAGCCAGCTGGGGCCTCCCTTCCCTGACTGCCAGCTGCTGGCTGGGGCCTCCCTTCATTCTGTGCTGTCCTCTGGTGGTCACTGCATGTTATAGAGAGCAATCGAACTCCTGGTCTCCCAGTTGAACTCCCAAGGGGTCACTTAGCATATTAGCCTTTTACATATATAGATGGTAGAATTCAATCTGTTAGTATTTTATTAACAATTTTTACATCTGAGTTCATGATGGATATTGCTTTATATTCTTCTAATAATGTCTCTGTCCAGGTTTGGTATTGGGGTAAAACTGGTCTCATAAGAATTGGAAAGTGCTGGGAAGTTTGTGTAGGACTGGTGATTTCTTCCTTATGTATTTGATGGAATTCATCAGTAAAGCCTTTTGATTTAGGGTTTTTCTTGTTTGTAGATCAGGAATTTTACTTGTAGAAAATATTTAAAATAGAAATTCTATGTCTTTAGTAAATATGGAGCTATTTATATTTTCTATTTCTTTTTGGGTCAGTTTTGATAGAATCAAAGAATTTGCCTATGCTTCTGAATTGTCAAAATTATTGGCATAAAATTATCCATAATAAACGCTTATACTTCCTTTTATTCCTCTAATTTGTACTTAAGCCCATCCAGTAGTAAATTTTTTATCTCAAATATTATATATTTTAGGTTCTATTTGCTTCTTTCATTTTTATATCTTTCATTTCTCTCCTTATCTCATTTATCTTTTCCTTCAAAACTCTGTATATTCATAATAGCTGTTTTTGGATATTTATTCCATTGGGTTTAAAGAGAGGATGGAAGGGAAGGGGGAAAGAGAGAAACATCAATGTGAGAGAGACTTGCCCCGATCGGAATGGGAGATAGAACTTGCAACCCAGGTACATGCTCTTGATCAGGAATAGAACCTTCAACTACCTTTGGTATATAAGAGAGTACTCTAAACACTGACCCAAACTGGCCAGAGCAATAACAACTGTTAATTTCAAAGTCCTTGTCTGTGAATTTCCTTATCTCTTCTCAGGAGGGCAAGTGTGGAACAAGTTAACATAATATGGCTGGAAGCAGAAGTCTTGTATAAGATTTTAACAGAAGAGATGAAGGCAGACACTAGTAAAAACAAAAGGCACATGCAACATAATGGGAGAGGTAAAAGAATATAGCAAACAGTATAAGGGTGTAATAATTCTTTTACTAGGAATTTCCACAGACTTCTTTATATACTATAAAGAATACTGAGAATTAAAATACTAATACTTATAAGAAGCTTTTTACCTGTAAGATTAATATCAAAGCTATTCTTCCACTTAAGAAGTTTTGCATGTCCCCCTTTCAGGTGAACTTAAAAAAATCTTGACTTCCTCCTTTGCGAGCTCTCCAAGGAACTCTTTCTATCAGAATAGTAATGATGAAGGCAGAGATAGCAAAACAATAATATAGGGTGCTCTGTTTACACCAAGCAACTACCAGAATATTTCATCTCTCCCAAAGTAAACCTTCAAAAGAAAAAAGTGAACTCAAAAGAAAAAGTGAACCCATAAAAAACTTGCACATTTCCCTCCCATATTTTCACTTCCTTGTGGAACTCTTACGCTATTTCTCTCTCTCTTTCTTACTGCATGATAATGTCTTTCACATTTATATGGTGATTCAGAGTCTATAAATTGTTTTAAACATACATTTTATCCTTAGAACAATCCTGTACATTATGGTTACATAAATGTTCACTTTTCTTTTTTTCCCCTTTTCTTCAAATGTTCACTTTTCTATGTGTACTATCTATAAAAAGTGGCAACTGGTGCTTTCTGTGGAATGTAGTACTAATGGAGCTATTTACCCATAAGACTGCATTCAGTTTTCAAAGGATCTAAAGAAAATAGTTTGGACTAGATTTCTTAGGATTAAAACCTGTTCATACTCTGCTTCAGTTATTCTTAGTCTGCCTGGTGGGTGGGAATAGCTAAATATCATTCCTTTGCCAAAAGAGCAGCCATGGACAATTAGAGACCTAGTTCTCTCTACCTTTGGAATAATATGACAGGAAATAGGAGTTAGTAAAATGTTTTCCCAAAGATCACCAAAGATTACAGACTGACTTAGTTGAGCACACCCAGCTGGTCATTTGCTGATTAGGTGCCAGGAACGAAGAATAATCTTTTCTTTAGCCTAATACCCTATAGCTCCTTCTTATAAGGAAGCCATAGATGCCTTACATTTTCTACATATCCTAATTTGTTATATCTAAAATTGTAAATCTCAATACATTTAGTGAGAAGGTATATATTTATGATTTTCTCAGCATACAATGGGCTAGAATATTCAGCAAATCAGATAGATAAAAAAACTTATTTTGCCACCATTTATTACCTAAGAATGTAAATGCAACTTTCCTCAAGTTGTAAAATGTTTTCACTTAATGTGGTGTGGTTAATTTTCAACTAATATTTACTGAATATCTCTCATGTAAAAGACAGTGTAAGAGACAGAAAGATAACCAGACACAGTGCTTGCCATAGAGTAATATGTGCTATCATCAGGTTAGAGATTCTAAAAGCATTACTGTGTTAACTAAATAACCATGGTAATTTTATTTTTTAAAACAGAATAATGATTTAGTTAACAAAGTTCTAAAGAAGACAAAATGCCCACTATAATTTGGATAAACAGGTTATTTAACAAAAATACTGAATGTAATCTACCAATGAGCAATTATTAACTTATCATGAAGACTAAATTGCCTAAACTGCCTTCCTTACAATATGTAAGTCCTTTAGCAACTGTTTTCTTCCCAAATAATCTGTGAAGCTATCAACTGGCAGCTTAAAGTTGGGAATTGGGAAAAACACACACTAGCTGGTATGTACATGCAATCACTAAGGCACAAGATTGTGGACCTTCTCAATATCTAGTCATTCAGTTGCTGACCCTAACTGACTCATATGAGATGGCACTCTTCCATGCCTCTAAAACACAGTGAAATCGTCAAGAAACCATAAATAAGATAAAAGTAGAGAAGATTGTGACTAACCTTCCCACCAGACAACTTGAGGTTAAATAATTTGGCAGTTATAGCATAAAAGACAAATGAATAATATTACATTTCTAAGTTAATGCTCCCACTCCCTTTTAATACACCTAATATTTTATTTTATTTATTTTATTTTTTAAATTAAATCTTTATTATTCAGATTATTATGTTTGTTTCTCTTTTTTCCCCTCCATAGCACCCCTCCACCCAGCTCCCACCCCTCCCTCTGCCCTTAGCTCCCTCCCATTGATCTCATCCATAGGTGTATGATTTTTGTCCAGTCTCTCCCTGTACACCCCTCACCCCTTCCCCCCTGAGAATTATCAGCCCACTCCCTTTCTGTGCTCCTGATTCTATTATATTCACCAGTTTATTCTGTTGATCAAATTTTTAATTCACTTAATTTTTAGATTCACTTGTTGATAGATATGTATTTGTTGTTCATAATTTTTTGGCTTTTACCTTTTTCTTCTTCCTCTTCTAAAAGAGTACCTTTCAGCATTTCATATAATACTGGTTTGGAGTTGATGAACTCCTTTAGCTTTTTCTTATCTGTGAAGCTCTTTATCTGCCCTTCAATTCTGAATGTTAGCTTTGCTGGATAGATTATTCTTGGTTGTAGGTTCTTGCTATTCATCACGTTGAATATTTCTTGCCACTCCCGTCTGGCCTGCATCGTTTCTGTTGAGAAATCAGCTGACAGTCGTATGGGTGCTCCCTTGTAGGTAATAAACTGTTTTTCTCTTGCTGCTTTAATATTCTCTTTCTCTTTTGCTCTTGGTATTTTAATTATGATGTGTCTTGGTGTAGTCCTCTTTGGATTCCTTTTATATGGGGTTCTGTGTGCTTCCTGGACTTGTAAGTCTATTTCTTTTACCAGATGTGGGAAGTTTTCAGTCATTATTTCTTTAAACAGGTTTTCAGTATCTTGCTCTCTCTCTTCTTCTGGCACCCCCACAATTCTGATGTTGGTACGCTTAAAGCTGTCCCAGAGTCTCCTTACATTATGTTCACATTTTTGGATTCTTTTCTCTTCTTGCTTTTCCAGTTGAATGTTTTCTGCTTCTTTATATTTCAAATTTTTTACTTGATTCTTGCCTTTCTCTAGTCTGCTGTTAGGACTCTGCATAATATTTTTTATTTCAGTCAGTGTATGTTTAATTTCTAGTTGGATCTTTTTCATCTCCTCTTGGGTCTCACTAAATTTATCGAATTTTTCTAGCATATTCTTGAAAAACCTTATAAGCGTGGTTTTGAACTCTATATCCAGTCGTTTTTTTTCCTCCATTTCTTTTGTTTGTGATCCCTTCCCTTGTTTCGGCATTTTCACTGTGCCGGGGAAACTTCTGTGTTGGATTCAGCCTTATGATACCAGACGCAAAACCGAAGAAGCCTCTGTTGAGCTTGGGAGGGGTGGAGTCTCAGGGCTTAAGGGACCACCTTGCCTTCCAGTCGGCCCCGCCCTCCACGGCCCCTGAGTCTCACGTGACTGGGTAATCCCTGGAGCGGTCCTTGTGCGCGCACCCCCGCAGTGCCTCTAACCGCTGCCTTTCCAGCTCCCCTGCGCGCCAGGACCACACGAGTCTAGGTCCCCAGGGTTTCGCCCGAAACAGGGGCTTAGTGGACTCAGAAGTGGCACAGTTCGGAGGGTCTGTCTCCCGCCCATTCGCGAAAGCCAGCGGCACAATCAGCAATCTGTCCTGCGTGCAGCACCGTGCGCGTGCGAGACCGGACCTGATCTTCTGCGACTCCCCTAAATTTCCGTGCACTTCTCCCTTTTCACAGTCCAAACTCCCCCCGTATGAGTTTCGCTGGATCTGGGGTTTAGTGTTGTAAAATAAGGGGTTCAATGCCTTTGGGAGTCTCCGTTTCCCTCCCGCCACAGAAAGCCAGCCCGGTACTCCAGCACCCGCGTCTCAGTACCTCGGCTTTTTGCAGCTCCTCTGGGTCTCCGTGAGCCCCTCTCTTTCCTTCTAGCTGTAGAACTTCCACTCAGCCAGCTTTCCTGTGGTTCTGGATGATGTCCGTTCTGTCTTTTAGTTGTAGTTTTGAAATTGTTGTGCGAGGCAGCAGTGTAGGTGTTTACCTATGCCGCCATCTTGGATTCTCCCAATACACCTAATATTTTAAACTGAAATGTCCTACTCATTGTAATTTAACACTCTCAGTGCTTCGCCATCTCTGAACATCAGCTCACTGTATTTCCTTAATCTCCAACATTGTCTTCCTCTTTGCCCAATTTTCCACCTAACCCATCCAATTTCCCTGATTACAAATTCTGAATATCATGTAATGCTCAATTTCTCATAGTCAGTGCAAATAGATAATAGTCAGTACTTTTCTCACTTGACCTCTGTGAGCATTGATAATTGTCTTAACTGATATAATAAACCACTTTCCTACTTCTTCTCTCCCTTCGTGGTTTATTTTTCTTCCACTGGTTTCTAGCAAGTAATCAATGCTCTATTCTTTGTCTTCCTTCTCATTCTATATTCTTTGTCCGAGGTTATGTCATACATGCCCACAGAGGAAACCAAAATCTCTATCTCTAGGTCAAATCTTTCATAGAGTTCCTGATTTATGGGACATCTGGATTACACATAGGTAATTCAAATTCATAATCACTAAAAATGTATTCATTTTCTCTCCAATCCTTGCATTTCTCTCTTGAAAACAAACAACCTTATCTCTCCTCCTTGGATCTTAGTCTATTTCCCATATAGAAAACCTCAACTCTTCCCTTTCACTTTTCATGCAATTACCACATCCTAAAAATTCTGTGTCCTAACGAGCTCAATGCTATTATGTTTGCCCAAAGACATTTAATTTCTCACCTAGATTATAAAAATAAGTTCTAACACCACAACCCCTTTTCCATTCCACTGTTACTGAAGTAATGTTTCTAAAATGGAAATATGAATACATTCTGCCCTCTATACCTATAGAATAAATGTGAAACTCTTCTGTATGAGATGTAACACCTTCTGTACTTTGGCACTTATCCACTTCTCTAGCTTTATCTTCCTGGTCCCAATACTACAGGTATGCCTAATAATGTCCCCAACATGTATTGCTGTTCTCTGCAACTCTGTCTATGCATATATTCCCTGGAACACAAGCCTACTTTCAACCACATGGAAATTAGGTTTGGGTCTCCCAAGTACCTAATCATGTGTCACCTCCTCCTCTGAAGTCTTCCCTGATAACCATTCAAAAGCAGAGCTGATCACTCTCACCTCTATAACCTCCTGGACTTTAATCATGTCATTTCTATTGTTGGATCTTCTAAATAAACATCAAAGCACAATTGCTTGCTATCCTAGGTACTGATATTTAGTGAATGAATTACTTAATTTAAAAATATATTTAAAAATTTCTCTCTGGTAGAAGTATTTTCTACCTCACTCATATTCCAAAAGCATGTTATTTTGTATGCCTTAGACTAGCAAAAATTTCTAAAGCATGTATTAAGAAATATATTAATAAATATTTTATTTCCCTCACTACATCTCTATGGACTGAGACCCATCTGTTTTGTATATCTATCCAGTTATCAGCACATCTTGCACACTTCAAATTACATTAGAAAAAAATTAAAAAGAAAAAAGGGAAAAATTCATATGTATACTGTTCTAAACTTGGGTACACAGCCAATTAGATAATTTGATGGACTATCACTATGTATATAAAGTTCAGTAAGACTTTAAAAACTTGAACTTTTAGTTTTAAGACTTAAAACTTGGAATTTCTGTAATAAGCAACTCCAGGAACTAAAAAAACTTAAAATATCAGTTATTGAATAACATCACTTGGCAAACACAGGATGCACACAAAATATAAGATAACTAAATATATATAGATAATCATGCCTGTAACTAGCCAGTGTTTATGGTGTAAAGATACAAAGATGAAGCTGTCATATTATTTATGTCATATCCTTTCCTGAGCCTACTTCTACTATACCAGATTTCCTCCTGGGATCTTCTCACTTCTAATAAGCAACCGAGCCAACCACAAATGAAGTTACTATTCCCAATTTCATCAGCAGCATCTGTTATTTCAACGGAAACTTTTGAAATACACACAATGTCACATGCAAATCCCCTGGGGGTTGAGCCACTTTATTCAACTTGCATTCTTCTCAAACTGCTATTTATTTCTGTCTCAGTTTTCTCTAATTTATACATTTCCATTTAACACTAGTCACAAAACCATTTTAGTCATTAAAATTTAGTACTGGCAATAATTTAAATAAAGCAAATTTTAATAGAAGAATTTGCAAGTTAGGTATCAAATTGTTCACTTATTTTAAATCACATTAAATTTACCAGAAAAAATTATATTTTTAAATGTATGTAAACAATAAATGGGGATTTAGCTTTTCTTTTTTTAGAGGTAGAGGAGGAAGAAGAAAGAGGAAATAAACACAGGTGGTTGGCACAGGGTTATATAGAGCTCTTGCAAAGATATCAGTGCCATAAAGGCTTTTGTGTGTCACCAGACAAGACAGTCAGACACAGACACACACAGTTCTCTATCATTCTTTATTCCCTCTGCCCCAAGGATGTAGTCAGTAAACCACCTGACTAATGTTTATTTAGAAATAAGACTTCTAAATATGTGTTTAGAAATAAAAGACTACTCAAATGAAACTAAATAACAAGAATAGAAAGAAAAAAATTATGAACAAAAATAGTCAATTCTGTTTATGGGAGTTGTTTTTTCTTCTTTTCCTTTTTTTTTTTAAGTCAGTTTTTCAATAAACAAAGAGATGTCACAAAACTTTCTGTATCCCATCTGGAAGAATATCAAAGGTGTTACTCAAAAACAGTTATTAGAAAAGGGAAAACAATACAAACACTTTTAGTTAATGGGTAAATTTATTTAATCTCAAAGTCAGAATGAGCTTTATGTTGGCAGATTTTTTACTTTAGAGGAAGGCTCAATACATATTTGCTTTATGTTAAAACTCCTGAAATTAAGATACAATTCATATACCATAAAACTCACCCTTTTACCATGTATAATTCGATGTTAATTACACCACATTCTCCTTCTCTCCAGTCATTGGGAATTATTATTCTACTTTCTGTCACTATGGATTTGCTTATTCTGGACAGTCTGTATAAATGAAACAAAAAATATGCAGCCCTCTGTGACTGGCTTCTTTCACTTAGCATAATGTGTCTAGTATATCATCCCTTTAAGATGGGCAAATAATATTCTACTATATTGATATACCACAATGAGATTTTATTTTATCAGTCCATTCATCATTTGGTGACTATTTGCATTATTTCCACTTTTTGATTATTAGCAATAATGTTGCAATGAACAGACACTTCCTTATAAATTTTTGTTTAGATGTGTATTTTTACTTCTTAAGTGTATATCTAGAAGTTGATTTGCTGAATGATATGGTAATTCTGTGTTTACTTTTTGTCGAACTGCCAAACTGTTTTCCAAAGTGGCTGCACCATGTTTTTTCTTCTTTTAAAGGTATCTACCAATGGTGCCTAGTCCCCACCTGCAACCCACCTCAAAAGGCAAAAATATACCATGCAGACAACCTGAAATATTTGTAAGATGACAACCACATATAAAAGACATTTAAACTTTATAATCAAGACGTTTCTTTAAAACATACATTACAGGTTTCTAGAGAGAATTACAAGGCTATATAAAAGTTGGCATCAATTAGCACGTTTCCAGTGAGCCCACATTAGATAGCCAGGGCGCTCCACTTGCTAGGCAGTGCCTGGGAGGCACTGGGAGCTCCCGCAGGTGTGATTTTGTACAGACAAGGGTGCATGGCCCCACAGTGGAAATTCTGAACTCCCGCTTCCTGAATAACTGCCCACATTTACCCCAGGAGCTCAACCTCATTGCCAGGACTCCTCAGGGTGCATTGTCAGAGGGCTGCGCCGGCAAAGGATCCTCCACAAAGGAACAGGATACCTGAGCTCATCTATCCCCAGCATGCTCTGGAAGCAGTTGTGTGTCTCTGCTGAATGGGATTTGGCACAAACAAGGGCGTCCTACCCCGCAGTAGAATTTCTGAATTATCTCTTCCTGAATAAATACCCACATCTACCCTAGCGGCTCAACTTCAGTGAGGACCCCGCAGAAAGTGTCAGAGCACTACGCTGGCTCAACCTCAGTGCAGAACCCTGCAGAGTGCCTTAGAGCGCTGTGTCTGGCAAACGTACCTCCACAGATGCCAAGTTCCAACAGGCAGGTACCCTGAGCCCATCTACCCACAGGGGGCTCTTGGGTGTGACCTTGAACAAACAGGAGTGCAGTCCTCCCCCCCCCACCCCCCCAGCAGCAGAAATTTTGAATTCACTCATCCTGGATATCTGCCCACAGACACCTCAATTACATGGTTATACTGCCAGAGCCCTTCAGAGTGCTTCAGTGTGCCTTGCTGGCAAACTTACCATGGGTGCTCCTGGGAGTAGCCACTGGGAGTAAGTGCCTATTCACCACAGGTGCAGTAGCAAAAGCTGAGTCTGCCCACCCCACAACTAGAGAACTCTGGCACCACAGTCATGCCTCTCCAGAGTGTAGGTCCCCTGAACCACATCACCCCGACAGACGGGTCCTTGGTGCCACTGTGAGGCAAATAGAAATGAGAAAAAAGCTGGGTGGTGATACTTATATCACCTCAAAATAGACCTCAAAGTAAAGGCCTTAGCAAGAGATAAAGAAGGTCACTACATAATACAAAAGAAGCAATTCAACAAGAAGATATAACTCTGGTAAACATATATGCACCCAATACAGGAGCACCCAAATACATAAAAAAAACTCCTGGAAGACATCAAGGGAGAGATCAACAACAATACTATCATAGTAGGGGACTTCAATACACTAATGACATCACTGGACAAATCCTATAGACAAAGAATCAGCAAAGAAAACAGCAATTCTAAATAACTCACTAGATCAGATGGACCTAATTGACAACTTCAGAGCATATCACCCCAAAGCCACGGAATATACGTTCTTTTCAAGTGCACGTGGGACATGATAAAAAATAGACCACATATTGGGTCACAAGCAAAGTCTCCCCCAAATTCAAAGAGATTTAAATCATATCAAGCATTTTCTCACCACACAATGGCATAATATTATAAATACACTACAATAAAAACATTCCAAAAAATTCAAACACTTGGAAGTTGAATAGCATGTTACTAAACAATGATTGGGTTATAAATGAGATCAAAGAAGAAATTAAAAAAATATCCTGGAGACTAATGACAATAAAAACACAACAACACAAATTTTATGGGACATAATGAAAGCAGTGCTGAGAGGGAAGTTTATAGCTCTACAGGCCTATCTCAAAAAACAAACAAAAAAATGCTAATTAATCACCTAACTCAAAAACTCAAAAAATTAGAAAGAAAGCAACAAGAAAAGCCACAGTGAGCAGAAGGAGGGAAATAATAAAGATCAGAGCAGAAATAATAAAGATCAGAATGACATAGAGACCAAAACAAACAAACAAAAAAACCCCAAAACAATACAAAAGATCAACAAAACCAAGAGCTGGTTCTTCAAAAGAATAAATAAGATTGATGAACCTCTAGCCAGGCTCACCAAGAAGCAAAGAGAGAGAACCCAAATAAACAAAACCAGAAATGAAAGAGGAGAAATAGCAACAGACCCCACTGAAATACAAAGGATTGTTAAAAAATATTATGAACAACTCTATTTTAACAAATTACACAACCTAGAGAAAATTACACATTCCTAGAAAAACATAACCTTCCAAAACTCACTCAGGAAGATTCTAAAAATCTCAATACGCTGATAACTATGGAAGAAACTGAAGCAGTCAACAAAAAGCTTCCAGCAAACAAAAGTCCAGGGCCAGAAGGCTTCACAGGGGAATCTTACCAAACATTCATGGAAGAACTAAAACCTATCCTCCTCAGACTATTCAAAAAAATTCAAGAGGAAGGAAGATTTCTAAACTTCTCTGAAGCCAGCATCACCCTAATACCAAAACCAGATAAAGATAACACAATGAAAGAGAGAATTACAGACCAATATCCCTCATGAACATAGATGCCAAAATCCTCAACAAAATTCTAGCAAATTGAATCAGAAAGATCATACACCATGACCAAGTAGGATTTATCCCAGGGATGCAAGGATGGTACAATATTTGCAAATCAATAAACGTGATACATCACATAAACAAATTGAGAGGTAAAAATCACATAGTTATATCAATTGATGCAGAAAAAGCATTTGACAAAATCCAACACCCCCTTTTTAAAAAAATATATTTTATTGATTTTTTACAGAGATGAAGGGAGAGAGATAGAAAGTCAGAAACATCGATGACAGAGAGACATCGATCAGCCGCCTCCTGCACGTCCCACAGTGGAGATGTGCCCGCAAGCAAGGTACATGCCCCCAACCGGAATCGAACCCGGGACCCTTTAGTCCGCAAGCCAACGCTCTATCCACTGAGCCAAACCAGTTTCGGCACACCCTTTCTTGATAAAAACTCTCAGCAAGGTGAGAATAGAAGGATCATACCTCAACATAATAAAAGCCATATATAACAAGTCCAGAGCCAACATCATACTCAATGGGCAAAAACTAAAACCATTTCCCCTAAAAATAGAAACAAGATAGGGATGCCCTCTCTGACCACTCCTATTCAACATAGTGCTGGAAGTACTAGCCATTGCAATCAGACAAGAAAAAGAAATAAAAGGCATCCAAATTGGAAAAGAAGAAGTAAAACTGTCCTTATTTGCCGATGACATGATACTTTACATAGAAAACCCTAAAAACTCCATAAAAAATTATTAAACTTGATAAATAAATTCAGCAATGTAGCAGGATACAAAATTAATACCAATAAATCTATGGCATTTCTATATACCAATAATGAACTTACAGAAAGAGAGACTAAAAAAGCAATCCCATTTACCATCGCACCAAAATTTAAGATACCTAGGAATAAACTTAACTAAGGAGGTAAAAAACCTATACGCAGAAAACTACTCAACACTGAAAAAAGAGATAGAGGAAGACATAAACAAATGGAAAAACAAACCATGTTCATGGATTGGTAAAATTAACATCATCAAAATGTCCATTCTACCCAAAACAATCTATAAATTCAATGCAATCCCCATTAAAATACCAAAGGCATACTTCACAGACCTAAAACAAACTTTCCAAAAATTCATCTGGAATAAAAAAAGTCCCCAAATAGCTACAGCAATCCTAAGAAAGAACAACAAAGTAGGTGGGATCTCAATACCAGATTTCAAGCTGTATTACAAAGCCACTGTTCTTAAAACAGCCTGGTACTGGCACAAGAACAGACATATAGATCAATGGAATACAATAGAGAACCCAGAAATAGACCCAAACCACTATGCCCAATTAATATTTGACAAAGGAGGCATGAAAATACAATGGAGTCAAGACAGTCTCTTTAATAAATGGTGTTGGGAAAATTGGACAGATACATGCAAAAAAATGAAACTAAACCACCAATTTACACCATATACAAAAATAAACTCAAAATGGATAAAGGACTTAAACATAAGATGGGAAACCATAAAAATACTAGAGGAATCCACAGGCAGCAAAATCTCCGACATATGCTGAAGGAACTTCTTCACTGATACTGCTCCTAGGCCAATGGAAACTAAAGAAAAAATAAACAAATGGGTCTATATCAAAATAAAAAGCTTTTGCACAGGAAAGGAAACCATCAATAAAACAACAAGAAAGCCCACTGCATGGGAGAACATATTTGCCAATGATATCAACGATAAGGGTTTAATCTCCAACATTTACAGAGAACTCATACAACTTCACAAAAAAAAAAGATAAATAACCCAATCAAAAAATGGACAACTGATCTCAGGAGGCACTTCTCGAAAGAAGACAGAAGGAAGGCCAAGAGACATATTAAAATCTGCTCAAAGTCACTAATCATCAGAGAGATGGAAATCAAAACAACAATGCGGTACTATCTAACACCTGTCAGAATGGTTATCATCATCAAATCAACAAATGACAAGTGCTTGGTGAGGATGTGGAGAAAAAGGATTTCTTTTGCACTGCTAGTGGGAATGCAGACTGGTGCAGCCACTGTGGAGTTTCCTCAAAAAACTAAAAATGGAATTCCCATTTGACCCAGTAATCCCACTTGTTGGATTATATCCCAAGAAACTAGAAACACCAATCAGAAAGGATATATGCAACCCTATGTTCACAGCAGCACAATTCACCATAGCTAACATTTGGAAACAGCCTAAAGTGCCCATTAGCAGATGAGTAGATTAGAAAACTGTGGTACATCTACACAATGGAATACTACACTGCGGTAAAAAAGAAGGAGCTCCTACCATTTGCAACAACATGGATGGAGATAGAAAGCATTATGCTTAGTGAAATAAGCCAGGCAGAGAAAGATAAATATCACATGATCTCACTCATCTGTGGAATATAATGAATGACATAGACTGATGAACAAGAACAGATGCAGAGACTGAGAAACGTCGATCAGAACATCAAACCTCAGGGAAGGTGGGGGTTGGTGGGAGTAAGGGAGAGAGATCAACAGAGGGACTTGCATACATGCATATGAACCTAATCAATGGACACAGACAACAGGGGGGTGGGTCATGTGAGGGGTAATGGGAGAATAAGGACAAATGTAAAAAATAAAAATTAAAAAAATTATAATAAAATATTAAATCTGAAAAAAAAAGAAAAGTTGGTATCTACCTGCTGGTAAAAATACCAAACTGGAAGCTATACTCTATGAGTCACCCTTCTATTTAACACTTCTTTACCCCTTCCTGAATTTTTTATCTTTTTCTGTACCTATCATGAACTTTGTATGTAAATGCATGTATTTTTCTTCAATGTCTCCTTCTCTGTTCAGCTGTCTTAGGAAAACAAGTCACTCCAAACACTTTGCTTTTATTATAATTTATTTTGGTCAATTTTTCTTCAAATCACTCTCCAGATCTTAAGACCAAATATGTCCAGGCTCATATTTATAGGATATATCACAAATGTCTATTCAAAGCAAAACTCATCTTTACAACCCCACTTGAAAGTGGCTCAAACACTTTCTTCCCTGTTGTTAGTTTTTTTAAATTTTAATTAATATATTTTATTGAAGTATAATTGACATATAACATATATTAGTTTCGATGTACAACATAATGATTAGATATATGTATATACTGTGAAATTATCACCAACCTAAGTCTAGTTAATATCCATCACCATACACAGGTACAAAAATTTTTGTACCTGTGTATGGTGATGAGGACTTTTAAGATCTATACTCATAGCAACGTTCAAATATGCAATAAGTATTATTAACTACTAGAGGCCTGGTGCATGAAAAATTCATGCATAGGATGGGGGGTCCCTCAGCCTGGCCTGCCCCCATTCACAGTCTGGGAGCCCTCGGGGGCAGGAGAAGGCGATCAGGGGAAGGTGATGCCCCCCCATCACACCTCTGCTGCTGCCACTGCCAGCTGGTCCTGGTTACCTGATCCTTGGGAAACCCTGGGCAGCTGGGCAGCTGCCATCCAAGGCTTGCCTGCGCCTCAGGCCGGCCCCGGGCGGCTGGGGGGCTGAGGGGACTGGGCACCACCATCTTGTGGCTGTGGGTGCTACCATCTTTAAGGGAATGGGAGTCAATTAGAATGTTCCCTCCTATTGGCTGTGGGTGCCGCCATCTTTGCAATGGCATGATGGTCAATTAGCATATTCCCTCTTTATTAGATAAGTCACTATGCTACATATTATATCCTCATGGTTAATTACTTTTATAAGTGGAAGTTAGTACATTTTGACCCACTTTACTCATTTCACCAACCCATCAATCTGCCTCTGAAAACCATCAATCTGTTCTCTGTATTATGAGCTCGATTTTTGTTTTTAAATTTTACATGCAAATGAAATCATATGGTATGTGTCTTTCTCTGATTTATTTTACTTAGCATAATGCCTTCAAGATTCATCCATGTTGTTATAAATGGTAAGACTTCATCCTTTTTTATGACCAAATATATAGGGTATGGCAAAAGTAGGTTTACAGTTGTATGAAAAACACAATTTATTCTTTCTTTAAAAAATATGTCTTTGTTGATATTTTTTAGGCATAGTGAAACTTTATTAAGACCATTTACATACATAGTGAAATCTCATGAAGACACTGTATTATGCTAAATGGAATAAGCCATGATCTTATTTATGGAAAATAATGAACAACATAAACTGATGAACAAAAACAGATCCAGAGACAGAGAAGAATCTTTTAGATCATCAAACCTCAGGGGGAAGGTAGGGAAGGGTGTGGGTAAGGGAGAGAGATCAACCAAAGGACTTGTATGCATGCATATAAGCCTAACCAATGGACACAGACAACAAGGGGATATGGGCATGAGTGGGGGGTTGGGGCACAATGGGGAGATAAGGACACATATGTAATACCTTAATCAATAATATAAAAAAAGTAATATCATTCTTGAGTATTATTCTTTAATTTTCCTAAGAACAAAATAATGGTGTTTTTAAGAGAAAATAGTGTTTTCCCTGTTGTTAGTTATTAATGGCTCAGACTGTATGTTTACTTTTACTTAACCAAATGCTTCACTCCCTTTATCTAATCAGGCCAGGTCTTACAATTACACAGTATATTCCTTTGAAATGTCTTTCCAAGCTAATACTTTGGTTTCCTTCCAGTCACCATGATTTGATCATCACCTTGGACCTAGAATTGTTGCAGTGTCTCTGTGCCTTCAACTTCATCCAATACATACAGACTAGATTTTCTCTTTAAATTCATAATTTTATATTTTATCAAAGTAATAATGCATATGGTTTTAAATACACATACTAAAAATGTGTATTAAGAAATGAACAGTAGTTATTTCCTTCCTACTCCAGCTCCCAGGTTCCAGAGGCAAACACTTTCAACACATTAGCTATTTCTTCAGCTATTTTGGTATTTGTCTGCATACATCTAAATAATGTTCATTCTGCTATTTAACATTAATAATCCTAATAAAAGTAAGATCCTTTTAATAATCTAAGTCATTTCACAAATAAATTATAGAGGAATAAGAGATAATACTTATTTCAGATTTCAAATACATTTCTTCTTTGCTCCATAGTTCCAAATATTTTCACTTTTAGATTTATAAACACCAATTAGAATGATGAGTCCATTAATTTTTTCACTTATATATCATCTATTTCCTCCTAATCACCCCTGCATAAACATATGCCTTCAGCATTTGTCTACTGGAAATAAACTATGTCAAGTAAAGTCTAGTACACAAATATCATAAAATATGAAAGAATACAATCACACTTCCTTTCATCAAGCAGGATGGTCCAGATTCTTATAATGAAATATGTAGTAAGGAATTTCCTGTTGAATGACCAACCAGATGAGAATAGCTTATTTTCTTTTTGTAGTTAAAAATATGTTGTTCACTCATTAATTCCTGAGTTTGAAAAAATTCATCTATGATATCCTCTGAAAAATCACAGTCTGAGATTTCGCCTAAAAGATTAGGTTTATCACATCATTAAAATCTAGGTACTACTATCTGTCTTTTGCATTCATATTCTGATTAATCTAGTAATTAGAAAATGGCTTCCTCTATCAATTTTCTTCTATTTGCTATTTTGGGCAGAAAATATAAAATTTCTAATTCTCAACTTTGTTTAATGAAAGCTAAAAATGATGGTGCCTCCAGACTTCTTTTATACATTCTTAAAAGACAATGCAATATTTGGTTAAAAAAATAAGAATACTAAAGATGATGCAATAGTGATGAGTTATTTCACCATTACAACCTCCTCCTAGACAATTTCAGCATTCCTCTATTTTCTTATTAGATTAGTCCTTTTTTAGGAATAATTGGTGAGGAATTATAAAATTATTCTTACAACGGTGAAATAGTAAAATATTTCAAAATATGGCAAAAATACAGACACTAGGATCCCATGAAGTATCTGAGATTTATAAAATGATTAAATGGATCCATACAGTAATTCTGAGCTAGAATGAATATTATTTTCCTAAGAAAAGTATATTTTCTCTCTGGTCTTTTGGAGACCTCTAAAAAAGAATAAAATATAAATTCTTAGAAATATGTTTAAAAAAGAAACTCAAGCTAAAATTGGGTCTAATGAACTAGATAGTATACCAAAGGTTAAACTAAACATAATTACTCTCAACTCTTACCATTCATTCAATCAACAAATATGAGCTACTGCCATATCTGTGAACAAAATAGAGAGTGATATCCTTATAGAATTTATATTCTAGTGGGAGAAAGAGATAACAAACATAGTAAGTAAATGATGTGTGTTAGATAGTGATACTTTGAATAAAGAAAAAATAAAGCAGGGACGCAAATTGGGAATGTCGGATATGAGTTACAATTTTACATAGGATTGACAAAGTAGACCTCATTGACATTTACGCAAAAACTTAAAGATCAGGAAATTAGACAAGCACTTTTGGGGTAGGAGTAGGAACAACCAAAGTACTCCTTTAAGGCAGGAACATTCCTGGTGTATCTGATGAGTAGCAGGGGGACCAGTATGGTAAGAACAGAGTGAATGAGGGAGAGGTGAAGTCTAAGAAGTTCAGGGGTACCAGTCTGTGAAAGTTGCTGAAGAACATTATAATAATAATTCTCTCTTTTATTCTGAGTGAAATGGAAAGTCAAAGAAGGGTTTTGAACAGACGGGTGATCTGACTGATTATATAAAAAATCATACTGTTGAGAATAAAAAAGGGAGGGCAGGAGCAAGTACAGAAGCACGGAGGCCAGTAGGGGGTTACTGCAATAATTCAGTCAACAAACAATGGTACCTCTGTCCAGGATGAAAGCAGCAGAGGTGTTGAGATGTGGAAAAATTTTGAATATATCCTAAAGGTAGATCCTTTAAGATTTCCTGATGAATTGGATATGAATGTAAGAGAGAAAAGAGTAAAGGATAACTCCTAGGTTTACTGGAACTAGAAGAAGCTACAGATGAACGTGGTTTTGGGGAAAGATCAATTTAGTTTTGCATAATAGATTTGTGACATTTTAGTAGATATCCAAATGAAGATGATGAATAGGCTATTGGCTATACTAGTCTTAAGTTTAGAAGACAGATTTGAACTGAAAATATAAAGAAGAGGTGTTATCAATTATGGGAAATGCCATCCATATGTCAGGATAAAATAAAAGCTGCAGACTCTTGGGTTTATTAGTAAAGTCACTGGTGATCCCGATAAGAGAAGTCTGGATGAAGTGGTAAGGCAAACACTTGACTGAACTGAAGAGAAGTGGAGGACAGAATCTGGAGGCAGTAAATATAGACAAGTTTGAGTAGTCTAACCACAAAATACTTACCATCTTTACCTTGGCATCCAATACCTTAAAACTTCTAATATGGCACTAGATGACTCAATATATGGGGGAGATTTTGGATATTATAGGGAAACTAGAAGCCTGGTGCACGAAATTTATGCACTGGGCTTGCGGGGCTCCTCAGCCTGGCCTATGCCCTCTTGTAGTCCGGGACCCCTTGGGGGATGTCTGCCAGCAGTCAGACATCCCTCTCACAGTCCAGGACCCCTCACTCCTTACCACCCACCTGCAGCAGAGGCAGTAAAGGCTCCCGCCACTGCTGCTGCTCTTGCCAGCTGTGAACTCAGCTTCTGGCTGAGCAGCACTGACCACTGGGGGGCAGCTCCTACATTGAGCGTTTGCCCCCTGGTGGTCAGTATGCATTATAGCATCTGGTCGTTCTGCAGGTCATTCTGCTGTTTGGTCAATTTGCATATTAGGATTTTATTATATAAACTAATTAGCTTTTGATTGAGTTCCAGAAAGATTACTGACAAAATTGTCTTTAATTCCAAAATACAAAAATTTACCAATGTAGCCATTACTTAAAATTGAGATTACCAGAGTTAAGCAAGAAGTTATGAGGAATTAGAAATTATTACATAAAAAATTGTGTTCAAAGGAAAACAACAATTTAAAAAACAAGCCTAGTTGATGGTGTATTTTTGTACAAATGTTCACCTTAATTTTTGAGGAAATTAACTTAAAAGTGTGTAATATTTTCAGACAGAGAATATGCATAATACAAAGACTGTCCCTTTTCAAATTCCCACTAATAGACTCTTCCAGAAGAAGAAAATCAAGACTGGTTTTAAAGAATAGAGAATGTAGCCGAAACCAGTTTGGCTCAGTGGATAGAGCGTCAGCCAGCAGACTGAAAGGTCCCAGGTTTGATTCCGGTCAAGGGCATGTATCCTGGTTGCAGGCACATCTCCAGTAGGGGGCGTGCAGGAGGTGGCTGATCAATGTCTCTCTCTCATCGATGTTTCTACCTCTCTATCCCTTTCCCTTCCTCTCTTTAAAAAAAATCAATAAAATATATTTTTTTAAAGAATATAGAATGTAAGAGCTCATATATATAAAGAGCTTCTTCTATGCTAAGTTCTATATCAAGCATTTTACCTACTATTCTAATTTAACCCTCACAACAATGCTATAGAGGCAAACATTATTACTTTTATTTTGATGGGAAAAGGTGTATTCTATATGAATTCTAAAGTATTTTGTTTAATGCCACAAAGCTTTAAGTGGCAGGTTGGAGACACACTTCCAAACTATCCTCTTAAATCAATATGCTATATTACTTTTCTAAATTATTTTTAGCAGTAGTCTTCTGGCTTTGTGGAATAAAAATATTGCTTTTCATCTCTACAATATTATCATTTTATCATGTAGCACATGGCAATTACTAATGTGAAAAAAACTTGTTGGATTTCAAACTATACTTTCCCACTTTTAATATAAGAGTCTTTGAGAATCATGAACCTTAGTTTTATTAAAACAGTGTTCCAACTTTCTAGTTGTGGTTAACTCTAGTCAATAAAGGGGCAGGAACCATTTCCATGCTACTCTCCAATGTATATCACCTTGCATGGTGTTTGGCATATAGTAGATGCTCAATAAATATTACTTAATGAATGGATTTGGAAGAACCAAGTGATTTCCTAAAAGCTATGTCAATTGCATCTATCCAGGGTACTGGTTAGCTCTTCTGTTTACCTAAGTAACAACTAAAGAGTATTTAATCTAGTCATAGTTTGCTCACCTAGCAGGGTAATTACAATTAAAAAAAAATAACAATGTAGCATTTTATAGGCTTTATGGAATATTTGGACAGATCCACTCCCCTAAATCCTGCTCTTAATTTTCAATGCTACAACCTATTTAAAATAGAATCAATATTGAAAAATAAGAGAGGAAGGAGAAAAAAGAAACACAAAAGAATGAGTGACAAAAAGCAGGAAATAATAGAAGAAAAGGAGAAAAAAGAGAAATAACATTTTCAGCTTTATTGAGGTATGATCTATATATAAAAGCCTATGTGACAGTTATGACTGAACAACCAGTTGACCCGTCACTATGATGCGCACTGACCACCAAGGGGCAAACACTCAATATAGGAGGTGACTCCTACTGGTCAGTGTGCTCCCACAGCCAACCTCTCATAGCCCTCCCTGCTGCCAACCAACCTCCGGGGTCCCTCCTGCTGGCTGAATGGCCCCCTTATAGGCCTCGATCACTGGCCAGGCCGAGGGACCCCACCCATGCATGATTTTGTGCACCGAACCTCTAGTTGATAAATAGGAGAGAAATTATTATTTTTTAATCCTTACCTAAGGATATGTTTTTATTATTTTGTTTTTTTTTTAAAGAGAGGAAGTGGGGGAGATTGAGAGAAAGAGAGAGAGAAAGAGAGAGAGAGAGAGAGAGAGAGAAACATGGATCAGTTACCTCCTGTACATGCACTGACTGGAGATCAAACCCAACCTAGGGTTTGTGCACTGATCAGTAATAAAATCCACACCTTTTAGTGTATGGGATGATGATCTAACTAACAGTCACCTGGGCAGGGCAAGAGAGAAATTATTTTAAAAATACCATCCCAGATAAAAAAAGAGGCAATAAACACCAGATATGAATTGAGACCTAGGTTCTTCTAAAATATACTGAATAATTTTGTACTATTATAATCTCTTTGAACTTCAACTTCTCATTTGTAAGCATGAATCTAGCCCCTCCATGATCTCTAAGATAAATTCTTATTTTTTACCTCAGGAGCCAACTCAAATGGTTCTTGGTTTTTAAAAATCTCCAGCCAGCCCAGCCACTATGGCTCGTGGTTGAGCATCAACCTATGAACCAGGAGGTCATGGTTTGATTCCTGATCAGGGAATATGCCTGGGTTATGGGCTCGATCCCCAGTGTGGGGCGAGCCCACAATCCAAGCAGCCAATCAATGATTCTCTCTTATCACTGATATTCTATCTCTCCCTCTCCCTTCCTCTCTGGAATCAATAAAAATATATTTAAAAAATAAAAATAAAAATCCCCAGTGATCAATCACTCTGTATTATTTCCTTTATCCATTCTAATGTCTTAGAAAATTTCTCTAAGTTCCTGGCCACACTACAGAGGATACACGTAGGAAAATTTTGATAACAAAAGCTTCAAATAACAATAGTTTAAAAAAATTTTAATCTTTTGAACAGTAATATGAATTATTAACATATGTGAAATATTTGTTAGAAATGTAAACAGTTCATTCCCCCTGGGAATATACACTAACCTCCACCTCAGAAAACGACTGTTTATAATCCCTATGCAGTACTCACTATTGAGGCCTACGAGGCAGGGTTAAAGCTGGATTTTCAACAAGGCTCACAAGTCCTGAGGTTAAATACAAATGAATTAAGGATGTTTAATCCAACTCAAGATACCATCTTTTCATATTTAAAGCAGCTTCCCTTAAACAGGAAAAATACAAAATACATGAGCTGCCCTGAGAGTAAAGCTCCTGCAGAGGTAATATAAAGGCCCATCTTTTTAACCATTTAAACTCCTACTGTGTTTACTCTCATTTCCAATACATAGAATATATCCTGCAAGAACCAGAATATTTTATGGAGCAAAAGAGCTGTATAAAAACAAAAAACTTAACAAGCATATTGATCAAATATAATTAGGACTAGCTACATAAAATGAGAAAAAGGCATAGGTTTTTCGGGTATGTGTGTAAACACACATAAATCTGTATACACATAGAGAAGTAAAACAGTTAAACAGTTTCTACCTGTTTTTGTGTACTCCCTTTCAGATATTGTCCCCTAGAGTCTTGGCCTCTGTTGCTGTCTAACTTGAATTCACAGAACTCAATGGCTCGTGGTTTTCAAAGCTTAGGTCTACGTTCACAGAACAAAGTCGCTTTCTCTCTCTCTCTCTCTTTTTGGTGGGTACAAGTATGGGGACCACAGGAACAGTTAAATTCATGGCATGGCTGGTCTACCACACAGTCGGGGGAATTCTTTAAATAGAGCCTGTCACTCTCTTGGCCCATCAATGGGATTTCCTTCTCAAACTGCTGATTCGTTCAGGTACACAACAGAGGAAATTTCAGTTAACCTTTGTTTCACCCCAGGGAAAAATCTGTCTGAAAGTATAAAATGAATAGATTAAAAAAAAAAAAAAAAGCAGCTCAGCCACAGGGCCATTCTCCCAGTATTCACTGCAGCTTAAGTTAAACAGTAAAAAGGGACAGTGGAATGTTTCATTCCTGATGGAAAATTCAAGCACAATATAGACCTTTGGAATCTAGTAGGTCACAGTTTATCTCGACGACCAAACCAAACCAACTGTCCTTTCTGTTTAAAAATCCCCCTTCTGATAATTTTGTAAGAGTCAGAATTGTTTTTGTCTAATGCAGTGGTTCTCAACCTTTCTAATGCTGCAACCCTAATTTAATACAGTTCCTCATGTTGTGGTGACCCCTCACCATAAAATTACTTTCATTGCTACTTCATAACTGTAATTTTGCTACTGTTATGAAACGTAATGTAAGTAACTATGTTTTCTGATGGTCTAAAGTGACCCTCAGGTTGAGAACTGATGCTGTAGAGCCTGAGATATAAAAATTCATGTGGGGAGAGACAAAAGAAGGAGCTCACTTTTCATTAGAGAGTTCTCTTTTCAAACAAGGGGACTCTTTGGAGAGGCTATAGCTGGATCTGGACATGTGATGTCTTGGTACAAGGTATAAAAATAAGAAAAACAATTTCCTTAAAATTAGGGAAATTTAAAATGTAAATAAAATTTAGAATATATGTATACATAATCTAAATTTCCCTAATTTCATATATTTAAAGAAAGATGATTATAAATTTTAGGATATGGTAGATAAAAGTTTGACTACCTTTTCTTTACCACCCCAAATGATTTCTGCATCCTATGGAACAGAAAAGGCACTGTACCATCAGTACTTTATATATATATATATTATTATATTACAAGTCCTATATTTTGACTGCAAGCAGTTAGGACAGCTCTTAAAGCAGCAGCAAGATGCATTTTGCTGCCCTAGCTGGTTTGGCTCAGTAGATAGAGCATTAGCTTGTGGACTGAAGGGTCCCAGGTTTGATTCTGGTCAAGGGCACATGCCTGGGTTGCGGGCTTGATCCCCATTAGGGGACCTGCAGGAGGCAGCCAATGAATGATTCTCTTTCATCATAATGTTTCTATCTCTCTCTCCTTCTCCCTTCCTCTCAGAAATCAATAAAGATATATTTTTAAAAAAAGAAAGAAAGAAATGGGTTTCCCATTACTCTTTAAAAAAAAAAAAAGAAAGAAAAAAAAGATGCATTTTTCCTCTGGGACCAATGTCATTTCATAAAAGAAAAAAATTATTCAAAGCCCTCTTTCTTAAATTTTCTTAACAAGCTTTTAAAAACTTTTTTTGTGTGGTACAATATATATCCTATATAATAAAAGCCTAATATGCAAATTGACTGAACCAGCAGAATGACCTGTCAGTGGGGTGGGGTGTGGGGCTGTCGAGTGAGTGGCGCCAAGCCAGCCTAGGGCAGAGGGAGGGGATTGCAATTGAAGGGCTGGTCGCCTCCTGCAGAAGGAGGCCACTGGTGCCTTCCCTCTATTGGCCTGCTGGTGGGGTTATGGGGAAAGAGGTTATGGGGGAGGGAACCAGAGCTGCCCCCTGGTGATCAGTGTGCAGGCCGAACTCCCCCACCCCAAATGTATGAATTTTCATGCACTGGGCTTCTAGTAATATAATATTTACCATTATAACCATTCTTAACAATTCAGTGACATCCTAGGGTAATATGCAAATTAACCATCACTTTGTCACAAAGATGGCGGTGCCCATAGTGGCTGGGGTGCTGGATGCTGTTGTTGTCGCCTTGGCAACGAGTCCCAGCATCCCACATGCCCTGGCCCACAGAATGAGGGCAGGCGGGCTTCTGGCCAGAGGCCAGCTGGGGTATGGGACACTGGTGTTGTTGCAGGTTGGGCTGAAGGACCCACCCTCCCCTGGTGCACAAATTTCGTGCACAGGCCTCTAGTTAATTCATATTATTATGTAACCATAGCATTATCCATCTCCAGTACTTAAAACTGAAACTCTATACCTATTAAATAATATTTTACCAACCTTTGATGCAGAACTTGGAAGGTATGTTCTTATTCTGACAAGATCTCAATGTCCTGACAGCACAGCTGATGTTGGCAATATCACATATTATTATTAAGACTCTAGAAATGAGATGCTTATTACACAGCTTACTCAAAAGGCTTAAGACAGAGAAGAAAGGTTTGAAGGTGGAAGTTGGAACCTGTGACAGTAAGAACCATATACTAGAATAAGGACAAAAAGTGCATGTCATTATTAAAAAGCAAGTTTTTAAATGTAGAATATTGACCCATATTTGCATATTTTAATAACCAATGGAGTTCATAATTCAGCTTTTTTGTGACAAAGTTCTCTGGACATCTTTACCCTAAGAAATGGAACCTGTCAGATAAGTAGGTTGGTTATTGGGATCTGATGATATTAAATTATTAAATATATACATGCTGAAGTTAGTGTGTATATTCAAGCTTGGATTGTTTCCTTCTCTTGGCAAATTCTAGTCCTCAAAAATCATTTCCATACTGAAAAATCCCATACCAAAGTGTGTAAAAAGAAGAATGGCTTTCAAAATGAGACTCATTAAGTCCAATTATAAGTGGTAAAAGATATATTTAAAGACCTGAGAAATATTTTCCAAAAATCTGTTTTTTGTACAAGCTTGACTCCATACACAAATTAGAGAAAGCCCCTTTATCCCCCTTATAGTTAACTGATTCTAGTTACTATCATCTACAGAAACAAAAATATAAGTCTGCTCTGTTTCTTGTTTTTAGGATACGATTTCTAATGGGAATTCCTATAAAATGAACCCATCAAAATACTGAAAACAGATAACATGGAAAAATTATTATAAGAAACAGCAATATATATATATATATTGCTGTTTCTTATATAACTCATATATATATGAGTTAATAAGGTCATGGGTTTGATTCCTGGTCAGGGCACATACCCAAGTTGTGGGTTTGATCCTTGGGAGGTGGGGTGAGGTGGGGTGGGGATGGGGATGGTACGGGAGGCAACTGATTGATGTTTCTCTCTCACATCAATGCTTCTCTCTCTCCCTTTCTCTCAAAAATCAATAAAAACATATCCTCTGGTAAGGATTAAAAAAGAAAAAAAAGGTGGCACAGGCTAAGGTTTAAGTCATGTCAAAAGAGCAACAGTATCGCATTCTTGAGGAATTATAGTAGTGCTCTCCTTATCTGAAGGGGATATGTTTCAAGACCCCCAGTGGATGCCTTACACTGTGGGTAGTATCAAATCATATATATATATATATATATATATATATATATATATATATATATACACACACACACTATGTTTTTTTCTATATGTCCATACCTCTGATAAAGTTAAATTTATAAATTAGGTATAATAAGATATTAATAACAACTAATAATAAAATATAATAATTATAATATGCTGGAATAAAAGTTATGTGAATGCAGTTATTTTTTACTAATTATTTATTGATTAATTTTTAGAGGGAGAGAGAGAGTGAGAGAGGAAGAGAAGGGCAAGAAAAGAGGGGGGAGAGCAAGAGAGAGAGAGAGAGAAAAAGAGAGGGAGAGAGAGACAAACAGACATATATCGACTTGCTAATCCACTTACTTATGCATTCTATGGTTGACTGTGTATGTGTCCTGACTGGGGATTGAGCCCACAATCTTGGTATATTGGGAGGAAGCTCCAACCAACTAAACTAACCGACCAGGGCTGGTTTCTCTCTCTGATAACCAGAGATAGCTACTGCATGATTAATGGGCAGGCTGCATATACAATGTAGATACAATGGACAAAGGGATGATTCATGTGCTAGGTGGGACAAAGTGAGATAGTACAAGATTTCATCAAACTACTCAGAATGCTGTGCAATTTAAAATTGTTTATTTCTGGAATTTTCTATTTACTATTTTCAGATTCTGGATAATCACAGGTAACTGAAACTATAGAAAGCAAAACCATGGACAAGGGGTGGTTGGGTAGTGATTACTGTACTACCTTTGTCTCAAAGTCTATTTATCTGTTATGATCACTATAGTTTTCACATGCTTACTCTTAACGTGTTATATTTTTCCCAACCTTTTATTTATAAAATTTTTCTTATCTTGATTTTGATCAATCTGACTACATCTCTTGAATATGTACAATTATATCTTTCACTAAGTTTGAAAAGATCTTATCCATATTATTTTTAAAATATATTTTCTTTCTCCTCTCCTCTCAAATGCTAATGGCCTGCTAGCCTGATCACCCCCTAACCACTCCCCTGTCAGCCTGATTGATGCCTAACTGCTCCCCTGCTGGCCCGATTGCCCTGCTCCCCTGCCAGGCTGGCTGCTCCTAACTGTCCTCCCCTGCAGGCCTGGTCACTCCCAGTTGCTCTCCCCTGATGACCTGGTCACTGCTAACTGCCCTCCCCTGCCAGCCTGGTTGCTCCTAACTGCCCTCCCCTGTAGGCTTTGTCCCTTCCTACTGCCCTCACCTGCAGGCCCAGTCCCCCCCAACTGCCCTCCTCTGCAGGCCTGGTCCTCCCTCAACTGCCATCCCCTGCAGGCTTAGTTCCCCCCAATTGCCCTCCCCCCCCCAACTGCCTTCCCCTGCTGGCCATCTTGTGGCAGCCATCTTGTATCCACATGGGGGCAGCCATCTTTGACCACAGGGGGGCTGCCATCTTCTGTGTTGGAGTGATGGTCAATTTGCACATTACTTCTTTATTATATAGGACTAGAGGCCCGAGCATGAAGATTCATGCAAGAATGGGCCTTCCTTTCCCTGGCTTCCTGCACTGCCTTTGCTCTGGCTCAGAGCCACCTTTCTGCCTTTGCTTTGGCCTGGAGCCACCTTTCTGTCTTCCCACACTGCTCAGAGGCCCAGAACAACTAGGGCAGTGCCTGCATATGCAAATTAACCCACAATCTTTGTTGGGTGAATTTGCATACACATCTCTGATTGGCTGGTGGGCATCGTGAAGGTACGGTCAATTTATATCTTTCTCTTTTATTAGTGTAGATATATATGAACATAGTCAAATTAAATACTTTAACATTCTTGTCTAATTCCAACATCTGGGTCATCCTAGAGTATGTCCATTGATCACCTTTTCTTTTTCTTTTTTTTTTTTAGTATTATTGGTTTTTTTTAAATTAAATATTTATTATTTAGATTATTACATTTGTTTCTCTTTTTTTCCCTCCATAGCACCCCTCCACCCAGCTCCCACCCCTCCCTCTGCCCTTAGCTCCCTCCCATTGATCTCATCCATAGGTGTATGATTTTTGTCCAGTCTCTCCCTGTACACCCCTCACCCCTTCCCCCCTGAGAATTATCAGTCCACTCCCTTTCTGTGCTCCTGATTCTATTATATTCACCAGTTTATTCTGTTGATCACCCTTTCTTGAGTATGCATCAAAATTTCCAGTTTCTTTACATGTGTGGTAATCTTTTATTATATCATGAACCTTGTGAATAAGACTTTGTAAATTATGGATTCTGTTCTGTTCCTTTGAAGAGTGATTTTGTTAAAAAAATAAAAACTTTGGCAAATACTTATATGCATAATAGAGGCTTCCTCCTCTGTGAATTCCCCCTTTACTTTACAGCTGAGGTAGTAGATTCTTTTCTGATTTCCAAAGTCTGCAAGATTAAAAATTTCTGAGTTCTAGCTATCCCCAGGCTGTATCAATCAGTAACTGCCCTCAGGTGAAGAGCTATAAAAACAGAAAACTCATTCAATGATGTTCCTTTATTCCAAATGTTGACTCACTATCAGTTTCTACCAACTTTTGGTTGGCCTCTACTACCTTCAGATGTTTTATGTTTTTAAGTATCAAAGTAAGCTTTAAAGTGATATATGTGTATACATTTATAGTATAGTATTCTGTCCAGAATATAATTATCTGTGGGAAGGTTGGTTCATTATGAACATTTCTGAGACTGCTTTTTTTTTTCTTACCATGGCATCATAACCTTTTTAAAAAATCTTCTTTCTGAGGTCTGTCAAAGCAAATATTGAGTCTATATTCTTCACTGCTATGTCCCTTTTTCCTAGCATAGGGCTTGATACATAAGAGGTATTCTATAAATACTTCTTGAATAAGTTAATGGATGATGAAAAAGGGCAAAATGAAAATCATCAGAAAGCTTTAAGGAGGGGAAGGTACTTTGAACTGGGATGATTAGCAATTTGTCATTTAAGAAATCATACTTTGCCCTGGCCGGGTAGCTCAAGTGGTTAGTGTCCCAACACACCTAGGTTGCAGATTCAATCCCTGGTCAAGGCACATACAAGAATCAACCAATGAATGTATAAATAAATGGAACAACAAATCAAAGTTTCTCTCTCCCTCTCTCTCTAAAATAAAAAATAAAAAGAAAAGAAAAAAGAAAAGAAACCTTGCTTTCTTCTTAGAGGCAAAGATATTTACCCTTAGTTTCAAAATATGATAAATCATGTTTAGGATTTAGATTGTTTTTAACTATAGCTTCTCATTATCTGGATAAGAAATCCCATTTATGGGTTTTATTATTAAAAGGCCCTATATGAAGTATAATCCTTTTCATCAAAGAAAATGTTATATTTTAGTTCTCTAGGTAAATTAATTATGATTTACTATTTTAGTCCACCTTCTAAATTCCTGAGATAATTATATAAGATTCTAATTTCCAAAACATTCATTTGCAAATATCTCATGAATACTACCCAATTTCCCAAAAGACAGCTTGAAAATGAGCAACCTAAATGATGGGGAAGGCTATTAACATCTACTGAGGGACTGCTAGGTGAAAAGCTCTATAAAAAATACTTTATCTCACTTAATCTTTTCAATTACCCTATGACATGATATTTTTAGCAATTATTTACAGATAAGTAAACTAAAGCTCAAAGCTGGCCAAGGTCACACAGTAGGTAAGTGATGGAGCAATTTAAATTTGGTAACTTTTGACTACATTGAAATCAATCACTTCTGTTCATCAAAATAAAACATCCTATTAAATAGAAAGTTAAAAAGGAAAAACCACAGAATAGAAGGAGATAATTTCCCAACATAAAAAGGATTCATGTCCAGAAAATATAACCCTCTACAAGTTATAAGACAAATAGAAAAACTAGCGAAAGACTTAAAATAGACCCTTCAAAAAAGAGGATATTTAAATGACCAATAAACATGAAACATGAAAACTATGTGATGTCATTTAGTTATCAGGTAAATACATATTACAGCCACAATAAAATACTACTACTCACCTACTATAATAGATAGAATTAAAATATTTAATTGTTGGTATGAATGTGGACAATGGGAACTCTCACACACTGTTGTTAGAATGTATACTGTATATAAACACTTTGTCATTAACTACTAAAGTGCAGGATATGTATACCATAGAACAAAGCATTTCCAGTCCTAGGTATATACTTGAAAGAAATGCAAAAATAACATTAAGAACAACATTATTAGCAATAGTCAAAATAGCCATTTATAGTAAAATGAATAAACTCTGGTATAATCATACAATAGAGTATCTTACATGGATTAAAAAATAAACAATGAACAAAGCAATATATGTTATAAAAAGGAAGGCAGACACATATAAAAATATATATCCTGTACAAGTCCATGAATATAAACCTCAAAAACAGGCAAATCTAGACAATAGTTAGGGCATATGTCAGTGATAAAAATATAAAGAAAATCAAGGAAAGTATTATGACAAAAGTTAGGCCACCTCTTGAAAGAAGGTGAAGGTTATGTCCAGGGAGGGGCATACTAAGGGCTTCATTGTGCTGGTAATATCCTATATCTTCACTAGGGGATGAATATGTGAGTTGTTTGCTGTATAACCATTCATCAAAGTAGATGTTAAATTTGAGAAGACTATGCTGAAGAGGCTTGTCCCACCAAATATCAATAATTAGTATAAAATGCTAATTCTCTCTCTCTCTCTCTCTTCCTTCTTCTCTCTCAAAAATCAATAAAAAAAATTTAGGGATTAAAGGAAAGGCACGATGTATGTAATTTAATCTCAAGTGGTTCAAAACTGTATATATGCATATATACATAGATAGAGAGGTTGTGGGCTAACACACAAATGAATAATAAAGCAAATAAAGTAAAATGTAAATAAGTGAATCTGGATAAAGAGTATACAGGTATTCTTTGTACTACTTTTATTTTTTATAAATCTGAAATTATTTCCAAATAAAAAGGTTTTTAAAAAGACATCAAGAAAAATTAAAAGATAAGCCACAGACTGGGAGGAAATATTGTTAATACATATGACCAACTGAGGGTTCATATCCAAAGATTTAAAATAGTCTCAAAAATCATTAAGGGGAAAAAAGACAAATAACAAATAGGGAAAATGACAAAAGATATAAGTAGGCAATTAATGGCAAAAGATGGAAGAATGATCCAAGATCTAATAAACTTATGAAATGACTGTTTAGTCTCACAAGTAATCAGATAAACAGCAATGTAAACAATGAGATACAAATATAAAACAGGAAATTTTGACAATAGCAAATACTGCCTAGGAGGTAGATGAATAAGAATTTATAAAATCATGCCTGCAGGATGCTTTGGAAAATCTAGTAAAGTTGGAGATTACCCTACTACCTAGTAATTCTACTCCTAGATCATGGGTCAGTGAACTTTTTTTAAAAGGCCAGATTGTAAATATTTTAGGCTTGTGGGTCATAAGGTCTCTCAATTAATCAACTCTACCACTGTAGGTTGAAAACAGTCACAGACAATACATACACCAAAAGGCATGGCTGCTTCATTGAAGCTTTATTTACAAAAACAGTTTGCCAAGCCCTGCTCTAAAGAAATTCTCATCATGTGCACCAAGAGACATGCATAAAAATATCCATAGCAGCCTTTTTTTTTTTTTTTACCTCTACACTTGGTTGGGATCTCCACTATATGTTCTCAAAGCACTGTTTTATTTCTCAAAGCAGTTGGGTTCATTTTGTATTCTAACATTAGCAGACAGTCAGTAGTATTTAATACATTTGTTGAAATACCAAATGAATAGAGTACCCAACACGATGCCAACATTAACAGAGTTCCATGGTTAAGAGAACAGGATCAACCCTCTGAAAGATTAGAAATTCTATTGATTTTTTGATGTGATGAGGACAGAAGTTAGGAAGGCATTCATGATTTTTGAAGCTTACTACTTTCTGTTTCTTTCTTTTAACTGAATTTACTGGGGTGACATTGGTTAATAAAATGATCTAGGTTTCAGGTATACAATTCTATAATACATCATCTATATATTGTATTATGGTCACTATCCAAAGTCAAATCTCTTCCATCATTATTTATGCCCCGTTACCCTCTTCTACCCCTATACCCTTCTCCCTCTGGTAATCACAATCCCTCCCATGTCTGTGTCTATGAGTTTTCTGTGTTTTTTTAAAAATATATATTTTATTGATTTTTTACAGAGAGAAAGAAAGAGGAATAGAGAGTCAGAAACATCGATGAGAGAGAGACATCGATTAGCCGCCTTCTGCACACCCCCTACTGGGGATGTCCCGCAACCAAGATATATGCCCTTGACCAGAATCGAACCTGGGACCTTTCAGTCCGCACACCGATGCTCTATCCACTGAGCCAAACTGGTTTCGGCTGTTGTTTTTTTAAACCCTTCACCTTCTTCACCCAGTCCCACAACCTCTCTCTAACAGCTGTCAGTCTGTTTTCTTTATCTATGAGTCTATTTTGTTAATTAGATTCCACACGTAAGTGAAATCATATTTATTTGTCTTTCTCTGACTGGCTTATTTCACTTAGCATAATATATTCTCCAAGTCTATTCATATTGTTGCAGAAGTCAAGATGTCCTTCTTTTTTATGGCCAAGTAGTATTCCACTGTATAAAGAAACTACAGCTTTTTCACACACTCATCTACTGGGCACTTGGGCTGTTTCCAAATCCTGGCTATTGTAAATAACACAGCAACGAACATAGGGATGCATATATTCTTTTGTATCAATGTTTTGGGTTTCTTTAGATATATTACCAGAAATGGAATAGCTGGGTCATTAAGGCAGTTCTACTTTTAATATTTCGAGGAAATTCCATACTGTTTTCCACAGTGGCTGCACCCATCTGCCTTCCCACCAACAGTGTACGAGAGTTCCCTTTTCTCCACATCCTTGCTGACACCTGTTGTTTGCCAATTTATTGGTGATAGCCATTATGACAGGTGTGAGGTGATGTCTCATCGTGGTTTCAATTTGCATTTCTCTGATGATTAATGACAATGAGTATCTTTTCATATGTCTGTTGGGCCATTTGTATGTCCTCTTTGGAGATGAACCTATTCAGACCTTTGCCCATTTTTAATTGGATTGTTTTTTTGGTGTTGAGTTGTATAAGTTCTTTATAAATTTTGGATATTAACCTCTTATCAGATGTATCATTGGTGAGTATGTTCTCCCATTCAGTTGGTTGTCTTTTCATTTTGTTGATGGCTTTCTTTGCTGTGCAAAACCTTTTTAGTTTGATGTAGTCCCATTTGCTTATTATTATTGTTTTAAATATACTTTATTGATTTTTTACAGAGAGTAAGGGAGATGGATAGAGAGAAACACTGATGAGAGAGAAACATCGATCAGCTGCCTCCTGCACATCCCCTACTGGGAATATCCCCTTGACCAGAATCAAACCTGGGACCTTCAGTCCGCAGGCCGAGGCTCTATCCACTGAGCCAAACCAGTTTCGGCAACCATTTGCTTATTTTTGTTTGTTTGTTTCCCTCACCCTACTTTCTGTTTCTTTGCAATACTTGATAGATTTGGAAGTTATGTATATCTTTTTTACTAGGTAAAGATGGTTAGTCTCTTTATTTTATAATAGTTTATTTGTCTTAAGAGCACTTTAGAGATACCAAGGGCTTTTACAAAACCCTCCTGAAGCATTTCCTATGTATTAGTCTCTGTGCTAGGCACTATACAAAAATAAAAAGTCTAAAAAGCACAGTTATGGCTCTGAGGAAAGTACAATTAAGTTAGGGTACAAAATAACACACAAAAAAAGAATAAGGACAAAGCCAGCACATGGAAAAGGTGAAATAAATGGTTATTAACCTACAACAAATGTTACTGATTTCTTTAAAGGGGGATTTGAATCTCTTATTTGCCTAGACTACTAAATATAAGCATTTCTAATCCTAAATAGGAAAAATTTTAATGTGTTGCACATGCACCAAAAGCCCTCTATCAATTTCCTAAAATGTAACTACAACATAGTAAAATGTTTGTATCTATGAAATCACTTTAAGATATTAAATGCAAAAATGAGCATCCTTATCATAAAGCATTTAATATACTTGTTAACAAATGGCACATACAATTTGCTTGCTATAGCATAAAATAGCAGATAATAGCAATAAATAAATTTGTTAGAAAAAATGCAAATTAAAGTTTACCATGAAAAAATAAGGGTACTTTCTGTAATGAATTTTCACTCCATAAGGGAGATGGCACTTGAAGACAGTTAAGGAGAGGAGAACTGTAGAATTAGCAAGCTTCACTTGTTGAAAGAAATTATGGTGTAGTCAAAATGTGCAAAGAAGGGGAAAACTATTTCAGAAAAACTATGAAACACAGACAAGCTAAAAGTACAACTGACTTCTGAATAGGAAAATTTTGATAAATCATTGGGAGGAAGATAGTGTTTTAGGATAAGAATTGCAAAAGGGAATTTTACCTTCCTGTTATTACTTTTGTGAATTTCTTTATGGTGTTCTTGATGTTCAATCAGTTATATCTGGAAGATTACTTGAGACATTTACTGAGAAATAATTTTCAAATTATCTATATGAACATATTAAGACACAAAATATGTTTCATGGGATATGCCTGTATATTTAATTTATCCATTAGACAGTTTGGAAAAGCTTTAAGAAATAGGTTATAAGGTTCATTAAAATAATCTATATTTCTTAGCTAAGATAATTAGTATAACATCTAAGAAATCTGCAATTTTGATGAACTGTGTTGATCCTTAGAGACAGAGCTCTAATTAAGGTGAAATGAATCTTCCTAGTTTACTACCGTCATGTTCCTAGCCAAACTGATGTACTCAGCCCTAGAACAAACCTTGTTCTTCTATTTTTCTACTCCTTGTAATTAGCATTTCCTCTTGAATTATTTCTTTCTGGGATTTTCCATCTAAGATTTTCGGACCATAGCTGACTATTAAACGAAAACCATAAACAGCAAAACCACAGATAAAAGGGGGTAGGAAACAACTGTAATAGGAAAGATAATCTAGCCATATCATATTTAAAGTTTTCTAATTGGGAGAAAACAATGGCGGCTGGCAGGACAGAGGTAAGGGAGAGGAAGTGAGTGAGTGAATATGTGTGGTGTGTATGTGAGTGAATAAGGGGCATTTAAGTCATGCAGGAACAGCAGGGGCTGGCAGACCAGGCTCTCCTGGACAAGGAGAGACTACCACCACTGTGGGTACTTCAGTAAGGAGCCCACACCATCTTGAAGGGGAGGACAGCCTTTCTTAGGAACTCATCAACCCCACCACCCAGACATGACTTTGACACTGCCCGCAACCCAGCAGACACTCCTGCCAAAATCCTGCTATCCCAGCTGCAGGCCCGTGGACCCTGGGACTTCCAGAGGTGCACCATTCCTGCAGCAGTAAGTGTATCTTTCCCTCCATAGCGGCTGAACTCCGGACACCACTTACTTTTGTGCGTTTCCAGCTGTGCAGGTATCCAGAGCACACCACTCCATAGGCAGTGCCTGGGAGCAACTGGGAGCCCCTGCTAGATGTGATTCTGTACAGACAAGGATGGGCTGCCTGCAGTAGAAATTCTGAATTTCCTCTACCTGAATAATTGCCCACAGACACACCAGCTGTGTAACTTCAGTGCCAGGGCTCTTCAAAGTGAGTCAGAGCTCTGTGCAGGTAAATGCACCACCAGTCCGCAAGCACATTTCCAACGGGCAGGCATCCTGAGCCCATCTGTCCTCAGGGTGCTTGTGGAAGCTGCTGTGAGTCCTTGCTGGGTGTGATCTTGGAAAAACAGAAACGCACCCCCCCTGGCAGTAGAAATTCTGAATTTACTCATCCTGGATACCCGCACACAGACACCTCAATTATACGGCATCAGTGCCAGGGCCCATCAGAGTACTTCAGCACCCCTCACTGGCAAACACACCGTGGGTACCCCAGGTGATCCTCCACTGGGAGCGTGTATATATCCACCACAGGTGCAGCAGCAAAAAGCTGAGTCTGCCCACCTCACAACTACAGAACTCTGGACACCACAGTCACGCCTTTCCAGAATGCAGGCCTCCTGAGCCCCGTGACCCCAACAGACAGTTCCTAGGTGCCACTGTGAGTCCCCGCAGGACAAGTGTAATTTCAATCAAGGGCAAAAGACAGAAAAAATTGCGACGCCCCCCTCCATGGCTGCTGATTTCTAGATACTGCAGTTGTACCTTTCCAGCTCACAGGCCTATATCAAGAGAACCCAAATATCTCTAGTAGGGAGCTACACTAGATTACCAAACCCAGGAAACCTGAGAGATCACACCAGTAGCACCATCCCCAAAACAACCTGAGTATCAAACCAATCAGATCTACAATTAAAACGTTACAGCAAAACATGGGAAGACAAAAAAAGCAATCACCAAAGGAAAGAAAAAGAGGAATCATCAGAAAGGAAGTTAAATGAAATTGAGGGTAGCAGCATATCAGAGAAAGAATTCAGAGTAATGGTTATAAGGATGTTTAAATGGCTGGATGACAAATACACACAACTCAATGAGAACTATAAGGAGCAGAATGACAATGTTACCAACATGAAAAGGAACAAAGAGATAAAAAATGACATAGCTGCAATAAAGAAAACAATGGAAGGCTTAAATAGTAGACTAGCAGAAGCTGAGGACTGCATCAGTGAATTAGAAGACAAGATAGGGAAAAACACACAAACACAGCAGCAACTGGAAAGAAGACTTAAAAAGCCAGAGGAGAGCCTAAGGGAGATTTGGGACAACACAAAATGAAACAATATTCACTTAATAAGGATGCCAGAAGGAGAGGAAACTGAGCAAGGAATAGAAAACCTGTGTGAAGAAATAATGACAGTAAACTTCCCTGATATTGTCAAGAAAAAAGCTATGCAAGTCCAAGAAATGCATAGAGTCTCAAACAAGTTGAACCCCAAAAGACCGACACCAAGATACATCATAATTAAATTGGTGAACACCAATGACAAAGTAAGAAACGTAAAGGCTGCCAGAGAGAGACAGAAAGTTACCTAAAAGGAATCTCCTATTAGAATATCAACTGATTTCTCAACAGAAATACACCAGGCCAGAGGGGAATTGAATGAAATATACGAAGTGATGCAAAGCAAGGGACTGAATCCAAGAATACTATACCCAGCAAGGCTATCATTCAAAATTAAAGGTGGAATCAAGAGCTTCACAGACAAAAAAGGACTAAGGGAGTTTATTACCACCAAACCAGCAATACAAGAAATGATGAATGGTCTGCTGTAAAAAAAAAAAAAAAAAGAAAGTGAAGAAGGAACACAGGGGTAAAGAATAAAAATGACAACAAACAAGTATTTATCAATAATAACTTTATATGTAAATGGATTAAATGCCCCAATCAAATGACACAGGGTAACTGAGTGGATAAGAAAACATGTCCCATATATCTGCTGTATACAGGAAACGCACCTTGGAAAAAAAGATGCACACAGACTGATAGTGAAGGGATAGAAAAAGGTTTTTCAGGCGAATGGAAATGAAAAAAAAAAGCTGGGGTAACAATATTTATATCTGACAAATTAGACCTCAAAGTGAAGGACATAAAAAGAGATAAGAAAAGCCATTTCATAATACTAACGGGAGCAATCCAACAAGAAGAAATAACTGGTAAACATATATGCACCCAATACAAGAGCACCCAAATACATAAAAAACTCCTGGAGGATATCAAGGGAGAGATTGACAGCAGTACAATCATAGCAGGAGATTTTAATACCCCACTATCACCATTGGACAAATCCTCTAAACAAAAAATCAGCAAAGAAACATCAATCCTAAATGATGCACTAGACCAGGTGGAATTAATTGACATCTTCAGAACATTTCACCCCAAAGACACAGAATATACATTCTTCTCAGGTGCACATGGGTCATTTTCAAAGATAGACCATATATTGGGTCACAGGCAAAATCTCTTCAAATTTAAAAATATAGAAATCATATCAAGCATCTTCTCAGATTACAATGGCACAAAACTGGAAATCAACTACAATAAAAACAATCCAAAAAAATCAAACGCACGGAGACTAAATAGCATGCTATTAAACAATGACTGGGTTATCAGAGAAATCAAAGAAGAAATAAAAACATTCTGGCAACAAACAACAATGAAAACACAACAATTCAAAAATCTATGGGACACAGCAAAAGCAGTCTTGAGAGGTAAGTGCATAGCTCTACAAGCTTACTGCAAAAAAAGCAAGAAACAATAGGTAATAAATTACCTAATCCTACAACTCAAAGAGTTAGAAAGAGAGCAACAAGAAAAGCCAAGTGTAAGCAGAAAAAAGGAAATAATAAAGATCAAAGCAGAGATAAATGAAGTAGAGACCAATACACACACACACACACACACACACACACACACACACACACACGATGAACAAAACCAAGAGTTGGTTCTTTAAAAGGATGAACAAGATTGATGAACCTCTAGCCAGGCTCACTAAGAAGCAAAGAGAGAGGACCCAAATAAACAAAACCAGAAATCAAAGAGGAGAAATAACAGACCCCACCGAAATACAAAGGATTGTTAAAAAATACTATGAACAACTCTATTCCAGCACTAGACAACCTGGAGGAAATGGACATATTCCTAGAAAAATACAACCTTCTAAAACTCACTCAGGAAGAATCTAAACATCTCAACAGGCCAATAACTATGGAAGAAATTGAAGCAGTCATCAAAAAGCTTCCAGGAAATAAAAGCCCAGGGCCAGACGGCATCACAGGGGAGTTTTACCAAATACTCAAGGAAGAACTTAAACCTATCCTACTCAGACTATTCCAAAAAATTGAAGAAGAAGGAACACTTCTAAGGTCCTTCTATGAAACCAGCATCACTCTAATACCAAAACCAGATAAAGACAATACAATGAAAGAGAATTACAGGCCAATATCCCTCATGAACATAGATGCCAAAATCCTCAACAAAATTCTAGCAAATCGGATCCAGCAGTACATCAGAAAGATCATACACCATGACCAAATAGGGTTTATCCCAGGGATGCAAGGATAGAACAATATCCACCAGTCAATAAACGTGACATATCACATTAACAAATTGAGAGATAAAAACCACATAATCATATCAATTGATGCAGAAAAAGCATTTGACAAAATCCAATACTCAATTTTGATGAAAACTCTCAGCAAGGTGGGAATAGAGATAATACCTCAACATCATAAAAGCCATATATGATAAAACCACAGCCAACATCATACTCAATGGGCAAAAACTAAAACAATTTCCCCTAAGAACAGGACAAGACAGGGATGCCCACTCTCACCACTGCTGTTCGAGATAGTACAAGAAGTTTTAGCCATTGCAATTAGACAAGAAGAAGAAATAAAAGGCTTCCAAATTGGAAAAGAAGAAATAAAGCTGTCCTTATTTGCAATGACATGATATTGTACATAAAAAACCCAAAAGACTCCATCAAAAAACTATTAGACTTAATAAATGAATTTGGCAGGATACAAAATTAATGCCTAGAAATCTATGGCATTTCTATACACTAATAGTGAACTTACAGAAAGAGAGACTAAAAAAGCAATCCCATTTACCATCGCACCAAAAAAATTGAGATACCTAGGAATAAACTTAACTATATGAGGAAAACTACAGGACACTGAAAAAAGAGACAGAGGAAGATATAAACAGATGGAAGAACATACCATGTTCATGGATTAGTAGAATCAACATCATTAAAAGGTCCATACTACACAAAGCGATCTATAGATTCAATGCACTCCCCATTAAAATACCAACGGCACATTTCACAGACTTAGAAAGAACTCTCCAAAGATTCATCTGGAATAAAAAAAGACCTCAAGTAGCTACAGCAATCCTAAGAAAGAACAACAAAGTAGGTGGGATCTCAATACCAGATTTCAAGCTGTATTACAAAGCCACTGCTCTCAAAACAGCCTGTTACTGGCACAAAAACAGACATATAGACCAATGGAATAAAATAGAGAACCCAGATATCGACCCAAACCACTATGCTCAATATATGACAAAGGAGGTATGAACATACAATGGAGTCAAGACAGTCTCTTCAATAAATGGTGTTGGGAAAATTGGACAGATACATGCAAAACAATGAAACTAGACCACCAACTTATACCATACACAAAAATAAACTCAAAATGGATAAAGGACTTAAACATAAGATGGGAAACCATAAAAATACTAGAGAAATCCATAGGCAGAGAAATCTCAGACATATGCCAAAGCAATTTCTTCACAGATACTGCTCCTAGGGCAATGGAAACTAAAGAGAAAATAAACAAATGGGACTACATCAAAATAAAAAGCTTCTGCATAGCAAAAGAAACCATCAGCAAAACAACAAGAAAGCCCACTGTATGGGAGAACATATTTGCAAATGTTATCATTGATAAAGGTTTAATCTCCAACATCTACAGGGAACTTATAAAACTTAATAAAAGGAAGATAAATGATCCAATAAAAAAATGGGCAATGAACCTAAATAGAATCTTTTTGAAAGAAGACAGAAGGGCAAGAGACATATGAAAACATGCTCAAAGTCACTAATTATCTGAGACATGCAAATCAAAAGGCTAATGTGGTGCCATCTCACACCTGTCAGAATGGCAATCATCAACAAATCAACAAACGGCAAGTGCTGGCGAGGATGCGGAGAAAAAGGAACCCACATGCACTCCTGGTGGGAATGCAGCCACTGTGGAGAACAGTATGGAGTTTCCTCAGAAAACTAAAAATGGAACTCCCATTTGACCCAGTAATCCCACTTGTAGGGAACTACAAGAAACTAGAAACTAGAAACACCAATTAGAAAGGATATATGCACCCCTATGTTCAGAGCAGCACAAATCACCATAGCTAAGATTTGGAATCAGCCTAAATGCCCATCAGCGCAAATGAGTGGATTAGAAAACTATAGTACATCTACATGATAGAATACTATGCTGTTATAAAAAAGAAGGAATTCTTACCATTTGCAGCAGCATGGATGGATCTGGAGAGCATTATGGTAAGTGAAATAAGTCAGGCAACAAAAGAAAAATACCACATGATCTCACTCATTTATGGAAAATAAAGAACATTATAAACTGATGAACAAAAAGACAGATACAGAGGCAGTAAAGCAAATTACAGCGGGAAGGCTGGGGAGTGTTGGAGAGGGGGAAAAGAGATCAACCAAAGGACTTTTATGCATGCATATAAACACAACCAATGGACACAAGACAATGGGGGCGGGATGAGGGCTTGTGCCTGGGGTGGCTGGGGTATGGTCTTTGGGGGAAAAAAAGGAGGTATGTGTACTACTTTAAACAATAAAATGAAAATTTAAACAAAAATAAAATAGTATAAAAACTAGTTTTCTAATTCTATGATTTGGAATCCACAAATTCTGTAAGGTGGTAAATTTAATTTAATATTAATCATAATTCTGGGAATATAAATTTCTAATATGTGCTCTACCCAACAATTGTCAGTCTGTGGATTTGTACTTTTCAGTCAGTCTAAAATTAAATCATAGGAAAACACTGATTTTACTTCATTATAATAAAGGTATATTCTGACACAACCCCCCAAGTTCTTCTTAAATATGTAATAAAACTTTACATATTAGGCATTTGCATTTGGGAAGGCCATTACCTACTTTCTTAGGTGAATTGTAGTAAGTTAACTTTAGTTAAAAAAGAAAAGAAATAAAAGTGTTATTTTTACCATACTGCTATAGAAAGTACAGTTTCTACTATCTTCTTCCAGTCTGACCTTAAGAAGTAAATGTGGCATTATGGCAGGATCTAGAGGAAGAGGTAGGATTTCAACATGTAGGGATCCGGAGAGGAGGTGAAGGAAGAGAAAGACACCCCAAAAAGAGGCTGATTGGAGAAGGGGAAAGAGGCATCAAGTGTGGAAGACTGAATCATTCAGTGTGGCATACGGGCTGAAAAAACAGACGAGGACCAGATCACTGAAGGGTTTAAATTCTAGGCTAAACAGGCTATGCTTAAATTTACAGGCAATGTGGAGCTACTAAAGATCTTTAAAAAAGGGAAATCTATGATGAGGTCTCTATTTTAGGAAGACCAGTCCAACAACAATATGGAAGGAACTAAAGGAAAGAGAGTGAAGTGACAAAGTGACAGTTTATTATTATAATAGTCTGGGTAAAGAGATAAAGGTTTTAACCACTATAGTTACACGGGGAAGGGAAAAGCTGAAGGGCATTACCTAAGTAGAATCAAGAATATTTGGCCTTTTCCAGAAAACCATACATAAGACTTGGATAATACCATTTTAATCAAAATAAACCAAAATTTGAAGATGGTAAAAAAAAAAATAAGTAAACCATATCTAGAAACAATTGACTGAATTGAATTTGGGATGGGGAGATGAGGAACTTTCTAATGCGTTCCATGCACTGATTCAAGGAAGTAAAGATTTTAGTCCTGTAAGGCAGTCATGTGATTCAATTGAACTCTACCTACCTATTTTAAAATTGAAAGCTTGACAAGAAGAGGGCAAATGTAACAAGAGTCAGTCCCACACAGTAAAAAGTGAGTTGTGTGCTTCTTGATCCAGTCTGCTGAAAGACTCCTTTCTCGAGTATTATCTAGGGAAGAGATTCATAATTGCTAACTGGATAGCCGCAGTTCTTCACCAGGAGGAAGAACATCTGCTTTCTCTCCTGATGGAATACAGGTTTCCTAGGCTACCAAATTTATCCTATATCCTACACTGTCACACACATACATAAAATTCAGAAATACAAACTCAAATGCAAGAATAAGCAGATCAAAGCTGTTTTGTTACAAGTTAACTACCAAACATTACCAGAGCCCTGGTCTTGTATTTCAAACGAAAGGCTTTTTAACGTCCCTTTTCTTGAGCAATTTCTTCTCTGATGAGAGAGAGTTCAAGTCTAACTATCACGAAGAGGTCTACAGAAAGAGCATATTGAAAGGTTTCTAAGTAATAAAATGTGAGACAAAAGCAAAGGTCTAGTTGCTGTTTGAAATTTGTGGTGCTAGCTCTGCATCTTTATGAGGAGATACATCTAAAAACTATCATTTGAATCTCAAGTAAAAAATTCATAAAATGAAGACTGATATATGAAATGTCTACTTTCCTAGTCCTTGATAGTCTGGAGGTAAGATTTAATGAGGAAAAAAATATTTAAATATGTAAATCTTGTTTTCTATTATGCTACACACAATAGAAAATGCATTGAGTTGCATTAAAATGATACAATTCACTGCCCTCCCCCAATAAACAAATAAGTTAAATATCTTTAACAGTGTACAAGTTTGACACAGAAATGTAATTAAGTAATTATGAGAAGAAAAATTAAGTCTTCCATTAAGTCAGTTTAGCATGGTCTATAATACCATTTTTCCCTTTGGTAATGTGGATTAAATTTTGCATGTGCATTTTTATTTTTTAGGTAATACCACTTTACATTTGGGCACCAATTAATAGCTTACCAAACATTCTTAACTCTCTTTTTATCTTCACAAGCTTCCATTATGGAAATGAATACTTCCATTTTATTAAGGAGGAAGGTAGGCAAGTTTGTCATACAAATAGTGACATAGCAGGGGCTCAAAATCAGGGGTTAAATCTTTAAATGATATCATCAATGACAAGCAGAGGCTTGATAAATTTTAAGATTTTATAAAAGTAAGGCATATATCGAATTAAAGAATCATGTTCACTTATTTATCCATGGTCACCAAATTCAGGTCAGGTCTTAGCTATTCATAAACCTTTACTAAGACAATATAGACTGGGTAGGGGATAAAGTGGCACATGATCTGCTCTTATAATTACTTCCCACAATTTTGACTTTATTTTCAATATTTACTTTTTTAAATAATTTTAAAATACTGATTAGGGTTTAAAAATATTTCAGATCTGAACTATTTGGCTGGCTTTTTTTTTGTTCTTACTTGAAAATGAAAAGAAATTCAAGCTAATTCTGAGAGGAATCTTCAACTTATCCAAATTAGTCGTTGCACCTATAATCTTCTCCAAATGTAATTTTTTATATTACATAATAAAATTGGCCAAGTAAAAAATATGACATGAAATTATCTGAAAAGTAAAATGACTAATAAATGAAAAGGTTTAAAGATTCCCATTTTTAGTCTTTTGATTTCAACTGTAGGAAAGATATGACACTAGTATCTTTCCTTAGTAAACAATGACATATACTGAGTTATTAAAATAACATCATTAAAAGCCTTATATGTATCTTTAATAGATATATCAACTATTAGCAAGCTACAAATTTATCTGTGAAATATAATAAAAACAAGAGGTTTTTTTTCCCACTTTTAAAATACAATGGTACATAGAAAGACCTCCTGGTAAATCAAGAAAAAAATACAGGTTATAAACTGCTATGTTTCAACAAGGAAGTGAAATTCTTTTTAGTATTTTGGTTTTATAGTTCTGGTTAGTACCAAAGTTGATGCTAATCCCACAGGTCTACAGGCCAGAGTGTAAAATGAGTAAGAATGGGCTTATAAGAAATAAGACACAAAAAAGTTAGAATGGAAAACTAAAAACAGAAATGTCTAATGGTTTTAATAATTATCATTAGTAAATTCATCTCTAGCATAACATTACTTAACTAGAGCAGGGACAATTTGATGCCCATTTTTTTTTAAATTTTTATTGTGTTACATGTATACATATCTTCCCATTGACCCCCACCCCCAGGCATACCCCAATCTCCCAGTGTCTTGTGTTCATTGGTTATGCTTATATGCATGCATACAAGTCCTTTGGTTGATCTCTTCTCTACCCTACCTCTCCTTAACCTTCCTGCTATCATTTGACAGTATGTTTGATGCTTTACTGCCTCTGTATCTATCCTTTTGTTTATCAGTTTATAATGTTCTTTATTATCCACAAAGGAGTGATATCATGTGGTGTTTCTCCTTCTTGATGCCCATTTTTAAGAAAATATGTAAGAAATAGCTTCCATGAAAATAACATCTTGGTTAATCCACTTATCTAAGTAGTTTTGAAAATCATTTTCCCAGGGAGGGGTGATCATACACTAAATAACATCTTTAAAGTAAATCATAAGAATGTAGTAAACAAAGGAATAGCACAGATTGTACTCATTAAGATTAAGTAATGGACAAAAATCTCATGTGGGAAGAATGCCTACATGTTTGAGAGAGAATTTGGCCCCATCATTTCTGTCAACAATGTCTTTTAGAAAAAATGAAAAGAAGCTAGAACAGAGCTTTACATTACACATTCACAGACTAGGATAATGTTGGTATCAAAGACACAATTAAAACATCTATTTATTTGGCAGAAAGTGATTTTCCTAAGGATCCACTGGGAGTTCTAGATGGCACAGATGACCAGGAGAGGGCAGCTCACCACTGCAGCTGTGAGTAAAGACGTGAATTCCTTTATTTGCCATCAAGGGGAGACTTGACCTTACTTATAATTGCCATAATCAAATAATAAAGAAGTAAAGATACTGCCCTTGAAAATTCTAGACAGATAAAGTATAATAGTCCTGACAACAAGTCTCCAGTAAAAAAGATTTCTGAGACACAAATTGGAGTTCATAAGCTAGGATGAGGCTCAAGTTCCTGACCCTCTCAGATGAGCAGAATACACCAAGCCGGCAATTATAGTTATTATTACTACTAATGTAGATTTACTATTTTTTTAAATAAAGCAATGCACTTTTCATATCTGAACTTTATTAGGATGAAGCTAAAATAACCAACAATTCATATTATATATACCAATGCACTTTTGTAAATTGCTACTTTCTTACAATTTATCTAAATTTTCAGATTCCCAAACTTTTATCAAAATAATTCACAAAAGCACAATGAACATAATCAAATGTAATGTCACACACATCAATCATTTGAAAAACAAAAAACAACCTCTTTGTACTTTCTCTTGGATTACATGTATCTTTAAAAAAATATTTATTAATTGAATTGCTTGGGGTGACATTGGTCAATATAAACATATAGGTTTCAGGTACGGGTTTCTCTGTTACAAGATCTGTATCACACTATGTGCCACCACCCAAAGTCACCTTATATTAGAACCAGGGTGGAAGAGAAACAGGTACACCCATCTTTGAAATAGTTTCTGTTTATAATCTGCTTGTTACTAACTAAACTGGAAGATTTGTATTGTCAAAAAAAAAAAAAGGACCACAATTATAATTTAGAACTGTCTTTTCAATCAAAAGTATGATAAACAGTTGAAACTTTTCTAATGTTAGAAGACTGTATAAACTGGCATAGTTCTATTCAAAAAGTTTGAGGATGAAACAATCTGAGCACAGAGAGCACGGTAATTTTTCTTTTTTAAAATGTATTTTATTGACTTTTTTACAGAGAGGAAGGGAGAGGGATAGAGAGTTAGAAACATCAGTGAGAGAGAAACATCGATCAGCTGCCTCCTGCACACTCCCTACTGGGGATGTGCCTGCAACCAAGGTACATGCCCTTGACTGGAATCGAACCTGGAGTCCGCAGGCCGAAGCTCTATCCACTGAGCCAAACCAGTTAGGGCAATTTCTTTATCAAGAGTCATAGCCAACATACATAACATAACATACATAACATAACAATTGGAAGAAAATAGACTATAAGTCTTATTTTTAATCCTCACCTGAGGACATGCTTTTATTGATTTTTAGAGAGAAAGGAAGAGAGAGGGAGAATCATCGATGTGAGAGTAAAACAGAAATCAGTTGCCTCCCTTATACACCCCAACCGGGAATCGAACCTGGATATGTGATGCGCCCTACAGGGAATCAAATCCACAACCTTTTGGTGTACAGGACGATACTCCAACCAATTGAAGCTGCACCTGGCAGGGTGACTATAAATCTTTTAATATTTATTTTTATAAGTACATTAATTGCTGCTGTTTACCTTAAATAAAATTAGGAGATATAATGAAAAAGAACAAAGACATATTGAGTACATAAATAGTTAAAAAGTAATTGTTTAAATACAGAATTTTATTTCCTTGTGAGTTTCTTATTTGAGGTTTAAAGGCAGCGTTTCCAAGCCTTTTTCGTATCATGTTTATACAGCACATTAGGGTAAATGGATGAGGGCACTTTAAGTCAGAGACAGCCTGCCCCCAAAATCTGAATGTCCCAGGTTCTGCCAGGCCACCCTCTGTATCACTCTGAGAAGAGAGGAACTCAACATGTTGCTCACCTGTAACTTATTCCTGTCATAGCAATGGCTGTGGCACCTTATTAGTAATTAGAAAGTTAGAATGTAAGTATCTTTGGCCAAATATAAGGGAATAAAAGAAGGAACAAGCTGTAGCTGCAATCCTACTTCCCTGAAGAATCAGTTTTACATGATAGAAAAGTGTATTATGGGAAGCAAAGAAACAGCAGAGTATAAATTGGGGTCTGTGTGTTGACTTGGACTTCTTTACCTTTCATATACACTGATGATCTCAACTCCTGTACATCGTAACAAAACAATTTTTAAAGCATTTAGTTAGAGAAACTCCCTCTAAAAATACTATTGCAGTTTTAAAGAAGAAGAAAAAAGTGGGGCTACAGAGCACATTTTTCTTAATTTTCTTCTTTAAAAATCTTTCTCAGATGGGTACAAGATTAAGGGGGAAAACTAGTTTCAGCAAATGCCAAAACTGTGGTAGCTAGCACTAAGGACCAATAAGGCTACATATGAACATATAATTTATCAAGTCACTAGGGGTCAAAATAATTAATAATCCATAGCCCCCTTCCCTTTAATCAAAAAAGAAAGGAGATCAACAATAATAAAATTCAAATGGTATTAAAAGAAAGGTAAATAATAAAACACAGCAAACTAAAGGATAGTGTAATTAATCTGAGCTCCATTGCCAAGGCCTGCCTCTTAGAATCCCAGCTTGATTCATAGTTACAGTTCTGGCTGCTAGAGAATTTAGCTTCCAGAAGGTTCCTAGAAAAGCAAACAAAGCCAGCCAACACGTGCATGGAAACTACCATCTCTCTGTCCCTCAAGACAGTAAAGGTCCCAAACAGTTCATCTTAGGGAAGTACTGAACAGCTCAATTTAAAGGCAGTTTGGCAGCAAACTTTTTCATAAAACAAGAGAGGGACAGTTTATTGGGTATGCAACCTGACATTTGCACAAGGAACTTGATTTAATACTCTACTGTTGCCATTTTGAAACTCTTTATTTTTGAACTTGCAGTGAGTGAAGGCCAATGTGAAAATGAAACACCAGTAAAGGAACTATGCCAAGGGTCAGCATATGCACCAAGCAGTTAGCACTGGCTGCCCAACTGAAATGTGCACAACTGGGGCAGTCTGGGGTACCATAAAGCACTCAAGGGTCAGCCAGGACTGGGCCCACATAGGTACTGGCAATAGTGGCAGTGGTCACAGGAAAAAGGAGGGGCTCTCTGCGTGGGAATATCTATCTGTCCCTGGAACCTCTCCCAATAGCATATGCATATATTACCTCTGCAGCCTGAGAGCCAGGACAGGCCTTGCCAGTGCTCAGACAGTAAACTTGGTCAGCAAATTATTACAGAGTAAAAGCATAACATGGCATTAGCATGTTAAGGAGTTACTAGAATTTTTAAAAGAATTTAGAACCTCAAGTTTGAAAACGAATGTAACATTGCAAAGCAATACCCACAGGCTTAGAAAAAGAATTAAAGATTGTGACATTTGATGAAAAAGAACACTATTTTCATATGAAGCTTTGGATGAACCAATTATTAATGAGGAAGACAATTTTAAATTAATTTTTCTTTATAATTGAAGATGTAGCGATAGAATGAATAACCAGGCATTTTGAATTATATACCAATCATAAAGCCACTTTGGCTTCCTGTACATTCTCCACAAGTTATAAGAAATGGCAGAGAAAATATTTAATGCCATTGTTTAAAACTGCACTTAAAATCTTACCTCACACGTATCTTTATCATCTGAAACTCATAAGCTCTTGAAAAACCAGTAGAGGAGATTCTGATGTAAAAATCATCCTATTTTCCAACTAAAGAAATTGAGGAACAGAGAAGTAAAGCACACTGGTCATAATCACAATGAAAACAAACTGCTCAAACAAACTCCACATAAAACCGATTCATATAAAGTTACATATTTTTAGAAAAATTGTCCTATAAGTCATCAGCTCTACATGTTCCCAAGTTTATATTCGAAAATAATTTCAGAAATGTATCCTAATGTTACCAAAGCTTAGTCTATAAAAAGTTCTTAACAGCTCCAGTTACAACTGCATCATCAGAAAGACCTTCTTAAAGTAAAAAATTATCAAAAGATTATTTACAATTAGGCATTTGCCAAGACTGGCTAACATTATTTGCAATTATAATCATTAAAAATTAAGTTGCTAGTCCTGGTTAGTATGACTCAGTTGGTTGGGCATTGTCCAGCAAACTGAAAGGATGCCGGTTTGATCCCTAGTCAAAGTACATGCCCGATTTGGGGGCTTGATCTCTAGCAGGGGGCGTGCAAGAGGCAGCTAATTACTGTCTTGCTCTCATATCGATGTTTCTCTCTCTTCTTTCCTCTCTCTCTCTAAATCAATAAAAAAATCTTTAAAAACAAATGAAGTATAAATTGACCTAAGAAATGACAGAAAAGCAGATGAGAAAAATCAAATAAATCAAGATGTCACACTGATAGTGTTATAATTTCTAGTTTTATATAAAATCAAAATCCCCAAATATTATTTTTTATAATTTGTAGCTTTATGTTGTTACTTGTCCATTGCTATTACCTCTATTATGCTTTATAAGAACATAGTTTTAAATAAAAAATTATTAAAGGTTAGTACCTTTAACTGCACTTTCTTCCTGCTCTTTAAAGAGGACCCTGCATTTTCATTTTGTATTGAGTCCCACAAAATAGGTAACCAGCCCTACCTTGGGGAGGCTAATCCAATCGTTCTCAATGCATGGCTGTTGTTTTGCAAAACCCTCCTGCTTCTGGAGGGCAACTTTAACAGATATCTATGCCCCTCCCTACCAGTTTTGTCCTGACTATCTCTGGCCACCTTGCTCTATTCTACCTTCTATGCTGTGATTCCCAAACCTATAATCTTTTTAAAAATATATATTTTATTGATTTTTTTTTTTTTTTTTACAGAGAGGAAGGGAGAGGGATAGAGAGTTAGAAACATCAATGAGAGAGAAACATTGATCAGCTGCCTCCTGCACACTTCCTACTGGGGATGTGCCCGCAACCAAGGTACATGCCCTTGACTGGAATCGAACGTGGGACCCTTCAATCCGTAGGCCAACACTCTATCCACTGAGCCAAACCGGTTAGGACCAAACCTGTAATCTTGATCTCAAAAGGCCAGGATTTTTCCCATTTTACATTTTCTCTCCTATCCCTCCAATTTGTTGAACAATATCCTTTTATTCCCTAAATTCAATCAGTCACTACATAAGTCTTATTAGATCTCTTGTTTTGACTCTCAATTCTGTAACTTAATCCAATATTCACTGTGATCATCCTAAACCAAGCCCTTCCTAACGTACTGGGAAGATAAATCTTATCTCACACGTATCTTTATCATCTGAAACTCATAAGCTCTTGAAAAACCAGTAGAAGAGATTCTGATGTAAAAATCATTCTATTTTTCAACTAAAGAAATTGAGGAACAGAGAAGTAACACACATTGGTCATAATCACAATGAAAACGAACTGCTCAAGCCATGGAGAGGAGGGTCTGATTGCATAACATCCTCCATTATATCATGCTGTCTAGTCTTATGAGTATTCCAATTGCAGTAAAATTTTCAACAGATCAATTTCTCATCTAAGACCTTTTATATCTACTGCTTAAAAGATAAATAGAGCTCCTAAGCTGAAAATTTTAGGACCATCAACCCAACCTCCCCAAATTAGGTTTTAATCTGTACTTGAAACTGTTATCTCCTACTATTAGAACACGGCTCTATACTACAGTCTTTTAATCTGCTTGCTAACCTAACAAATTTCTGTCCATCGCATAAGGTACAACTCAGCCAAGACACCTCCCTTACGAGGTCTTACTTGATTTTTCCCGTCAAGAACCAGTCTTTTACTACTTTGACTTTCTACTGAAGTTTATATTTATGTACATGCAACATACTTTCCTTGAAGGGAGGTTCCATAAAGACTCGTTTCTATAGCACCATGAGATTTAGCAATGAATTAATATCTCGTTTAGCCTTGAGGACACAGCTAGTCTCACCATTCACTCAAACATTTATTACCCACCATGCGCTGGTACCATACTAAATTTTGTGGAGAGTTATATATGAAGTCTAAGGACACCAGAGAAAGATGCAGGACTAACACATGCATGTATAGCTGCTCCTTCCCCAACTCTACTAATAAAGACAGTAAAGGGGTTTAAAGAGTCAAATGTCTTCCAAATTCCTCTTCCTTCTCTTTGCAATTATCTTATCTGTACCTCAGCCAATGACTACAAGTTTACTTTCTGGAGGTAATAAGTAAAAAAAGTTTCTGAATTGTTGCAGGGATAACAAACGGAAACAAAGATTAGGTGAACATATATATACTCAACAGATTCTGAGACCCATCCCATCCCTCTTCCCCAACTTGGCACTTAGAACACTGTCAACCAAATTCTTGAGGCAGATGATCTAATACTTTTTCTCTTTTCCAAGAATTCTAACTAACCTAGAAGTAAGTCCTAAATATGTTCACATAGGAGTTTTCTCAGAGAAGAAAATCAGCTAAATTTCCCTAAGTGAAGTAATAAATACCCAAAGCATGCTCTGGGTATGCAATCTGTTTGTTTTCCCACTTTTAATCATAAGCAAACGACTAAGAATTATCAAATATTTGATAAATACCTGAAATGAAAGCTAAGGCCAACTGAAACAAACAAACAGAAAACAGAAAAGGCAACTTGGATGAAACATACTATTTAGAAATAACGAAATTATAAAGAATATTCTTCAACAGAAAATACTAGTATTATATCCATAAGTTATAAGTCCTCCAAGTTGCTGGGATTTTTTAAACTTAGTTTTCTATATACTTCTCACTAAACTAACCCAAAATATTTTTCATTAAATTTTCTCCTAATACACAGACACAAAACACACACATACTTTAAAGAACAATCAGATAACAGAGAAAGATAAGCAGGCACATAAACATAACCACTCATCCTTGGAAAATAAAAAACACAACAGCAAAAAGGAAAAATTCAATAGATGTATGGGAAAATAAAGTTGAGGAACCCTCCTACAACATAGAGCAAAGTGAAAAATTTAGAGCATCAATTCAGGAGGTCCAATATATGAAAACTAAATGTTCTAGAACAGTAGTTCTCAACCTGTGGGTCGCGACCCCTTTGGGGGTCAAACAACCCTTTCACAGGGGTCGCTTAAGACCATCGGAAAATGCAGATATTTACATCACAATCCATAACAGTAGCAAAATTTCATGGTTGGGGGTCACCACCACATGAGGAACTGTATGCAAAGGTCGCGGCCTTAGGAAGGTTGAGAACCACTGTTCTATAAAGAGAGAACAAAGAAAAAGAAGGGGAGAACATCATGAAAAAAAAAATAGTTAGGGCCCTGGCTGGTGTGACTCATCACCTGCACCAAAGCATGGCAAGTTTGATTCCCACTCAGAGCATATGCCTGGGTTTTGGGCTCAATCCCCGGTAGGGGGCATGCAGGAGGCAGCTGATCAATGTTTGACTCTCACTTTGACCTCCCTCCTACCCTCCCTCTTTTTCTCACTCCCTCCCTTCCTCGGAAAAAAAGTCTTAAAAAAAAAATTAGAAACCCATTTCCCAGAAAGGAGAGACAAGATATGTATTTCCAGGTTGAAAGGGTCTAACGAGCATCCTACATAGTAGGTAAAAAGAAATCCAAAGAGAATCTTATACACTTCCAGAGATTTCAAAAGAAAAAGCATGTCACATTCAAAGGATTAGAAATCAGAATAACTTAAGGCATCTCATCAAAACTGGAAATTAGCAAGCAATGGAGTAATGCCTTCCTTTTCAACACAGGAGTTCTATCTTTATGCATCCTTTCTCAGGACATTATTAGAGATGAATGCTTTCAAAATGAGTCCGAAAACCAAGGAAGAAGATGAAATGGGATATGGGAACAGAAGCTCCACCCCAGGATAAAAGCAAAAGGAATTCCTAGGATGATAGTAAAGAGACATCCTAGAAGGACAATGGGCACCAGTATATAGGGCAACTAGACCAGGATGAAGCCGTCAGAATTTACCCCCCAAAGATAAAAAATTGACAAAAACCTCCAACTGTTTGAGCACTGTGGGAGAAGATTTAGATAATTTAAAAAGAATTTTGAGTTGATTTAGGGTTAAGCATATGGAAAACTAAGTAAACAACAACAAAAACAAGGCAAAAATGTGGGTTAGGGTATGGTAGGAACAATACAGTAAAGGAAACTCATGATTTTACCTAATGATTTTGCTATTCAATAACATTTATGTAGTCATAATAATGTAAAACACTGACTCTAATCTAATTATATAGGGAAGATGGAAAGAGTGCCTGCGTGGAGTGAGAACAGAACGAGGTAAAGATAAATCCCATTTTCTATAATGAGAAGTCTATAGGCATTTCTAAAACTGAAAAGTCAAGAATTACAAGAATGTAACTAAGAGAAACAGAGAACAAAAACAAAAGAATCAGCTAAAATAATGGATCATATTGACTTTGGGCAAAGGTGAAATGACAGTGGTGGTAGATGATGATAGAATACTGTCTTTCACAATAAAATCTGCAAAATATTGACTTTTTGAAGCTATATGAAAGTATAATTTGATAATCATTAAAAAATATTTAAGCCACCCTGGCCAGAGTGGCTGGCTCCATTGGTTGAGCATTGGCCCATGCATGTATGGAAAGGTCGTTAGTTAAGTTCCCGGTCAGAACACATGCCCAGATTGCAGGTTCAATCCTTGGTTGTGGTGCATATGTGAGGCAACCAATCAATATGTTTTCTCTCACATTGATATTTCTAACAAATTTTTAAAAACATATTTTAAAAAATAATAATTAAACCATTGAAGGCTTAAACAGTAGTGGGAGAGATTCACATATAAACTGATAATTATAAGACAGGGTTTAACAGAAAATGGCTGGATTCTCATATCTAGCCTATATTCAGTCTGTTGTGATATGCTGTTTTGATTGAAGAACATGAAAATAATCTGGCCTCAAAAAGATAATGCAGTTGGAAAGGGAACTGAATTTCAACAATTATTTAAGATAACTGTGGATATTGTTCTTTAATACTACACCAAACTTAACAAGTAGTAGTTTCTTAAAAATTAGTTACAATATGAAATCTGAAATTGATCTATCTTGCACCTTGAATGGATTTTTATCCATGTATAATTTTATAACATCATGTATTGGTCATGTGGAAAATATTGGTTCACCGAGTTAAACTTTGTGTGCACTTCCCATTTCATCATACAGAATATTTAAAAAACATGTACTGAAGCATTCAGATTTAATAAAATTAATTCTTTTTATTCACTCATCAAGAACATTCTTAAGTGAAACTAGCCTTTTAAAAAAACTTATGGTGTGCAGAAATGAAGACTATAATATCATTATGGTTTGGTGCAATTGCCTTGATTTGTGCTAAGGAGCCAGCAATTTTACTCATCATTGCTTTTACACCATCAGTGCAAATGTCAACATAGTAAAAAATGCAAATAACTTCTTAGTATTATTATGAAGATAGATTTCACCTCAAAGACCCTCTGAAAGGACTCAGTGACTCCCAGATGTACACAACCCACACTTTGAGAACAACTACTGTAGATCATTGACTAATATAAAGAAAAAGGTATATAGAGCCAATAGGTATTTGATGTTTTTAAATTTGGGAAGAAAAACAGAGACCTATAACCTATAATAATTTGTAAATTCTGCTGATTCATGAGTCTGAATGGCATGTTCAACAAGGCTGCTGTTCGGAAGCAAGTGAGTAAACTTAATCAATATTGGCATGTCATCATGGTTACATCATGTAAATGATAAAAGTATTGTTTCTTTGTAAAAACAAAACAAACAAAACAAAAATAAACACACTGCCATTACTAAAAAGTCACCTCCTAGAGTTTAATTGAAAAGGTAAATTAAAATTATTTGTTGGAAGAAAATATGTGTTATATGGAATAAAATAAGAATATCTAAGAAAATATATGGTACAGTGAATAAAGAAAATCTAAGGAAATATATGGTACAGTGATGTATATTAATTTACAATTTTACAAAGATCTCAGGATCTCTCCTACATCACTGTTAAGAATATTTAGCTAAGAAGTTCACTCATTTAGTCTTACATTACTTGCATTATAAAACCTACCATGTGTCATCTAATCCCACTTAAAATTAATCAAGTCCAAGAGCTAAATACACCTATGTAACCAATATAGATTACCATGCTCATCCATTAATATCTATTTAATTATTTATAATTTTATTTTCCTCATGTGGCTGAATTCAAATGCCCATTGTTGGCAAATATAAAACTATAAACATACCAGCAAATACCAGTTACAGGGAAAGGGCAGTAGCAACAATGCAGGCAGTCTTGGTGATTATTAGTACTATCATTCATTTGTATACTACTGTTTAGAAGTACTTTCAAGTTCTTTATCTAATTTCAAGTATATAATAATTCCTTTTCAGATATATTTTATTTATTGATTTTAGAGGGGGAAGGGAGAGAGAGCGAGAGAAACATCGATTTGTTGTTTCACCTATTTATGCATTCATTGGTTGATTCTTATATCCACCCTCACTAGGGATCAAACCCACAACCTCAACACATAGGGATGACACTTAAACCAACTGAGCTGCCCAGCCAGGACTCAAGAATTTAATTCTTTAGATAGAAATATTACCATTTTTTATGCATAAGCAGTAAATGCACATATTAGTGGACTTAAACCCAAACCTTTGACTCCTTTAAGTGCTTTTTCTTAGATTCTATCATTTAAAACTCTCTAGTCATGATCATTCTTTCTTTCCTCCCCCCCTTAAAAAAAAACAATTGATATTTATAATAATAAACCTGGGATCCTCAAAATTCCAGTCTTCTGAATTTCCCCCAGAAAATATTAAAACAAACAAAAGATTAATAGCATTTTAAAATTTCACAATTCTTTGTAACTTGACCACAAAAGCAGTAATTTCCCATTAAGGACAACTCTTTTTCTACTTCCATATATCTAAAATACAGAGACAGACCTTCTATTAACACCACCATTATTAATGGTTTCTGCTATATATTCCAATCATATACAGGGTGGGGCAAAAGAGGTCTACAATTATTCATATGGAAAATAATACAATTTATGTATATAAAAGCCTAAGCAACTGTTCGACCAGTCAATTGGTTACTATGACGCACACGGACCAGCAGGGGGCAGATCCTCAAGGTAGGAGCTGTCATGGTAGTCAGTGTGCTCCCACAGAGGAAACACCACTCTGCTGACCGAGGGCACCAGAGGCAGGGCTCACTGCTGGTTGCCACAACCCAGAGACCACAGAGGAACAGCAGTGAGTCTACCTAGAGGGTGCAGCAGGGCCAGGATGAGCAGGAGCGGCAGGCAATACTGAACTGCTGGTGTTGGCCCTATCCCTGCAGGCCACACCGAGGGACCCTACTGGTGCACGAATCCATGCACCAGACCTCTAGTAATTAATAATAATACAAAAAATAAATTCTGTTTTACATACTCACAACTATAAACTTACTTTTGACTCAACCTGTATTACTATTACTAACATAATAAAGGAATAAAAAAGAGGCTCTGACTAATATTTTTAAAATCTAAATTATGTTTTCTGGCTCCTAATTTCCAGTAAAAAAATATAAGTAGACATATAATAACTCAATTCACACTTTTTAAAATATTTATTGATAGAACAGTTTAACTTCATAAATAGTTTGCTTTTAAAAAGACAACTTTAAGTTATATCAAGGAAGTACAAGATTTATAGCTATACCTGTGAATCTTAAAAGCTATTTTGTTTTTAATCTTTGCTGAAATGATTACTGATAGTTATTTTATATTCCCTTTATAGTCATGTCACCTGCCATGATTTAAAGAGCAAAGTGATAAGAAATCTCTGTTGGAGTTTAATGTAAATCTTTGATGTCAATCCCCCTGGTCCCACTATATAGATGTTCACATTACATGATCTATTTAAATGAAAATACATATAATGTAAATTTAAAATTCATTCTTTTTCTCTTTTATTCTTCAAGCTCATTCAATTCACCTCAGTTAGACAAATTTACACATGTATATAAAGAAAAAAAATTGAACAACAGAATAAAAATAATGAATGGCCATAAACTGCAATAATATTAATGTCTTTGAGTCACTAAGGTTCATTAAAGAAGCAATGTACTAGAATTAAATTTTCTTCAACACTGCCATCTTAATTCATAAATCTTAGAAAATCAGCCTCTATTAAAGGTGACACAAACTAAGAGACTTTTTTTTTCAATAGACTCATTTAAAAAAAGAATTATGATAATAAAAAGATAGCACAAACTAGTTGTTAATGTCTATTTGTTTTTCAGAAAGTAAAGAGAAATTACATTACCTGTTGATTTTTAAGAATATAAAAGTTGAAATTACCAATAAAGTGCTTTGTCACCCATCTGTAGACTTCCTGGAATACTATTACTTGGACAAAGGTATGCTTGTTCTAAATTTCACTCATTATTTTGTGTGAGAAATGCTTTTACATAATTATGGAAGTGACTATAAATTGTCACAAAATGACTCCACCATATTTTAAGAGGAAAACGCTTACATTAATACTAATAATTTTTCTGTAATATGACTTCACTTGTAACAGACTAATTAAAAACAATGTTACCTTTTATTCAAAATAATTCTATTGATGATTATTAGCTCTCAAACATTGTAATATGTTTATATTACAATATGATATTAGGTTTGTCACTTAATGTTACACCAACAGGTAGGTAGAGTTTTTAAGCCAAAATCAGCTCTGGTTAAAACAAGGCCAACTTAACTTGTGTTGATTAGTAATCTAAGTTAAAACAATTACTTGCAATACTATATTACCACTTCATCTTGAATTTTAGGTATACTTCAAATTTCACTAAATATAAATAAATCTCTAAGGATTTTCCTCTAGTGAGTGCAGAAGACTACTGTATTACTTATAGTTACTTATATGTAACTCTAAGTAATTTCTTTAAAATATTCAGATGACAAGGGTACAATTTTAAAAATTCTAAAATTGGCTATTAAAATCATATTCAGAGTATATTAAATTAAGACCAATGATTGTTCCGCTACTTCGCTCTGGCTCATTTGGGATGCATATTTTAACTTTTGCCTTTGGCAAAAAATTAAAGATAGGTTTCATAAATATTTGGGAACTCTTGGTTACAACTTTTCACTTAAGGTTATAGCTCCTGTTTTCAGATAAATACTTCAACATATTCTTTTATAAGTTACTTAAAACCAAATAGAGAAAAGAAAAAAATAATACCTATGTATCTTGAATATAATGGGGCAGTTTTAGGTAAATGGAAATCAACTTAAAGCTCTTCAAATGAGAAATATTAGATCCTATTTCCATAAATCCAATTTACTTGCAAAAATTTAAACTATTTGGTATAGTTTATACCAAATTATAATATACATATTATTAAAAACCATATGCTTTTACAAGCAGATTTGTTGAAATCTACATTTTATGTACTAAAAAAGGCAAGACAAGAACAAAGGGAGAAAGAAAAATTAAATTACAAACACTAATGTAAGCTAATACTGCTTACATATGAACATCAAGATGCCAAGGGACCCAATACAATCCTCAGTCTAAGATTTTCAATGGCACAGACTAGTGATCACACGATACTGGTGATACTCTCTAGTTACCCCTGGCAACCTTTCTCAACTGTAACGATGCTACCCTACAATAGCTTTCACTGGGCAGCTTTCTCTTCACTTAGCTGAATGCTCTGGGACCATCTGCGTCGGCAAGCATAAAAGGCCAGCCTGCCTGTGGGCCCGTCACTCTGAACACCACCTCTCTGACCCTGATTAAATACAACTTTCAATCCTTTTTGTCCTCCCTGTTGACTTCTCCTATTAAGGGAGCCCTTGGACAAAGAAAGCGGAAGAGTGGACTAACTGCCCCCAAGAAAGGTGATGTCTGATACTGCTCAACACAAGGATTAGCAAGCCAATACATAACAAAAGCAAGTTTAGGGGGAGGGGAGAGGTAAAGAAAAAAAATGGTTTTAGCTAGAGCTTTGACTAATTCAGTAGGTACACAATTCAACAAATAGCTATACAAGAGGCCTTCTTTGAAAGAAGTAACTATAGCAGAACAATAATTTGGAGAGATACCTTTCAACATCTTGACATAAGGCCATGACATTGACAAAAACACCAGATATTTGTTTTCTATTTGATTTTTTTTTTTAATTAAAAAAGAAAACTTAGAGTTGAAGACAGGGAAGATGAAGCAAAAACTAGAAGCAAAGAAGAAATGTAAACAAATCAATTATAATTTATTGTTTCATTAGAAAACAAGGTAACTTCGCTTACTAAATGCATTAAACTGACATTAGAAGTTATTCAAACATTTAAATACTTATTTAAATAAAGATGGAAAATTATAATGGTCTACAAAGAATCATTTTGAAAATTGTATCTAAACTGAGAGATCTCGAATCTAAAAAAAAACTGGTTTTGCATGATAAAATATTTTAATATCAAGAGCTCATTCTAAAGTTTCTAGGCTTGTAAATATGACCTAGAGTTCCTTAAAGTAGTCAGAACCCATCCATAGGGGTAAAGATCAAAATCATCACTTTCAATCTTTACCAAGTACCTCATAAGGCTCCCTACTCCAGATTAGGTCAACCAATAAATGAAGAGTCTGGTTGGCTCAATCAACAAAGCAACTAAATAATGCAACCTCATAATATCATGAAACAAACAAACACATACAACCTAAGGAATTTTATTCAGATCCATTTTAAAGTCTAACCTATAAAGTAAAACTTAACCATACTTCAAAGGACATGTGGAATTTTCATTGCTAATAGTGGGAAAGTCCTGAACAAACAGGGACAAGTTGTTACACTCTCAGGAAGCCACATATACTGGGGAGCAATTATGTACTAAGCACTATGCCAGATTCTTACACAGAATTAATTTATTTAATCTTCACAATAACCCTATGAGAAACGGTTTTTTTAAATGAAGAATCTAGGTAACTATGAGGATAAGTAATCTCAACAAGGCTGCACTGTTGGAAGAGTAGAAATTTGAATTTGTCTTGTCTCTAGGAGTTAAGTAGAAGGTTGCGTGGAACTATTATTTTCATTTAGAAAGCACAGAACTTGGCAAACCCAGCAAGCCCATATTGTATACATCCTTGACTATATTGCAGTCCAAGAGAGCTACAAAAACAAAACAAAAAAACCCAATATCTGATTAATCATATGAATAAAGGGTGGCATATAAGCTGATAATCAAAGTGCTGAATATTTTCTTCTTCCTTCTTTCTCCTTCTCCTTCCTACTACTACTAGAGGCCTAATGCACGAAATTCATGCAAGAGTAGGCCTTCCTTCCCCAGGCTGCCGGCACCAGCTTCCCTCTGGCACCCAGGTCCAGGGCTTCTCTCGCAGCCCCTACTTCATCTGGAAGGGTGTTCAATCTAATTAACATATTATGCTTTTATTATTATAGATTATTGCCAGCATTTGGCTTTATCACTTTTTTTTTAACTTTTTAAAAATTTATCTTTATTGTTGAATGTATTACAATGTCCCCCTTTACCTCTTTCATTGACTCCCTCTACCCCACTCAGTCCCCTCCCCAGATGTTCCCTTAACTATTGTCTGTTCATTGGTTAATCTCTTCTTGCACCCCCTTCCTCAGAAATACATCAGTCTATTGCATGCTTCAAGGGAAGTATTATGCTAAGTGAAATAAGCCAGTCAGAGAAAGACAAGTATCATATGACCTCACTTATATGTGGAAGCTAATGAACAAAATGAATTGATGGGGGGAAAAAAAGTTTCAGAGACAGTGACAGTGAAGCATGTAAAAGTGCAGAACATTTTAGAAAACCTATAGACAAAAACATTCTTACTATGCTGGGACAACTGCTTATTGCTAGATTTTCTGGTTTACTGGGCCTGGGAATTGGTTCCTATAGAGAACAAGGTAAATTGTATGCTTGGTACAGAGGGTAAGATCATGGGTAGAGAATGATCAACAATGTGCTCCAGAGTAGGATTCAGATACAATACTGAAAAGGAGGGTACCACTTTCCCTTTCTAAGGTTCTTTGATGTTCCCAATAGTTTCCACTACTAAGATACCCAATATACCATCCCTATAATCACTGGCATCCTAGTACCAACTTGACTAAAAGGTTCACAGAAGGCTCTCCTCTTCAAGAAGCCACCCTATCAAATATGTTAAGGTAAGTCTTCTAGTAATAATAAGAAGAAAGCCAAGCTAATCAAGAAGTCCAATATCTAGGTCAAGTTGCAAGTGTTCAGACAGACAAAAGAAAACAAATCTACCATCCTTCTCCTCCTCTTTATTGCTATTGGTTCTTAATGAGCACATGTGTTTTACGTACTATGTAACAAGCCCTAGAGTGATAAAGTAAAATACGGCTCTATCTTTGAAGCTTTATACTATAGAAGGAGCATTAGGTTTCAGAAACATAAAAAGTGAGAGCAATAAAGAAAAGGATATACTATAATATAACAAAAGTTACATGAACTCAGCAAACAGAAAAATTAGGAGTGGGGTGAGGGTGTTCAATAGAACTTGAAAGAAGAATAGGACTCAGGTAACTAGAGAAAGAATGTGAGGGATTAAATCAGAGCTAACATTTATTCTTTAGGTAATAGTGAGTCACTGTAAGGTTTTTAGAGTAGGGAAAAATGTATACAGGCAATGTTTTAAAAGATTAAACTTGGTTATGATAAATATAGAAACAGAACAATGGTAAATGTGTGTGTGTGTGTGTGTGTGTGTGTGTATATATAAAAGGCTAATATCCAAAGTGTACCCATGGGAGTCTGACCGGGAAACTGGGAGTTCTATCTCTCGCTATGATGTGCACTCACCACCACAGGGCAGCACAGAATGAAGGAAGGCTCCAATTGGCCGTGATCACCGGCCAGGCCCAGGGATCTTACACATGCACAAATTTCATGCCTCTAGTATAAATATAACAGACTATGTACTCACAAAGTTATTTATCAAAAATCTTTAACAGAAATTCCTTTTTGAATCTCTGATTCTCATATTCTATCCAAAACACTCATAGAATTAATACAGGTAAATGTGAAGTTAAAATTCTCCACTACTTATTAGTTCTCTCATCCAATGTTCAGAAAATCCTTTGCATCAAATAGTAAGAACCTTGCAATAATTCCAATATAAGTCTGACAAAAAAAAAAAAATGGGGGAGGGAAGTATGTCATGGAACACTCACATTAACAAAAGCCCATAAGAAGCAGAAATTCTATTGGTGTAACAAACTCCCGGCTTCTATCCCAACGCTTCTCTCTTCCCCCAGAAAAAGTAGATTTATAGGAGACTGGGGGTAGGAACTTAAGTGGAAGGAACTGATCAAGAGACCTAAGGGGAAGGATAATATACCAAGTTCTGGGTAGGCTACGTTCTACAACAAAGAAACCAAAGAAGGTAAAATATACACACAGATAACTAACTAAACTAATAAAGTTACAAGTGTCATCTGCATTAAGAATATCACAAACTGCTATAAAAATTTAGATCATTATTAGTTGAAGTAGAGAAAGCTTGACAAAGGAAGTATCAGTTGAGCTGGCTTTGAAGGCTGGTTGAATGCTGGCAGATTGAAATGAGACAAAATTCCAGACAGAGAAATATGAACCAAAGTCAAAGCAGTAATATTTGGAAAATATTCAGTACACAGCTATACATAACAGCAAGTGTTTACCTGAATTATGATAAGCCTGTTGATTACATCCCGGTGGCTTGATGGGGTCACCTGATAGTATATAACTATTATGCAGCAGGTTTCCAATAAAAGAAACCTTTCATTGAACATTCTCTCCATATGGCTTCTAAGCCCTAAAAAAGGTTCTGCCAACCTGAGAGCCCTAGCTCCTTGACATTGTTATTGGGTAGGAAATCTGGATTAACTGCAGTTGAAAAGTCTATCTAAAAGAGTATAAAAAGACAATTGGTTTAACTTCCCAAATAATACAGAAATCTCTACTGAAACACTCCAGGTAGGATAATAAAAAAGCTGCAGTAACATTATTTTAATTTTAAATTATTTTAATTTGTAGAGACTACATATCTACAGACAGTGTGGTATGATAGGGAAAACTCTAGATCTGAAACTTCACCTTTGGAACCTACTTCCTCAAACATAAAATTGAGATCACCTGTTCTAATACCTCCTCTAAGAACTTTGAGTATTATATGAAAAACTACGTGGAAGCACTTAAATATTACGATTTAAAACTGTACAGATATATTCTACTAACATTTATGTTAGCTGGTACATTGGGACCCTTAAGACTAACTTTTAGTAGATTCATACCTAGAGAAAAGAGTTGAGAAAGAAGTTTTTGTTCTCTCATAAAACTGAAGTATTCTATTGTCCAGTGAAGTAATGAAGAAAATATAAAATGTCTTGTCTCCATTATTTTGGGGTGGTGGTGGTTAAGGGTTATTGAAGTTGAAGTAAACACAACTGTTCGTCCGGGTAACACGAGCTCATTCCTTTTGTTCTCATGTATTCTCTCTAGCCATGGGATCCATAGTTTACTATACTAGTTTTATAACAAACATCATGGCAATGTATTTAGTAAATGTACTCTCCATTACAGTAAATAATATTCTGCATTTGTATAGCATGGTTAATATTTCATCACATATTCACATTTGTCTTATGGCAGATGCAATAAATTGGGCAAGAAACATTGTATGTTGATGCCAAAGATGAAGCAACTAGGCACTGGGGGAGTAAATGATTTGCCCTATGTTGTCATATGGCCCATCAGCAATATAGCCAATGTAACATTTTATGTCTCCTGATTCTATATGAAGCACAATTTCTACCACTGTATTTTTATTCTTCTCTTTCTCAAACTTGTCCTCCTCTAGTACTCACTATTTAGAAGAATGGTATCATTACCTCTCACCTAGTCTCAAAAGCAACCAGTTTCTTTACAGCTGATCTTATTGTCACCTGCCCAACCCTCTGTTAATCTCCACTCTTCTGCCAAATGGACTTTCCTCATGGCAAACTGGACCATGTCACCATCTTACAAAAATCCCTTCTAGAAATCCTTGAGTTTTCTGACTATACTTATAAGACCCTTCATAATCTAGTCCTAATTTACTACTTTAGATGAGTCACTCACTATTTTTCCATCATCTTCACAACCTATGTTCTAGCCAAACCTAATTATAGGTAAATCTTTGGCAAACTAATAGCAGTTGGGCTATATACTATTCCCTAAACCTGCTCTCTCTCCATTCCATGATCACCTCTATTTAGCTTACTTTTTATTTATTTGTCTGACCTTGCTTCAGTTTTCTTCTTATTTCATCTCCCCAAACTGAAATAGGAATTCTTCCTATGTGCCCCTATGGTGTTCTGTATATATATTGAGGCACTATTGTGAATACCCATTTATGTGTTAGCTGCTTGAAGGCAATGTCACAGCTTAACAGTGTCAACTGCACTGGCAGATGCTCAACAATAATTTGTTCAATTGAATTTGACCTTCCAAGAAATGATCTGTTTATTTAATAATTTAGTACTATATTTAAAATCATAGTTTCTACTATTTACATGTCAAATTCTCTTTTGCTTATTTCAACCTGCTAATTTCTAAAAATAGCTATTTACCCAAAATATTAGAATGCAGAATATTGAACATAAAAGAAGAGCTTATGTATTCTAATAGAGCATTTCAAGGAGAGGATGAGAATCTGAAAACCAGACTTATTTAACTGTGCAGCTTATATTTATATTTAAATTAGTGCGCCAAATATAAAACAAACTTTTCTACCTTGAATTCATAATCTGGCTTATTACTGTTATGCCTGGAAGTGATTCTCTTCTTACAAAGATCATAAATTTGATTTTTTTGTCTTAAAAACCAATTTGTCTTCTGGAACAATGCTTCTTTTATTTATACTGTAAAATAATTGAGAAAACAGGGTTTGATATACCAAGGATTTGATATATTTATCTGATGTATCAAAATAGGATTTGATTCACTTTATAGACAACTTTTTTCTAAGCAAGATATATCTATCATGTTTTGTTGAGTTCTTACAAGGAAATTAGCTATTATAAATTATTCAATGGAACAAATGTTTTACCCCCATTCTTCACTATTCACTAAAAGAAAAACAGAAAAATCCTACTGTGGATTCTAGTCTGCAGTGAATATATATGAAAAAAACAGTGGCCCTCACTGATCAATCATGGCAGAACCCTCATGACAGTCACAGCTAACAACCAGAGCAAAACTTCCGCCACCCCTTTTTTTCAAAGAAAGTGAAATGCTAAGATTAGTTAGGCTTTAGAAAAGAGAAAGAAAAAAAAATCTTGGCAAAACAAATTCACTATCATTCATTACATATTAAATACATGAAGATTAAATGTCTCCTTCACTTTTCTATAAGTATATTAAGAATTACCTTTTAAAGAAGACATGGATAAGCTTTTGAAAAAGAAATCTTTTTATTAAATACTCATTTACAAATTGAGTTATTTTTTTTTTTAAAGCACTCTGCCTAAAGTAAAATGGGTGTTCTAAATAAGAAATGCATCTATTGAAAAATTCTGGGCTGGGGTAGTTTTTCTACGAAGACATTCCAGCACAATGGAAGTTTGCTTCCTTACAGTTCACTCCACAAGCACTTGACCTGTACTACAAAGAAGTTCAGGCTATCTTTGCAAAATGGCTAGCCTAAGAAGCAAAAAGACTAAGATTGTAAGTTAAACTAAGTGGCAAACATATGGCACTTTTCTACAAAGCACCACTGGGAGACAATAGGCATACCTAAAAATGCTTAATTTAAGGTAAATCCTTTTTGGTTGGTAGATTACAAAGTGAATACAATGAGAGTCAAGATGTGCAGGACAGAAGTTTGGAGGCACAAGACGAACTCTATGGTCATGTCCTTACATCAGACAATTTTATGGCAAGCATTCATACTAGGAGAAAATCCAGTTTATTGTCTGATTCTCTGTGAGTTAACTAATGAAAACACTGGAAATCTAGCTAGAGTTGTTAATGTTTCCTTTTGAACTTTGAACAACACTTTGCTGATACAGCTGTGCAGTAAAGATTGGAAAACATTTCAGTAACCAGTCTGGACAATTTTGTTGTTGTTTTCCAATCAACCATGTCTGCAAAAAAGCAAGGCAATAACTCCTATAGCACAGTCTATAGTACAGACTGAATAATTGCTCCTTGGCTTTGAAAGGACGTAGATTGTGTGTATATAAACTCAGTTTTAAGCCTAAAGCAAGGTTCTTGAACACTACACAGAACTTTCTATAGCACTTATAATATATGTACCAATGAAACTACAAAATGGTAGTTTTAAAAACTGATCAAAGGAGGAAGCAATGTTGACGTACCCTCTAAAATAAGCTCTTTTAAAACTGCAAGTGATACTTTGCTGAAAAAAAAGTATTAGCTAGATTAAAGAGTTTCAAAAGCACTTGTAGCCGGCAATACAAAATGCTGAAATAATTTCATAGGGTGAGAATGGTCAGATGATCTCCCAATCTTACACAAAGAGTTAGAATTTTCTAAGAAAGGCCTTACTAAAATCTTAAAATCTGTTTTCATAATACGCTTAAATTTTATATGGAAGAGCTATGACATCAAGATGAAGACAAATATATATATATTTAAATTTCAAATGGAGTACTCATTAATTCCTTTAAAAGTTGTATTATTTGTATGTTATGAACTTCACTTAGAAGGCATTCTAAAATTCCCACAATGATTCTTCCCCTATGTTTTGACTAAAAAGCTTAAATGTTAAATCATAATAACTTGAGCATTTTAGCTCTCTAAAGTAAAAGAAATATGCTTTTATATATAATATACAAAGAAGTTCAGGCTATCTTTGCAAAATGGCCACTTAGTCATATATATATGACTTCCATGATTGCTTTTCCTTCATGGTATTTTCAAGTGTGAGGGCCAAACTTGTCACTCAATCTGGCTCTCTTTAATGCAAAACCATTTAGTGTACAGGCACAATGAATTGGTTTCTGGAGTTCAAATCTAATTTCATGCTTTTGTTTAAGCATATGTAAATCTTTTAATTTGAAAGCAATTCTTAATAGGTAAAATTAATATGTAAATGTAAACTATAAATATAAAATACACAATTTGAAATAACTTGAGGCTGCAAGCTCCAGATTTCCATTAACATCTCTGCAACAATTAGGACATGTTTTTAATAAGAGCCTCACTATGTCATCTTGTCATTTTGGCTTTATTGCATTAATACAAGAGAATGTGCTATGAGGAAGAAGTTTAAAAGCACTGTCTATATAGAATATAAAATTTCATGTACGTACTTTGTATCACAGAGCATTAACGGACCAAATAGCCAGAGAAATATGTATTGCGTCCATGAAAAAATAAGCATACATTTTCTCTTTTGAGAGCTTTGTCAGGTACAGTGGGAAGCAAAAAAATGCCCCCAATACCTACAGTACAGAAATTACATACCTCAAACATAATGGATTTATTTATAATTCTCTAGTAAAAAGTAAAATATCACATATACATTTCCACTTACCATAGATGCTAAATAAAAACTCAATTTACTATTAGCATCATCTGGCAGAAATCCAACCAATACAGAATTAGATCTTTGTTTGAAAATTTTAATGGATTTTATGTACATTTCATTAGGATGTATTTTTAAAATGTGCTTTGTCTAATATTAATTTAAACAAATAAGCAGTTCATGCTTTCCTTATTTTGGCTGCCAAATATTTAGAATGCAGTTGAATACCCTATGCACTTACCCTGTAACAAAAGCAAGTTCATTATTATTTATTCAGATTTTAAGTACATCTTGATACATGGAAGAAAAAATACTAATGGAAAAATCTGAGAAAATAGCAGAATCAGAAAGCTAATAATCCAACATCTATTTTAACAGGAAAAAAAATACCAGTGCAATGTTTTAAAAACTGGAATTAATTATATATTCAGAATGTTCCTAAACTGATGAGCCAGAGGCTTAGGGGAGACTCTATTGATATTAACCACCTTCATTAGGTAGTCAGCATCTTATTTATCTAACCCTGGGGTTAAACATTTTATTGCAGTAGTCAATTTGGAAGTTATAAAATTCTTCTGTTGGGGTTGTTATTTGGGCGGTGGGAGGAGGGATGTAGCTAAGAAAATCAGTGAAATCTCCAGAATGAACAGCCTGGCACTTTAGTATCTCCCTGGGCACCCAGGAAAGCAATACTATAGAAAGCAGGTTACAGTTTATGATAGTTGTATTTTCTGTGTTATCTAGAGAAAAACAGGTTCATCCATGCAAAATGGACTGTTTTAGAAGATATTGCTGCTAAAATGAAAGACTTTTCAAAAGGAAAAAGTGATTATTCCAGATGAAATGAGAAGCTCCAATGTCAACCTAACTTCCTGAATCAGCAAAAAATCAAAGCTTTACTCAGAATAGGAAATTGGAGATTTTCTTTTAATTTACATATCTTTTTTGCTGAGTATGTTTTAGCTGAAATATGAGAGAACTTCTAAGAGACAGCACTTCTCATTTCCAACCATGCTTTTGCTATGGCATTATAAAATACCACTACTTGGAAATAAGAATACATCAATTTTACTAGTACTAATGTAGAAGAATCAAGAGTTTAAGTCAGAAATAGCATTCCGTTTATAGCATTCTGTTATATGCTCATTAGCTGGGCCAATACCATACCAAATATACAGTTATGCCATAAAAATTTTAGCTATTATTATTGGGACATATCTAAATAGCTAAATGTTTGGCATATTTAGAAACAAAATTCCTAAAGAAACCTTAAAATAAAAAACAAGAAAAACATCTTTAATCCAGACACCTTACTGTCATGTATATATAATTATTATGTGTATAAATTCTTTAATAAAATGAATGTGAAGTCCAAATGTAATGAGAAGTCCAAGTGTGTTAAGGTTAGATAAATTCTGGAAATTATTCAGGTAAATATAGTTTTTATAATGTGAAATGTTATCTAACACTTTATAACTAATATTTCTATAATAGAAAATATAATATTGAAAATCTAAAAATATTATCTAAATTTTTGACAAATATGTATCTCTTGGCTATCTTCTTTGCATCAACATTTCACTTTATATTAAATGTGCTTAATCCTAGTTGGACTACTTTTTCTTAAAAATAATTAAAAAATGAGAGTTTGTTAGTGAGAAGAATAAATTTTGTTCTATTCCATCTAAATTGGAAGAAATTATGTTGTCTGCCATCCCAATTCCTACCTTTTCTACTACTACAGCTTCTTGTCCTTTATTTTAAGAGTTGTAAGTTGGAATGTGTTTTCTTTTTCCCTTGTGTAAAGTTTGTTTTAAATGAATTTATTCAGCGATATAAAAAAATTATCCTTTGATTTATTAAGTGACATAAAAATAATTTAAAAGATTTCTTATTCACAAACTTTTAAAAATATCAATAATTTATTTTGTCTGAACTTTATATAACACTCAACAAGAATTTTGCTATAAACTATTATTAGTAGATATAAATTAAAGTTTTTATTTCTGCCACCTAAGCAACTAACACAAAAATCAGGTTAGTAGAGTTAGAATTTGGGTAATTACTCAGATTTAACCTGTGTGAAACAAATTCCCTAACAGTACTTAAATGTCACATAAACCTTTAAATATAGAAATATGATATTCTTGGAAATTAGATTGAATTTGTAACAATCTGAAGCAAAAAAAATATACTGAATTATTTTATTATAAGAAAGCAAACAGAAACTGAACTAGCCTTCAAAAAACAAACTCCAATAATAGAAAGGTAGGTAAGAAGGGTTTTTAAAGATTTTTTTCTATATTTGTTCTCTTTACATAATGAGTCACTTATATACAAGTAACATTCACAGACTCACATGTATACTGCAAGATATATTAATAATCTTTAGACCTCATAGCAAACTTACTGTCTTCAAATGGTACAAAAATTAAAACAAAGGGATAATGTACACCATTATCCTAATAATTGGTTTTCAATATATCATTTTGCTACTTAAATATCCAGACAGCTTATATTTCTAAGCAATTATTAGTTTAAACCTGCTAGTTCCTGAAATTTTAAACAGAACTGAAAAACTCACTACTACCATTCCACAATGCCAGTAATGTACTTAAATATGGTGTACACCTCTACTCTGATACCTAAGGGAATGATTAAACATTTTCCTCTTTATTTTAAAGTCTGCTGATCATATCTTAATAGTTCTCATACATTTTTCTTCAATATTGATATTAAAAGAAAAACAACAGTAAAAGTAAAAAGTATTTGCTTAAAAGCCTTATGAATAAATCTCACCCTGAACTAAAATGTACAGATGAAGCACAATTCAGTTAAAATGCAGGCTGCCCCCATTATGGTTATATGATGTAGAAAACCAACTTCCTCCAACTTTAAAGGGTTCAAACAGGCCAATTCTGTCAAAGCTTCCTATGATGAAATATAACTTTTTCAACAGTGTACAGAGGCTAAGACATGGATAATAATAAAAATGATGGTGCAGTGGCCTAGCATTACAGTAGCTGGTTTTCACAGGCCGAGCTAAAATATATCTGCTGTTTTCTATAGCAGTATCCCATGCTTAAAACCCTCCCTTCCTGCCTTTGTTCAGCTTTTTTGCTAGCAACCAAGGGCTTTCTTTTGGTTCAGCCTAGTAAAAAGCCAAAGGGCTAGAACATGAAGGTCATCAAGATCTACAAGGTAGATGAACAAACCAACAAAGCAACATCACAGGGCAAAGAGCAACCACATTACAATAAGGATCTAATTACAACAAAAAGAAAAGTCTCTATAAAATAATTCCAAAAAATAATAAACACTGGGATTGCCAAGAGGAGCTGCTTTGCTTTATGTAAATACTCAGACAATTTTTTTTTAATACGAATAAAACCCAGGACATTAAATAATTATTTTTAAATTCAAGTGAAATAAGTCCTGCAGTGCACACAATAACACAATGATCTATTAACCAGAAAACATTATGCCTAAATCTGTGTGTGAGCGAGGGTGGACTCTTAAGTCCTTTGGCTTTTTCATTTTTTTAATAATGAATTTCTTTTAATCTATGTAGAACACTGACTTCTCCAATTTGTTGTTGTTCCTAAAGTTTAAAAGCAAAATTACCACAACTATAAAGAATACTGCATCACAATAGAAACAATGGAAAATAAACAATGAATTTGCTTCCTTTTCAAGAAACAAAAAATAATAATTTTATAATTAGTTATAAAAAGCAGCTTTTCCTGCTTGTTTATCTAACTATCACTTCCTATTAATGATATAACTATGGACAAAAAAGAAAAAAGCTAGATATTAATGAAGCAGCTATTTCCTTTTAAGTCTTCATTGAGATTATAATGTTAATTGCTGCCATCACATTCATTCTTACGTCAACCCTGCAGTGGGGCAAATGGGATTTTGATGATTTGAAACATTGAGTGAAACAGTTGGAATGATCAATCAGGTGAGACATAGGCTTCTGAATAATAGCAAAAGAATGAAATTTGATTTGGACAAATCAAAACCAAATTTTGCTTTAATAAAGACCATTTTAAAAACAGGTAGATATCAGATGGATGGGGGAGTGTCTATCATTAACACAAAACCTTACTTTATTAAACTAATGTTTCTGCTTCCATTTTCTTTATTTCTCAAAGACTATGTGAACACAAAGGAAAAGGGAACCAAATAGTTAAAATATACTTCTGTGAAGAGACAGTTATTTACCAAGGTATAGCACAGTTGAAATGTTTTACATTATCTTAGCACGTATGTTGTGCAGCAACACCTCAAAGAAACATGTACAGATAAGAGATACACAGAAAATTTAAGAATGCTTCAAATTAACAGGCACAAGTTTCTACTTCACCCCCTCCTCACCTCTTTTTGACTAAAGTAATGTTAGAAAACTATTTCAAGAAGGTTACAGACAAATCTGGTCAAGCAGACAGAATCAGTACTGAATTTTCAGTGCAGATGCTAGAACCAGAAATTACCCCTTTCTTCTACAGTACTAATCCAAGGACAAAATACTATGCAGAGGAAGTCAAAAATGATAATGCTATTTTCTGATCATCAAGGCAATCAGAAAATAAAATAAATAGGTTAAATAGATAAGGTTTGTACATTAGTAATAAATATAACCTCTATAGACTTACAGGTTTATAAAGCACAAATGAGAAATGAATGTGAAAAAGCTTTGCCAACCACCAAGAATTACATACAATGGGTGATGATCACTATTATTTCCCTCAAAATGACTCTTCTAGAATGCTATAATCCAGAAATTCAATGATTAAATTAAAATAGCCCCATGACCTGATGCTGGCTCAAATACCAACTCCTTCATGAAGCCTGCCCTGATTTCCTGAGGAAAAACTGATTGCTCATGACCTATTGATTCTTTTGTATTAAACTGATACGTATATCCTATCTCTTCTATAAGGTCAAAAAGTTCCCTGAAGCCAGGAACCATGTCTTATTTATCTTTGTGTCTGCCACAATACCTAGATGCTAAAAATTTATGAATTATTTTACTAAGTACCATCTTCCCAAATAATAATTACTTGACATTTGTGTGAAAATACAAAATAAATACAGGGCATAGAATTACAGTATGATCAAGGAGATGGAACTTTAAATATGACCAAATAACACATCTGAGAATTATTATTATGTAAAGCCAAAAGTATAATTTCATTCCAGAGGGTCCATTCATTCACATTCAAGACATGAAAGCAGGGCATGCGAATTTCATTTTGAAGGACTAAAGTGTATCCTGGGCATTCTTATTGGTTTGTTGTTGAGTCTTCTTTTTAAGGAACTTCAGTTGGGTGCTCAATCTTCAAAGCTGCGTGCGGTATGGCTTGACTAGTACTGGTTTCCTATTAGAAGTGTTTTTGGTAAAAGAACTTGCTTCAACAAGCTAGGTGGTGGGAGGAGCTGAAATAACAGCTATAAACAGGCCCTAGAGGCAACTTCTGGGAGATAGGCACCCCTCTTGAAGAAGTTCAAATTGAAGGCATTTGAGTAAAAGCATGTCTATGAAAAAACCTCAAAGGCAAGAGATTATGAGACTCAGGAGATGAAGGATGTTTCTGAAGCAAAAATGTAACAACTGAAGTGGAACCGATAAATGATTTTTCAACTTAGCTTTTCATCCTTCCAAGGTAGATAAATTGAGTAGCTGCACTGTGCTATGCATGGGTCTTCCAGATGAGGCTTACTGTATGCTTTGCGTAGACATTAAAAACCCCATAGCACATTAGATAAATAAAAGGTAAGGAGATGGCCTGTGATCCTTGGTTAAAATGTGTTTTAAAATGTAACTTGGTGTTCCTTGGCTTGCATAAATATTTTAGCCTGGTTAGTTGACATACTGAGATAAAATATGAAAACAAAACAAAACAAAAACACACACTTTAAAGTTGTCTTGAAATCTAGTTCTATACCAAGAAGTTATTTTAAAAATTATACATAACCTTTGAAAAGATTAAATGATACTGCAGGTAAACAAAGTAACAAGTATTCAATAAATAATTGTTGAAAGAAATGCTAAAATATTTCCATATAGTTACCCTAAGAATCTTAAATGTCAGATACAAAAGTCCTGAAAAAAAACACACAAAACTCTGAAGTTTTAAAAAAGACTACTTAAGCATGTTTCATTAAAAAATTATTGAGTGTACAATGCGTATAGAATTCTGCTAAGATTCTGGCCTTGTAATAGCTAATTATTTTACCTCTTTAATACCATTCCCTTTCTCTGGTAACAGAACAGTGTTTCTTATTGGAAAATCATTCTGTACAGTTTGGGTGGTGATAAGTGATAACCACTCCTCTCCACTTCACCCCTCTTCACGCTCCCATTAGAGAGATGAGTACATGATTCAACCTGACCAATTCAAACCTGACCAACCTAAGCATCAGATCCCACTGATTAGATCAGAAATAATCCAAGCTGAGCCAATGAAAGAATTCTTGCAGAGCTTTTACCAGACTTAATCAGAAAAGAAGCAATCTCTGTATTGGACATAGGTATTAAGGACCATGTAAGTCTGAAGCTGTCAAAAGCCATTTTTTTCTCCAACCAGAGTTGCCTAAGAATGAAGCCAGCACAGAGGAAAGTAGAAATAAAAAAAAATGGAGGAGAGACTGTTGATACTTGGGTCTTTAGAATAGATCTAGAAAAATCCAGCTATGCTAAGGCCAGATAAATGCCTAATTTGTCTTACCCCTCTCCTTCTTCCCAGACATCCTCCTTTCCTTTATTTTCTTCCCTTTGGATTTGATTTGTTATTTGTAACCAAGAGCCCAGGTTACTAAAGCTTCTGCACCTACTTTTGATCTTGTCAGTTTCATGTCATTCCTTATATAGTATCACTCTCTGCTACTCCCAGTAATTCCCTGTCTCTACTGCAGTACTGAAAGATGGTGGATGAATGCTAAATTGGGAATGTATTTATTTTATCATTACTTGATCTGGCCACTAAACAAAGTAATAATGCAGGATGTATGGACAGATTATAGAATAGTCCTTAGGAAGAACTTAACCTCCACAAGTCCAAACAGAGTTGTCATTTTCCACTTAATACTTGTTTATAATTAAGAAAAACAACATTTGCAGAAAGTTTCCTTAGTAAGAAGCCCAATCATCTAATATATAAAAGGCCAGGGTTGTAATGACCCATCACGACTGAAGGCTGACCAACCTGGCGACCCAGCATTGACTGTCCAGCTGCAGCTTGGTGATCCAGCATTGACTGTCCAGGGAGCTGAGACCCAGAGAGAAAGGCAGGGTCTGATCTGTAGCCTCAATGGCAGCTGTTGATCAGTACTTGCCTCTCTCTTTCTCTCCCTCTTTCTTTCTGAGCTTCACCAGCAGCTGGGCTTTTCTTTCTCTCCCAACCTCCACGGGTGCTGGGACAGGGGGGAGTGAGGGGCGGGGAGAGGCCTGCTGTTAAGCCCCACCTCTCTGATTAGGCCTAGAGAGGCTGACTACCATAGGAACCGACCAATCAGAACAAAATGTGGGTGCTGTGAAGAACCAATAGCTATCTAGGAGGTGGAGCTTTTGACTCTGACTGGCATAGGAACCAACCAATCAGAACCAAATTGGCCAGCAGAGAAGGGCAGTTGGGGGCGAGATCAGGCCTATAGGGGAGGGCAGTTGGGGGCAAGGTCAGGTCAGCAGGAGAGGGCAGTTGGGGGCAAGATCAGGCTAGCAGGGGAGGGCAGTTAGGGGAGATCAGGCCAGCATTTAGGAGCCAGATTGTGAGAGGGATGACCACAGGGATTGGGTCTAAACCAGCAGTCAGATATCCCCCAACTGGAGAGGGTACAGGCTGAGCTGAGGGCACCCCCCACCGTGCACTGGGCCTCTAGTAATTAATAAAAACAAACAACCTTTATAAGCATACAGTGGTACCTCGAGATACGAATGCCCTAACATAGGAGATTTTTGAGATACAAGCCCTCAAGCGAGTGTTTTTTGCTTTGAAATACGAGCAACATTTGAGATAGAAGTAATCGCGCCGATCAGCTGGCTGCACACGACCCACCAGTTTACCGCGACTCGGGCATCTCAGCTTCCCACGCCTCAAGGTTACGGAACGAATTAAACTTGTATCTCGAAGTACCACTGTATTATTACCACTAAATCCAATAGGAAGTCCAAAAGCCAAAAAAAAAGGAGAAAGTACTGGTAGAGTCTATATTTATCCCAGATCATCGCTTATAATTTGCTGAGGGAAATGAGAGCACTCAACAGTATTTTAATTCCTATCCTTAGAGGTTAGAGTAAAATGAGATAATCTAAACAAAAACAGAAACAAACTCAAAGAGCTTTTGGGGTTGCATTAGGGGAAATCTAACATTTGGAATAAATAACATAAATAAGTGCAAATACATGTATCCTTATAAGAGGAAAACTGAAGGAGATTTGAGACAGAAGAGAAGACAAGAACAGAGAGAGATTGGACAATGCTGCTCTTGAAGACTGGAGTGATACGATAAAAAAACCAAGGAATATTGGCAACCATTAGAATTGGAAGAGGCAAGGAATGGATTCTCCCCAAAAGTGTCAGGAGTCAGCCCTGCTAACACCTTGATTTTTGCCCAGTAATACTAATTTTGAACTTCTGGCCTCAAAATATGACAGAATAAATTTCTGTTGTTTGAGACCACCAGTTTGTGGTCATTTGTTACAGCAGCAACAGGAAACTAGTACAAATACCATGTTATAGATATTCTCAATTTTAAAAGTATTTATTATATTTACACATAGAGTATTTTTTTAAAAAGAAATCCTTAAAAATTGTCCATGTAAAATTTGGTGAATTAACAGCAGAACTGATTTAGGCACAAATCATAAATGGAGTTAAAACCACTAGGTTAAAGTTATTTGGAAAACAGGATATTCACATCATTTCAGATACTTTGAAATGATATCCTGTTTTCCACAGACTGCTTACAAAGGGGAAAAAAATGTACCCTTATTGTGAAGAAATCTGGTTAAACCTTCTTACTCAAATGATCAAAGTTAACACCAATAAAAGGACAAAATGAGACATGAACTCCCTGATGTGATGCAATGAAAGCATATTATCACTTACATCAAACTCCAAGACTAACATGGGCCAAATAAACAAGGTTTAAGTTTATGTGGACTGCAAAAAACAAAAGCTTCAATTTTCATAGAAATGTAGGTTTAAAGACATGCTGAATACAAAGGGCTGAAATAAATGAGTAATCGTTAACATAAAATAATAGAACATTTTAATAAAAATTAACATTTTCTTGAACATTAGCTTACCAGACACTGAATAACTGTACTAATTAATAAGTGTAATGTAAATAAACCTATTTTTCTTGTTCTCTGAATGCGAAATATTTCCTGTTGCTCACATCAAACAAGTCAGTACAAGTCTAATGATGTGGCTATCGGCTACTAAAATATTCACTGCTAGTATTAGTGGAGAGAAATGGTGCGCCTGCATGTAAGGCACATAAGGGAAATGAATGCAATAGGATTATAGTAATCAGTCATTAGTGAATTTTGTAGCTCATCATTAATAATTATGTATTACAAGATATTGTAAAAATTAAGTTACAAAATTTTCATTAAAACATTTTTTACATACCATTATATTGTCTGGCTGCAAAAATATTCATGGGCCGCATGCGGCCTGTGGGCCACAAGTTTGACATGCTTGCCTTATATAATATTCCTGCCCCAAAATATATATCCTGAATCTACTTATGAAAAGCCCCAGTTAAAGGACACTCTACAAAACAACTCACTATTAAAATGTCAACAGCATCAATAACATGAAAAACAAAAACTAACTAACTGTTCAAGTTTAAAAAGAGACTCAAGAAACAACTAAATGTAATATCTGATCCTGGAATAGATCATGGTTTGAAGGGAGGCAGTGGCTGGGAACAGACTATAGTAAAAGATATAACTGGTAAACTTTTAATTTGTACTTTACATTAGATAAAATAATTTTATCAAAATTAAATTTCTTGAATTTCCTAACTATATGGTGGCTATGTAAGATAGTTAGAATATAAGTTCTGAAATACTTAGGGATAAAAAGACATGATCTTTGCAAGTTATTTTCAAGTAATTAATCTTCAATATGTAATAATAATGTGTGTGTGTGTGTGTGTGTGTGTGTGTGTGTGTGTATACAGAAGGAGGGGAAGAAGGAGAGGGGAATGCTAAGAGAGGAAGTAACTGTGGCAAAAATGTTAATTATTAAATAAGTAACTGAGGGGTATAATGGAATCTACTGGATTATTCCTATAAGTTTCTACAGATTTAAAATATTTTTATTTTTTAAGTATATTTTTATTGATTTAAGAGAGGAAGGGAAAAGAAAAGAGAGATAGAAACATCAATGATGAGAAAAACTCATTGATCAGCTATTTCCTGCATGTCCCCCACTGGAGATCAAGCCACAACCTACGCATGCAACCTTGACTGGACTGATGCTTTATCCACTGAGTCGAACTGGCTAGGACTATGTTAGTATTTTTTTTTAAATATATCTTTTTATTGATTTTTTACAGAGAGGAAGGAAGAGGGATAGAGAGTTAGAAACATCGATGAGAGAGAAACATCGATCAGCTGCCTCCTGCATACCCCCTACTGGGGATGTGCATGCAACTAAGGAACATGCCCTTGACCGGAATAGAATCTGGGACCTTTCAGTCCATAGGCGACGCTGTATCCACTGAGCCAAACCAGTTTCGGCTATGTTAGTATTTTTTAATAATGAAAATAAATTCATTTAAAATTTATTTAAAAGATTAAATATATTTATTAAAACATTAAATATATTAATTATATATTTACATATTATTCTATTTACAAACTTGTAGTTTACAATAAAACAACTTAAAAAAAAAACCCACTAAGATATTTTCTAGGAGTTACGATTCACTCTCTTCCCATTCATTTCATAAATTCAATTAATTAACAAATCCCATTGTTTTCTTTCACTTTTTCTTTAGTTTCCTCTCTGTTCTACTCTCATGTGAATCTAGTTACTTATTATCATTATCTCTATTCACAGAAACCATACTTTCATATTTTTCAGAAGTATGCACTCTTGTTGATCTACCAACACATTCATATAGTTTTTAATATTTTTATGAAGAGGCCTACCTGTGATCCAAAAAAGTCATAATGCAACCCTGTATATGCATTTATGAACACCCACCAAACTGTTCATTTAACATGTATGCATTCCACTATATTTAAATTTTACTAATAACAAACATTATGTTTAAAAAAGAAAAAGAATATTAAAAGTATGGCTAAATAGTTTCAAAGCTGTAAACAACCCCCACCAAAAAAAACTGTACTCACCAATGACTCACTTCAAAATTAGTTTCCATGTTCTCTGTAGAATCCAATATTGACTACCTTTGCCTTAAAATGGCCCATACTTTGCCTTTATTATCCTTTCCTGTTTATATATGCTTTGCTATTTTCTCTCCTTCCAGTATTCTAAATGATTTTCCTTAGCCATTCTTTATTCACATATTTGATGTTGGTGATCTCTCGTTCATAATCATAACTGACACATTATAGATGATGTCTCTATGAAAATCTGATTCCTGTTCTTCCCTTTCTATTCTAACTACTACCATCCTTGTTCAGGACCTTAACTCTCTAATACTATAATCTTTTCCCCACTCCCCCCCTCCAGGTTTCTCCCACTCTATCCTGCAGCCAGTAGGTTAATTGCATTGTCAGGATTCAACAACTTTAAACAGCTTTGCAAGGCTTAAAATAATATTTTTCAAACTTTGTTGCAAAAAGCAATAAGAGTTCCACTGAAGTACCTCTATGGCACTTTGGTAGGACTTGGTAAGTGAGGCTCCATGTTCTTCAACACTTGAGTCAATCAAGGCTACTCTGCTTTAATCTCTTTTACACATTGATGTTACTTGTGTAGGGAGAAAAGCTTGAAAGAGATTCAGAGGGTGCTAAAACCGGTTTGGCTCAGAGGATAGAGCCTCGGCCTGTGGACTGAAAGGTCCCAGGTTCAATTCCGGTCAAGGGCATGTGTCTTGGTTGTGGGCACATCCCCAATAGGGGGCATGCAGGAGGTGGCTGATCAATGTCTCTCTCTCACTGATGTTTCTAACTCTTTATTCCTCTCCCTTTCTCGCTGTAAAAAAATCAATAAAATATATTTTTAAAAAAAGATTCAGAGGGCAAAAATCTAATTTGTTCAGTTTGCGTTCAGTCTTCACAAAACTATGCCCAGAATTCCTTATTTTTCCAACTTTATTATTCTTATACTCAAATTTCAACTTAGATTTCTCTCCTTATTGTTCTTAATATAAAACAATGTTTATCTTTACATTTGTTCACTTCCTTCTCTCTCTCAACAATACCCTTCACTCTAACTATATGAAATCTACCTACCAAGTACTCCTTACCCTTCAAGGCCCAGCACAAATGTTACCTGTACAACTTTTCAGGGCTGTAATTTTTCCCTTCTTCAAACTCCCATACTGCTCAGTAACTCACACCGGACACAACCATGTGATATCCTTCCCCAATAGAGGATTGATCATCTCTCCAGAACGTAAGTTCCTTAAACATATGTGATTACATTGTAAATCCTAGTTTCTGAAGCACTTAGCAGAGGACTGATCAATAGCAGCCTAACTGGTCTCACTGATTACTTTTACATATAATGATTTCATCACTTCCTTACTTAGGAACATAATATGATTTAAAAGGTCTACCACACCCATCTGCCACCTAATAATCTATCTTTTCCTTCCTTGCTAACATAGCCTCATTTCCACTACTCCAATGTATATCTTTGATAGCTCTTCTTCCCTCTAAGACTCTGTACAATCCAATTTGTTTAAAACCCTATTTATATAGATGAAACACCAACTCATAGAGGAGGAGAGAATTTATGAATGATCACAAAGAATGCTAGAGCTAGCCCTAAAATTAAAATCTAGATTTCGACTCTTCATTATATGCCAATAAACCATGATAGTTAAGGTGGGGAGTCAAGTAGTAATAAAGTGGGAAAGTAAAGCACATTATTAAGATTTGTGACTTCTAATAGAGCCTTATTATTTTGATTGTATTTGAGTGTTTAAATCCACAATGATTTGTTTTTTTGCCCTGTAGAGACTGCTGGATCTGTTACCTATCACAAACAGATCCAAACAAAATTCCAGAATTCTCAATGAGGTGTAACAGTAACTAGCTTGTGATTCTTGCTATGAAACCATGATCATGGCCCTAACATTTTGCCCTTTTCCATATGATTTTTACAGGTCACCACTACACTATAATATCAAAATCTGTCAGAAAAAAACTAGAAGAAGGTTAAATCTAAAGACTTGCTTTACAGAACAGAATTTCCAAAGAGCACATGAAAGGAATAAATGTTGTGAGCCCATAAGCAGAGATTTTCCAAAGAGATTATTTATTCAAGATCATCATCAGTGGATGCAAAAACATGCATATTTAGAAAAATGATATTTATATTTCCATATAGGATTACTTCTAACTCTAAAATATAACCCTGATAATCCCTTACATTTTTCCTTTGTTGCATGTACCTATCTTTAGAATGAATTCAATCTTTACTGAAGAAGGCTATAGGAAAGAGATAAGTGTTGGAAATTTTTTAAATATAACAATATTTGAAAAGGTGAGATAGGAGCTTAAAATAGTATTATTAATGCTTTAAAGTATTTCCATGTATATTATTATAACAGTAATTACATTTTTGTTTAAGCCTAAGAACCACATAGAGAATACACACTACATATATGTATTCTAAATATATATTTTAATCAATTAAAATTTGTAAAATAAGTTTTCTAATGTACCAAAATACTGTAGTACCTGTCTTTATATTACTGTGATGTATAGTTTTATGCTTAAGTAAAGATTGATTGAATTCTTAAAAATTTTTATGTTTTTTAAGTGATTGAGATAGAGTAAATCAGGAAACCTTCAAATAATAACTGTGAAATAACCACAGGTTTATGACACACACTGCTTGCCAAATAAAAAATGGTTTTAGAGAATTCAAATGAATTGCTGAAATTTCTCTCATATGCAACAAATATACTTATTTCTTTTCATTCTTGCAAATATTGTTTTTAAGAATCATAAATAAGATGCTTTGTAAGAAAAGTATTTCAATATTAGAAATACAATTATTTTTGTTTTCACAGAAGGATTATCTCTGTCTAGAAATAACTTTCAGAATTTTTAACAGTTTATCTCCTATGTTCACTATAAGATGGACACACCTATAGCAAATAAAGAATAAAGAAAGCCTGGTAGGAATATATTGGAAATTTCAAATAAATAATATTAGGACAGTTAGATAAAGGTTTCGATACAAAGTATATTTTTCAGAACCTTTTCTGAGTTTTTAGCCTATATGACTAATTAATTTTAGATTCAATAATTAAAAATTATTGTTAGAAATTACCCCAACCTACAGAGTCAAAATTATTTACCAGTAAAAATAACTCTTTAAAATATAAAGAGGAGGATGCCCTAACCAGTTCGGCTTGGTGGAGAGAGCATTGGCCTGCGGACTAAAAGGTCCCAGGTTCGATTCCGGTCGAGCGCATGTACCTTGGTTGCAGGCAAATCCCCAGTGGGAGCTGTGCAGGAGGCAGCTAATCAGTTTCTCTCCCATCGATATTTCTAACTCTCTATCCTTCTCCCTTCTTCTCTGTAAAAAAGTCAATAAAATATATTTTAAAAAAATAAAATATAAAGAGGAAGCTTTTATAAGAAAAATCAAAAGTAGCCCTACCCAAGGTTGGCTCAGTGGATAGAGCACCAGTCAAGGGCACATGGCCCAGGTGGCGGGCTCAATCCCTAGTAGGGGGTATACAGGAGGCAGCCATTAATGATTCTCTCTCATCATTGATGTCTCTCTCTCTCTCTTTCCCTCTTCCTTTTTCTCTAAAATCAATGAAAAAATATTTTTTAAAAGTATACTGCATATGGACACATGTAAATACCTTAATCAACAAAAATAATTTTGAAAAAGAAAAGTATACTGCAATTATAAACAGATGGAATTCCTTTCTTGACTTTTCTAAAGAAATATCTTAACAGAAAATTTCTTGTAAAAATAATGCTGTGGTCTATAAGTACACTGTTGTCCCCATAAGAGAAAACATGTCTTCTATATCAAGCAGATAAAATTGAAAAGGAGTGAAATAATATCTCACAATAATATACTGAAAATTCTCTCAGGTACAGGAAACACACTTATTTCCTTTCACGATCACTAATATTTTTTTGTGGCTCAGAAATATGATCAATATATAGAAAAATCATGTATTATCTAAGAGACAAGAATGAAAATTATAGAAAATGCTATGTGCCCTTATGAGTAAAGAAATAATAGTTATATTACCTACAGCAAAAGACAGGAGTATAGGATGTCAGGAACAGTTTAAAGCCTCTATGATCAAGTAATATTGTCTGAGTCCTACTTTGTTACTTGTGTGGGAGTGTAGCAAAAGGATTATTGCTAATCCTTTAACTGTGAATAATGATTTATTGAACAATTCCTACATAAATTCCAACTGTGACCACAAAATCACACCCTCACAGGCCAAGATATTTTCCTCTCACTTATCTAAGTGAGACATTTGTTTAAACATTTTAAACAAAATTAAAATGTTTAAAAATATACATATGTACTTATACACACGTGTGCAACTAAATCAGTTTACAAATTGATTTATATGTATTTAGTAAAGGCTTTGTGCATTTACAGCTTTCATTTTTATTATAATCTTAAATTAAACAAGTCCAAGTGTGGTCCTTCCACTTAGGTATTAATTAAGAGAGGCAATAAATTTGAAAATACTTTCTCAAATAGTTGAGTTTCATTCAGAGAAATAAAAAAGCAAGATATTAGAATGAGGTTAAGTGCATCTTTTGTCAGTAACGTATGTTGCTCCCTCTGGCCTCATAAACAAGCTGCTCCTTTTTGAATTCAGCAGACCTTCAATTTAAATTTATGGAAAGACTAAAGCAGGAGAGCCTGCACTCAAACAATTTTAATAACCTATTAAGTTGCGACTTCAGATTCATTTTATAACCATGCTCCTTAGGGAGCTATGCTATCTGGATAAAGATAAAATTTTTTTCCTTTAAAGATAAATAGCATCATTAATCTGCAACATTTCTTTTCTATTATCTTTCGAAATGAGGAGTTATTTTGTTCTGATCTTGAGGTAATTAGCCTTCATTCACTAGCCTGAAAATGCCTGTGTTCTGAAAATTAAAAATGTGTCATTAAGTGGAATTTACCATAATGTCATTTATCTTTATATAGTTCATCAGTGACAGCAATGGGCCTGGGAATCCATCAGCTTTTACCAAGGAAGCATTAAAACAAATTGAAAAACAGAATAATCCCAGGCACTCTTTAACACAGTCAAAGCCATTTGGGTAATTAAATAGTGGTATTTAAAGTTTTAATTTAGATTTTTCCCTCTGTTCATCAGTAGTCAAATGAGATGTTCATATTCATAACTGTTTGTAATAAAAGGTTTCATAAAGTAAGCAGAATATCAATGTTATTAAAATTTAATATAATACAGGGAGAACTTTGATCTACAAAATAAAGCCTTTATTTTCCTGCACCATTATTTTCTAAGATTACATCAGAAATAAACTCTTTCTTGAACTGCCTAGGTTGCTATATTAGCTTCACAAAGACTTTGATGATTCAAACCCCCAAATAACTGCAAGAGAGCACATGACATGAAATTCAACTTCATTATTGCTAATGTTGGAGAATAATAGTATCTTCACCACCTTCGATTTATATTCACTAACTACATCCCTCTAGCAATTACTGTATAGAATTATCAGACATAATTATGAAAATAAATGTTGGCTTGAAAAGCTAATGCCTAAAAACAAAATAAAAAACAAAACAAAACAGCTAACACCAGAAGTTAAAAAAGGATCTTGAGGCGGTAGAGGAACATAAAGGCATTCTGCAACCAGATCATTAATTCCATTCATATATTGATCAAGGAAATAGCACATGACTCAGAAGCACAGCTCAAAAATGGTATTCTCTTAATCAAGACATTAGAAATACTTTGGACAGACTTAGAATAGATACAGCATAATGAAATCAGTTGGAAGGCTAAACTGACATAAAAATGTTTCATACATATAGCAGTTTCAAAATGCACAGCTCATTCAACATAAAATAGTCACTATTTCCCTATGTATCTCAAAACAGTCTCTTCTTTGAAAACATGCTCTTAACATAAGAACAATCTGACAATATAAATATTAACTTAATGCAGCACTGCTCACTACTAGATAATTCATATTCTGAACTTTGTGTACTCAAATGTGTTAATTAAGTGTTTCAGTGTGATCTTTATGTTAGACTACTGGATAATTTAAGTTTAGAGCTTTACCACTTAGATATGTTATTAAAAGGAAAAGTCAAGCTCTGTATTGATGAACGAAGGAATGTTATACCATTAAAGTGAAAAAATTATGTCTCAGAGAAGTATGTAAAAACAATGACCCAAACAACTCTGGGGTATGTTTAAATGTTCTCTATAGAGCATAGAGAAAGGAATAAAAGAATACAGAAGCAGTTAACACTAATACAGTGTTAGTATAAAAGTATAGAAACTATTAACACCATGTTTTAGGAACAAGGTGGTAAGGAGAAAGCAAAAATTATTAAAATTTTCTTTATTAATCCTGAGGGAAAAATAATTCCTCCAATAAAGTGACCTGATCTACTCTGTTAGATGGGACCCTAAAGTAAGGGTAAGCTGCCTTAAGCTAACAGCTAGGCCTTAGAGTTCCATTGTTGGCAGGAATACTTTACTATAGGTCTCTAATTTTCATTTTATCCCAATGTGATACCAATAGGCAACTTTTAAAAAGGGGTGGGAGAAGAAACAAAAGATAGCTAGTTTACCATTATACCTTTCTTTTAGGAAAAAAGCAATTTTTTAAAGATCTGCTCTTTTCTAAAGTAAGATGTACTAACCATTTTTAAGGTAATCGCTGACTCAATCTGTATACCTGTACAGAAAGACAAAACTTTATCTTTAACTCGGGGCTTCTCATTCGTGGTACTATTGACAATTTGAGCTAGAAAATTATTTATTGTAGGAGGCTGTTTTGTGCACTTTAGAATATTTAGGAATATGCTTGGCCTCAACCTCCTAGATGCCAACAATGTCTTCCTTCAGTTGTGACAATCCCAAATGTCTCCAGATATTACCATAATGACTTCAGGGGCCAATTATGAATCACTGCTTTAGTTACAGGTTTTCTGGGAGAAATGATTTTGAATGTTTTACACTGGCAACAACTATCCTTTACATTGTACAGTGAAAATATTAAATACTAGCATAAAATAATTAATATCACACCATTAACATCATATTTCTAAGACATAAAAACTGAAGTTTTAAAAGTATGTGGAAATGAAAGTACTCCCATTGCATAATATACTTGTTACCTGATAGGTAAATGCAAAAGAAAATACCTCTCCTGTGAATTAAAGCAGCTTTAGAGAACTCAGTGTTTTATGACTAAGATGGGAGAAAAATACTATGTATTTTTAAAAACTATATATAAGACCAAAAGTTTTCAGTAATTGTTAAGAAAAGGAAAGTCTAAGTCACCATTTCATCAAGGAGTTAAGGACAAAGGGCTAGGATTGCAAAGAAGCATCTGAATTAAAAAACATACACAAACACAAACTGCTCTGTGAAATTTAGAATAAAACCAGAAAAAAAATTTTTTTTAAGAAATGTAATCTGTCTTGGCTTTATATAGTGTGTGCATTAAAACAACAAAATCTATAGGTAAAACAACCATATGTATGCTAAAATCACACTCTCCCACTAAACTTTATCAATATATATATATATTTTTCCTTTTTAATGAATTTATTGGGGTGACACTGGTTAACAAAATTATACAGGTTTCAGGTGCACAATTCCACAACACATTATCTGTACACTGTATTGTATGTTCACTACCCCAAGTCAAGTCTTCTTCCACCACCATTCATCAATATTTTAGACACATTTGTGAAAAAAATTTGCCCAAACTCAAGATTCAGTATTTCTAACATTTAGGAGAAATATCTGTCTTTGTCCACCATGCATACAATGCCATGAGTTAACAAAACATATATTAATCCTTAGGATTTTGATCATGTTAGTAGTTAATTCCCAGTTTTCTGGAAGTTCTTTGAACTAAAATGCTTAAAATTGTCATACTGCTCCAAGTACCCAGCAAAACTCACTATGTAAATGATGAGACATTAGCATTCCAGGCAGAGGGAACTGCAAAAGAATAGGGGAGGCATAACCAAGTGTGAGTATAGGACTTTGAGGTGTGTGTGTGTATGTGTGTGTGACTGAGAGTATCAGACACACAGATTAATAAATGGAGTGACTTTCAAACATTCTTTTAATTACAGAACTATTTTAAAGTCAAATGTACAAAAAGATGAAATCCCAAAGGCTTTGGTCAAAGAATGGAGAGAGAATCCTGCCAACTTGACCCCTACCTGTCTAAAGGAATCCTTTAGAAGCAGTAAAGATTTCTTTGAAAACCAGTGGACTAGGCAGTGGTCGCCAACCAGTAGTCTGCGGACCATTGGTGGTCCATGAGGTCCGAAAAGTTGGTGACTGCTGGACTAGAATACAGGCAAATATAAATGAGTTAAGAAATTTAAAAAGGTAGAATAGGAAGCATGTTATTGATTGCTTTAAATACTGGTTTTATGAGCTATATTTCAGTGACCATTATGAATCCACTGCAAGTATCAAAACAGAGGAGGGAGATAAATAATGTGATGTACAGAATAAATGAATGAAATAATGTATCTAATTCATTATTAGGCACCAGTCTTCAAAACTCCTGGTGTTCTCTATATTCTCTTATTTACCCCCCGCAAAAAAGACCTATGATATAAGACTAAACTGGGCAGTATAAAGGGAAAATAAAAGTTTATAGAAAAGACACATTTTAATATAATAACTATTAAGTGTTTGTACATATGTTTATTTCTACTTGATAAAGTACAGCCTCTTACACTGAGTCTCTTGAAGGCCCACAGCTGCAAAAGCAGACTTTTAGGTGTCGCTCTCCATGTCAAGTGGCAACCAACAGTCACCCCATCTGTCAGTTTGACAAGTACTCTCTCAGCATTCAGGGATAAAGTGCACATATAAAATGCTCTCCCTGACAAAAAAAGAAGCCCAGGAGATGAGGACCAGCCACTAGAGGGAAGACAAGCTGGCAAGGAAGGCCTAGAAATTGGCCACAATAAGAAACCAGAGAGCTGAAAGCTTACTCATGCTGTAAGAAAAAATCACTCCCTGCCAACAACAACACACATGTAGTCACATGCACACACATACACACACTAAAGAGCTATTTATACAGCATTAGGATAAATAGGCAAATGGAAAGAAACTTTATCCTTGGTGGATCAGAGATTGAGAACTGAAAGCTTTCTGATTTTATGTATTACTCTCTGCTTAAGTAATCAACCCAACTAAACAATCTTCAATATAAACATGTCCACTCCAATCCCTTCTTTCCTAAAGCCATTCCTACCTTAACGATTCTCCATACCTCTAAAGAGTTCTAAGTGCTGTTTGCTATATGCTCATTGGTTTCCCTTACAAACCCACATAGTTTCTTATCCATACCATCTGTTATATTCAATCATGCATTCAAAGAAATATTTGAGTGCCTTTTAGGCCCTAGGGATAAAGTAATGAATCATAAGGTTTCTGTTTTAGCTGGTAGGATAAAACTATTAAATATACATACAGATACATATATAATACATACATTCATACATATGCATATAAAATTGATATACAATTGCAAATAAAATTGGAAAAGGGGATAGAGAATTATGTGGTAAAGAGAAGATGCTATCTATATATATAAAAGCATAATATGCAAATTGACTGAACTGTGGAACAACCAGTCACTATGAGGCACACTGACCACCAGGGGGAATACACTCAACGCAGGAGCTACCTCCAGCCCACAGGCCCAGATCACCCAATGGGGAACGGGGAACCGGGGGTGGGTGGTAGCAGACACGGGCAGTGCCAAGCCAAGGCCCCCACCCTGCCATGAGGGTGACTGGTAGCAGAGAGCAGGGCCAGCAAGTGGGCAGTAACAGCCAATCTCTTGGTCCCTAGCCCCAGCCAGCAGACTCCGATCACCCAATGGGAATGGGGAACAGGGGGTGGGTGGTGATGGGGGGCGGGGCCAGCTGCCAGCAGCTGGGTAAGATGGCTCTGATCACAGGCTAGGCCTAGGGACCATACCCATGCATGAATTTTATATGGGCATCTAGTTTTATATGAGACAACAAAAACCTTTCTGATAAGATAATGTTTGACCAGAAATCTAGAAGAAGTAAGGGAAAAGCCATGCAAATATTGAGGAAAAAAGCATAACCAGGAGAGGGCATATTAAGTACAAAAGCCCTAAGGCAAGAATGTACTTGGCACTTTCAAGAAACAGTAGTCAGTGTTGCTGGAAGATAGTAGTAATAGGTAATAGTGACAAGAGGTAAGATCAGAGAAGAGAGAACCAGATCATATATGGCCTTTCATAACATGGAATGGATATTCTCAGTATAACACAGAATCACTGAAGAGTTTTGTGTAAAGGAATGACATCATCTGACTTATGTTTAAAAGGATCACTCTGGCTGCTGTGTAGAGAAAGGTAGAGGAGAAAGAATACCTTAACTCTGTAGAAAATATAAGAACAATTACACTTGAGTCTTGTTATTTACAGCAGTTATGTATTATAAAGCTGCCATGAACAATGAATTAGCAAATACTGAATCACTGCTCCTAAAGGAAATATACATATAAACACCACATAGATTATAATCTTACTAGAGGCTCGGTACACAAAATTCGTGCATTGGGGATTTGTGAGTCCCTCAGCCCAGCCTGCACCCCGGGACCCTTCAGGGGATGTCTGCCTGCTGGCTTAGGCCCGCTCCCCACGGGGATTGGGCCTAAGCCAGCAGTTGTACATCCCTCTCGCAGTCTGGGACCCCTCACTCCTTACTGCCCATCTGCTCGCTGCTCCTTAGTGCTGCCGCAGAGGCAGGAGAGGCTCCTGTCACTGCCGTTGCACTCGCCAGCCATCAATCAACCTGGGTTCTGGCTGAGTGGTGCCCCCCTGAGAGCGCACTGACCACTAGGAGGCAGCTGCTACATTGAGTATATGCCCCCTGGTGGTCAGTGCGCATCATAGTGACTGGTAGTTCCACCATAATGATCACTTGGCTTTTATTATGTAGATTGACTTGCCAAAGGCATCCCACTAAGAGGAGCCAAAATTGGGTTTTAAATTCTGTTCAACTGGCCCCAGAGCTGAAACTTCTGCACTGTCCCCCACCATTTTCAACCTCTGGCCACCTCTGTAGGAAAGCTGAAACAAAAAGGCAGAGCATTGCCTGTATTTTTTACCTCATCTGAGAGCATAAAATTCTATAAATAAAGTATGCCCAAAATATGACTAACCACTGATATGCATATATGACACACACGCCAAATAGCCCAACTAAGGCAAAAAGGACTGAAGAAATGCCATCTGTGGTCAACTGTAAGAAAAATAAAGTGTGAAATTTAAATACAATCAAGACAGCTCTGAGAACCATTTTTTAAATGAGAGAAAAAAAGAAAAGAAAAAGAAAACCACTCTTCTTAGAAATACAACAGAATCCAAAGTCTCTAACAACGTATCATTCACAATGTCAAACAAAAGAGTCCCAAATAACCAGACATTTGAAAAATAGAAAATGTTAACTACACTCAAGAGAAAGGACAATCAATGGAGACTAATCCTGGATGACCAAGATGTTGGAAATAGGACTCCACTCCCAGTACCCAGTGGGGAAGAGGACACCCCAATTTCTCCTCTAACACAGGAGCTAGTGGCTATTACTCTTCTCAAGGTAAACCAAAATATGATTGCAGACATTTATTTTCTGGTCCTGCATGTAAGGAGCTTAAAAATCATCCCAACAACATGTAAAAAGTTGAACAAACAAATAAATCAACAATTGTTCCAAGATCCATCAAAGAAGTGAAGGGCACTGGCCGAAAAGGGGCCTGAAGATGTTTGTGGGTGACAAAAATTTTCTTCATCTTGATTGTAGTGAGACAAACCAGTAAGCCATGACAAGTGGAACAGGGGAACTGAGACAGAGACTTTCATACCCCAACATAGGCAGGAACCAAAGCCCTTATCAGCGGGAAGCAGTTACAGAAGACAGATGAGCCTCCCTCATCACCCCTAAAAGATTTTAGAGATGGAAAGCCAGTACTCCAGGACAAGTAACAGAGGGAAACTAAGACAGACAGCTGAACAAACTGACAGAGCAATTTACAGCAGATACAAAAGGTCACCTTCCTAGAAATAACATCTGGGTCTTGGTTATATTTTAGCTCCAGACCCCAAAAAGCAGCAAAACCAGGTTGGTGGCACCAAGACCAGCTGGGATGACCGACAACATCCTGACACTGACCAATTGGTAGGGACCACAGAGCACACCTAGAAAATTGATTAATATTCTGCTGAAACCCTTCCCTAAGATTTCTGCCTGTGAGAAGGAGATAAAGCCTTGACAAAGACCCAGCTTGCAAGCTCTCCCTCTGGGGAACGCCTCCTCCCACTATTCCCTTTCCCCTTTCCTTCCCCTAGGGGCATGCATCTCCTAAACCCTAAGGTACCCCATGAGACTTGCAACCTGGGGAGCAATGGGCAACAGCAGCTCATCACAGGCTAGTCCCCTAACCCTGTTCTGAAGGCCCTCTTTTCTCTGGACTGCCTCGAAAGCTAGGGCAGCCCAGCCTAGACTCTCCTGTTGCTTCATCTATGCTAAACCCTTTCTTGTTTTACATCCTCAGCTTTAATAAAAGTTCCCTCAGAGTCACCTGGATTTGTGTTGTAAAATTTTTCCTGCATGAAGTCAAGAGCCTACACATTACTGGCTGGCCCTAGGCAGACCTGCCAAAGGCCAGGTCCCCTTTCTGGTAACAGTTAGTAGTGACTATAAAACTATATACTACATTTGTCAATACTCATCAAGATTTCTACCTAAAAGATGAATTTTACAGTATATAAATTGTACCTCAAAAACATCCTCACCAAAAATGGATGGACACAAGATAAAGACCTTTTCAAATAAATAAAAACTAAGAATTCATCTCTAAAATCTTTTAGGGGTGATGAGGGAGGCTCATCTGTCTTCAGTAACTGCTTCCCGCTGATAAGGGCTTTGGCTCCTGCCTATGTTGGGGTATGAAAGTCTCTGTCTCAGTTCCCCTGTTCCACTTGTCACGGTTTTCTGGTTTGTCTCACTACAATCAAGTTGAAGCATATCTGCACGTTGAGAACGATTAAAAAAGCAACAACAAAAGTTCATAAGGCTGGAGGGAAATGATACTAAGTAGCTACTTCATATTTTTAAGAAGCGATGAAAAGCAATAGATATAATAAATAAGTATTTAGAAATATATATATTTTTCTTCCTAAGTTTTAAAAATATATGACTATTTAAAATAAAAAGTTCAATATTTTATTGCCGGATTTGTAGTGAAAATGTTATAGGAGAAATTGGGGTGTCCTCTTCCCCACTGGTGGGAGGGGAGTCCTAATGATACCTAGAGAAAAAAAATTTTCTGAGACTCGCCTGGGAGAATGAGTGATTTTTATTTGCATGGAAACTCATCTCTGTGTTTCCAAAATCCCATTTCCCTTAATCCAGTCCTGGAAGAAGTGTAGCTGGTTTTCAGTAAAGCGAGAAGCTACCTTCATTTAATCAACCCAATTCCTTTGAGAACAGTATTAATAGCCCTATTTTACAAATGAAGAAACTAAAGCTCAGCAATATTATACAGTGTCTAAGGTCACAGAGCCCAACAGAGTAGATCTGGGACTAGACCTGGTTCCATCTGACTCTGAAGTTGATTTGTGCCAGAGATCACCCTGATCCTCCCTCTTATCTCTTGTGTTGGGGTGGAGGAAGGGGTTCAATAAAAACAAGGGCTATATGAAGAATTGTTCTGCACACTTTATAAAACCATGGATGATAGTTGTCTAAAATTTATATTGAATAGTGTTTCTTTCATAAGAATTCAAATGACAAATTTTCTCTTAGACTTCAGTGCCAAAAAAGAAGTACTTTCTTCAAAAGAAATCATATTTAACCACTTGTTCACTCATACTAAACATTACCATGAGTAGAAACATGGATTCATACAGTCCCTACTCTGAAGGAGTTTGTAAACATAATACAATGTGTACATAAATAACTATGAAATAAATAATGTACTTCCCTTTAACTAAACATAAAACCATATAACTCATTATATTTCCCTTTGCTTTGGCTGCCAAAGCTGAGAGCTAAATTTAATATTTAAGTGCAATACTCATTTCATTTCAGGTTCCAAGAAAAGAGAAATTTATCTTTTATTTGATGACTTTATATTTAACTGTCCTAGTGTATATGCATCTTATCTCAATCTATCTCAAATCCTTTTGTGGAAGCAGGAAGAAAATATAATATAAAAACAAACAAGTAGCCAAAACCGGTTTGTCTTAGTGAATAGAGCATCGGTCTGCAGACTGAAAGGTCCCAGGTTCGATTCCGGTCAAGGGCATGTACCTTGGTTGCGGGCACATCTCCAGTAGAGGGCGTGCAGGAGGCAGCTGTTTCTCTCTCATCGATGTTTCTAGCTCTCTATCCCTCTTTCTTCCTCTCTGTAAAAAATCAATATGTTAAAAAAAAAACCAACAAAAACAAACAAACAAGTAAATAAGTCTGGATTAATAATAAACAGAAATCCTTTCTTCATCTTTACACAGTACACCAGAAACATTCTGGATTGGTTGGAAGATGAAATGAGACAATCTGTTAAAAGTACTCTGTACTTCCCAGACAGCGAGGGCAGCCCAGCCTAGAAACACTAATGAATAGAAGTACTAGTTTTCCATAGTTTACAAGTTCTTAAAACCCATACTGGGTTTATATTTAGAATGTGTAAGGTGGGATAAGGAGAAATGAAAATGAGGTATGGCTGAGTAAATGGTATTTCCAAAGGCCAATGCAATGCAAATAATGTTAGTCTGGCATAGCTTCTCTGTTTCTATAGCTTTAGGGTGAGGTAGTAAAGAGCACTATACTGACCAAAGTGGTGGCTTAGAAGGACTTACCATTACTCTGACCCTTTCACATCCTGTGCATGGTATTTACTATTGCTTCTGCAATATCTGTCAAATCTTTAAATGCCCTATGATTCACATCACTGGTACCTGCTTACCCTATATAATAAAAGTGTAATATGCTAAGTGTCCAACTGATAGGTTGACGGTTTGGTCAACCACTCAATCAGTCGCTATTACATGCACTGACTACCAGAGGGCAGACGCTCCGACCAAAAGGTTAGCTTGCTGCTGGGATCCAGCAGATCGGGACTGAACGAGAGGGCTGGACATGCCCTGGAGCCCCCCTGCGGACCCCATTGGTCCAATCGAGACTGGGGGAAATGGCCCTGATTGCCAGCCAGACCAAGGGACCCCACCTGTGCACGAATTCATGCACTATGCCTCTAGTTTGTACATATTCTACTTTATAAAGCAATGCTGGACCACTAGATTCTCCAGTCAGTTTTGGCTTCCCTCTCATTCAGAATTTCTAGACAAAAAATGCCCTTATTATCTCAGAAGTTGTTGCGGGTTTTTGTTTTGTTTTAATCCTCACCTGAGGATATTTTTTCCATTTATTTTTAGAAAGAGCAAGGGAGAAAGGGAGAGGGAGAGAGAGAGACACAGATATTAACCTGAGAGAGACACATCAATTGGCTGCTTCCCACATAAGCCTTGACCAGCCAGGGATGGAACCTACAACTGAGGTATGTACCCTTGACCAGAAATCGAATCCTCAGTTCTTTGGTCCATGGCTGACACTCTAACCACTGAAAAAACCAGCTATGGCAGAAGTTGTTTTTAATTAACATAAACAGTAAAGAAAGACTTTCAGGTACACTTATTAGCTTTTCTCTTTAATAAAGACCTAACATTTGTGTTTGTTTTCTTCTATTGGCAATAAAATAGATCCTTAGTTATTCAAGTGGGATCTGTTCTGCAAATATGTAAATCCAGAATATTATAATGTGCTTCCTCCCTTTATTTTCAAGGAGGAAGGAGCACATTTATATATATTATCTTTTGTCTCTTTTAACTTTGATTCTGATCCTCCTACAAGTCAAGGAATGTCTACGAATCTAATGTAGCATAAAAATATAATGATGCTATAATAAGAACAACATATAGAATTGTTCTTTTTCCATCAGGAGTTAGAAGACCTACGCAAATCAATCTCTCACCAGAATGTTTTGTTTTATTTAATCTATAAAATAAATTAAGCTAGAGCTTCAATAATCACCCTTCAGTTTAAAAATACAATGAATTAAGAACAAAATGAATTAAGTTACAAAAGAATACAGTGATACATCCCCCATAGTCCTTTCTAATACCCACTAGAGCCTGCCGTCCTTTCACTGGCCTTCCCACACTCTCAATAAAATTAACATTCCTATTCATAATCTGATTAGGAGTGATTCACACAAGATCTAAATGAGACTTAATATCATAAGATATTTGCATTTTTAAAAAGACCAGTTAAATGCATTTCTAATAACCAGAACTTGGTAGTAGATACGGTCAGACGGAGAGGGAAGAAAAGACATATATACACTGAGTGGTCAGAGTATTATAATTTCTGAACCCATAATATATTAGAGGCCTGGTGCATGAATTCATGCATGGGTGGGGTCTGGCCAGCCTGGCCAGGGGAAGGGACATGGGCGGTTGGCTAGCCTGCCTGCTGGTTGAACTCCTGGTCAAGAGGACAATTTGCATATTAGCCTTTATTATATAGGATATACTCTCAGTGATCAGATTATTATGCGTTAAGAGATCATAATAATCTGGCCACTCAGTATATAGCTTTGAGCAGAGAATCTCCCAGTGGTCTACTTTTGGTCAACTTATCATACCTTTTTGCTCCTCAATTACATTTCCAATTACATTTTCCACAAAGCATAATTCATAAAAACAGCTATAAATGCCCTCCAATTTCTTGACTCCTTATTTTCTCCATTTGATTTGCCTCCTGCTTCTACCTTCACCACTATGGCTTTTAAAAAGTAAAATAGCCAGTATTGCAGGACTCAGTATTGTAGCTGCACATTAGCCATACCTTCCTCATCTTAGGGCCTTGACACACAACACACACACACACACACACACACACTACCCCACTGGAGAAAAAAATGGAAAGAGGGAGCACATGAAGTAGGAAAGGAAATTGATAAAGAACAGCCAAAATTATTGCTTTAAAAGGTTTATTATGGGGGAAAATATGGAAAACAGGAAATTAATAAGTGAAGGGAAAGGGTGGAGTTTGTCATTTCTAATTAAAGCAATAGGGAATATGAAAATAAAATAAAAAATGAGGCCTGGATAGAGTTGGGGAGTTATAGGTATTGAGGTTTGTTTGGGGTGTTAGTTTACTTTTTAAAAATGACACACAGTGAAGAATATAAAAAGGAGTAGAGTTGAGGATAATAAAGGCAGAAGTGGAAGTGGAGAAGAAAACTGAGAGAGAAAAGATGATGGACAGACATGGAATTAGAAACAGAGAAAACAGAGAAAAAGGGAGGATTCGGAATGGGAAGCAAAAATAAGAGAATGAACAATCCAAGCTGTAGTTACAGCATAATCATAGGGACATAAAATACAGCATAGGGAATATAGTCAATAATATTGTAATAACTATGTATGGTGTCAGATGTGTACTAGATTTATTGGAGTGAACATGTAGTAAATTATATAAAGTCCAATTACTGGGTTATAAACCTAAAACAAATATAATATTGTATGTCAACTGTAATTAGAAAAAAAGAGAGAATGTACAATTCAGCCAGAGGGAGGGACTATAAAGGATTTTATAATGGTGGCGCACAAAATGGGAAAGCAGATATGGGAGCACAGTGAAGTAACAAAAAGAAACAGTAGAGAGAGAACAAGAATGAGAGAGAACAGCAAAGACAAGGATAAGAGAAATCAGAGCCAGCTGGGTTACAATCCAGCAGCATGTATCTTTTTGTTTTGCTTTTTATTTGTTCATTTAAATAGAAACACAAAATAGTAAGAGCTCATGATAAAGAACAGCATCATTTGGGACATGTTTTTATAGGCCTTTTAATGTACTACAGGAAACAGAACCCCCAAAAGAGAATGTGAGTGGAAAGAGGGGCGTGAGCCAAAAGTGACAGCAACAGCAAGCAATGGAAAATGAGATCAGCAGGTTGACCATGATACAGGTGGGTAAAGCAGAACATATCAGACTACTCTGGCTGAAGGTGGCAAAAGAATTTCATACAGCAAGGAAAATATGACAAACACACCAAGGGCTGATCATCAATTAATTCAATGTAAAAACTTGACATGGATCTTTGATGCCTCTTCCTTCACCCTATTACCTGACCTATCTAATAAACCTTCTGAGAGGTCCAGAGTGGCTAGCGAACAGAATATTTAGGGGAAAGAAATATAAGAGTTGAAAGATAGGCTACAGCTATATTCTGAGGGACATTATAGTTTCTCATTTGATTACGAATTTTATAATTTTCAGAACAAAATTATATCCTACACAGAGACATATCTTCAAATGTTGACATCCTGTTCACATATTTAATGAGACACTGCCTCGAGTTGATTAGAAGTCTCTACAACCCCACTTCAGAATATTTGATTTTATGCTAAAGAAACAACCATTTCTACTTTTCACAGACCCAGATCTCACAGATAAGATTCCTGGACTTTTTTTTTTTTTTTAACAAAACAGTAAATCCAGAATAGTGGAATTGTTATTTTGACTTTCCAAACAAAGAGGTCTAGTGGGTGGTAAATAAAAGTCAGAACATTCACTTACAGGATGAATTGTTTTAAATTGTGAGAGCAAATCACATAACATAACTGAATTCTTTTGGGTATTGCACACTTAGTGACAACTCTACGTCTCTGAATTCATGATATTGGAAAGGTAGGATTTTTGTTTTATAAAAATGTTCACTGTGTCTTTCCATCCAAACCACATTCCATCATTCATAACAAGTGAGCATCAAGTGCTTTCAATAACAACACTTTCAATAATATGAACTCTGTTCTTGCTGTACTTTACTATAACTTCCTGTGTTTTTGACATATTCAAGAAATGAAACTCATGCATAGCATGTTTATATTATTCCCTCCTTAGCAAAAGCTCACAGACAATGTCAGGTCTGGAGAGATAAGAGCTGCTTCCAGGACATGAATTCTCATGAGGATTAGGCAACCACCATCTGGGGCTATAGAGTTTATCTGTAGCAGCTGCCTTCAAAGTATCACACTAGGAAGGGGGAAGGGGGAAGTCTAATTCTAAAGTGTTTAACAACTTGCTCCACCCTGGCTTGGATTATTGTTCTGGATTGCTTTTTTTCCTGCCTATAAGAATAAAATACAACAAAATGACCTCTTAATAAAACACAACCAATTTAAAAGTGTTATGTATTCAGATAACCATATCAGGCACCGAAATTTTCTTAACTAACATATTACAGTATATAATATGATTTTAAAAGTCATTTTAATAATTACCCAACCTGATATAATTAATAAAAGCTTAATCCTTAAAAAAATGGATACTACAAATTTTAAAATTTCCACTTAGATAAAAAAGCTACAGATTTTGTTTTAACCATTTAACATTATCCCAGATTATTTTGGGAAAAATTTTAATATTCTCAAATGACATTAAAATAATCATTATATTGAATTTTATTTAAGCAGAGAGCAAATATATAAATAAAATATTCATATAAAAGAACAGGAAGAACAGGGAACTCAGCCGAAACTGGTTTGGCTCAGTGGATAGAGTGTTGGCCTGCAGACTGAAAGGTCCCAGGTTTGATTCCGGTCAAGAGCATGTGCCTTGGTTGCGGGCACATCCCCAGTTGGGGGCGTGCAGGAGGCAGCTGGTTGATTTCTCTCTCTCATGGATGTTTCTAGCTATCTGTCCCCCTCCTTCCTCTCTGTAAAAAAATCAATAAAATATATTTTAAAAAAATAAAATAACAAGGAACTAAATAATGAATACACTAGGGGAGAAGTTAATTTAAAATAGTAAACAATAACTTACTAAAACTGGTTAATATAATTTTTATAGTGCTAAAATTGATCATAATGAAATAAAGAGCTATTAAAGAAAACCATAAAAATTGAAACAAAATGCCTTCTATAAAGTCTGAGCTCCACTCTAATAAAAGTCTCAAAATCATTGCACCATTAAAAATATGCCTACTTCTTAAAATTGGATCTCCATTCAATCAAATATTCTTTTCCTGCTATCGGATCATAAGCTACATTTGTTTATTTCAATATCCTTTGACAAAGAGCTTGTTAAATTAAGTAGACAATATTATTGTTAGTCCCATCAGAAATATGGCAAAGTGGATGCATCTATAGATAAAATTACTTGGTAAGGAAGAATGACTCATTCTTTTACTGTTACTTCAAAATACATAAGAAATATATTTCTGTAGTGGACTATGTGATCCAGAGACATGAAAAGCATGAGGTTTGGCCAACGCCAGGTGAGTTGCTGGGTTGGAACATTGTCCCATAAACCAAAATGGTTGCGGGTTTGATTCCAGGTCAGAGCACGTAACTAGGTTACAGGTTTGATCCTCAGGTGGATTGCATACAGGAGGCAACTAATCAATGTTTCTCTCTTTCTCCCTCCTTCCTCTCTACAATCAATCCAACATATCCTCAGGTGAGGATAATAAAAAAAAGGCAGAATGTGTGGGTGTGCCAATTGGTGGATTATATGATTTCTGAGATAACTTCCACATCCAAAAATCTACATATACTTATATCACCACATTCTAATCCTGTTTTTCAAAATGCCTGCATAATTTCTTCACTTGAATCAAAGAAAGATAACTCAAATACAACACATCTAAAACTAAACTCACATTACCTCTAAACTGGCTTTTCCTCCTAATGTCACTATTTCTCCTCCTAATGTCACTATTTTTGTCAGTAGCACATTAAAAAAAAAAAAAACCCAACCTTGCAATCTCCAAACTCTTACACCTCTCATCATCTTTATATGTCATTGAGCCATGTTGACTTTCATTTCAAAATTATTTTGGCAATATTTCATTTACTTCAATACTACCATTGCCAACCTAGTATAAATTACCCCTCCTCAAGCTCTGGGCTAAACTAACAGTTTTGTAGGTAGTGTCTCTCCTATCTACTTGCAGTACTCATCACCACCAATTCTCCTGGTTTTAAATGCCTTTTCCTTCTCTACCCATAGGAGTTTCAATCTTCAGGAGTCTTCTTCCCCCTTGCTGAACTGCTACATTAGACACAAAAACACTCTGGTTTGCATGGTTGCATCACAAATATTACTCCTTGGAGGTATTTTTCATATGTCTGAAGAAGATGGGAACAGAACAAAAAAACTTTATTATATACTTTTTCTGCAGTGTCTACATGGCTTGTAAAGTAACAGCTGTATGTTGACTGAATTTTTCAACAAAATCATTTAGGCATTTAGGTATGAAATGCAATAAGCTTTATAAGGCCTTTACCTTTATAAGAGACTAGAGGCCCGGTGCACAAAATTCGTGCACGGGGGTGTGTCCCTCAACCCAGCCTGCACCCTCTCCAATCTGGGACCCCTCGAAGGATGTCTGACTGCCTGGTTGCCTGATCCTACCGGACAGTTGGACAACCCTCTCACAATCCAGGACTCCTGGCTTTCAACTGCTCACCTGACTGCCCCTCACCGCTTCTGCCTGCCAGCCTGATCACCCCCTAACCATTCCCCTGCCAGCCTGATTGATGCCTAACTGCTCCCCTGCCAGCCTGTTTGCTCCTCACTGCCCTCCCTTGCAGGCTTGATCACCCCCAACTGCCCTCCCTTACAGACTTGATCCCTCTCAACTACCCTCCCCTGCTGGCCATCTTGTGGTGCCCATCTTGTGTCCACATGGGGCAGCCATCTTGTGTGTTGGAGTGATGGTCAATTTGTATATTACTCTTTTATTAGATAGGATAGAGGCCTGGTGCACAGAAGGGGGGGTGGCTGGCTTGCCCTGAAGGGTGTCCTGGATCAGGGTGGAGGTGGCCTAGGCAAGGGGCCTATGGTGGTTTGCAGGTGGGCCATGCCCCCACCCTCCACAACTCAAGTGGAGGCCCTGGTATCTGGGATTTATTTATCTTCTATAATTGAAACTTTGTAGCCTTGAGTGGAAGCCAGGGCCAGACAGGAAGCTTGGCTTCCTCAATCCCCGGGGCAACCCAAGCCTCCTCCTTGCTTCAGTTCTGTGGCTGCTGCCATTTTTGTTGGGTTTATTTATCTTTTATAATTGAAATTTTGTAGCCTTGAGCAGAGGCCAAGGCCAGCCAGGAAGCTTGGTTTCCTCCATTGCCAAGGAAGCCCAAGCCTCCTGCTCACTCCATTGCCACAGCCAAGTTGGTTGAGTTAATTTGCATATTCGCTCCTGATTGGCTTGTGGGTGTGGCTTGTGGGAGGTGTGGTCAATTTGCATGTTTCTCTTTTGTTAGTGTAGATAACAGAATCCAAAAAATCTGGGTTGTAGTTCTGCAATGCCTAAGTGGAGAGTAAGCAGTGACAATGATTCAATGACAAACAAAGATATCTTTTGGATACAGACCACTTATATTATAATCTTAGACATTCTTTTATAAGTGGGATCTTTCTCTTAAATTCCTTGTATTTGTTAGAGATTCAATTTGTTACTCAAGTTGTGGACTTACGGGATTTACATCCTTAAAACCAATTCCAGCATAATTTCACACAGAAATCTTCTTGAAGCTAACCAGGACAACACCCAAAATAAATCTTCCTTTTGAGAAGAATAAAAGCTCCATGAAAATAATGAATACATCATTTAAGCTTCAAGCACGATGTGCAAACCTAAGTTCTACCTAAATCTTCCAAATGTCTCTAGAGTCTGTATTAATCTAACCTCACATATTCTCTATATTACTTATTCAGTTGTGTTTCCTGAGTATCACTGCTCCAAATAACTAAATTCCCTATATGAAATTCCCCATTTTCACTCTACTTGCTTCTCTACCTGTATGACCTATGATTCCTGTTCTTGAGTTGCCAGACTCTATTTAACTTGACCCTACCCACTTACTAAGTAGGCTCCAAAGTCTCTCATAGGACCTCTGTAATATCTTGTAAATCACAATCTGGGTTCCAATCATTAGCCAATTTTCCATTGAAAATACGATTCAATAAAACAATAATAATATTTGTCTATGTATTCAAAATAGAGGTCTGGTGCACGAAATTCGTGCACGGTGGTTTGGGTTCCCTCAGCCCAGCCTGTGCCCTCAGGGGATGTCCTACTGCCAGTTTAGGCTCTAGCAATCCGAGACACTGCATGCTTCTGAGTTACTAGTACCATTTTCCCCATCTTATGGGTGAAAAACTGAAGCAGAGAGAAGTTAAGTAATGGTTTTGTCACACAGCTATTAAGTATCAGAAACTGGGCTGACCACAAAATGTGCAAGCCAGAGTCCATATATGTTATCACTGCAACATCCTGTTTTTTTTTTTTTTTTCAGTTTTAGAGTAGCCTTGCCAGGTTTTAATTTTTAAATCTAAGAGACTGTTCCCAATATATAGATAGGGTAGGGTCTCTAGGCCTGGCAGGTGATCAGGGCTGATCTGTAGGGCAAACAGTGGGCAGGGCAATCAGGGGAGTGTCCCTACTGGCACCTGCCTTGGTTGGCGGCCCGGCACTGCCCAGCTCCACCCCCCAACAGGTGACTCCCTTTCGGGGGGCACATGCTCAACACAGGAGCTGCCCCCAACCAGGAACAGCTCCTGCATTGAGCATCTGCCCCTGGTGGTCAGTATGTGTCATAGCGACCAGCCGTTTTGCTGGTCATTCTGCTATTTGGTCAGTTTGTGTATTAGGGTTTTATTATAAAGGATGCTTCTATGGCATAAGTGGTAAGTACAGAGAGAACAGTATTTGTCCAACTTTTACAGCCTATCCACAATATGTCCACATTCATATGAAAACTTAATAGCAAGTATAAGGTCAATCAGGGTACTTAATTGTGTAGTATAGATAAGTACATGCCAGAAGACTTCAAAGAGCAGTATCGATATTTGAGTCTGATTCTAAAATTCATAATGAAGAAAACTGAATTCTTGCATCTTAAAGATGAGGAAATTGAGGTCACAAAGTCACATAGGAAAAGCTTCAATAAAGATTTCTTTTCTTTTAAAAATATATTTTTATAGATTTCAGAGAGGAAGAAAGAGGGAGAGAGAGAAACATCAATGATGAGAGAGAATCATTGATCAGATGTTCCTACAATGGGGATCAAGCCTGCAATCCTAGGCATGTACCCTCAGTGGGAATCAAGTCGGGTCCTCCTATTAGTACATCCGTCAACACTCAATCACTGACATATGCATAATCACATTATGTAACTATCACAAAATTTAATACAATAATATTACTCAAGTGTTAAAGATTTATACAAAAATAATTATTTGATGGGCAGGATTGGACATTATCTTACAAAGGCGATACATTTGAGCCATGCTTTGAAAAATAAATACAATTTCCTTAGGGAGAGACAGAAAGATAGTAGGAAAAGTAACTAAAGCCGGATTTGGAGTGACCTAGTGCAGTGGTCAGCAAACTGTGGCTATCGAGCCACATGTGGCTCTTTGGCCCCTTGAGTGTAGCTGCTCCACAAAATACTATGGCTTGGGCGAGTCTATTTTGAAGAAGTGGCATTAGAAGAAGTTTAAATATAAAAAATGTGGCTCTCAAAATAAAATTTCAATCATTGTATTGTTGATATTTGGCTCTGCTGACTAATGAGTTTGTCGACACTGACCTAGTGAGATCGGAAAGGAGGAAGCAAATACTAAACTAATATATTATTAATTCTAAAAGAGACCAAATGAATAAGAGTCAGCAATTCCACTCCTAGGAATACATCCAATAGAATTAAAATGATGCTTCCATAGAAAATTTGTACACATATGTTCATAGCAACATTATTTCTAGTGGCCAAAACTAAAAACAACAAATGACGACTAAATAAAAGGTAATAAAACTATACAATGGAATATTATTCAATCATAAAAAGGCATTAAGTTTTGGTACATGCTATATAGCAAGGGTGAACCTTGAAAATATTATAAGAGAAAGAACTGAATCACAAGAACCACATAGTATATGACTCTATTTATATAAAATGTCCAGAACAGGCAAATCTATAGAGATAGAAAGTAGATTAGTAGTTGCCTTGGGCTGAGAGTTTTGGGGATAAGAGAGGAGTGATAACAATGGGCATGGTTCCTTTTTGGAGCAATAAAAATGTGTTGTTGTTTTTTTAATTTAATAAATCTTTATTGTTCAGATTACAATTGTTCCTCTTTTTTCTCCCATAGCTCCCCTTTACCCGGTTCCCACCCCACCCTCTGGCCTTACCTCCCCGGCACTGTCCTCATCCATAGGTGTACAATTTTTGTCCAGTCTCTTCTCACATCCCCACATCCCTTTCCCCCTGAGAATTGTCAATCCACACCCTTTCCATGCTCCTGATTCTATTACATTCACCACTTTATTCTGTTTATCAGATTTTTTGTTCACTTGATTTTTAAATTCACTTGTTGATAGATATGTATTTCCTGTTCATAATTTTTATCTTTACCTTTTTCTTCTTTCTCTTCTTAAAAAGTACCTTTCAGCATTTCATATAATACTGGTTTGGTGTTGATAAACTCCTTTAGCTTTTTCTTATCTATGAAGCTCTTTATCTGACCTTTAATTCTGAATGATAGCTTGGCTGGGTAGAGTAATCTTGGTTGTAGGTTCTTGCTATTTATCACTTTGAGTATTTGTCACTCACTTCTGGCCTGCTTAGTTTCTATTGAGATGACAATCGTATGTGTGCTCCCTTGTAGGTAATTAACTGTTTTTCTCCTGCTGCTTTTAATATTCTCTGTCTTTTGCTCTTGGTATTTTAATGATGATGTATCTTGGTGTGGTCTACTTTGGATTCCTTTTCTTTGGGATTCTTTGTGCTTCCTGGAATTATAAGTCTATTTCTTTCACCAGGTGTGGGAAGTTTTCAGTTATTATGTCTTCAATTAGGTTTTCAGTATCTTGCTCTCTCTCTTCTTCTTGCACCCTCATAATTCTGATGTTGGTACGCTTGAAGTTGTCCCAGAGGCTCCTTACACTATCTTCACATTTTTGGATTCTTTTTTCATTTTTCTTTTCCAGTTGAGTGCTTTCTGCTTCTTTGTATTTCAAATCTTTGACTTGATTCTTGCCTTCCTCTAGTCTGCTGTTAGGTCTCTCTATAATATTTTTTATTCCAGTCATTGTATGTTTAATTTCTAGTTGTTCCTTTATCATATCCTCAAGGGTCTTGCTAAATTTATTGACCTTTTCTAGGGAAATTCTTGAAAAACCTTATAACCATGGTTTTGAACTCTATATCCAGTTGTTTGTTTGCCTCCATTTCTTTTGTTTGTGATCTGTTTCTTTGTCTCTGCATTTTCACTGCTTCCCTGAGTTGGTAGATTTATGTGCTAGTTGTCCTATATGGCCCAGAAGCTCTGCCTTTCCAGTTACCTGAGGTGGACACTCTTGGTATACCCCTTTGTGGACTGTGTGTATAGCCTTGTTGTAATTAAGTCTTGATTGTTGTTGTTATCACTGGGGGGAATTGATCTCCAGGCCAATTGACTGTGGGGATCAGCTGTGTCTATGCCAGGAGAATTTCTGTGCTGGAGTCAGCCTTATGAGACAAGACTTGCAAAATTGCAAGTCTCTGTGCTCTGCTTGGATGGGGCGGAGTCTCAAGGCTGAGCAGACAGCTTTGGCTTCCTGTCTGCCCTGCCCTATGAGGCCCCTGGGTTTCCCTCGGTAATTGTTGCAGCCCTCTCAGCGTGCACTTGTGTGCGTGCCTCCAGACCTCTGCCTTTCATGACTCCCCTGAGTTTCCGTGCGCTCCAAGGACCCGTATGAGTCTGGGTCCCCAAGGTCTCACTTGAAAGTGGGGTTTCATTGCAGTTGGAACTGGAATTCAGCGCAGCTGGGAGGTTCCATCTTCCTCCCACTAGAGAAAGCCAGTGGCACAATCAGCAGTCAGTCCACTCACGCATGCACCTCCAAACCTCTGCCTTTCATGGCTCCCCTGAGTTTCCGTGCACTCTTCCCTTTTTCCAACAGTCTCACCCCCATGAGTCTCAACCGGAACTAGGGTTCAGTGCAGTTGGGAGTTTCTGTCTCCCTCCCGCTAGAGGAAGCCAGCTAGGCACTCTGCCGCCTGTCCTCTCCACGCACGTGTCTCCATACCTCAGCATTTTGCAGTTCCTCTGAGTTTCCATGAGCCCCTCTCTTTCCTCCTAGTTGTAGAATTTCCACTCACCCAGCTTTCCTGTGGTTCTGGATGATGTCCGTTCTATCTTTTAGCTGTAGTTTTGGAAATTGTTGTGCGAGGCAGAAGTTCATGTGTTCACCTAGCCACCATCTTGGTTTCTCCCCAATAAAAATATTTTAATATTAATGTGATGAAGGTTGCACAACTCTGAATAAGCTAAAAGAAAACACTGAACTGTACACTTAAATGGGTAAATTAAATGGTGTGTGAATTAAAAATCTCACTAAAGCATTTATTAAAAAAGAAAACTTTAGGCACAGCCAGGTAGATCAGTTGGTTAGAGCATCATCCCAATGCACAATGGTTGCTAGGTTGATCCCTAGTCAAGGCACATATAAGAGGCAACCAACGAATGCATTAATAGTTGGAACAACAAACCAATGTTTTTCACTCACTCGCTCTATCTCTCAACTCAATAATCCTATCTAATAAAGAAGAAATATGCTAATTGACCATCACACCCTCATAAAATGTCCAGAACAGGCAGCAACCACAGCCAATAAAGAGGTAATATGATAATTGACTCCCACACCTTAACAAGATGGTGGCACCCACAGCTACAAGATGGCAGTGCCCAGTCCCCTCAACCTCACCTGATCCAGCTTGTCCCCCAGCCTCTCAGTCCCAACTCACCCAGTCCTTGCAACATCCAGCTTCATCCAGCCTCAGTCCCCCCAATCCCCTCAGCCCTGCAGGAGAAGGCAGTTGGGGGCAATCAGCCGGCAGGGGAGCAGACAGTCATCAATCAGGCAAGCAGGGGAGTAGTTAGGGGGCTATCAGGCTGGCAGGCAGAGTGGTTAGGGGCAATCAGGCAGGCAGAGAGGCATGTAGTTAGGAGCCAGTAGTCCCGGATTGTGAGAAGGTTGTCTGTCAGATTAGGCCTGATCCTGCCTAAACTGGCAGTCAGATATCCCCCAAGAGGTCCCAGATTGGAGAGGGTGCAGTCTAGGCTGAGGGACACTACTGCTTGCACAAATTTTGTGCACTAGGCCTCTAGCTTTTTTAATAAAAAAAGAAAACTCTACTGTAGAGTATAAAAAGTCCAGAAGTGCTGCCTCACCCCCATTCCCTCACCACCACACACACAAACAATCTTTGTGTTTGGAGATGAGCTAAAAAGCCTCAACTTCCTGCTTTGAAGATCTGGGCTGAAATTAGAATTTGTTTCTTCTTCTGTCTTATTATGTATCTATCCATCTCAGTTCAGTTAAACTCTGTACTAGGCAGATAGTGAATGTTCAATAAATATTTGTTAATTGGTAATGCATATAAAATGTAATATGAAATAAGGGAAAATCCAACAGCATAAATAGGCTACAATAAGCACCAAGTTTTTGGTGTGTGTTTTTAAGTTATTTGATTTTTCTACAGACTGCATATCTTCACAGACTACACTACAGTACACATATGCATGCAAGCTTATATCAGTTGGGAAATTTCCTTTTACCCAATCATTTAAATTAACAATTTAAGAAAATGTTTTATATAAAATATGGGACAATTATTATTCTGAGATGAAAATATAACTTTCTTAAAAAACCCCTTTTTGGCCTGTTAGATATTTTTAAAAATCAGTAAATTCTTCTATTTTAAAAGAATAATTACAGTTGATACAAACAGTTTTATTAGAATATCTGAATGACACAAAAGTGTAGTAGTAACCATTAGAAAATATTGAAGTTACAGGTCTTTTTCAAGCCATCCCAATTATTACTTATTAAACCATCTCTGTTAAAATGTTCTTTTCTGGCTCAGACATCCTGATTTTTTTTTTTTTAATTTGGGCAATACAAAGATATAGCTTTCAATTCATAGTTAAACATAAAATAAGAATTGCAAACTGAAAAACAATTACACTTTCACTGAAAACAATTCAATGGCTCATTATTCAAAAGCATATGTTCATCAATACAAATAAACTTTCATTCCTATAAGTTTCTATTTGAGGTTAAAAATCTTAAAATAGCGCCTAAGTTGCACCACAATTCAGCTGCTATGGAAAAGCTAAGTAATGCTTCCCATGACTAAATGGATTAATTCTTTAACCCAAACACAATTACTGTTCTCCACATTGTTCCATTGAACATCTAAATAAGCATCCCAAAGCTTATTTCATTCAAAGAAAAGATCCAGGCCAAGGAATAATCCCAATGTATGAAGTTTACATTTTGTGTAAAGTTTTTTTAAAAAAAGGAAAAATCTATAAGTGGTAATCAGGAAAAGAAATGAGTCCTTTTAGACAGGTGTAGGGTATGACATCTATTGACTAATAGATATCTTTGTTGAAGGAGTGCTGTGCAGATTCCAGTAGATGTTTTTTTTCTCAAACCAACTCATTTTTCGTATCCAGTTCCTGAATGTAGTAGTTTTCCACAGTTGGCACTCACATTAGCAGTGAAAAAAGTAACTATTTGAGAAATAGCCTGTTACACAGAAATATACATTTCAACTAATTGTTCTTATTTTGCTTTAAATTTTTCAAATTCAACAATGTATGAAGAATGCTCTAACCACCATGCTTATTAAACATTTTATTCTCTAATATATTTTTAAATTTCAAAAATAAACGCCTGTTTTAGTCGTGGGATCGGGGATGGGAGAGTGGGGAAAACAGGCAAACATGTAGCTGTAATCAAATAACGCTCTATGACTCGAGATAAAATGAAAGAAAACAGCTATTAATTTCAGATCAGGATTCTCTGACACTGACATGTCTTCTGAATCCAAGATGGCCTATCTTTTTAATACTTGCTGTTACAGAGACTAGTAACTCTGTCCACCATGTTGGAGAGAGAAAGAGCACCTATATGAGGGGATCTGAACTAGATAACCTCTAGGGTTTCCCAACTCCTAAGATTGGTCATTCAATTTCCATTCCTTTTTATTGAAAGTTTTAAAATTATAGCTGTTTTTCTTCCTGCTTAATGTCCCTTAGGAGACTTCTATTGTCAAACTACTGCTACAACATCAGTGGCTAAGAGAATTTTTAGCTCTTTATAACACTTTGCCTTTAACTAAAGGATTATTTACTGTTAGGAGGTTTTCTACAGCTCTGCCCCAAAGGACTTTCACAAACAATGCAAAAGTATTTTCACAAGATCAAACTATTTAGCTTTTATCTCCGAATGAAGGCTGAATTAATGGCAGAGCTTCCTTGCACTGTTGGAAACGAGACTGCTGCAAGTGAGCAGGTGGGGTGGGCTATATAATCTTTATGTTATACAGTTTTTAGGTTTTCTTCCATAGGACAGAACTGAAAAGAAAATGTTAAAATTCCCACCAAGTTTTGACTGATGTTTAAGTTGTCAATATGGGATTAAATAGCCTGAACCTCATCTTTTATCCTCTGTAGGTATAAATGGATTAATTTAAAGTGGTTATTAATGCCCTTTAGAATTCTAATTAGCCAATGGGACTGCTATAGTATTTGGGGGATGATGAGAGGGATGGATTCTTTTCCCAGGCAGAATTTAAACTCTCAGGGAAGCACTCCTACATAATTCCTATTTTTAGCAGTAAGATGAGGAAGAGAGGAGCCTGAATAAATACAATGAAAAAACATAAAGGATCGAAAAGGAATGATAGGTTAAGAAAAAACAGACAAAATAAGGAAGAGAAAAGAGAAAAAATATGAGAAAGAAAATTTTCAATATACTTTAAAAAATGCACTGGTGATAAAAAAGCAAAACCTAATGCACTTCTAATAAGCCAACAAACAAAAAGGAAACCTGCTAGAAAATAGTTTTTAGGTATCTGGATTGAAATATTATGTCAAATTAGGAAGACATAAAAATAAAATTATATTTTATGTAAGAAAAGATTTATCATGCTTCTCTGAAAAAACAAAACTCCCAATGGCTTCCAGTACCCCAAATATCTTCCTAAATTTGCCCCTAGAGCTATAATTGCATCACTTGTTCATATATTTTTTGATGATCTCAAAAAGTTATTAGGAGTTCCAGCCCCAGATAATATGGAATAAGTATACTCTATCCTGTCTTGCCAACTGAATGCCAGTATAAAACCTGGACCGAATGCATAAAGCATCTATTTAAGGGCTCTGAAGAGTAAACATTAGCAGGTTTATTGGGGAAGATCAGCATTCTAGTTATCACCAAACTAATGGGGAATTTACTATTTTCTCCCCTTTGGTATCCTCTGGCCTAGACTCAACACAGCTGAAACTTACAATTGGGCACTTGGGCAGAGAGGGAACTGCAGGAACAAGCTTCTAGTTGTAGCTTGAGAACCAGGAAAGGAATCTCCTAAGGTTCAGAGTCAATTCCTCAGGTTTGTGTTCTTTTCAACATTCTTTTGTACCTCAGACCCCAAGCAATTTTGTGATGCTGTGGAGGAGGCAGTAGCAATGGATGCAGCAGTAGCAATGGGTTCTGTTTTCTAAACTCTGAGAGAAGAAACCTTTTTCAAGAGGATGGCATGAAGAACTCCTGTTGCTTAGCTTTCTCTCTCCAACTACTTGCTACTTCACCTCACATGTAGGCAGAGTTGTGAGCAGTATGCAGACCTGGCTGGGTAGCTCCATTGGTTAGAATGTTGTTCCAATATGCCAAGGTTGCAGGTTCAATCCCGGGTCAAGGGCACATATAAGAATCAACCAGTGAATGCATAAATAAGTAGAATAATAAATCAATGCTTCACTCTCTCTCTCTCTCAAAAATCAATAGGTAAAAAATTGTTTTAAAAAAAGACGCATGTAGCAGAGAGGGGGGTAACTAAAGCCCCAACTCTGTGGTTGGAGGACCAAAAAGGCAGGTCCAAGTAACCAAAAAGTACCAGGGAGATTATAAACAGCCAGGAAGAAGTTCAGGAAAACAATCCATTAAGTTGTTTATCTAAGCTGTGCATGCATAGAGCTGATCTTAAATAGCATACCACAGACTTTAAGAAGTAAACTATGGGACAACCACCCAATTTTTAGATTGGCCACTATTTAGTACACATGCAGGTCACATTCAAATTGTACTGCAAAGGTTTCGTAAAAAACACTGATATTAGAAACACAACCTACAGGAGCCTGGGTAGAACTTGCAACCTACAACCAACTAGTCTGATTGCCAGCCAAAACAAGCATATCAACATTTATCATAGGATTTAAACAAGACAGCAGCACACTGTAATACTTAAATTGTCCAGGATATAGTCTAAAATAATTTGATCACATGAGGAACCAGGAAAACCTCAACTTATATAAAAAAAAAGACAATTAACAGATGCCATCACTAAATTAGCATAAAGGATGAATTTAACTGATGATATCTGACAAAGACTTTCAAAAGAAGCTAATATAAAAATGTTCCATAAGCGCAAACACTCATAGAATGAATGGAAAGATGGCAAACTGCTTCGAAGAAATAAAAGACAGAAAGAAGAGCCAAAAGGAAAATTTGGAAGCTGAAAAATAAAAGGAAAATCCAGTTGGACAGACACAATAGCCAAATGAAAATGACAGAGAAAACAGCCAGTAATCTTGAAGATAGATTAAAGAATACCTATTTAGAACGAGAGAGAGAGGAAAAAAAATTTTTTTTAAAAAAACAACCAACCTTCAGGGACTTTGTGGGAAAATAAGAAGATATCTAATTTGTTTCATTGGGATCCAAGCAGGAAAGGAGAGTGTGTGAAATAGAAGTTTTTGAGGAAATAATGACTGAAAACCCAAATTCTCAGCTTTACCTGCATTACTTCTAGGGCAACAAAACTGAAATTCCTGGGAGTTTCTCATCAGAAATCAGAGGTTAGAAAGAAGCAAAATGATATTTTTAAATGCTAACAGAAAAGAACTGTTAACCCAGCATCCTATATTCAAGAAAAATAAACTTAAGGAATTAAGGTGAAATAAAGATATTTTCAGATGAAGAAAATTCCCTGTCAGCAGATCTGCTCTTAAAGAACTACTAAAAGGATGTTCTTCAGAGAGAAGAAATATGACATCAGAATGAAACTTAAATATGAGGAATGAAGGAGCAATAGAAATAGTAAAAGTCCTTCTTCTATTAAGATCTTTAAAATATGTCTGAAAACAGAAAGCAAATGGAATAACAATGTTTGATGGGGTTTTTAATAATACACTAGACAAATATATTAATCAGCCCCTAACTTAAAATTGGGCAAAATTAGTAAAACTACTTCAATGGATCTTTAACAGCACTGTCATTTTCCTCATTTCTTTCCACCAATCCTCTCTTTTTCCAAAGTAGAAAGAAACAATAATATCAAATAGCTTGTAAGTACCTACTTATGCATGATATTGACAAACCCACAAGCTGAATAGATTCTTTGCCCTTGTAGCAGCTTAAAATCTAAATTATTTAAATGCAATATAAAAGAAATAATAAACAACTGCAATAAACAAACAAAAAAACAAACACCGAGCAATGATTTAAAGACTCATGTAAAATACATTTATGCCAATAAAATTTCAATATATTTATTGTACACAAAGAAAAGAAAATACACTGGTGGTTCAGAGGGCCACTATTTTGTTTGTTTCATATTTTAGAGTGGTAAGCTATTCCTGACAGAAAAATACACTTACCTTTTGTAAATCAGAGCTCCTTTGAGTGCCAAATTGGAGAGAAGAGTTTGTTCCATTTTGTAAATCCCAGTTAGTTTAATGAGTAGGGGTAAAATCAGATACACAGAAACAAATACTTTGAAGACATGCCATAACCTTCCCCCATACCGTAATTAAAGCCTAATCTTAGAAATAAATAATTTCATCTTTAACTCATCTTGTTATTTCCTAAAGACTTTATTTTAGGCCTGCAGAAGAAAATTCTTTTAATCTGTAAATAGTCTGAGTATAAATTTTGTTTAGTGGTAAGAAAGCTCATATTATGTAATACTAACACATTCTTAAAATTCAAGCAAACTTCAGTTACTGCCAACTGTCCTTGATGTGTTAGTAACACCCAAAGATTAAACAGTATAATATCATAAATCCTATTACAATATATAATCTCTAAAAACATTCCAGGGGATAAATATATACAGCATATTAATGATCTTTACATTTTCATTACACTCTTTATACTAAATGTGTGAATCTAGTTACTTTGGATAAAAGTCTATGAAAATCCATCTCTAAATAGTTATTAAATAAAATATATTCTTCTCATTCTTGGAATTAGGTATTTTGAATATTATGTCAGCCTTAGTAGTGGATTAACCTTTCCACTTCTTCTGTTCCAAATACCAACATTTATTTATATGCTCTCCATAAAAGAAGGAGAGGACGAGAAAGTAAAAGGAGTAAACATCTAAAAATAAATAAACAACACTAAACTAAGCATATAGCATACAATATGGAAGGTACCACTCAGAGCGCAGAAAGTGGACAACTGGGTAGCCTCTGGACCTGAACATATAATACCGGTAGTGCCACTCTTTTGCTAAGTTGATTTGGAGAGAAATTATTCCTCTGAGCCTGTTTTCCCATCTAATCAATACAGTATTTGGTGGGAACTATTCTGAGTATGAACTGAAATGATTCAGGTATTTAATAAATGTTTCTTAAATCTGAAAGCAACAACCTCTTTATGCATATGTAACTTTTACTTCAATTTTCACTAAGTTTATCACCTTTATATTACTTCACTTCTTAGATACATCATGATGGAATATTTTTTCTAGATATATTTATTCATAAGTACTTTCTCTACTTTTAAGATAAAAGATTTATTTAGCTATATGTAATAAAAATATCTAGTGACAACAGTAAACAATAATAAAGTCAGCTCTAAATTTATATAAAAGATGGCTGCTTTCTAAAGCTCTGGAATACTAAAAATAACATGAGAATTTCCCTCCCAGCCATTACTATTTGAATTAATCTCTAATATAAAACTGCTGATAATCTAACAAGAGACAAATAATTTCATCTGAAAAAAATGTCATTATAACATTAACTCAAAAAAAGAATGAATGATAATTTAATTCTCAAACTAAAAAAATTGCTCAATTTGGCTTCATCTTTTTCACATTTTTGAAATGAACCTTTAAAATTCCTTAATTTCGGGTTGTTTGGGCCCAAGAGTCCAAGCTCATTTTATTCATTATAAGAAACCCACAATATAAGAAACACAGATATTTATCAGTCCAAGAATCTGTTACTTGTATAGGCAGTACATGCAAATTGCCACTTTCGCAAACCAGACTCATAAACCACTGCCATGAACTATATAATTTTAAATAAATCTAAGTAATACCATGGTGATTTAAATATAATATTAAATCTAACTGCCTTCTTTAGAGTATTGATACTATTTCCCTTCTAATACCAAGTACAAAAGAGAAGAGAGGTGTCAGGGGATTCAAGATTGAGTAAGAAACCAGGAGAGCAGGAACAGGATCCTTCAAGCCCTCCCAGTAAATACTGAAACTTCTTATTCTCTTCTCTCTGACACATTTTTCTAAAATGCATGGTTCCTTGATGAAAGCCAATAATGGCAATTTGGAAAACTGTCATTAAGGACTGAATAAAGCTTGAAACAACATACTTTATCAATGATCCAAAACATTGTCTGAATCTTCAGATGACAAAGACTGTTGATTCTTAGATTTATCAATTCAGCTAACAACAATTATACACATTAACTTACTATATAAGATCTGACACAAAAGCACTCAATAAGTATTAGCTGAACTGATGTGAACTATAGAAGACTTCCGAAATTTACAAAATAACATGTACAACACAAGTGTGAATGTCAGTATAATGTATTCTACTGAAAGACTCATTTTATTATCTATTCTTGTAGTTATAAAACACATCTGGGATAATACACAATTATAATACAAACACAATGCAATAAAAGCCTAACACTTAACTTACATTGGGTAGGAAAATAAGCTCTCGAGGCAAAAGGAAGAATTAGGTGATAAAATTACCAGAGAGTGAAGAGAGATCCAGGTCAAGAGTATCAGCCAATAAGGTATTGTGGTTAAGTGTGTGGGCTCTGGAGCAAAACTGCCTGGGTTGAAATCCAGTGCTCTAACTTACTTAGGGACACTACATCTTTATACCTTTATCCTCATCTATAAATAAGATGATAATAGTACCAATCCTTTAGATTGTTAGGAGAATAAAATGAGTTAATCCAAATAAAGTGCTCAGAAAACTACAATGAATATTTACTATTCGTATTTAAATTGTACTCATACTTGCCAGTAACCCAAAGTAAATTATTATTGGGATGAACTATATAAAATTGACATTTTTATAGGTCAAAAGAATTTGAATAGCGACAATGTTTTAATGGTTCTACTGAATATAAAAGAAAGAAGTGTGAAAATAAGTTGCTTAGAATATCCAGGGGACCCAAGCCCAAAAAACTAGACAACCCAGCAACGTATTCTTAGAGCAGCTCTAAAATATAACTGAAGGAAAGGGGATTTCTCCAGCAGTTTAAAACAAACCACATTTCAAATAATAAAGTATGCAATTCAGTATGCCTGGCCTCTAAAGCAACCAATATTTTACAGTAGATTGATTTTGAAAACTGAACTAATATTTTATATTCAAGTATCTATTTTTTCTCCTCTAAGTTACAAAATGAATGTTCTCACAATTTCAAAAGGAACATACTGTACTGTTATGAAATTTTAAAAATGCCAATTTTGATTACATGAACATTTTTATAAAATTAATGCTGATTTGTTAAGGTGTTTTTCTTTTCTTTTTTCCATCACCATTTATCCCCTCTATACCCTCTTCCACCTCCATCCAACCCCTCCACTATTCTCCCACCCCCCCACCACACTGTTGTCCACATCCATGAGTTCTCTTTTTTTCCTCAATCTCTCTACTCCCCTCAACACTCCTACCACTACCACCAGAGCTGTCTGCCTGCTATCTTTGAGTAGGTTTATTTTGCTTAGTAGTAGTTCAGTTTGTTCATTAAATTCCATATATGAATGTAAGGTGTTTTTAATGCAAAAAAATGCTTTAAGTTTTTAATCAACATAATTTATTATATAATTCATAAATGTCTACATTGATTTTAATATAAAACTATTTTCCTAGATATTTCCACAGGATAAATTTCTACAATTTAATATAGTATCTACAATCTACCTTAAAGCTTGTCAATTTCAAAGTGAAACAAGTACATTAAAACCTCAAAAAATGACTGCATAATTTCAAGATAGCCTGATATTGCACAAAACTCTGATGTTTTCATTCATCTTTTCAATTTCTGCAACCTAACTATGAATCTTTAAATGATATGAATAAAAATAATCTATCTGTATATAAAACCCTAATATGCAAATAGACTGAACAGCAGAACAACCAAACAACTGGTCACTATGACATGTGCTGACTACCAGGAAGCATGCACAGAACATGGCAGGCATCAGCAGCAAGTGGCAGAGCATGGAACATGATCAGCATTGGCTGCAGTAGGATGGTGGAAGAGGTGAGTGGGGGTGCCAGACCAAGGTGGGATGCAGGTCACTGTCACTGGGGCAGGCCTCCAGTAGTTATTAAAAATTCTTTGCTCCTGCAAACTGTGGTCCCACTAGGCACTTGCACCTGCTGCTGGCAACGGTCCTGCTCAGCACTTCAATGGCCCTGCTCACACCTGCTGGGGGCAGCAGAGCCATTGCTCACACCCACTGCTGGCGCCAGCCTCACTCGCACCCACAGCCAGTGCTGGAGCTGCCGCTTGCACCCACTGCTGGTGCCTGGCACCAGTCCCAATCCCTTGGCGCTGTCAATGGGGGCCAGTGGCAACTGTCAGCCCCGACTGGCCCTGAGGGCTTTTCCACCTCCCCCTGCTCCTAAGGGGTGATTGGGGCAGCAGCCGCCGACTGCATCCACTGACGGCATTAACCCCGCTCGCACCTGCTGCTGGCATCAGCCCCAATCGCTCTGTGCCATCACTGGGTGTGAGTGGGGCCTGTGCCATCAGTATGTGGGAGTTGCAACAGCAGGAGCGAGGCTGCCAGTAGATAGGGGACCAGGGGCTGCAGCAGGAGGGGCCAGGAAGGGGTGCAGAGGATGGGCCAAGACCCGCCCCTGTACCCACTGTGGCCTCGCAGTCCACAGTTCCTTTCAAGGTGCATGAATTCATGCATTGGCCCTCCAATGCTAATATAAAGATGTAACATCAAGATAAAAAATATCTCTATGATTAATACATCAGATTATAGGGTTATATATCAAAGAAGAATGAAAAAGGCCAGCTCTTCTGGTAATAATCTATATATATAAAAGCCTAAGCAACCAAACAACTGGAACAACTGGTTGCTATAATGCTCACTGAACACCAGGGGGGCAGATGTTCAACTCAGGAGCTGCCCCCTGGTGGTCACTGAGCTGTCCCAGTGGGAGCACTGTTCAGCTGAGACCTGTCCCAGTGGCCCACCAGCCCAGCAGCAGTCACTCATTCCCTCAGTAGTCCTGCAGATCCAGTCTCTGGAGAATGGGCCAGACACCGAAGAACCAGCACTACTGGCACAATCCCGACAGTGCTGCCAACCCCTGGAAGTCAGCCTCAAGCACCATGGCTGCTTCCCTTCCCTAGACGCTCTATAAAAAAGAAAGGATATAAAAGTGGCCGCCAGGTGGCTCCCAAAAACCAGCGCGAACGTCGGCAGGACAGATCCAGATCCTGGGCCAGCAAGGGCATTCCACCACATGTCCTGGCCCTACTCCACCCCACCGGGGACCCCACCTGTGCACGAACTCGTGCACTGGGCCTCTAGTCTCTCTATAAACCAGCAATTTACTAGTATAGATATTTCACTCCCACACTTTTTAAAAACTGATATAATTTGCAAACCATAAAAATCACCCTTTTAAAGTGTACAATTCAGTGGTTTTCAATCTATATATATAAAAGGCTAATAAACAAAGTGTCCCCTCTGGAGTTCAACTGGGAGACCAGGAGTTCGATCGCTTGCTATGATGTGCGCTGACCACCTGGACGTGATGCGGAGCAAAGGAAAAACCCAGCTGGCGTCCAGTAGCTGGCAGCCAGGGGAAGGAAGGCCCCAATTGGCACCAGCCAGGCCTAAGGACCCTACCCATGCAAGAATTTCATGCACCAGGCCTCTAGTATATTCATAAAGGTATTTAACTCTGACCATTATCTAATTCTAACACATCTTCCATAAACCTCATACCCAATAGTCACTCCCCATTCCTATCTCCTCCCAGCCCCTGGTAACAATTATCTACTTTCTATCTCCATGGTTTTACCTCTTTTGGATATTTCACATCTCTGAAATCATAGAATCTGTTGCCTTTTATGTTTAGCTTCTTGCATTCAGCATAATGTTTTAGAAGTTTATGCATGCTGTAGCATGTATCAGTACTTCATGCCTTTTTATGGCTAATATTCCACTGTAAGAATACTCAGTATTTCCCCCTTTACCCATGGGGTATACATTCCAAAGCCCCCATATAATGTCTAAAACAGCAGATAGTACCAAACATATACTGTTTTTTTCCTATACATATATACCAATAATAAAGTTAATTTATAAATTAGGCACAATGGGAGATTAGCAATAAAATAGAACAATTATAACAGTAAACTGTAATAAAAGTTATATGAATGTGGTCTGTCTCACTGTCTCTCTAATAACTAAGATGGCTATTAAATGACTAAACTGGCTGGTAGTATATACAGCCTAGATATACTGGACAAAGGGATGATCCACATCTCAGGTGGAATGGAGAGGGAAAGCACAAAATTTCATAGTGCTACTCAGAACAGCGGTTGTTGACTATGGATAACTGTAACTGCGAAAAGAGAACCTGTGGATAAGGGGGCTCGGAGGGACTACTGTACTACATTTTATTTATCTATTCATTGATTGATGGACATTTGGGTTATTTCTCCATCTTAACTATTATGAATGATGCTATGGAAATTCTTTATCATTTCACCCCCTTTTTAAGATATATGGCAAAGTTTTAAATTAAAGCAATTCACAAGGTCTATGAAGACCTTAAACCTTGCTACAAGTTCAAGTAGTAGCATCTTCCTCTTTAGGTATAGACTGCTCTTCTGAGTTCATTCTTTTTCATTAAATATCATCTGAACAAATGATATAGGAAAAAAACCTGACCTACCTTTACAAACTATGAATAAACAGAAAAATTAATAATAAAAAGTTACAATATAAAATTTTCTAAGTTTCTTAGGTTGATCTTATCTGATTTTTTTAAAACCTACATATCTCAAAATTGACTTGAATATTTAAATAAGATCAGTCATTTGTTATGATGTTAAAATTAGAAATTTATAACTAAAGAATATACAAAATACATGGTACGTTCTTATGGTTATATTTAAGTATATGTACAATTTACAGTTTGAGTTATTCTCCTAAAGCACAATGGCAAAATTTTCAACTAAAGATTAAAGTGATAAATTTGAAAAGGTGCAACCCCAAATATTTACTGTGTGTAAAGAGAACAGCAAATCTTCCAAAATGTCCAAACTAACAAAAGTAATTGGAGGTTAATATTTATCCTACATGCCTGTAAGCAAAGAATGATTAATTTTTTAAATTAGTTGATTAAAAGTATTTGCCACGGATCTCCTGAAATATCTCCTTGAAAAATTCTATATAATAAAGAGCTAATATCCTAATTAGATGGGATAGAATGACCATCTGGCCAACCTTCCAGACGAAGCCAAGGCTGGGAGGGCCAAGGCAGCCGGGGCTGTGAGGGTCTACCCTTGCATGAATTTCATGCATCGGGCTTCTAGTATATACTATAAAGTTTTTATTTAAATTATGTAAGATGTAATCAAGAACCTCTAAATGTTATAAATTGGAAAAAAGGTTCATAACACAACAATTCATTAAACTTAAAGTGAATAATTTGTTCTATGAAAAAATGTTATAAAAATAATGCAATATTATTCCTCTACAAATAAGTGACATGTTCAGAATATTCTACCAAAATAAACACAGTATTCAAAAAATTTTAAAGGTAGTATTTTTGATATTGTGGAGCTGTACCAATTTAAAAAACAAAACAAAACACAGTCCTAGCTGGTTTGGCTCAATGAACAGAGCATCAGTTTGCGGATTAAAGGGTCCAGGGTTTGATTCCCATTAAGGCCACATGCCAGGGTTGCAAGCTCGATCCCCAGCAGGTGGCATGCAGGAGGCAGCCAATCAGTGAGTCTCATCACTGATGTTTCCATCTTTCTCCTTCTCCCTTCCTCTCTAAAATCAATAAAAATATATTTTAAAATATATACTGTTTTACTACATACTACATATACTAAAAACCACTGGATTGTATTTGCTGTTTCACTAGTGTTAAAATTTTTTTTACATCTATTTTTTTTAATTCAACTTTATTTACCAGTTAGGAAGTTAACAGTGAACAATGACTTTCTTTTTTCTAGAGGACATTTATAGAAGAATTCTGAATTTAAAAACATACTTCTAATAATCTCCTAAAAGGAAGTTTTCAATAAGAATAAAAAAGACAAACTATTATCCTATAATCTCTCTTTGCTACAATTTTTAACTACATACTTAAATCAATTAAATCTAGTTTGTTGCATTTATAGAATATCAAATATACCCTGTGTCTAATATTTAATTCAAATTCAATAAATATTTATTGAGTGGTCTACTACATGCCTCACACTATGCTAAGCGCTGGGGAGAAAAATAACCATTTTGGTTTTTCCTATCTTCCTCCGCCGTTGTCCTTATGGCCTAAACACATAATCACTTGATGAAAGATGCCAGCAGGAGAGTACTACCTACCCTCATTTACTACACACTTGACTTAAATTCATATTCACGGACTCTAAACACAGATTTCAAATAAAAATCAACTATAAAAAAGAACTGACTAGAATCTGTTATTTCGTAAGGCACTCATCACTGAGAGGTAAAATTTTTCTCATATGCATCATGAAGGAAGATCCTTTTTCCACGTTGTTGGCAAAACTGTCAATCATCTTGATGAGCAGCAAATAAATGAATGCCCAATGATGGGATTCTGTATTATCCTTAAAAAAGAAATCCATCAACTAAACATCAACAGGTAAATGTTTATACTCGACAGCCATCAATTTCAACTATCCATGCAAAGAGACAGGTGAGCTGGACTGGTAAACCTCGAAATTAGAGAAGTATTAATCGTCTGCTTCCAGCCAATATAAACAGATGTTATTTTTAAACAGGCAAAATCATCTCTTCCACTGAAATTTATTTGCAGCAGATAATGTTCTGTTACATTTTTAATCAAGCAGATGAAGTTACATTTAAATTGAAAATCTGCTTCACTCAACTAATCAGGCAAGTAAAATTCAGAGATGATTGAATGGCATTACACAGCACACTATTACGGCAGGTAAATTGGGAAATTTACCTGTCACACCACACAGCGTATTGTTCAACCACTGCATCTGCAACTTAGAAGCAAAGCGCTAAGACAAAAAGGGAAAGGCATGTTAAACAGACTTATAAATCCATCATATTTTATGAAAACATTATTAAGTCTGCCAGCAAAATAAATAAATAAATGAATGAATGAATGAATGAATAATTTTTAAAAAGGGGAAAAAACACACACACTACCTCTCAGGGAATCAATGAAGATTTACAATGTTATGCTTATCTGTTGCATGTAAATAGCATGCCTGGTTATTTTAGAGATCCCTTGATTAAGAAAAAACAGGGTAAAAAAAAAACCACTTTATCAAGAAATAGCAGATAAAACAAGCAATATCACACTACTTTGCAAAATAAAATGACTAGCACTCACTCATCCGTACAGGTCATTAATTTCATATACAACAAAATTATCACATATAAAAAAATTGTCAACTTACCCTATTTATAAAAAGCCCAATTCATTTTAGTCACTTGTAATTCCCTATACAATTGGAATGTTGGGCATTTCTAACATTCTTCAAAATTTGCTTTCACAGATATCCAAAACAATCTAATGGCTATTTCAGTTGTTTCTACTGAAATCCAACATTTATTTCCACTGCTTGCTATCTATAAACTCAAATACTTTTGTTGCAATAGCTAAATTTAATATCATTGCTTATAACATTAATTGTGAATTATTCCAACATCATGTACCAATACTAAGTTACATCTTATACAACTTGTTTATAATATAGTTTAGTTACATCATCACACTTTTAGAAATACAGGGTGATGAAAAAGGCTTACAGTTATTGAGTAAACAAATGTTTATTGTTGTATTATTAACTAACTAGAAGGTCCAGTGCTCAGTCTGCTCCCTCTCACAGTCTGGGAGCTCTCAGGGGATGTCCTACTGATGGCTTAGGCCTGCTCCCAGCAGCAGTCTGGCTTCCCTCTGCAGGAGGCAAATGGCTGATCAGGGGAAGGCACCATCCCCATCACCCTGCTGCTGCTGCCACTGCCAGCCGCCCCAGTTGCCAAGGTGTTTTCATCAACACGGACTCCAGTCCCTTCACCGTGAAAAAATGATAACTTTCTTAAGGCATTTTCAAGATGTCTTTTTTATACAATATGACATTTCTTTTTTATCCTCACCTGAGGATATTTTCCCATTGATTTTTAGGAAGTGTAGAAGAAGGAGGGAAAGAGAGAGAGAAACATCAATGTGTGAGGGACACTTCAATTGATTACCTCCAACATAAGCCCTGACCTGGGCCCTGGCCACCGAGGAGCCTGCAACGTAGATATATGCCCTTGATCAGAATTGAACCCAGACCCTGCAGTCCACAGGCTGAGGGTCTCTCCACTGAGCCAAACCAGCTAGGGCAGGATATGACATTTCTTAGCCCTCCAGCAGTGGACCTTCATTTTTTTCTTCCAGGAGTGAGGTGGGAAAACACTAGGTCACCTTCTTGGATTCTTATCAGGCAAGTTACCAAGAACACTGAGAGGGGCGTACCAGGAGCTTAGCCAATAGGCGATCAGAAAGGTGTTTCCTCTGCAGCTCATGTGCAGAGGCGGTACTACTGGTGCACTGTGGCTGGAACAGCCCCAGGCCCCCCTGTCAGTGTCCACTCTGGAGCTGCCTGAGCCACCGCGAAGCTTAGGCAGGCCCCCATCTCTGTCTCCATCTCTGCTCTGGGCCTCACCTGCGCACACAGCCTCCTCCTGACTGGTCATGACTGTTACAGCATCCCGGTCTAATTTGCATATTACCTCTTTTTATATACCCCATCTAATAAAATAGTAATATGCAAATTAACCACCACTCCATTACACTCACAAACCATGCAGACCAGCCAATCAGGAGTGAGTATGCAAATTAACCCAACCAAGATGACTGCGGCCATGGAGCGAGCAGGAGGCTTGGGTTTCCCCAGTAATGGAGGAAGCTAAGCTTTTTGCGCACCCTGGCCAGCCTAGGCTTCCACTCAAGGCTCCAAAGTTTCAATTATAGAAGATAAATAAATCCCAGATACCAGGGCCTCCACTTGGATCACTGGGGGGCGTGGCCGGCCTGCAAACCACCATAGGCCCCTTGCCTAGGCTGCCCCATGCCCCAAGGGAACCCCCACCCTGATCTGGGACACCCTTCAGGGCAAACCAGCTGGCCCCACCTGTGCATCAGGCCTCTATCCTAATAAAAGAGTAATATGCAAATTGACCATCACCCCAACACACAGATGGTTGCCCCCATGTGGTCAAATATGGCTGCCCCCATGTGGACACAAGATGGCCACCACAGGATGGTCAGCAGGGGAGGGAAGTTGGAAAAGACCAGGCCTGCAAGGGAGGGCAGTTGGGGGCAATCAAGCCTGCAGGGGAGGGCAGTTAGAGGTGACCAGGCTGGCTGAGGAGGAATGTTGGGGGTGAGCAGGCCTGTAGGGAAGGATAGTTGGGGGGGACGGGATCCAGGCCTGCAGGGGAGGACAGTTAGAGGCAAACAGGCTGGCAGAACAGCAGTTAGGTATCAATCAGGCTCGCAAGGGAGTGGTTATGGGGTAATCAGGCTGGCAGGCAGAAGCGGTGAGGAGCAATCAGGAAGGCAGGTAGGTGAGCAGTTGGGAGCCAGTAGTCCTGGATTATATGAGAGATGTCCGAATGCCTGTTTAGGGATTGGGCCTAAACAGGTGTCGGACATCCTTCGAGGGGTTCCAGATTGAAGAGGGTAAAGGCTGGGCTGTGGGACACCTCCCCCCTTCCCACCCGCCGTGCACGAATTTCATGCACCTGGCTTCTAGTATATATATAGATTATTGTATTATTTTCCATACAAATAACTCTAAATCTACTTTTGCCTACAAATAACTCTAAATCTACTTTTGCCCCATCTTGTACATAGGCTTAGGTGCCAACTACTATGCCTTTCTCTTTCCTTCTCCTCTACTTTTCCTTTCCTTCCTTTCTTCTTTCAGTTTTACCTTCTCTTTCTTTTTTGGGAGTATAAGGTGGGGGTATAGGGGCTGAAACTGTATATAACACTGAAATATAATCTAAATTATAAACACACAATGTTACTATAATACTCTTAATATGTACACCCTGATTTTCCATTAGGAGTGTTGAATTTGGCCTGACATAGCCATACCTGTCATGGCGTTAGTAAATAAAGCTAGCTAGAAATCACACCTGTCTTAACTATCAAGGCATCATTTTCAGTAAATTACTTGAGAATTAGTACAGTTTAAGGTTTACAGGAAAATTGTGAAGACAGTATAGAATTTCTAGATGCCCCAAACCTAGTTTCCCCTTGTTAGTAATGTCTTACATTAGTATGTATGCTATGTTTGTCAAGATTAAAGAACCATTATTGACTCTTTATTAATAACTAAAATTCATTCTTTATTCATACTTCTTTATTTTTATCTATTGTGATTTTTCTCTGTTCCAGGATCCCACAGAGGATACTATATTACATTTAGCTATCAGGTATCCTTAGGCTCCTCCTGGCTGTGATAGTTTCTCAGACTTTGTTTTTGTTTTTATAAGAATACCATTTGTTTTGTTTTTAATATATTTTTACTTTATTTATTTTAAAATATATTTTTATTGATTTCAGAGAGGAAGGGAGAGAGAGAGAAAAAAAAAAACCAGAAAATCATTGATTGGTCACCTCCTGCATGCCCTCCCACACCCCTTACTGGGGAGCAAGTCCGCAACCTGGACATGTGTCCTTAACAGGAATTGAACTGACACTCTACACATTGAGCCAAACTGGCTAGGGCTCAGACTTTGTTTTTGATGACCTTATCAGCTTTAAAGAGTATTGATCAGGTAATTTTATAGAATGTCCCAGAATTGGGATTTACCTGCTTTCCTAAAGGTTATAATGGAGTTATGGAGTTTTGGGAAGGAAGACCATAAAGTGACATTCTCGTTATATAATCTGGAGTGTAAATGCTATCAATATAATTTATCAATAATGATGATAGCCTTGATTACCTGTTTTATCACTATGTTTTAATTTAGCCTCAGTCTTCACAAAAATTGCACTTACACTTTTCTAAATTCTATAATAATAGTACTATTTTTCACTATTGAAGATGACTATTTTAACAACTATTCTTTAGATGTGACTCACAGGAAGAAAAAAATCCAGCTGTGCTTCCCATACTGCACAAAGATTAGTCTCTGAGTCACTACAGTAATATTTCCAAGTCTGTAGATATTTCTGACCTGCCTCTTTGCTTTAAAAATTGGTCTAAGACTTGGGCTAACCATTAGAATCATATGGAGGAGTTTTTAAAAAATATTGTTACCCAGGTCCCAATTTAATCAGAATTCTTGGGCATCAATCATTTTTAAAAAACTCTCCAGGTTATCAGATACAGAGCCATGGTAGCGTAGCATTGGTTCAAGGCCTTAGCTCTGTATTGACTATAGCAGTGCCAAGCTTATGTGTCTTTTCAGTTACAGCATTCATAGCTATGTTATACCGTTGGGGGTTTACATTTCTTATGTCTCTTCAATTCTTCCTATAAAATAGCTTGGGCTTCAGAAGAACTCTATATAACTCAAGGACACTGCAATGCTAGATTAAACATAGAGGCAGAGGCAGTGACTGACATTTATAAATATTACCAATGAGCTTAGCTGGTGTGGCTCAGTGGTTGAGCATCAACCTATGAACCAGGAGGTTACTGTTCAATTACCAGTCAGATCATATGAGGAGGCGTGCAGGAGGCAGCCAATCAATGATTCTCATCAGTGATGTTTCTATCTCTCTCCCTCTCCCTTCTTCTCTGAAATATATATATATATATATATATATCTTATAAAATATTACTGATGAAAGTATGCATACTCCAAGGTAAAAAACTTCAAAGGGCTGGATACTAAACCAGTATAAAAACATTCTAAATTCACCAAACACAATGATAAACTGTCGTTTAAAATCTGGTGCTCATTTCTGCATTGAAGCAATAGCCTATGGGTTGTTTTAGTATATATCTCTTAAAAATAAGGACTGTTTCCTAAATAACCACAGCAATAATATCACACCTACTTTTAATAACATCAAATAGCATTATAGAAATAAACTTATTTTTCATCCTCAAGATTCTATAATCTTAGAAATTCATTTTTAATGAACCATAATAAAACCACACCTATGTGACACCTACTAACATTTATGTTCTTAAATTTTAGAATTATGTATCTCCTCCTCTTCCCAAATAGTTTTTGTTTTGGGATTTTATTTTTGCTTGAGAAAAAAAGAGTTGTAGGCATCTCTTTGCTTTAATTTTTTTAAAAGTGCACAACAGCTCTATCAAAGACATATTTCTAACAGGTAAAAAATACCTGCTTGGTTCATTGCAAAGGTGATTGGCCAGATTAAAAGTTCTTACTTCAGGCAAAGAAACTCTTTCCAAACAGAATTGGCAAAGTTATATGCATACTTAATGTGATTTAATTTGGACAATTCAATTAAGAATTTTAATCTGTATCTTTTTTTACTTGGCTAATAAATACACTAAATTAATTCTTAATTTATCAACATTATATTACATATTGCTCAACATTACAAATTTACATATTAGGCTGACAAATATCAAAGGGGAAACTGTTACCATCAACAAATTTATTAAACTTGTCGAAAAAGGTAAAGTTAATAGCACCAAAAAGGCAAAACAAGAGAACCTGACAGGATCAGAGGCCACAATGACTTCTGTGTCATATTCCATTGCCTCAAATTTTTCAAAAAGAATACACAGCAATAATTAAAATTAATAAGAAATGGGATTCAGAACTTCAAAGTTTTCTTTATATATTATTTTATATCCAAAGGCAGGCTAGTACATACACATAATAAAAACATATCCTTTGGAAACAATAACCCCATATTATAAAAGTCATTAGACAAAGAAAATATCAAATATATCCTAAAGAATTTCTGGAGACCACTAAATTACAAAACCAGCAGTGTTAAATTACCACAGGAATTAAGAGTTAAGATCAAGTCAAATTCCCACTGAAGCAGCTGGCAGATATCTAACTGCCAAAACAGGTAAGAGTCTCTCAGTCTTCCAAGCATCTCCCAGAAAGACAATCCATCCCAGCAGGTAGGTCCCCAAGTGAAATATTTGGTCCCATCTTCAAAATATAATATTTGTATATTTTCAGAAAAAGTTTGTGCCAGAATTTTAGTCAACAAATATCTGCCTTCCTAAAATCAATGGGATGGTACCCTTGAGTCGGTATCAAACCTCAAAAGAAAATAAGAAAGACTATATTCCAGTAGACCTAGACATTTTAAAGTCTACCTTGTATTTTATTTCCTGATGTGCAGAGGAGCTTATAGTTAGATTTTCCAGTTCATTTAGTTAAGGTGACTGCTGAATACTATGATATGGACTTGTTAGATCTTTTCAACAGTTCAAAAGAAGTACTATATAAAGTGCACAGGATTAGAGTGATGTCTCAGGATAGAGGAAGCCCCTGGCCCTATAACATGAATCTCTTAAGTAACTGGATCCACAAGTACATAAATTACAGTATGTATTTGTGGATCCAGTTACTTAAGAAATTAATGTTAAAGGGCCAGGGGCTTCCTCTATCCTGAGACATCACTTTATTTATGTAATTCATTTTACTAGGCATCATGGAGAACATACTGAATATGCTAGAATATGCCAAAATACAAGGAAATCCCAAATGTAAAGTAAAACCATTTTTCCCAATATGCAGATTTAAAACTAAGATTTTTGGCATCCACATATATAAACCTTTAGTCTAATGTGCTCTAAAGCACAAAGCCAAACCTCAACAACTTATTACACACAAATCAAGAGTATCAGACTTCTGCTTCCAACTAAGATAAAGTATAGGGATCTCATTTATCAGCCCATCTAAAATCACCATAAACCCCAAACAAACAACAACAACAACAAAAACAGACAAAGCATAGCAAACAACAGTGCTAAGGCCCTGGGTATCAGGAAATAAAGGACAACGAAATCCCTGAGAAACCAGTAGGTGAGCCCTAGCACTGTCCCACCCCAGCTTATTGCTGGAGTTTCCGGGCCACAGCACGGGGAGAGAACCCAGGCAGATCCTGACAAATGTTAATAGTTTAAGAAAAGAACTGAGAGTCCCGCAACACCAAAGCAGATAAATTTGAAAAACATAATAACAAAGGGGATAGGAACAATCACACAGATCGTCAGAGGGTCCAATCCACTGAGTATTTCTTTTTTTTCAGTTTTGTGTTTTTTTTGTTTTGTTTTGTTTAAAGTATTACTATAGTAGTAGATAGGATCTCAATACTAAATTTCAAGCTGTATTACAAGGCCACTGTTCTCAAAACAGCCTGGTACTGGCACAAAAACAGACATATAGACCAATGGAATACAATAGAGAACCCAGATATCATCCCAAACCACTATTCTCAATTAATAATTGACAAAGGAGGCATGAACATACAATGGAGTGAAAACAGTCTCTTCAATAAATGGTGTTGGGAAAATTGGACAGATACATGCAAAATAATGAAACTAGACTACCAACTTATACCATACACAAAAATTAACTCAAAATGGATAAAGGTCTTAAACATAAGATGGGAAACCATAAAAATACTAGAGGAATCCACAGGCAGTACAATCTTAGACATATGCCAAAGCAATTTCTTCATGGATACCACTCCTAGGGCAATGGAAATTAAAGAGAATATAAACAAATGGGACTACAACAAAATAAAAAGCTTTTGCACAGCAAAAGAAACCATCAGCAAAACAATAAGAAAGCCCACTGTATGGGAGCACATATTTGCAAATATTATCACTGATAAAGGTTTAATCTCCAACATCTACAGGGAACTTATACAACTTAATAAAAGGAAGATAAATGATCCAATAAAAAAAATGGGCAACGGACCTAAATAGAATCTTTTTGAAAGAAGACAGAAGGAAGGGCAAGAGACATATGAAAACATGATCAAAGTCACAATCACCAGAGAGATGGAAATCAAAAGGACAATGCGGTACCATTTCACACCTGTCAGAATGACAATCATCAACAAATCAACAAATGGCAAGTGCTGGCGAGGATGCAGAGAAAAAGGTACCCTTGTGCACTGCTGGTGGGAATGCAGACTGGTGCAGCCAGTGTGGAGAACAGTATGGAGTTTCCTCAAAAAACTTAAAATGGAACTCCCATTTGACCCAGCAATCCCACTCCTAGGAATATATCCTAAGAAACTAGAAACACCAATCAGAAAGGATATATACACCCCTATGTTCATAGCAGCACAATTCACCATAGCTAAACAGCCTAAATGCCCATCAGCAGATGAGTGGATTAGAAAACTATGGTATATCTACACGATGGAATACTATACTGCTATAAAAAAGAAGGAATTCTTACCATTTGCAGCAGTATGAATGGACCTGGACAGCATTATGTTAAGTGAAATAAGCCAGGCAACGGATGTAAAATACCACATTATGTCACTCATTTATGGAAAATAAAGAACATTATAACCTGATGAACAAAAAGATAGATACAGAAGCAGTAAAGCACTGAACAGATTGTCAAATTACAGCGGGAAGGCTGGGGAATGTTGGGGAGCGAGGGGGAAGAGATCAACCAAAGAACTTGTATGCATGCAATACATATAATGGAAACAAGACACTGGGGGCGGAGGGAGGAATGAGGGCATGTGATAGGGCGTGGGGAGGCTGGGAGAAGGTCAATGGGGAAATAAAAAAGGAGTTATATATACCACTGAGTATTTTAGCAGAGTATCCAGCACATGTGTAAGAAAACTATTTGAGGCCAAGGAAAGAATAGTCCAAAAGGATTAGACAGAATTACCCAGAGATGAGAACAATGTCTGTTTCTACCAGTCGCCTCCAAAATCTCATACTTCATGGGGTACCTAGTAGGACATTCAGAAGAGTCTTGCCTCATTATTAAGGAATAATCAGCCCAAAAGTAAACATTTCCCTATTCTCACCTAACAAATCTTAAAAACAAGACCCAAAAGGATCAAACAATTGCTAATTTAATTTTGTCCCAGAATAAAAGTCAAGAATATTTTACAGAAATATAAAAATAATCAGTAACAAACAAGTTAAAATGAATGTCTGGAATCTAATCAAAATTGGAAAGTATGCAAAGAAACAGAAAAATATGACTCATAATGAGAAAAATCAGTCAACTGAAACCAACCCAGACTTGACAGAGAGGTTAAAATTAAGAGACATGAACTTTAAGACAGTTGTAATAATTGTATTCCTTATCTACAAAAAATTAAATACAGGCATGGAAGATTTTTTTTAAAAAAACCAAATCAAACTTCTACACATGAAAGCTATGATATCTCAGATTAAAAATACACTCGATAGAATTAATTTCAGATTAGACATTGCAGAAGAAAAGATTAGTGAAACTAAAGAGAGAGCAATAAGAACTACCTAAAAAAATAGAAAGGAAGAAAAATAATGAAAATAGCATCAGTTAGCTGTGGAACAATTTCAAGTAATTTAACACAAGTTATTGAAGAAGGAGGGAGACCCAAAAAATTTGAATAATGACTGGAATGTTTCTAAATTTGATCTAAATTGTAATCTTTTTGAGAATATTTACCAAGAGAGACCATATTCTAGGCTAAGAAACAAGTTTCAATAAACTTAAAAAGATTTAAGTCATATAAACTATGCTATTTGAACACATGCATTAAATTAGAAATCAACAACAGAGAGCTCTCTGGAGAACCCAAAATATAGAGATTAAATAACCCAGTTCTAAATAACCCATGGGTCAAAAAAGAAGTCACAAAGAAAATGAAAAAATACTTTTGAACACAGAGAACAAAAAAAGATGCAACATACCAAAATTTGTGGGATGCTGCTACAACAGTACTCAGGGGGAAATTAATAGCACTAAAAGATTCGTTTCAAATTAACAACCCTAGCTTCTATCTTAAGAAACTATAAATAAAAGCAAGAATTATCCATTGTAAATATAAAAAAAGAAAATAATAAAGATCAGAGCTAAAAACAAAAAGACTAGAAACCAAAACAACAACAAAACACACAAACAAACAAAAACAAAAGCAGGTTCTTTGAGAAGATCAATAAAATTGACTAATTTTAGAAAACACAAAATTAACCTACTATAACAGAAAGCAGTGTTCTTTTTGGGAATGAAGGACAAAGGATATGTAGAGGTAGGAGATAAAGATTACAAAGTGAAATGAGGAAACTTCTGAAGGTTTTGGGTATGTTCATTATCTTGATTACGGTGATGGCTTCCTGTGTGCATACTAATCAAAATTTATCAAACTGTACATTTTACTTTAACAGGTGTTTGTTTTTTCAAAGTACCATTTTACTAACAGTCATCTATATGATAGTTCACTCGTAGGTGTTTGTTCAGAGCTAGCTTCTGAAGGTATCTCTACAACTCCCCAAAGTATCTGATTGCTCACTCACAGAATATTAATGTGAAGGAGATTCTTGGATCATTCTCCTGCAAAGGATTCAATGTCTGTCTGCTACAGCTCAAGAAACATTGTGTGTCATAATGCCTTGAAGGGTCACATGTGGAAATTCTAGTCTTAAGAAGCATTTGAGCATGGTCCACCAACTAAGAGTTCTGTAGCTATCATGATATGACTTCAAAATACTCTAAATTGTAGCTGCCATGCAGAGAAGAGGGCCAAATTGAATAGAGATAGACTTGTCACTTTTTTCCTCTGGGCCTGAGATTTTTCATCTAGAAAATGAGAGCAATGGCCTTGAAGCACTGATTTCTAATCAATCTCTGCCAGCCTAACACAGGGGACTTGTTAAAATACAGAATCCTGGGTCTCACTCACAGAGATTCTAATTCACAGGTCTGGGAAGAGCCTGGGGAAAGATTGTTCAATCCTGACATAAAACCAGATTTGGGAAAACCAGATTTAGGTCCTTTCAGCTGCAACATTCTTAAAGCATTATTTTCAAAGGTTGTATGCAATCAGATACCCAGAAGGCCCTAATTAATGTTCAAGGGAATGAATCTCTTTAAATTCTACTGATTTGGAAGAAATAAGTTTAAATTTTTTTGGAGATTAATATCAAGCCTGGTCCATGTTACAAATACTACATTCTTTATCTCTACTCCTTTTCATACTTGCCAGAGAACCTAAAGACTCATTAATTCTCCAGTATATTTCTACTTATTTATTCCAGCAAGATTCTCTTCCCATAATTATTGGGATAGTTTAGGTCAGAGATTCCACAGAGCCAAAGATGTTGTCCTACACTCTTGTAGCTTTATAGCAATTGGTATAGAAACACAAAAGGCAAAAATTTCTGCAAGACCTTCAGAGCTTAAGAATGAAAAGTTAAAATAACTTTTCAAAAAACTGTAGTGATACATTACTAATGTCAGCTATAATGGACGATCAAATTTCACCCAAACACAATCAAAAGCATCTCACATTGTCACCTCATCTCTGCATTTACCATTTTGAGTACAAAATTAAATCATTTTTTAAAGTACTAAAGTTCAAATAAAACTGTCATTTTTCCTTCTTCCAAACTGGTTTATTATATTACTTGACATAACAAATCCTTCAAAAAATTTTAGACTGCATAGTGATCTATTAAGGTAACACAATGATTTTTATCATTGCTCAAGTAGTCTAAAGACAGAACAAAGTATTTTCATAGCCAAAAGCATCATTACAGTTGAATTATGAATTCAGTCTTTATACTAAAATTTTATTAAAATTCTATACCTCTGGACATAACCACAATTGAAAATCTGTTTCAAAAAGGATTATAATCAGACAAAATAGAAAAATATACCTGTTAAAGTATAAATAAATGTGAACAGTATGCAAATCAACTTTTATCTCTAAACTTTATTTCTGATTGTGTCCCAAAGAGACAAGCCAATGATTTAATACCTTGGGTATGTTTTGTGCCACTAGGCAAAGTAACCTAATTCTCTTAATTCCTGGAATTGGCTGCTATTCCAAGACTAGGAGGATTGTACTGAAAGTGGCTATGGCATACTATAATACAATTAATTTGCTGCAGAAAAAAATAAGCTCAATTTTATTCAGCAGACAAACTAATATATTTTGTTCCTATTTGCAAATCAAATTGTAAACAACCATTAGTTGCCCCATATTTCACTTTCTGTACAAAATCATCTTTTAACAACAAATTCTAAGAATTATAAAATTAGAAGGCTACCACTGCAATTTTATAATTTATTTATGTTTATAATAAACAACACATCAATCTACTCCAAAAGAAGAAGCATTTGTCTCCACATTAAAGATATGTGTTTATGTTCATTAATATAAAATTCATAATAAAAGGTACAAGTCTCAACAGAACTTGAAATAACTTTCAAATCTGTTAGACACACAGATGACTTAGAGATACTCCCTGCATAGCCTCTTTTCTTTTGACCACCACCACCCATATAATCAAAATCTTTTTTGGCATTTGTTTCTCCTCTTTGTCTCATCCATCAAATTTGGTCTGCCTACATGTCCTTATTCAAGGGTTAAGTGCTTAAAACCAAGTAATTTCCTTGGGATTATAGTAGCCCTAACAAATACAGAAAAAAAGAAAAAGATCACATATATATTCTCTACTTTGAACTTTTTAAAAAATATACATATTTTATTGATTTTTTACAGAGAGGAAGGGAGAAGGATAGAGTTAGAAACATCGATGAGAGAGAAACATTGATTAGCTGTATTTTGCACACCCCTACTGGGGATGTGCCGCAATCAAGGTACGTGCCCCTTGACTGGAATCGAACCTGGGTACCTTCAGTCCGCAGGTCGGTGCTCTATCACTGAGCCAAACTGATTTCGGCTCTACTTTGAACTTTTAATTAAGTTTTCTGTCCAGGTACATTGCTTGGACTCAAAATATTAACAGATCTTAACCCACTAACAAAATGACCAATGCTCTCAATTTGTTTCATAAAATGTGTTCATGCTATGAAATACTAAATGCTCATGAATAGTAGGCCATTCTCAAGTTCACTTCTGCTTTAATCAGCTTACATATATGCTGTATATATTCCAAAACTAACTTTGCCAGTTGTACTTCTTATTGTGATATTTAATGTCATTAAATATTAAGTAAACCAATGAAATGATTTTAAAAGACAGGACTATGGCTTAAGTGAGTTGCTAAAAGTTGTTGTCAAATTAGGTGTAAGTAAGCCAACTATACCAACTATAACATCGGGATGGAAGGATTCTGCACTATTGTTGTTCCAAATCATTGGCTTATGAAAAAAATATGATGAAATATTTTATAGTCAGCAGAATGATAGTGACACTCCAAAAAGATTGGCAAATGGGTATATGTATATATTAACTTAAAATATGTGTAATGTTCATATACTAGTGTATCACTTTTCATGATTCTCCATTTTAATCAGGTAAATGACATAGATCCTGATGGCACCAGACAAAAAAGGGGTTTCTACTATAATCAAGAAAGTAATGTTCTTATTTTCTTAATGAATCCAAATATCACATTCAATATCAAGTAACACAACTCTCAAAAGAGATCTACTAAGATATTAAAAATTAAGGAACCTGAGTAGACTAAGTATTTTAGTTCTAAGAAAAATCTCAAGCTTCTAGCCCTAAGGGAAAGGTATGTGTGTATGTATACAGACATGTACACACACATCAAGGTTTGTTGTTGATGAAAATGTTATTTATTCCCTGGAAATATTTATAGAAATAAATGTAAACTACATTATTACTCTAATTTTTATGTTAAGAAGCCTATCATATATAGATATATATATATAATATGTTTATTGATCTATTCTAGTTCTATAATGAAAAGAGAGAAAACAAAAATTTAAAAAGGGGAGAATCAGGGAATCAACTATAGGCACAATAAGCAAGTCAGGTACAAAAAGCCAAATAGAAAGAAATACAACCAGAAGGAAAAAGAGAGAACACAAAAGAACATAAATGTGCATAGGAATAGACAAACACATAGAAACTCAAACTCTCATAAACTAAAACTCCATTATGAAATTTTATATAGAATTGAGTCAACAAAAACAGATGCAAATAGAAACATTAGCTCTTTGCATTTAGACAAAGATTTCCTAAACCTCATTTGCACGGGGAAATGATAGGCAATGAAAAAGAATAATTACAAAGAAGTCTGAGTCTCTGAAAATGGTCAGCCCACAATCTCTACAAATCAATTCGCCAATTCAGTGAGGAGAAATGCTATACTACTAATATATACAGAAATTATATATATATATACCTATATTTACATGTTTTTAAAAAGAAGTGTTCATTCAATACTATCCTCTTTTTTCATCCTATCCCTACCTCCAGAAAGGCTACACATTCTCTTTCAAAACCTAATTTAATCCATACTTCCTTCATGAAATTTTCTTGGTTTTCTCTCAATACAAATAATTTTATATCATTCTTAGTTATTAACATACTCACATTATCACTGTATTCAAACATCTCAAACATTTTTTACTTGAGTATGTGTTCTGTCTGTACTAGATCAAAGACTTTTGGGTCTCATAATGCTTTTTTACCCTGAAAAATTATTGAGCACTCCAAAAGCCATTTTAAATATGGGTTATTTTTCAGTATTTCCCACATAAAAAACTAAAGTTGAGTAATTTTTTTGTGTTAATCCTTACCCAAGAATATTTTTCCATTGATTATTAGAAAGAGTGGAAGAGAGGGAGAGAGACAGAGAGAAAGAAACATCAGTGTGAGAGAGATATCAATTGGTGGCCTTCCGCCTGGGGCTGAGATAGAGCCTGAAACCAAGGAAGTGCCCTTGACCAGAATCAAACCCAGGACCCTTCAGTCCGAGAGCTGACACTCTATCCACTGAGCCAAACTGGCTAGGGCAAAGCTGAGTAATTTTTAAAACAAGTATTAATTCACTTAGCATGATAATAAATTCATTATAATATAAATAAAATTTTTATGGAAAAATAACTATTTTTTCCAAAAGAAAAAACAATTAGTAGGAAGAGTGGCAGTGTTCTACAAAACTCTTTAATGACTGGCCCATTAAAATGCAGTTGAGCCCTGACCAGTGTGGTTCAGTTGTTTGGAGCATCATCGGATACACCAGAAGATAGCAAGTTTGATTCCCAGAACATATACCTGGGTTTCGGGTTTGATCCCCATCATGGCCCATACAGGAGGCAACCAATCAATGTCTCTGTCTCTCTGCCTTTCTCTCAAAATCAATAAAATTCTATCCTTGGGTGAGGATTAAAAAAAAAATGCAGTTGATTCTCATATCTACTTCTACATTCAGTCTGTTGCGATATGCTGTTCTGATTGAAATATTATGAAGAAAATCAGGTTTGACAGATATGTAGTTGAAAAGGGGAGTATTTTCATAGCCTGTTTAGATAATTATGATTGTTCTTTGACACTCTTTAACAAAACTTAATTCAGTATAGAATATGAAACTATATCATTGAACTTCCATGTATTTTGTGTACATTAAGATCCATTGTTCTACCTTGTCCCTTGAAAGGATCTTTTACCCATGAACAATTTTGTAACATCATGCATTGGTCATATGGAAAATACCAAATGCTGACATATATTTCATCATACAATAATCCAAGAAACAATCACATTTGTTATATCACAACTGATTTCATAAGTCTTTGAGAATTTGGAAGCTTTGTCAAATTTACCATGACAGATACAAGTTCTTCAAAATTCTAATTTTTGCTTAAAAGTTCAAATTTATTAGTGGAAATAAGTGTTGGCAGTTATTTTTCTTGATGTGACGTTTACTTCATTCATTTTCAAGAAAATGTCATAAAATACAGCTATAGCTTATTTTCTGATAGCTATAGCTTGTCAGCTGTTAGATGTAAAAATGTTCCATGCTAAAAGAGGCTAGTTCAGCTCACAAATGAAACAAATAATTTTCCCTGAGACTACAATCATACTTCAGAAAATAACACAAGTACTTTACGTGTATTTCCCAATTGTCAAACAGAATATTGGGGGAAAGTGATTACAAGGATAGAGATTTAATAAACCATTTTTTTCTGCTTCATCAAGGACACTAAGCTTTTTTTCTTCTTCTTTAAATTGAGTTTGTAGTGGTGAAGAATACAAGGACCAGTACAGTTTGTTGCCATAGCACTGATTCATGCTGAGGCATCAGCAGTTTTACCTACCGCTGCTTCTGCACTATCAGAGCAAATACCAATACAATGAAAAAAGAAAATAAGAGCATCTTTTGATAAAAAGAATTTTGACCTTGTAGGAGCCACAGGGATCCATATCCCTCATTATGAGAAATAAACTAGATTACAAACTCCTTGAACCAGGAAAATTTGTTTACTCATCACAATGCCTTGCCATAATAAAACTGTTAAATCTAAATCAATAACTGAATGAACAAAGAAATGTTTTAATGAAAGAATATTGGTGACAAAGGGTAAATAAATATCAACTAATTTGGAGATTGAAGAAAGTGATAGTATACCATTTTAACAATTGAAGAGAAAAAAAGATGACAATGAAGGCATATCTATCTAAATATTCCCATTAATCAACTAAAAAGCTCATAAACTTTTAGTAACCTTTTTAACAATTATTTTTTATAAGAAATTTAACAACATAAACAAAAGTAAAAAATGCTTATACAAGTTAATTTTTAAACTTTTTATAGTCATTTGGATTCTTCAATATATAAAAAAGAATTTCAAAAAATGTTTACTTCATTTAGAGAATGCATTTAACATATATTAAAGACCTGCAATATACTAAACACTCTATTACAGGTTCTGGAGTTAATAAGGAGGGATAAAATATGATCTCGTCCTCTGGAAACTAACACATGGGTCAGAAGAGAAGTTCAAGAAAACCTAAAATAGCCTTTTTATAGCCAAAATATGAGCCACAATTGCCAATAAAAAAAAAAGAAAGAAAGAAAGAAATGAGCCTGGTCTGCATGGCTCAGTAGCTGAGCATTGACCTATGAACCAGGAGGTCATGGTTTGATTCCCAGTCAGAGCACATGCCTGGGTTGCAGGCTCAATCCCCAGAATGAGGTGTGTAGGAGATAGCTGAGCAATGATACTCTCATAACTGATATTTCTTTCTTTCTCCTTCCTCTCTGAAATCATTTTTTAAAAATTAAAAAAATACTTAAGAGCTCCTTCGTAGATAACAGAATCAGAACCCACTGCGACCTTGGCCTGAGTACACAGGCTGCATCAAAATGCTACACTCCATGCGATCCCTGGTTATCAACACTCACACCCAGGTCACCAGGGAAGCCATCAATTGACTCCATGAGGCTGGGCCTGGAATCTGGGGCTCCTGCAAGAAGAAGGCCCCCAACACGGCGCTGGCCTCCATCCTGGGCAAGAGCAACCTGCGCTTCGCTGGCATGAGCACTGCCATCAGCATCTCTACTGAGGGCCTCAACCTCTCTGTGCCTGCCACACGCCAGATCATCGCCAACCACCACATGCAGTCCATTTCTTTCACATCGGGTGGCGACAGGGACATGAGAGATTATGTGGCCTATGTTGCCAAGAACCCTCTCAACCAGAGAGCCTGCCACATCCTGGAGTGCTGCGAGGGCCTCGCCCAGAGCATCATTAGCACTGTGGGCTACGCCTTTGAGCTGCTCTTCAAACAGTACCTGCACAACCCCCCCTAAGGTGGTTGTCCCCCCTGAAAGGCTGACCGGGCTGCGGGGATGAGAAGGACGTGGGACACAATTACTACAACAGCATTCCAGGGAAGGAGCCGCCCCTGGGTGGACTGGTAGACTCCAGGCTCACCTTGACACAGCCCTGTGTCTTTAGGGCCCTAGGATCTGTCAGCCAGGGAGCATCTCCTCCTGGAAGAGATACGCATGGCCTGCATTGGGAGCTGGGCCCCTGAGCCCCACCAGGAGATGGCAAATGCCCAGGGGCCCCGAGACTACAAGGACCACTTGTATGTCAACACGCAGGGTCTGGACGCCTCAGAGCCTCTGCAGCCCGAGAACAGCCCTAAGAAGGACCTGTTTGAAATGCAACTCTTCGAGGATGCGCTGAAGCTGCACGAGTGCTCCATGGCCACGGGCGCAGCAGCCTCCCTTCCCTTGGAGGACCAGTGGCCCAGGCCCCCCATCCACAGGGCTCCCTTCGCCCCGACAGAAGAGCAGCTGCGGGAGGAGCCTTGGTACCACGGCCAGATGAGCCGTTGGCTGCAGAGTAACTGCTCCCAGCCGACGGGGACTTCCTTGTGAGCAACAGCGTCACTAACCCCGGTCAGTATGTCCTCACAGGCACGCACGCGGGGCAGCAAGCACCTGCTTCGTGTGGACCCCGACGGTGTGGTTCGGACGAAGGATGTGCTGTTTGAGAGCATCAGCCACCTGATCAACTACCACCTGCAGAATAGGCAGCCCGTTGTGCTGCTGAGAGCGAGCTGCACCTGCGAGGTGTGGTCGAGCGGGAGCCCTGAGCCAGGTGATGGTTCGTTCCCATCCTGGGCTCCCGTCCCTGCTTCCCAGATGTCCCTGTTTGTGGCCTTACAGCCTTTTCTGGACCCTGGTCAGGCTGAACGCCTGCAGTCTCTCCTTCCTCCACGTGGGCCTTGAATCTCTCTTCTCCAGCCCACTATTTGCTGGGCCAGATCAACTATGGCAAGATATGGGGGCCCAAGACCCCTCACCCCTCTCTCTCTCACTAAGCCCCTGCCTCTTCTCTTCTGCCTGGAGTGAGAGTGTATATACCAAAGACAGAACCGTTTCTCGCCTTTAACAAAAAAAAAAAAATATATATATATACATACACACATACACACACACACACACACACACACATATATATAAAATATTTAAAAAGAAATGAGATCTTTAATAATGTATGAATTTGGAGAAAATTCATTTAAGTGGTTTAAACCAAAGAAAAAAGAATATCTAATTCAAGTCAATATTCAGAAAAATTTACCTTTTCTATGAAAGGGAGGGAGAAAGAAAACAAGAAAGGTAAATTATGGCTTAAAACAAAGAAACCCATTAAGAGATCTGAGAATAAAGCCAACCTAATTCCAGTGCTTTGCTACCTAAGATATTTTTCATGTCTCCCACCAAAATAAAACAAGAACAAAACAATAACTAATACAAACTAACACATGCAACCTACCAATAGAGAGTTTAAACTTCGCAAAGTTATGGTCACTTTGAGAGACACTGATTGGTTGCCTCCTGTATGGGCTCTGATGGGGACCAAACCCAAAAACCCAGATGGATGGTGGACCAGATGGTGATATTCTTAACTGGTCAGAAACTAGTTTTATTTACCTTTGCAGACACCATTAATGCTCAGTAATAAAGAAAGCTGTCAATAAGATATTTGTGAGCTGATGGGACATCTCTGCTGCATTAACAGGGATTGCCAAAATGGAATATTCCTTACCAGATGCCCAATGCACAAAATTCGTGCACTCAAGGAGTCCCTCAGTTCGGCCTATGCCCTTGCACAGTCTGGGAACCCTCAGGGAATGTCCAACTGATACTTACGCCTGCTCCCCCCATGGGCAGCGCACATAAGCTGGCAGTCAGACATCCTTAGCGCTGCCACGGAAGCTGGAGAGGCTCCCACAACTGCCACTGCACTCACCAGCCGTGAGCCTGGCTTCTGGTTGAGCGGTGCTCCCTCTGTGGGAGCGCACTGACCACTGGGGGAAGTTCCTGCATTGAATGTCTGTCACCTGGTGATCAGTAGGCATCATAGTGACTGGTTGTTCTGCTGTCAAGCTGAAATTGGCTCTCTGACATCCCCCAAGGGGTCCTGGATTGCAAGAGGGTGCAGGTCAGGCTGAGGGACTCCACCAGTGCACCATCGGGACAAAGAAGGGGAGGGACACAGGAGGTTGGCCAGCTGGGGAGGGACTGCAGGAGGGCTCCAGGGCGTGTCTGGCCCGTCTCGCTCAGTCCCGATTGGCTGGACCCCAGCAGCAAGCTAACCTACCAGTTGGAACATCTGCCCCTTGGTGGTCAGTGGCCATCACAGCACTGGTCAACCGGTCAACTGTCTGCTCCTAGTGGTCAGTGCACATCATAGCAAGTGGTTGAGTGGCCTTACATATCATTAGCATATTATGCTTTGATTGGTTGAATGGACGACTGGATGACCAGACACTTAGCATATTAGGCTTTTATTATATAGGATATTCACAGCCTTAACTATCACCAGTTGATGAGATCATTTGCAAGAATTTAAAGAAGAGAACACAGACAGTATATTTTAGCAGGTAGAACTCTGAAATTTAATAAAATTCAGTGGGCTGTACACTGAAAAAGAGGACATTTTAAAATTAAAGCACTCTAATATCCAGCTTCTCAGAACACCAATGACTAGTTTACAAGAACTGCATGGTCTTAATTGATAACATGAGATATCTAATCACTGAACTTGAATTCATAAGTATTTATATAAAAAATTTCTTTTAAAGAAGAACTAAAAACCATTTATCAAAATATACTCAATAAGACATTAAAATTAAAACTAATAAAACTAGCTCTGGCCGATGTAGCTCAGTTGTCTGGGAGTCATCCTGTGTACCAGGGGTGGGAGGATTGCCAATGCAATTCCAGTTTGGGGCACATGCCCAGGTTTCGGGCTTGATCCCTGGTGGGGAGGTGAACAGGGAGCAGCCAATCAATGTCTCATTCTCACATCAATGTTTTTTTCTCTCTCCTTTTCTCGCTCTCTAAAAATAAATAAAAAGTCATAACAAAAATGACTCCTATTTAATAAAGAGAGAATATGCTACCTGAATATCACTCCATCACAAAGATGGCTGCACCCACACCTGAGGCCAAGTTCCCTTATGGAGCCTTAATGAGCAATCAGCAGAGACCTGAGGCTATGCCCTCCTTCACCCCTATGGGACTTGACAGGGGACCTCAGGCTCTGCCCCCCGCCTTAGTGTCAGGCTGGGGGACCTCAGGCCACACCTCCTGCCTTGGCACCAGGCTAGGGGACCTCAAGCCACGCTCCCTGCCTGGCAGGGTTTGACAGGGGACCTCAAGGTGCGCTTCCTGTCCTGGTACTGGGCTAGGGGACCTCAGGCTGCTCCCTCCACCCCAGTGTCAAGTCAGGGGACCTCAGGCCATGTCCCCCCACCCAACGGGGTTTGACGGGAGACCTCAAGGTGCACCCCCAGTGCTGGGTCGGGGGAACTCAGGCTGTGCCCCCCACCCAGCGGGGCTTAATGGGGACCTGAGGCTGCGCCCCCCTGCCAGTGGGGCTTGATGGGGGACCTGAGGCTGTACCCCCCTGCCTGGCGGGGCTTGACAGGGGACCTCAGGCCGTGCTCCCCACCCAGTGGGGCTTAACAGGGGACCTGAGGCTGCGACCCCCCTGCCAGTGGGACTTGACGGGGGACCTAAGGCTGCGTCCCCCTCCCAGTGCTGGGCCAGAGGACTTGAGGCTGCGCCGCCCCCGCCTGGTGGGGCGTGATGGGGGACCTCAGGCCATGCTCCCCACCCAGTGGGTCTTGACAGGGGAATTTCAGGTCATGTCCCCTGACTGGCACCCCATCCTGATGCCAGGCCAGGGGACCTGAGGCTATGCTCCCTGCCCAGTGGGGCTTGACAAGGGTGGGACTGGCCAGATCTGATCTAGCCCAATGGGGTGGGGACAGCCCGGTCTGTGTCTCATGCAATTCTGAGGCACATGTGGGTGGGTGGGGACTTCACTCTGGGTCCCTTTTAATGTGCATGAATTTTGTGCAACGGGCCACTAGTAAAACTATAAAAGCATTATTATTGCATATAATAGAGTCAGTTTGGTTGACTTAGTTACTGCTAAATAAACTGTATAAATGTCACTGTAATTGCCATTTTTATATACATCCTATATTTAGTATAGTTAGAACACTTACAAATGTGGATCCTTAGAATATTAAATACCACATGATAATGTCTTAAAATTATATAAACTTTATATTTCCCAAAAGCCAATCAATTATATTTCACAATTTTTAAAATTCTAACTTCCCTATCCTATGTAATAAAAGCCGAATATGCAAATTGTCCCCTCACTTGGTCACAACCAGGAGACCAGGAGTTCGACTGCTCTCTATGACATGCACTGACCACCAGGGGGCAGTGCAGAACATGGCAGGCACTGGCGACATGGTGCTGGCAGCGGGCAACAGGGAAGGCGCTGCTGGCTCTGATGGGCCCCAACAAGAGCGGGAATACGGCAGGATGGAGGAGCAGGTGAGCAGGCAGCACCAGGCCAAAGGAGGTGCAAGTGGGGGCCAAATCACCCTGCAGACAGCAACCAGCGGCGACGGCAGGGGGCGGGCTCCCAGGCACCAAGAGAGCTGTGAGGGGAAGGGGAGGAGAGGCCCAAACCTGATCAACTGCCCTTCAGGTGAGATGGTGGAGCAAGTGAGGGGCCTGCACCAGGCCAAGGCAGGGTGCTAGGCGGCACTGCGAGGCTTAGGGTGCAAGCTGGGACCCAATCTCTGCAGGCCACCCCAAGGGACCCCACCCATGCATGAAATCATGCACTGGGCCTCTAGCACTTTAATAAAATATAAAGAAATTAAATAGAACTCAACACTCATAAAGATTACTTTACAAAATATTGTAATTTTCATCTTAACTCCCAAAAGCATCAAACTGAGATCAAGTTGTTACATACTATGCAATTAAAGATATACAATTCTAAACAACCTTATATTTATATCATATTCTTATCTGCATGGCACCCTAGTATTTTAATCCAGTTACTAACATTTATTTAATTCTTACAACATTCCAAGGACTGTGGAATGTATTCCACATGCAATATTACATTTAATCATCACAACAAACCCAAAAGGTAGGCATTATCTTCATTATGGATGAAAAAGGAAACTTAGAAAATTTAAGAAATATGCCCAAAATTAGATGGCTAGTAGTAAATCAAACCTAGATCTCAATTTCAAAGCCTGTGCTCTTAATCACTATGCACTGGCTCCCTACCTCACTGGGCTACCATTGTGATTGCCTGGGAATGGGAAAAGGAGGAAAGGAAGTCCTATCTAGCCACAAAATAGGAAAAAAATACCAAGAAGGAAGGGGAGAAAAAAGGGGAAAAAAAATTAGTATTAAAAGAGGAAAAAAATAGCTGTCCATCCCCCTCCTGGCCCTCTCAAAAGGAATCAAGATCTTCAAAGGCTCTTAGGAAAAGTAAGCAATATTTTCTACCCAGTTACCACACAGGACTTATTTTCTTACCACCACACAGGACTTATTTTCTTACCATCACCCTATCCTAAAAAGCTTAGCTACTAATAACTTTCCTTTTTATGGCATTTTCTCCAAAAAAGTAAGTTCAATAACATCCTTATAATCCTAGTACACAATGTATATTGCGCATACTATGACCACTTAAAAATCTTGCAATAATTAAGGAAGGAATCATGCCAAAGGTTTGGGTAACCTGCCCTATTGAAATCATCCAAGGTCCAAGAACTCTCAAAGGCAAACACACATGCCTCAAGTTCTCAGAAGTGATAAATGAATTATAAAAGGGTTTATAAAACTATTAATATGAGTTTTATAAAGATACAAAAAACAATAAACTTATGGAATAAGTTTCCTTAGAATCAAAATAGAAGTTTGAAAGACCTTTGGAAAAAATCAAGACAAGCAAATCAAATAAACAAATTGATATCATCCTATATAGTAAAAGGCTAATATGCAAATCGACCAAATGGCAGAACAACTGGCCACTATGACATGCACTGACCACCAGGGGGCAGACGTTCAATGCAGGAGCTGCCCCCTGGTGATCAGTGCGCTTCCACGGGGGAGCACTGCTCAGCTAGAAGCCAGGCTCATGGCTGGTGAGCACAGTGGTGGTGGTGGGAGCCTCTCCTTGTCTCTGCAGCAGCACTAAGGATGTCTGACTGCCCCTGGGGAGTGGACCTAACTCATCAGTCAAACATCCCTCAAGGGCTCCCACATTGCGAGAGGGCACAGGCCAGGCTGAGGGACCCTGCCCCCCACTCCCATGCGTGCACAAATTTTGTGCTCCGGGCCTCTAGTAGTAATATAAATATCTAGGTTAACTTCTAAGTACATCAAATCTTTCTTATGAGCCATGGAGGACATGGCTACAGTCTGAAATCAGTCACTGAATTTTAGACAATATTATCAAGGAACAGATATAGAAATGTCTGATTTGACTCAATCCATTATAACTATGTTAAAAGTACCAATACTAATAGCTCAAATATTGCTTTCTAATATCATTCTCCAATTAAAGGAATGAGGGCTACTTTAAAAAATAGCTGATTCTAGGTCTGCTAAAAGAAATATATATACAAGATAAACCTGTAGCATCTTGTAATGCCAGAAAGTAAGGTAGTGCTAAAAAGATTACAACAAAAATTAATGATGAGATTAGGTCAAAGAGATACAGGAAGATGGGATTAGGTCAAAGAGCTATAGGAATCAACTAAAAGAGATCTCAAAGGCCAAGCTGAAACAATTTAAACAACAAAATAAAGCATTACTGGATTATAACCAAAAGTATAAAATAAATATGAGTCCATACTGATATGAATGAGTGAATGAGAAAGAATAAACAAATCTTCCATGCAGAAGAAATCCAAATAATTTATGTATATACCCTGCTACTTATGTGTAGGTTGTACATAGTGACTTCCTTCCAAAAAGTACAGTATGGAAAAGCAGGAAGGGTAGGAGGAGCAACTTTACAATGGAGAAACCAAATAAACACTACTTTGGCCAGGTGATCAATGCTATAAGGCTATCATTATCATTGACAAGTCATGTTGATAGCATTTATATTTGATTAAGATGTGATGAGAATGGTACTTTATCTCTGTGGTCTTCCTCCCCAAAAGTCATAACCCCAAACTAACCATGAAAAAAAAAGAGACAAATCCCAATTGTGGGACATTCTACAAAATACCTTACCAGTACTTCCCAAAGCTGACAAAGTCATCAAAAACAAGGAAAGTCTGAGAATTGTCACAGTCAAGAGGAGTCTAACAACTAAATGTAATGTGCTACCTTAGATGGGATCCTAGAACAGAAAAAAAAAGGAAAAAATAAAGAAATATGAATAAAGATATACTTTATTAGATATCCTTTAAAGAAATATGAATATGATTAAAGATATACTTTAGTTCATAATAAGGAATCAATACCAGTTCATTAATTTTGATAATGTATTATCATATATAATAAAAACCTAAAACCTAATATGCTAAATGTCCAGTCAGCCATTCAACCAAAGTATAATAATGATACACTAATGATATGCTACAGCCACTCAACCACTCGTTATGATGTGCACTGACCACCAGGGGGCAGACAACTGAGCAGTCAACCAGTCGCTATGACATGCACTAACCACTGGGGGGCAGACATTCCAACTGGTAGGTTAGCTTACTGCTAGGGTCCACTTGATTGGGACTGAGTGAGATGGACCAGACATGCCCTGGAAGCACTTCTGGAGTTCCTCCCTGACCCCGATCATGCACTGCTGAAGTCCCTCAGTCTGGCCTATGCCTTCTTGCTTTGCAGGCTGAGGGACCCGCCCCTCCCCCGCTGGAGTGCACAAATTTCGTGTATCGGACCTCTAGTACTAATTTAAGATGGTACTAATGAGGGGACATTGGCTGTTGGGAATATGAGAATCTCTGTACTATCTTTGTAATTTTTCCATAACCTAAAACTGTTTTAAAATAAAAAATTTAATTTTTTTTATAGTCAAGGCAAATAGGACTTCCCTATATAATTCAAGGTAGATTACTTAACCTTAGGTAGCTTTTTGGAAATTTTTCTTTAATATTCTCAATAGAAAGAAATTCTCAAATATTTCCTAATTTATACTATAATTACTGTGATCTTGCTCCAACATAAGCCTAGGTTTTCAGAAGAGATTGGAATGGTCTCAATTCATCATTTTTAAAAAAGGGAGTGTTTATAAGGATTATTATTTTGTGTGGAATAAACACTGACAAATAAAGAATGGCTAATGAAATACTAAGCTGTCAAGAAGCCTATCTAGAAATAACCCACAGGAGCTAAATTTATATTCAGAGCTCAAAAAAAGCCCTAAAGGAAAAATATTTTGTTAATGTAACATATAGAGATTATTTTACCATTTGTCATAAAACCTAAGAGGCTAAGACCAAAAAAAATGAGTTACCTGTTCCAATATCAGCTTTAATGTTTAAAAGTTCTAAGTAAAATAAAGGACAGAAGGTAGAAAAAAGATTTTCTCTTACTGAGAAACACACTTGAGATATTCTAAATACTTCTTTATGACTTCAGCTGAAAAAAGTGAATAGTCATGTCTTTATAAATTCCAATGCTACAGTGATTCACAAGAAAAAAAAAAACCTGAGAAACACTACCTTAAGACTTATCAAACAGAAAAAATAACTTCTCCAGCCCTGTATATATATATACTGTAATACTTAAAAAATCATAAAACAAACATGCTAAATATTATGTATTAAATATAAGATTTATAATGTTTGTTCTTAAGAAATCTAAAGTGGAAATGACGGCTGGACACTTAAAAATAACTCCTCCTTATACCCTCTATTCCACTAAAAAGATATGAATACATATATGATGCAATGCCTTCTAGATGTTTTGCAATGCTCAATGCAAAACTATGCTTTTCTATTCTTGCACTGAGTCACAGCTCTTTCTGGCACACATTTATTATTTGCCTCTTTTGTGATACAATCTGATTGACCTGCAGAATATATCAAGGGCAATTACTGTCACCATACAAAAGAACAATGGGTTAAAACAATATCCTTAGAGCAGAAGTGGAATTACAATTTAAATGAAATTTCAGATTTAATATATCCAAACAGTTTAAGTTAAATACAAAAGAAAATCACGTGCTTCTAAATAAATATAAACTGTTAACGGATGATTATGTTTATTGGCTCTCAAAATATTTAGAATCTAGTTTACCTTTCTACATTAGACCCTACAAATTCAACATTAAAAGAGATCAATGAGAAAGTAAAATGCTCTTGTGTACAGGTGTTCCAAAGCTTCTGTCTATTCCCATTCCCTTCCTCTCCATCCATCCCCCTTCTCCAACCTGATTAAAAACCTAAAAAGAGCCCAACTGAGAATCTCACGGCCACATACTGGGCATCATTGTAGTCCTAGTGATCCTCCTTTCCTCAGGAGCATTCATTTCTAAAACCTTAATGACATTCTGTCACATTCTCCTGAAAAGGAGAGGAAAAACTGCCATTAAAGGCTGTGTTCATTATAATCAGTGACTTCTTAAAAATGTTTGCAGTCAAGCAGTGATGTATCTTTGGGACTTCTTTCAGATCTTGTCTTTTAGCAGCTTTTAATGTTTCAGGAAATTTCTGTGCAAAGGAAATTGAGAAATGTTTGCAATTACTCTGGGTTTAAAAAAAGAAGAAAGGCAAAAACAAGAGAGAATATGACAATGCTAAATTCATGTTTCTCATTTAAAGTATCTGTCAAAGCAATTTAAATATGTTTTTATATAAAGGCAATCTGACACATGGACTATTAGGACCTCAAATAGTATTAAAATATCCTCAAAGTAGCATATATTACATGCAAAACACTGTAAGAAAATAAGAATCTGAAGATGAGCCAAAATTATTCTATGTACAATGTGAGCAAGTAATGTCACCATAGCTTCATCTCTCTTATCAAAACAGTCTTCCTAGGTATTCCCAATTCTAAAAGCCTGGAGAGATTTCAGAAAAATGTAAGAAACTTAAAACCATATGTAACTCTTATTTTGGTCAGTTCTGTTTGTTTGGGGGTGGGGGTGAGGGAGAATGTAAAAAGGGAGAAGGGGGAATAGGGAGTGTGGTTATTTTTATCCCTAAATTTTTTAAGAAGGAAAGGAGAAAATAATGGGAAATATTCTTCAGTGTTTCTCTCCCCTCCTCCTTCTCCCCTCTCCAAATTTCCCAATTTGTGGATATCTGTTATGTATATTCTTAAATTTACCAAAAGTGAAACCAAATTTTCTTTAGAGACTATGGATTATAAATTAAAATACTTGTTTATTCTTTATGAGTTTTCCACAAATTTATGATACAAAATTCTAAACCATACTCTACAAAATAATCCATGTTTAATTATCTTCAATGAAAGTAAACTGTTCATTTACTATAATATTATAATCAACTATAAAAAAGGCTTTGACTATCGTATAGTACGCTATTTAGAACTAGAATAGAAGGCTTATAACAGAAACCATTTTAACAGGTCTAGTTTATGTTAACAATATATTTAGGAATTTTACCCTCCATTTAATAAATTTAGTTCTTTACTGTTTAAAATCACACAAACTGTGCCCATACATCAGCACTGCCACCAATTTAAATCCTAACTGGTAACGACTTACAAAAGAACTCAAAGAATTTTGGTATTTAGTGAACTCTCAGCTATCTTTCTGAATTGCCTTGTCTCCTGAAAAAAATTAATCCTACCCTAACCAGTAGGGCTCAGTGGATAGTGTTGGCCTGTGGACTGAAGGGTCCCAGATTCGATTCCAGTCAAGGGCATGTACCTTGATTATGGGCACATCCTCAGTAGGGGGTGTGCAGGAGGCAGCTGATCAATGTTTCTCTCTCAATCCCTCTCCTTCCTCTCTGTGAAAAATCAATAAAATATATTTTTTTTAAAAGAAAAAAATTAAGCCCAAAATAGATTCCCTTGCTACTCACATACTTCTGGACTACCTACTTCCTGCCATGGATTTGAATGTGGTACAGAGAATACAAATTATTAGCCTAAGCCCTTGTTTTTCAATCTTAAGAAATATATAAAAAGTTTTCTTGAACATCAAATCCATCTACAAATCCTAAATTGAGAAACATTGACTTATTAAAAACCAGATCTCATTCTACAACAAATTTCTTTCCATTATGAATTATCACTATGAAGAGCTGTCTTTCTAACTAGATACAATACCAAACATCAAAATACAAATACAAATGTTAACAGTTCTTATAGAACTCAAATACCATCTCGCAAAATGGACCCTGCAAGTTTGATGGACCTAGTGTAAGAAAATACTCTATTCAAAATAGAAATAAAGTCTGCTGCCCCTCCCCTCTAATCCATACGATATGTATGAAAACACTTTCCTCTTCTGCACCCCAATAGCTTTCCTATAATATTCACCTCTGTTTTTTTTCTTAAACTATAGGATCTTTGAAGTCAAGTCTATGGCTGGTTCATCTCTGTATGAAGCAGCACACCTCACACAGTGAATCATAACAGTGCCTGATTTTTTGTGGGCTGAATAGACATAGACTATATTTCTTTGGCTATGATTTACTGTCTCATATTTATGTCTTTGTTCCAAATCAGTATCACAAATAATCAAAGGTTTATAGACATTTCAATTCAATTTCTACAATATATCTTACAAGGTTAAAAAAACAACAGAGGCAGGTCCAGTCTTCTTTTTTCCTAATTAATATAAAGGAACAATACAGACAGTTTAAGATACCACGTAAAAGTCAGTAAAAGATACAGATAGAAACATCATTATCATCAGTGCTTATACAAAGCATCTCTATAAAATAGAAGCAAAAATTCTTTTATAATCAAATACCAGTAGGTTACTATGTATTAAAAATCAGCTGATAAACAGTAGTGATTTTAAAAACCTAAATATTTTTAAGAGATCAATAAACCTGGCTGAACCAATAAAATCATAGTATATAAATGACTACTTAATGGTTAAGATCTTTAACACCTTTCATGCAAAATAAAATATTATTCGTCAAATACAGTAAGTTAAAATAAAAGAATGCTTTTTTTTTCCTCCCAAAAGCCACAAAGGTTTGGTCTGCATTACAATGCCTTAAGAAAATCAATTCTAAGCACTATATGAGCTACACCTTTTAATCCTATCATGATTGTCATGCTTTATACAAAATAAAGTCATATTCATTGTAGGAAATGTAAAAGCCCAAAAGATTAAAGCTTTGGATATAAAACTTAGCTATCAGACTCAAAAACTAGATCTTTATTCTACTCACTCTTCGCTCAACTTCCATTTATCTTCTTGGAATTTAGATATTTATGAGTTTTTATTTTCTTCTAACTTTGTGTTTTAATTTTATGGAATAATTAAGGTAACACACCTATTTGACAATAGTAGATACGTTTTAAAGGGTTAAAGGGTATTTTTGTCTATATTTGTTAGATCTTACCTGTTTAGACAGAAAGACAAGGCATAAACTAAAAGTTCTTATGGGATAAAACATTTTCAATTACATTGCAACATCAACTATCCCTAGAACTTATTTTTCAAGAAAAGAATATTCTGTAGAGTCTTACGATGAAATAGTATTACTTTAAGTTCCCAACTTCCACTGTACTATTTCTAAAATAGCATAGTTTCAAGGTGTTTGGGTATCAGCCATAAGAAATGTGGCTGGGCCTGGCTGACTTGGCTCAGTTGTTGAGCGTCGACCTATGAACCAAGTGTTCATGGTTCAATTCCTGGTGAGGGCACATCCCTGGGTTGCAGGCTCGATCCCTAGTGTGAAGTATGCAGAAGGCAGCTGATCAATGATTCTCTCTCATCATTGATGTTTTCCTCTCTCTCCCTTCCTCTCTGAAATCACTAAAAATGTATTTTTAAAAAAGAAAAAAGAAAGCAATGTGGCTGGCCCTGGCCAGTGTGGCTCAGTGGCTGGAGTGTTGGTCTGTGCACTAAAGTTTCTGGGGTCCAATTCTCCCTCAAGGGCAGTACATGAGTTGCAGGTTCTCTGCCCCGGTCTGGGCCCATTGGGCTTGTGTGGGAGAGGCAACCAATCAACGTCTATCTCTATCTCTCTCTCACTCCTTCCTTCCTTTGGCCCCTGCCCGCCCTTCCACTCTCTCTAAAAATAAAATCAATGGAAAAAATGTCCTCAGGTGAGGATTAACAACAACAGAAAGGTAATGTGGCTAATGTTATTAAAGGTATGATAATTTACTAAATGGATATCACAATTCAATTGCTTATAGTAGTCACTATTAGATGCTAAAGAAACCGAAGTCCTAATGAATTACCTTTAGAATAGCTGTCCTTCACCTTATACTTCCTTTGAATGTTACTTTCTAGACCAATTCTACTGGACACCTAAAGTTAATTCAACTTTAAGTCAAGATAGAATATATAAATAGTTTGTTATTAGTTATATTTTTTAAATAGTAGGTCAATTAATATAGGCATGTGCTAATTTTAAATTACATGACCATCTGAGCTCTTATATTGAGCCATGTTTTCAACTTAACATTTACTTCTTTCAGCTTCTTATGAAGTCAAATACAAAGAATAAAAGGCAAAATCAATTTTTATTTTCATCTGCCCTTTGTCATATTATAAGGTTTTCATACTAAAGATTTCTCTCTTATTTCCAAAAATATTATGGGAATGTTAAATAGCAAAAATTCTATCTCTCAAAAGAAACTACTTTCTTATTTGATTAAACAACAAATCACAAGAGGAAGTTACTTTGATTTACTTCCTGTTCATTAGAAATCTTCCATCAACTTAATGCAACTACCACATATTTTGTTTTAAAAATAGGAGTGGGGAGAGCAAAGAGAACTCGATTGCTAAACAATAATAGAGTAGGTGTAATTGGTAATATGGTAAGAAGGTTAGAAATAAGGTTTTTTATTTTAGAGGATTTAAATCCTTTCCAAATTATAAAGAGAAAAGTATGAAAAGTAACATATATCTAGACTTTAAAGAAATGTGTTTCTCAGAAAATTAGATACATAAATACTAACAAGCAAAGGTTATAAATTCACTATGCCTGAAACTAATTTGAGGGGGGAAAATTTGTATGTCAGATTCTATCTGCTTCATAATTATTTGGGTAATGAAATGTCCAATAACCAACGCTATAATAAAATAATCTAGGTACTTAAAAAAAAATCTTGCAGTAAGCAAAGGACTTAGTATAGCGTGTAGTATCTAAGTATGGTACATCAAACAATATGAGATAAATCAAGCAACTCTTCTAAAACAATAAGTTAAAACAGTATTGCACTTGCTTAGATTAATATTTATTGTTTTTAATGTATATAAAGGAACTTAATGTCAAGCCTGAATCAGCCTACAGGCATATTCATTAAAGACAAATACATGTAAAAATGTGTGTTGTATACTTCAACAATAGGGTATAATATCTACTGTCCCAGACAATTATATACTAATAAAATAATTCTATTTTAATTTTGAGTTATATGTGTTGCTTTTAATTGAAATTAGCATATCTGACCCAATTTATAAGAACAATTTTTGTCCAAAAATGTATTGAAAGATCTAAATGTTTTAAATGAGAAATGTTATTGGATAAAACACTTCCTAAGAATTTCAAAGGGCAAATAAAAAAAAACAACACACCAATTTAATACATAATTAAAAGGTATGTTCCTCTTCTCTGAACTTGTACAACTTTGCATTTTTACTTATTTAAATAGTACAAAGAATCACCTTTCAGGCTGCTTTTTTAAAAATTAAGGCTTGTTTATACCTGATAATTATCTTTATTCTAGAATTTTTAAGTTCACTTTTAATAGTTCAATCTATGTTTCTAATCTAGAAATTAGAAGAAGAGCTTTTTAATTTTGGAGTTTCTTGGTGGAATTTCTTCCCAAACAATAATTACAAATTCATAGCAAATGGAACATAATTTTTTAAAGTATGCATAAGAGTATAAAGCACACTACTAAAAATATACAAGTATTATTTGATATAATAGTCTGTTTTTTAAGACTAAAGAACATACATAAAACTTTAAGACTAAAGAAAATACATAGAAAAGGAAAATTTTTAACAATTTCCTTAACTTCACCATCTTTTATGCCAATTTTCAATGTGGTCCATTCTTCATTCAAGATCTACATATATTAAAATTATCAATGAATTTAAAAGCACTGCTATAAAACTTTCCTATAGTCCATTCAGCCCCTTAACTAATCAAACAATGAAACAAATATTACAAGGTGAAGGCTGACAAAAAATCATAATGAACCTCTCAGATGAGAAACTAATTGGTACTAAGTACACAATGGCTTACATTTAATCCTGTTAATAACCACACAAAAAAAGAAATAAAAGACTCACTTTTCAGTCATCTCTCTGGACCACTGGGCTAAAATAACAGCATGACTAAATCTGACATTGACCCCGTGGCCCTGCTAGCAGTTAAAAGAATTCCTTTGAGTCTTCTGAGGCCTGTTCTCAACTGCTCCAGAAGGGGTGGGCTAGTCATACACACTTGTTAACCTTCTTTACAGTAACAGGTCAAATTAGAAATGGTCATATACACTGTAATATACACCAGCTCTTATTTTAAACTTGAAGTCTGTACCTTATAACAACACAAAATATTATAATAGCTGGCTGATAAAATGTCATAGATGGATGAAATGTAATTGGAACAGTAAAACTGTATTCTAACAAAACATATTGTTATAAATAAATTTTAAACAAATAATAAGAATATATCTAAATTAATAAGACTAAAATTGAGAAAAAGCACCAAGATGATTTGTCATCTGTCACTTAAAATCACTAAATTTTAAATATAAAAATTCCATATATAAAATTTTCTATATATATCACAAAACAGTTTTCAGTGAGCCTACTAAATTAAAATATACCTAATACTTTGTGAAGTTTTGCAGGATTTTGTGACATGAACCCATCAATGACAAAACAGAAAAATACATTGTCAAAATTATATAAATTTGCTTGAAGCCAGGTTACTTTTGTCCTTTTATCCTTTTCAAAACACAGATTTCCAAAAGAAGATGTTAGCATCTCATACCTTCCTCTCTAACTAGAGATTTAAAATAATTATGGACATGGATTTAATATACTTGATAAGATGTCTTTAGTTCTAATATTAGTATTTTTAAATTATATTTTCTTAAATTAAATAAATTCCCACGTCTTATTCCTACTTCACAAAGTCTAATTGCTAAACCAACACTAGTATATTTAATCATTTGCTTTAAGTTTTTGCATTAAAAAAGACTACAGTTAATTTACAAAAATATTAAAAATTAAAAGGTCTACCTTTTTTATATACTAGAAGCCAGTAGATGTCCTTATAACACTAAGAAATAAAATTATTATATACCAAAATGTACTTTTAATTTGTCTCTACAGCAAAATATAAAAATTTTACATAATTCAAGTTCTGCGTTCTTACAGACCTTTTTTTTAAAGTTTTGCTTATCATATTAATAAAAGGGAAAAAATACCAGTCAAAAAACTATTACTTAAAATGAACATAATGTAACTGAATATCAGCAATTATCATCAAGGATTTTCAGTTAATTTTGTAAAGGCTTAAATTGATTCAGGATAAATGCCACTCTTAAAATTTTAAAAGTTATCACCATCCAACTTTGTGAAATATGTCAAAATTTAAGTAAACTCTGAGAAAAAAAAGAGTTCAAGCACTTTGTGTTTTCAAAACTCTATAATGGCATATAAATCTCTACCTCTCAAGTGTAGACATTTTGGATATGAGCTTTCTTTCCCCCAAGTTTTTGTTCTCTCATACAAGTTTAGTATTTTTCAGGAAATACAAAAACACCTCAAACTTATTATGCAATAAGAAAATTTTAAAATATTTCACAAACAACCCTTATTTAAAGCTCTAATGCAGAGCCTACTCTTTTAAACAGAAAAATCTAAACGTTTTTCCAATCACACAATGTAATTTTACCTTCATTGGCTTACCTTCAAATCATTTTCTGGTCTAAAAATTATCAAGAATAAAAGTATTTCCATTACACATTAATAGTGACTATACATGGTTAGCCATTCAGTTTTAAGAGAATCTTCCGCCCAATGTCAAAAGAAAAAAGAGAGGGAGAACAAAAAAGAAATCCTACAAAACAAGAGTTTCAAATAAATACTGGAAAAGGAATCAAGAATCATGACCTTTAAAAAAAAAGTTGTCTGACGATTGTGAAGGTTTTAATAGCATGAAAGCACTTCACCAGTTTGCTCTTTCCTTAATAAATTTCAAGTTCGGCTCTACAGTGCTTTCCTACTGAAAGCCACACACAACAAATCTGTGCCCTTAGCTTTAAGACCTAGTAATGTTTTACATGAACATTCAGTAAGGGAATAGTAGAGATCTCTCTAACAGAAAAAAATTGGTATTTGCACTAACAGAAACATTTTCTTATTTTTAGAGCTGTACACTTTCACAATTGAATCAGTTTTCCATATCTATATCCTGATTTGATGTGAATACTGGAAATAAATATATTGTAGAGCTTAGTGGTTTTTAATAATTACATATGAAAATCAAATGTAAACATAAAATACCTTTAAAAATACTAGTCAGAATTAGGAAGAATCATTTTACAAACTTATGAAACCTCTACAACAATGATGAAAAGTAAAAATTATTAAGATAATTTTAATTGTCAGGGATAATACAAGAGCTAATAAGACTATCAGGATATATTTTCTTCCTACTTTGAAACATACTGATTTTAAGAGAAATTGCTTCTTGAGACATTATTAGATAGAAATAAAATTGTGAAATACATAGTAACTACAAAATAATTTTTAAAAATTCAAAAATGTCATTTGTTTCTTGGTAATAACAAATTCTATAAACCAGTTTGATAGTCTAGGAGCACTAAAATCCAGAAGAAAAACTACAATTAGCAGGCACAATAGAAAACTTGCCCTTACTCCCGTTCCCAATGTACTTAACATACATCCAGAGAGAAAAATTTAGATAACTCATTGCCATGGTGTATAATCAACTGAACAAACAAAAACCCCTAAAATTATTCATATCAAAATTAATCCTTTTTCATCCCATTTATCAATGTTAGAAAGTTCTCTTAGCCTATTAGTTAACAGTATATCACATCATCAGTTTCCATGGTACATTTGGAAATTATTACAATTTTTAAATGATAAAAAATACTTTTTATTATTTTATATTAATTTAAGGGATTCAAAAATCCGTTTAGTAATGCTATTGTATGTTGGCATCCTCACAAAACAAATGTAAAACAGAGGTATCTTTGATCACACTAATTTGCTATTCTAAAATCTTCAGATATTAATGAAAAAATATTTTGCGGAAATGTTAGGATAGAAGCCTCTACTATTCCCTTACAGCAGTAACAAATTACTCAACATTTGAATTGCACAGCAGTTCTCCAAAAATTTAACATTCAGTAGCACAAAGTTGTTTCATAAAACAAAATCCTTCACAATTGAAAAGTAAGCATGTTTTGTAAGAATAGGAAAATTTTTAAGATCTGGTCAAGTTAACAATGTGTATCTCACATCAATGTATATTGATATGTCTATTTGAATATATACACATTATAACAAGAAAAAATGAATGTAAGAGATATCACATATCAGATTACAGCTGATTACCTATGGATATCTTTTGAATGTACAATAATATTAAATTAAAACTTAAAACAGTACTACTTACGACTAATTAGTATTTCTAGTAGTATTTACTTAATTCAACTATAACATAACATTTTTATTCCATCAGTAGGGCAACCATTTTTCATGAGTAGAAAATTCTGGAATTAATACTTTCCTATCCATTTCATGCATAAAGCTAACATATCTTTTGAGCTGCTCAATGGCTAAAACATTAAAATGTTACTGTTATTAAGAAAACAAAACCAAGAACAAAATTAGTTTAGTTTTTCCTTGCTAGTCCCCATGGATCTAAATCCACACAATAATTCTTCCCAATCTGCAAAACAAAACACACAAATAGATGGGCTAAGGAAGAAAGATCAAAACAAAGAAGTGGAAAAAAAAAAAAAGATTCCCTTTCCCTTTAGCAATCAACAAAATAACAAAAAAGAAAAAGTGGAAAAGTCGCCCAGAATATATGACCATGTAAGCATGGGCACTCTTGCAGAAAACCAAGTCTGCAACCCAAAGCCATGGGAAATTTAAATTAGAGCAAACGGCCACAATAGGCAGGGAAATCTGTACAGATAAAAAGGGAGTGCTGAGGTTGCAGGTATACTACTAAAGATCTTTGGAGATTTCCAAACAAACTTTGTTAGTTTTATTAATTTTAAAAAGGCATAACTATCCACAATGTGCCATAAAGATTAAGTTTATTCCCCCTTAAATCAAAATGTACATATTATGTGATGTATCTAAAGGAAGAGTAAGGATTCCCACTGCTTAATACTGAAAATCAGCAAATCAGAAATCTGCTTCATAACTCCATCTCCTTCCATATTCAAATAATGTTAAAGCAATGAAAATTTTTTACAAAAGAAAGAAAAGTCAGAAATAAGCCCTTCGCTCCTGTTGTTAACCTAAATGATGGCAAGAACCAACTCCTCCTTACTATTCCATAAAGAACTATATACCAAAGTTAGTTTAACTAACCAAAACACTTAAAAATTAGATGATCAGTGGCACAACCATTACATTTCACCTGTTAAATCTGATAATAAAGGAAATTTCCCAAACTAGAACATCTCAAACAGAAGAATAAAGGGATTTACACAACAATCCCAACAGTCATGGTGTTAAAAACCAATACAAATATTCAATAACTTAGACCTAATGAATTCTTGCCAGTAACTCAGCTATCCAAAATTCTTGAATATTATTAATCTTTTTAGGAAAATATTTCATACATATAAAAAACAATCATACTACATTAAAGTAAGAACCTATTTACAGCAATATTTAAGTTATATTTATTCTCACAAAATATATATCATTTTAAAAGCAAAACAAAATAGGTAAAATAGACACGGTACTGAAATATAAAGCAAAATATTAATTATAGGGGATTGAGGTAATTTTCAAGTACTTGGAACAATAAAAATTTATTGTCGATTAAAATCTTTAGAAGTGGGAAGTAATACTATTTCTAAGTAAAATCACTGACAAAAGTTCACTTTGGTTTCAGATCATTTCACACTAAAAAATTATTAGAGCAAGATAAGGAGTAACTTACAGGATTAATGTAATTGCACAACTTTTCAAATAAAACCTCCTTTCTTTAGTTAAATTTATTTGCCACTTTCCTCTGTATCTTGAATTCCACCCACCTGATTTTTCAAAGTATAATTATTCAATTACTTAGTAATGATATTTATCAGCTATTTAAGCAGACTATTCCTTATATCTTTAAAATTTCTGATTAACTACAAATATGGAAAGACTATTAAAAATTTTCTAGAAATTAGGGCTTTCCCTTCCTATAGTAGATAATTCTGTTAGAGGCACTATTCATTACAAAGCAAAATCAAATGTGACCTACGCACATCAATAAAAACATTTTCTCTCAATAAGTAGCTCTAACGAGCCAAACTTTCATATTAAGGTAATTATAAATTAACTATATATTTAGGCAAAAGCAGAGGAGAGTACAAATTATTTTCTCATAATAGAACTGTGCTGTCTTCCCTTAATGTGAATTTGCGAAAGAGCAGATGCTCTCAAGTCCACCATTGACAATTTTCAAAACTATGACAAAAGCTGAAATTCTAATACAAAAATGTCACAGAAATAGTTATATATTAACAGATAAAATCCACTTTTAAATAATCTATTACTTTTCATTTACATTTGAATCCAAATCTGTATTGCAAAAATAATTTTTGCCCTCCAAATTATATCTGATAGCACATTATCAGATCAAGATTCAAAAACTAAAAACAAGTCAAATTCTCTTCCTTTAGATATTCCTAAGTATCTCAGTAAAATCTCAAAAGAAAATGTGACCATATACCTGGTGATGCTCAATTAAATTATTTATTTATTATAAGCAGAATCAAACAACAATCTGGTAAATACTCAAAATGCCAAAAACTTAACCATGACAATTTATAACAAAACGAAGATAAATAATAATTTGGCTGAATAACTTCCTTAAGTCACTTTTATTTTATTAACTGTTAACAATTAGGGGAGTGTTAGCAAGAGATCAGTAAATTACTTGGGAATTAAATATAAATTTAGCAAAAACTTAAAAACAGGACCTATTTAAAGACATGAACTATCTAAACAACCTTTTCTATTACAAGGAAAAAAAGAGTAAATGTTTCCTATTCTGTATTTCTTGTGAAAGTTTTAATCAAATGTAGTTCCCATCAAATTTATCTTCTGACCATAAAAATATACTGTCTATAAATTATACTTATCTTCATAAATAAGTAATCACTATATGAAATACAGTATCTTTATAGCAAATAGCTATAAGAAAATTACATTTAAACACCCTTTATCCAGACATCAGTATTCAAGCTCCTATGACCAGGAGATAAAAACGTGCCCACCTTATTTTATGCTTCTTCCAAAAAAAAAGTAAACCTGTAGATGAGTAAGTAACTTATAATGGCAACTAAATCATTAGTTCAATACATATATATATGTGTGTGTGTGTGTGTGTGTGTGTGTGTGTGTATATTTTTTTTATTATTATTTTTTACTAAGCAGTTTTCAACAAATTTAGTGTATCTTATGGAAACATTTAATCAGTTTCTATAAGAAATGTAAAAAAAAAGAGTAAAATTTAATCCTCTCCCTAGGTACTTATCACTGTTGAAAAGCTACTGTAAATGGATTTAGACTATAAAAGTCATAAATTGACTTTGCAAGAATGCATACCTAACTTGCTGATCAACAGTAAAATCAAAAAAATTAGCAACATGCAATATCAACATTCCAAAATGTTATTAAAATCTAACCCAAAGCTGCCTTAGCATTTCTGGGATTTCTAATGAGATTTTCAGTCTGCTGAACAATAGCCATAAAAGGCTTTCAAACTTCACTCCATTCACAAGTAAAGTTGAAATTGAACATTTTTATTTCTTCTCTCCCTCTGACAACTTCACTATAGAACAGTGAATAACACAGTTTAAGTCATTATGCTAATTAGAAATTAAATAAAAAGATGCCCTAACAATAGTTAAGTGTAAGGTAACATGCTACAACTAGAGACAGTTCAAAAGCAGCTTTAGGAATTGTGTAGTACAGCCTTACAAAAGCTGAAAACATCAGGGAGGGAGCTCCTTCATGTTCCTGGTCACTGGAACTCTAGCATATGGCTATTTTTCAATCATAAGGCAGAGATTAAACAATACATCAATGAGAAGAATGTTAAACAGCAAGCCACTGTTTTTTAAATTTTTAAGTGATTTTAGAGAGAGGAAAGGAGAGAGTGAGAGAGAGAAAGGGAGAGAGAAAGAGAAAGAAACATCAATGATGAGAGAGAACCATCAATCGGCTGTCTCCTGTACACCTCCCACTGGAGATCAAGCCCAAAACCCAGCACCATCGGGAACTGAACTGTGACCTCCCAGTTCATAGGTCGATGCTCAACCACTTAGCCATGCCAGCTGGGCAGCAATCGACTATTATGACCTACTAGAGGCCCAGTGCACGAAATTTGTGCACGGGGGTTGGGGGTGTCCTTCAGCCCAGCCTGCTTCCTCTCCAATCTGGGACCCCTCCAGGGATGTCCAACTACCCATTTAGACCCAATCCAGGTAGGGATCAGGCCTAAACGGGCAGTCAGACATCCTTCTCACAATCCAACTGCTCACCTGTATGCCTTCCTGATTGCCCCTAACTGCTTCTGCCTGCCAGCTTGATCACCCCCTAACCACTCCCCTGCCAGCCTGATTGATGCCTAACTGCTCCCCTGCCAGCCTGTTTACCCCTAACTGCCCTCCCCTGTGGGCCTGGTCACCCCTAACTGCCCTCCCCTGCAGGCTTGATCACCCCCAACTGCCCTCCCTTGCAGGCCTGGTCCCTGCCAACTATCCTCCCCTGCTGGCCATCTTGTAGTGGCCATCTTGTGTCCATATGGGGGCAGGATCTTTGATAACATGGGAGCAGCCATCTTGTGTGTTGGAGTGAAGATCAATCTGCATATTACTCTTTTATTAGATAGGATAGAGGCCTGGTGCACGGGTGGGGGCCAGCTGGTTTGCCCTGAAGGGTGTCCTGGATCAAGGTAGGTGTTCCCTTGGGGTGTGGGGTGGCCTGGGTAAGAGGCCTGTGGTGGTTTGCAGGCCGGCCATGCCCCCCGGCAACCCAAGCAGAGGCCCTGGTATCTGGGATTTATCTTCTACAATTGAAACTTTGTAGCCTGGAACAGAGCCAAGCGGTTGCTTGCATAGCCACTGAAACTTTATTGCCTTAAGCGGAGGCCTGGGCCAGCCAGGGTGTGCAGAAAGCTTGGCTTCCTCCATTGCCAGGGGCAACCCAAGCTTCCCTCCTGCTATCTCTGTGGCCATAGCCATCTTGGTTGGGTTAATATGCATACTTGCTCTGATTGGCTGGTGGACGTGGCTTGTGGGTATAGCAGAGGTATGGTCAATTTGCATATTACGCTTTTATTAGATAGAATTTGGCCATAAAATCTCTCAAGAAACTATATTTACTGAAATTAAACTGACTAGTTATCTGATAAATGCAAAAAGGGGAGGAGGGAATTATTACCTTAAAAGATTTGAGGAGCATTAAAAGCAAAGTTTAATTAATTAAAATTACTATGTTAAAGATGGTAAGGAGAAAAATAAGATGGTAAGGAAGAACATAAGCTATGAGATGCCAAAAGTTATAGTTTAAAACATGCTCTAATTGGAACAGCCCTGCATAAAGGGCACTTTAAAAAGCTGTCCTTTGACTTAATAGCACCTGGTCTGTCTGAGAGAATTTTTCTATCTGCCTCAAAGTCATATAAATTATCCACATTTTTTTAAAGGAAAATGAGATATAGCAAGAAACAGGTAGAAAACATTAGAACAAAATAATGACCAAAAAATCTTGGTTAGCATTCTGAACATATACAAAATATAAATGCTCTTCTTCATTTATATTTAGGCTAAGGTAGTTATCTAAAAAGCCATACTATTAACATGTTTTATCATATTAATCACATATTAAGCCATTTATTAAACATTAATAATAATACTATACTGTCTTAAGTTTCTATTAGGGTTTTCAGTTTCTATTCTTCCTCTTAGCATTTAACCTAAACTTTAAACCCTATCCATTCTTTAAGATTCAGTTCAAAGGGCTACTTTTCAATTCAGTCTTACACTTTGCCAACCCATAATAATCTTTTTTAAAAGTCTATTACATTCACCTTAAAATGATTATGTACTGTGCTGAAGCACCTCTTATATTTGTAAAAATATATTTAACTCTGGTATCACAATGAAGTTTCCATATTGTCATGCACTTTAAGGTTTCTAAAGACAGGAATTACATAGCAATTCTTAAATCCCAACTTCTTAAAGATACAGTGCTTATACAGTGGAAGCATCCAATACGTAAGTATGGGACTGATTTTTAAGACTTCAGATTTAGTTTTAATTAGAACATAAAATATCACCAAATAAAATTTGATTCCCTACCCTGCTATGAAGATACAAGTTACCAACCAATTACAACAGATTTAATTCAAATAAAGTGTAAGAAAAAAATTTAAGAGCCAAATGGGAAAATCTTAATACTGACTCTAATCATATTTAATGAAGAATTAGTGAAAATTTGTTTATCTGTGATAATATGATTATTTCTTAAGAAGAATATTTACCTTTCAGAAATATATATTAAAATGCATATATGTTTGTATATCAATGAATGAAATGATGTATGTGATTTGCTTCAAAATATTATAGGGGCATGAAGTTAAATATAATATTAGTTATAAACTAATAATTTTTTGAAGCTGGTTTAAGAATACTAAGTCCATTATAACATTCTATCCTTGTATACTTTAAAATTTCCATAAAAAATTAACAAAGAGTTAGCAATTACTTCCAGAGCTAATAATATCCCTTCCGTAGGCAGGAAAATAAGTTGCTGATTATTCCTCTATAATACTTTTAGTATTTATTGTCTCTCCCCATCATTTGGCTGTCATATACAATAATCCTTCCCAAATTTGAGATCACCCTCACGAATTAAAAACCATGCTGATTCCCTATGATGCATGTTTTTTTCAACCAGGTAACTTGTCTTTCTAAAACATGAGAATTGCAAGCCAATCCTACTGAGGATAACAAAAGAAAGAAAATAAAGGGTGAGAATTTTTAAAAGAAAACAAATGATAGAGTAGGCATCATTTACATAAAAAAGCCTTAGGAATGAATAAAGAAAGTAAAGAAAATGAAGCCTAGATCTTAGAAAGAAACTCCTACATCCCTCAGTAGAGAAAACTGAGAGCCAGATGTAATAGGCACTTTAGGTCTATGTTTTGACATGAACTTATTCTAGCCAAAGCCTTCATCATAAAACTATATACTAAGGAAGACTTGGCTGAACATTACATAAATGTTACATCCCCAAGGCCTCAATGGAACCTCAGGAAACTAATCAACAAATTCAAAATCAGAAAAGTATTGAACATTGGAAGAACAGAAAGGGGGAAAAATTCCTTTTACTTGTATATTATCTGCCTGATAGTATATTATCTCTAATTGTGTATTAAAATAAAACAAATGTAAACATCTCACTGAAACTGAAATAGCAGGGGAAAGCCTTAATTATCCACAGAGCAAGATGGTGCTGTACTCATTACTACAAATTAAACAATAGTAAATGGGAAATACGTATGTACTTATATAGTCCTTCGTATGTTCATATATTACCTAAAATTCACTAATCTTATTGTTTAGAGAGTTAAGTTTTTTTCCACATCTATCACCACAATTTTGAGAGACTTAACTCCCATGGTTAAGAAAAAAGAGACTTCTATAAATTACTTAGCTTCTTATTATATTTTGTCTCTTTAGTGAAACACAAACCACTTAAAGCTAAAACTGTCTTTTTACCACTGTAAATCCCCTCTATATAATATTCTACATAGAGTAGATGCTCAATAAATGTTTGTTCATTTAGCAATTATTGAAAAACAAAGTAATATATATCAAGGAATATATACAATATATTATATAAAATACATGTATCTTGTATAAATATATAATAAAGGAGACTTCTAAGCATGGAACAGAACTGCCATCAAGGAGTTTATAATCCCTTCTCCTTTATCCTATTAGAGGCCTGGTGCACAAAATTCGTGTGTGGGGGTGTCCCTCAGCCCAGTCTGCACCTTCTCCAATCTGGGATCCCTCTCACAATACAGGACTGCTGGCTCCCAATTGCTCACCTGCCTGCCTTCCTGATTGCCCCTAACTGCTTCTGCCTGCCAACCTGATCACCCCCTAACCATTCCCCTGCCAGCCTGATTGATGCCTAACTGCTTCCCTGCAGGCCTGTTTGCCCCTAACTGCCCTCCCCTGCAAGCCTGGTCCCCCCTCCCCAACTGCTCTCCCCTGCAGGCCTGGGTCTCCCGCAACTGCCCTTCCCTGGAGGCCCAGTCACCCCAAACCGCTCTCCCCTGTTGGCCATCTTGTATACACATGGGGACAGCATCTTTACCACATGGGAGCAGCCATCTTGTGCATCTTGTGATGGTCAATTTGCATATTACTCTTTTATTAGATAGGATTGATATTTTAAATATGCCAGTTTGGGGATAGGGATTGAGGGAAGGGAAAGGAATACACAAATTAGCTGTTGCTGCTGTTTAACAATCATCATTTCAAAGTATGCCAAAATTTCCACAAAATTCCACCAACATGAAAAAATCTTTTTTCTAAAGACTATTATATACACTGAATCAGACCTTTCCCCAGATCTATTTATGAATGAGTTAATATTGATAAGAGAATAACAACACACTCATATAGGTATTATCACAGAATATACTGCTTACTAACTAGAAAGAAACAGGATCATGGCATTAGCAGGTCAAGGAAATAAAATAGGAATATGTATTTGAATATCTGTAAGAGTTTGTAAGAGTCAAGCAAGTTAATTTGTAGGCTGCAGAATTTGTTTCAATTTGGCTGGAACAACAACAACAAAAAATTCTAGTCTGGCCAGCATTACTCAGTGGTTTGAGCATCAACCTATGAACCAGAAGGTCACGATTAGATTCCCCATCAGGATATATGCCAGGGTTGTGGGCTCAATCCCTGACGTGGGGTGTACAGGAGGCAGCCAATCAATTATTCTCTATCATCATCATCATCATCATCATCATCATCATCATCTCTTTCTGTCTCTCTCTCTCTCCTTGAAATCAATAAAAATATATTTTTAAAAATTCCTAGGAGCAAGGAGTAGGGATAAATGTCAATATGGTTAATAGAAGTATACACTGAATGTCTGGAATCAAGAATTACTTAGGTCTTGTATGAAACATTTTTGCTAATACACACACACTATACTTAAAAAAAATACATACCTATAAAAATGAATCGTTTCTTTAAAAACTATAAATGAATGGCAACATATAAGGAAATTTTATGCAAAAAAGCTATTCTATAAAAACATAAGCAACAGGATGAGAGAGGACTAAAAAACAAAGAGGCTGCCAAATATTAGTAGAAATGTGCAAATCATATAGAAATGTACAACTCAATAAGTCATCATAAAAAACAATGCCATTAAGTGGAATCCTCATACTGGTAGGAAGTATAATGGTGCAGCCACTGTGAAAAATGGTTAGGTAATTTCTCAAAAAGTAAAACATAAAAATACCAGTAATTCCATTCCTAGGTATATAACCAAAAGAATACCAAAACAGGCATTCGAATAAATACCTAAATATGAAAGAATGTTCACAACAGCACTATTTACAATAGCCAAAAGGTGGAAATAACCCATATGTCAACCAACAAATGAATGGATAAACAAATGTGGTATACTCACAGAATGGATATTATTCAGCCTTAAAAAGAACGAAGAACTGATATGTGCTACAACATGCACAAATCTCCAAAACATTATGCTAAGTGAAAGCCAGACACAAAAGGTCACATATTGTGCACTGACCAGTTTGGCTCAGTGGATAGGGCGTCAGCCTGCAGACTCAAGGATCCCAGGTTTGATTCAAGTCAAGGGCATGTACCTTGGTTGCGGGCACATCCCCAGTAGGGGGTATACAAGAAGTAGCTGATTGATGTTTCTAAATCTCTATCCCTTTCCCTTCCTCTCTGTAACAAACCAATAAAATATTTTTTAAAAGGACATATATTGTATGCTTCTATTTAGATGAAATATCCAGAATAGATAAATGCACAGAGACAAAAATAGATTACTGGTTGCCAGGGTCTGAGGAGGAAGAAATGAAAGTGACTTTAATGGGTACAGTTTTTCCTTCGAATATGGTGAAAATGTTTTGGAACTACGTAGATGTAATGGTTCTACATTTCCAATGAACTAAAAACCACTGAATTGAGCACTTTAAAATGGTTAATTTAATGTTAATTTCATCTCAATAAATATACAGATATCCTCAAAACAATGCAATTCTTCTCTACAAATATCTGGTGATTAATGGTGTGTCTCCCTTTTTAAAACTAATACATATATACCTGAACCCATCTTTTACTTGCCCCCCCCACTCTAATCTACCAAACAGGTATAATCTCTCCTTCAAAATTTTTCCTTCTAAAAACATTATTAGATCTCCTTTATTCTGACAAAACTTTACTTGATTTTGCTCTATGTTTTACTTATTGTCTACATACTATTTCTATGTACTAATTATTTCTTTTCCTCCTTTGGCTGTCAAATTCTCAGAGTTGGCCTATTAAAGTCTGAGGCAGCCACCTGTTTCTATAAATAAGATTTGTTGAAATAACCATCCCAGATCTGGTAGGGGTGGCTCAGCTAGTTAGAGTATCCTCCCATACACCAAAAGGTGGTGGGTTCAATTCCCGATCCGGGCACATACCCAGGATGCAGTTCAATCCCTAGTCGGGCACATGCAGGAGGCAACCAATCAATGTTTCACCATTTCCTTCTCTTTCTCTCCCCACCTCTCTCTCTCTTAAAAGAAAAAAAAAAAGTCAATTAAAAAAAAAATAGCCATCCCATTTCTTAGGTATTATGCCCACAATAAGGGCAAAGTTCAGTAGCTAGGAGATCCTGTGGCTTGGAAACCTAAAATATTTCTTATCTAGCTTCTTATAATAAAGTTTGTCAATCTCTGGAGCTCCAGAGCATGATCTCCATTCAGTATCATCACTTCTCTGAGAGCAAGTGGATACCATGGAAGTTTTGGAACAGCAGTAAAAGGCCATTTCAGGACCACTATAGTGTGCAGGGAAGATATTTTTTTTTTTTTAAATCATTTAGGAAACTATTGCTAGGCATTGGGTATAAAGGTAAGAAATGAAAGGGACTTTTTAAAAGAATAAGTATCAATACTAGATGACTACTTGTGACAGAAGAGACAAAGCTAACACCAAAATTTCAATCCTGTGATGTCATTCTCAGAATTTGCATTTTCTCTTACAGTCTACTGTACAATTATAGCTTTTCAGTTTCCTACCTTACGTATTGTGGAATTCCTAAAATCTTTTTATTATTATTATATTGTACTGGTTCTTTTTTACAAAGAGGGAGAGGGATAGAGTTAGAAACATCGATCAGTTGCCTTCTGCACACCCCCTACTGGGGATGTGCCCGCAACCAAGGTACATGCTCTTGACCAGAATCAAACCTGGGACCCTTGAGTCCGCAGGCTGATGCTCTATCCACTGAGCCAAACTGGTTAGGGCTAAAATATTAATATTAATTTTATATCCTATGTGTACCAAGCATTCCCCATGCTTGCTACCTGAATAACTCCTAGGTAAGCAAATCACTTAAGAAGAAGCAGACCCAACAAAGTTGGCTGTATGAGAGCACGGGACCAATGTCAGAGGTGAATAGAGTACTCACCTGTGATACCAAGCAGAGAGAGAGGAAAACTAAGATTTCAGGTCCAGAACTGGCTCTAGCCAAACAGGAAGAAGCAGCTATGAAATTGCTTACAGCAGAAGTAGTTTCTTTGATATTTTGACATACTCTTTCTGATGTTCAGACAGACCACGATTAGAATAGCCTTTGGTAAATAAGTCTCATAAGAAACAAGGCAAAAAGTACGACCAAAAAGTGAGGAATTAAATGGAGCAGACCCCTTTAGTCTAGGAAAACAGTCTTCTAAAGATGATACTACTTTCAAAATGGCCAACATGATACTAACCTTCGTTAACAGAGTTATCACATCCCACAAGATTGAGAAGGATATCATCATCTTTATCCTCAACTCCACATCCCAACAGCATCCAGCTTTCCACGTTGTCACTTTCTGAAATGGTGCTCTTTTCCTCTTCACTTGAACTGACTTCTATAATCATAACCTCTCGGATCATACCTGATTGCTCTTCAGGTTTAGGCTTCTTAATATCCCTCTTGCATTTCTTACCATCCAACTCATTAGAATGACGAGAAGCAGGAGAACCTCTTGTCTTTTCTGTTGCTTGAACTCTAACATTCTTTCTTTTACATCTATAAATACTATCTTCATCAGACAAAGTGATGACTTCTGACCCATCTGATAACTGGATGACCTCACTATCTGAAAGGATAATTAAGTTCTTTTGATTTTGATTACTACTATATGATTCAGAATCCCCAGAGTTCTTTTCTTCATGTTCTTCCTCCCTGATGATATTATCAAGATCTTGAGCATAATGAACTTGGCTGTAGAGGTGAAATTCCACCTCACTATCAACACTCAGTTCACTAGATGACTCTTCACGATAAAGGTCATCTTCATATGCTTCTACAGTCTCATAACCACCAAACATCATGAAAGTCTGTAACAGTGATGCTGTAAAAGAGAAAGTCATAGAAAGAATGTATTTTTAAAATTTAGGTTATGCCTGTTTAGTGCTAACTTCTTTACAAAAGCTATCATTTTTCTCAATAACTTTAAAATACCTCTTTTTCACCCTGGCCAGCTGTCCTGGGTTGCTTAGAGCATCGGCCCATACACCAAAAGGTTATGGGTTCAAGCCCCAGTCAGGATGCCTATGGGCAGCAAATTATGTTTCTCTCTCACATCGATGTTTCTCTCTCGTCACCCCTCACCCCTTCCTCTTTCTCTAAAAATCAATAAAAACATACCCTTGGGTAAGGATTTTTTTAAATACTTTTTTCTCTTAAAACACTTTTTTCCATGGATTTCTAAATCCGATTATGACTTATTCTAACAATGCCCACCTCTCTCAAATGAAAATTACCATCAACAAACTGAGTTATAGTTATTAAAGAAAATGATGTGTTTTGCAGGTATGTTGGAAAGGAAGAAGGTTGTGATCCACTGCCTCAGACACCTAATATTTTTTCTCCAAAATCACAAATATATTTATGTAATTCTCATTATTCCATCCATTCTACCTCTTCTCCTTGGTTCTGGATCTCATCTTTTCTGATATACATTCTCATATAGAAATATTACTTCAGCTATACTAACATCTACCACAGGTAACAATTTTATTTACTGGTTTTGTGTAGATTTTTATTCTCAATTAAAAAAAATAATCCCATGGCTTTGCAATCCTTAACCAAAAATATATATATATAAAATATCTGATAGACCTGGTTTACTTCTGTGCCAGCTAAAAGGTATGTATAAAATATAAACTTACAAAGGACCTGAAACTGAGACTCTTAGCTTTGGAAGAACTTTACTTTCTGACATATTTAATCCTGTTATTCTTCAACTCTGCTTAAGCATCACTTCTCAGAGAAGCTTTCCTTGACTTACCAGATTAAATTAAGTGTCCTCTTCATAGGCTTCCATAGCACTTTCAAAATACTACATTTCTAATTACTAATTTAAAGTAAATCTATCACAAGCACAAATCACATACCCCAAGAGGGCAGGAACTATATGCATTTGGTTAAACAATGGATCCCCAAAATCCAGCAGAGTAACTGCTATTTTAGCAGGATCTCTATAAATGTCTGTTAAGTTAATAAAGAATGAATAAATCATCAGGCATATGTTCTTCAGCCATGATGTACCTAAAGTAAGAAAATTATGATGCGATAGATTCTAGAGTTGTCTCCAACTATTCTCATATCATCAACCAAAAATCTATACAGTAGATGCTTCAGTTAGGTACTGATAGAATATTGATCAAAATGAGAGCTCTGGAAAAATAACTCATGTTTGTTCAAATATTAGGGAACAGCCTAGAGAACAATAACAATGATAATTTATTCTTTCAACTCCCCTTTTATCTATACAGATATAATTTAGAAAGACTGGTCATTTTCTTAGTTTACCAATTCTCTGCCCAAAATGTCAGGGTGTTCTTATGGTAGATTTGGTGATAAAACCAGCTGACTCCAAAAATCCTATATAATAAAAGCCCAATATGCTAAGTAGCCAGTTGTCCAGTTGACTGTTCAACCAAAGAATAATATGCTAATGATATGCTAAGGCTGCTCAATAGCTCACTATGATGTGCACCGGCCACCAGGGGGCAGATAGTTTACCAATCGACTAGTAGCTATAACATGCACTGACCAACAGGGGGCAGACACTCCAACCTGTAGGTTAGCTTGCTGCTCAGGTCTGGCCTATCGATCAGGACTGAGTGAGATGGGCCAGACACACCCTGGAACCCTCCCGTGGTCCCTCTCCCCTGGCCAACCTCCAGTGGTCCTTCCTGGCCCAATCCTGCACCAGTAGGGTCCCTCGGCCTGGTTTGTGCCCCCTCGCAATCCAGAACCCCTTGTGGGATGTCAGAGTCAGTTTCAGCCCCATCCCACAGGCCACTCGGGAGGGCACAGGACACAGGGCTTATTGTGGTGAGCACTACTTTGGCAGTACGCGCCTCTCCTGATCAGGACTGATGGGGTGCAAGCTGTGGTAGGTGCAGTGTGGCCAGGATGAACAGGAGAGGCAGGTAGGAGCTGCAGACAGCAGAGGGCTGCAGGGTTTCGGCCTGATCCCTGCAGGCTACCCAGAGGGGCCCCACCCGTGAACAAATTCATGCATCAGGCCTCTAGTCAAATAAAAAGCCAATGAAAATATTAATGAAAAATATTTACAGGAATAAAAGAAACTAATTTTTGTTGTATACCTTAAACTTAGCCAATGTTGTATGTCAATTATACGTCAATAAAATTTTTAAAAAGATGATTAAGTTCTGAGTTAACAATACTATACTATATACTTGCAATCTGCTAAGACAGTGGTCAGCAAACTCATTAGTCAACAGAGCGGCAAACCGCGGCTCGTGAGTCGCAGTTTGCCAACCACAGTGCTAAGAGAACAGATCTTAAATGTTCTTACTGAAAAAAAATAAAAGGAAATATGCAAGGTGACTGATGTGTTAACTAATCTTAATGTGGTAATCATATACATGTATATCAAATAATTAAACTTATACAATGTTATTTGTCAATTATATCAATAAAGATAGGAGAAAATAAACAAACTTTTAATGCCTTTTTTCTTCTCAAAGGTACATTTTTTTTTACTTGTTCCCTTCTTGCACTGTCCTTCAGGTGGCTATGCAGTTGTAGTCATACAAGTTGAATGTGGCTGTCTGAATAATAATGCTCATAGCACTTATCAGTTTATATTGAATGTTAGCCTCAGAGGAATTCAAATAAAAGATGAATCCTTTCCTTTTCATTTAATAGGTAAATTAATTCTAAAAGAAGTCAAAGGAATTATGCTTCCCTCAAAATCCTCACTGGATCCATCCTGAGGATCCAGTGTGGACTTAAGATAAAACATAATTCCGGCACAGCACAGAAAAAATTAAAGAGCTAAATTACAGAGTTACAAATTTGTACTACTCTTGGAGCCATCCCAAAGGAAAGGGATTAAGAATAGAGCCATAGGCACACCTGTGAATGTATGCCAAAAATAAACTAAAGAAATATAATAAAAACTGACTTCCTTGGGTCTGAGGGTTTATCTCTTTCCCTGAAATGTAGAAAAATGAATTTAACAATTTAGCCCCTATGGCCTTTAAGAGGATTTTCTATCTTCTGTACTTGAAAATTGTGCTCAGCATAACTTGCTCTTCCATTTATGTAGCTTATGTATGCCAGGGTTAAGGTTTGCCTAAGGCTATTTTGGTTTATGTTACTTTTAATTACATTCAAATGCTTTTAATTTACTTTTTTTTAAAAGTGTATACTTAGAGGATTAATATGAAATCTTGATTTAGAAGGCTTTCTCAGCTTTTTTATCAAGATACACAATTCCCAAGCATACTTAACTAGATGGCATAAGGTCCCTATAAGAATCACAAAATTATAAGTCTGGTAACCTTTCAGATTATCTCACACAACATCTTCAGTTTACACTGAAGATGTAAAATAAGGTCCAAAGAGATAAAGAGGCCTACCCAGGGTTTTGTACCTCATTTAAGAATATAACTAGGGCCAATTTACATTCCCCTAACTTACAGCCAATGTTTGCTAAGATTTTTTTTAATTTTTAAACTAATTTCAAATAAAGATTTTTTAAAAGCCTTTCTTCAAAGTTATATTTGAATTGGTTCTAACACCTAAATTTATTTCACAAATATCCATTTTAGTTCCCAGTGGAGTATAAAAACCATGAAAGGCAAAGCATACATTTGTCAGTGTAGCACCCAGAAGTCTCTCAACTTTGTACTAAAAAATCACAGACATCCATCCCATGAGCAAAAAAGATTTAGGTTTTGTTAAGAAACTTAAACATTAGTTTGGGGATGAAACTTTACCTAAACAATTAAAATGGCTTAAAACAGTCACAGAGAATAAACTGCAAAGGCTCTCAACATTCAAAAGTGGGAGAGGTATTTCTTCACTGAATTTTTAAACTAGGCAATGGAAGGCTTATTTAAACTTTTGGATTTTACTATACAATCTTTAAAGCCAATACTTCTGCTCTAACAGTCTACCTTCTGATCATTCTGGACCTTTTGCTCTTAATTCCTTTCAAATAACTTTTAGCCCAGGTATTTCTTCTTGGTAACAGAGGTATCCATTCTCATAGAGATGTAAATTGGAATCTTGATTTTAAACCCAGTTTTCACTGGAAAGTGACTAATTTATTTTCAGCTTAAAATCTGACTTACTTTTAGTGAGCTAACCTGATTGCGAGATATCAAAAACTATTAAATTGACTCTCGTGTTCAAGTCTGTCCATTCCTCAAATGTGACTTTCACTTTGAAGCAAATCTGACGGGAGTAGAGAAACAAATGTGTGAAACAACAGTCACACACAAAAAAAGAGGAAGAATACAAGATGTTTATTGGGAGGAAAAAATATGCTAAATTTATTCAGGAACGTCCAGCTGTTCTTGGGATACATCGAGTCCCCTTAGGGTAATTAATCCAAATATCAAAGCACTTCCTTCATCTTTCCCCTCATCTTTTTTTCCTTTTTTTGCCAGGCAGCATCTTATCTTTAGAACTATCTTAATCCTCATTTCCACTTCCACAGCTCCGATTCGCTGGGAAACAGCCATACCGAAGGTCCCCAAAGCATACTATGGTCGAAGTATACACAAAGCCCACTTACACAGTCTTTGGATGTGACAGCCTAAAGTATTCAAAACACAAGGTCAGGTTTTTGGAAGGGTCCTGAAAGAGTCTAAAAGATCTCCTAACTCGACCCTGCGATCTGAAATCAGGGTAGATCCAGCCTGAGGAGGAGATGCGCGGTCCCCAGCGAATCTGCTTGGGACCGCGGCTCCCCCGCCAGCCTGCGGACTCTCCCGGCAGCCTTCCCACGGCCCCGGCAGCTCTCCTCTAAGCTGGATTCACTGCGGGTTCACGAGATGTGAGGGGCCAGGGGGATCTCAGCGAACACAGTCCGCATCTCCCCGGGTTACGAGAGTGAAGGGGCACATCTCCCCAAATCTGGCTGGCCCTGCAGCTGACGCTTCCGGCCGCCGAGGCTGGAGGTGGCCGAGGGCTGTGCAGTCTTCCCAGGCCCAGCCCCCTTCACGGAGCGGCGGGACCTCCGCGTAACACTTGACCGATCAGCTTCCCCGAAAGACAGGGACAACCGTGGGGTGGCGGAGGGGAAACAGAGAGCGCCGCCACCCCGACCGAGGCCAGGGGCGCCCAGCCCTTTTCGAACCACGACCCCGCCGGGCTCGGGCCGGGCAGGGAGCGGACAGACACCTCAGTGGGTCAGCCGAGCCGCGTAGGGCACGGCCGCCCTGAGGGGTCACCAACCGCGCGCCCCGCCACGTAGGAGGGACAGACGGGGAACGCGGAGGCCGGCGAGGAGACACGCGCCAGTTCCACAGCCGGAGGACAAGCAGGGGCCCCCCGGTACCGGCCGCGCGGGGTCTGCCACACACATACTCACTGCCGCGGCTGCGACCAGGAAGCACCAACCAGGAACCAAAACGCGTAGAGGGACGGGGAGGGGCGAGGACAAATGAGGTAAGAAAACCGCGTCCACGCGGACCCGGGAGGAGGGCAGGCACTTCCGGGGAAAACACAGCTCCCGGGAGTCGTCTTCCGTCCCCGCTCATCCTGCGGGACCTCTGCACGCATGCGTAATGCCTGTTAACCCTTTCCTTCCCCGTTAATAATCTTCTGGTTCGTCTTCCCTGCTTTTCCCCTTTCCCTTTTACTGCTTCTTTCAAAGACACCTAAGGCTGCGTCTACAATAGGGGACACTTTATTTTAAGGACTTGCGCGTTAGAGATGCTACTTCCCTGATAAAACCGGAGGGGGAGCTCGCACGCTTCGTTTTGCGCCCGAGAGAAAAACTACATCTCCCATCATGCCCCTGGGCCGGTTTCAGGACAGGCTCCACCTCCTTCTCTCAGGATCTCTTGGTCCCTTACTCCCAATGCCACGTGGTGCGGGTTCCCAGCCGTGTCCAAGGTGGGGACAAGGGCCTGAGCGTCTAGTGTTGGGGAGTTGGCCGGCTGATCCAGGGGCCCTCAGAGAGAGAGAAGCCTCTTCGAGAGCGCCTAGCTTCTAACTTCTCCTGTGAACCTAGGCAGTACCTTCCACCTCTAGTTTGAAGTTGAACCTAGTTCGTACTGGGGCGTTTCCGGCTCTGTTTTTACAGGTAACGGGTTAACTCCGTAAACCTTGAAGAGCTGTACTCCTGCAAAAGGTTGAAGTGACTACTGGTCCTTCAGAAGCCTCCAGAGGCTATGCGATTGTGTTGGAAGCCTCTGGTTTTGGTTCCTTTTCTCACACTTTATTTTAATACTTAGTAACAAACCCATCTGTACAACTTTACAAATAGTGAAGCACCTTTATTAGGATCAGTTCGCTGGCCCTTGGCAACAGTCCTGAAAGACAAGTTTGACATTGGTGCTTTTGGCCAACATTTCTTGAACCTCAGTTGAGAGGGACACAGTATTAGCAACTGCGGATATAAAGTTTGCGATCTCATTGAGCTAAGAGTCTAGCTGGGAATACAAAATACAAATAATTTAATTATAAACCTAAGAGTTTGGCTAGGAAAATTGGAAATTTTAATTAAAATTATGGCCAAGACCGGTTTGGCTCAGTGGATAGAGCGTCGGCTTGCGGACTGAGAGGTCCCAGGTTCGATTCCGGATCGGGGGCGTGTACCTTGCTTGCGGGCACATCTCCACTGTGGGGCATGCAGGAGGCGGCTGATCGATGTCTCTCTCTCATCGATGTTTCTGACTTTCTCTCTCCCTTCCTCTCTGTAAAAAATCAATAAAATATATTTAAAAAAAATAAAATTATCGTAAGTGCCAGGAAGCAGGACGGTACAATGAAAAGGTAAAATTGCAGAGGAAGAAACAACTAAAGAGATTACTAGATTGTTTTAGGTAATGTGTGTTGTGTAGAACAAATGTTATCATAATAAAATAATCTCTTGAGCTTTTATCTAATGCCAGGGTGGTTTTCAAACATTCCCGTTTCACAAAAAGAGGAAATCAATTCAGAGAAGTTAAGTTGTGCCCAAGACCAAAAGGATAGAAATACTCCAAATTATTGTGCCCAGTCCTCTTGCATTCAACCAAGGCTTCCTCGTTCCTATGTTCAGAGTGTTTTAGTCACCACCTTTAGGTTGTTTCATGAAACCTAGAGTCCTTTGGATGGCATAAAGGGCAGTTCATGAGCTGAATCTGCCTACCTGTTAACCACAATGCTAAATCTTGGGAAGTAGCCAGAACACACTATGCTCTCCCACATCTGTGCCTCTACATAGGGCACTCCCACTGCCTGTCAGGTCCTTCTCCCTGGCTCTGCCCAAACCCTGGGTCTTCAGGGAAAACAAACAGAATAGTTATTCCTTCTCCTAGACTCCCCTACACTTTGGACAAACCTCTATCAAAGCAGTTATATTGTATTTACCTTACAGAAACTTTGACATTTTATCTTTGTATTTTCTCCAGCTAACGTAATGTGTGGTAGACAGTAAGCACTCAATAAAGTGTTAAAGGAATGAAGCCACTCTAACTCTAAGGAAACCAAGAACCAGATGTGGATCCACCAGCTATGACAGTGTAGAACCATGACATAAGCCCCAATAACTGCAGTGTAGTGCTCCAAGACATTAAGGCAGGTATTAAGAACTGTAGGGGTCCCAAGGATAAAGAGATTTCTAAGGAGAGTAGTGTACACACACACACACACACACACACACACACACACTGTGCTTTTGCACGATGAGTTCTCATTTAGATGGCTTTTAGAAATAAGATCCAGTCACCTATTACAGTGATGAGGAACTGAAGCCCAGAAGGGAAGACTTGCCAAGAGTCATCTAACAGGCAGAACTGTGTCTGTATTCCCCTTGGAGGTTGCCACAAACACAATATTTCCTTTCCACCTCATGCTATCTCTGATGTGCACTTGAGATCAGGGGTGATAGCATGCACAATTATCCTGAAGCCTCTCTTACAGAAAATGTCTAAAGAGCCCATTTATTTGAGGAAGGAAGCACCTGTAGTGGTGATGCTATATTAACAGTAAGCAGATGAATTGGGGTGAGGGCCCCAACAAAGGGGCTTGCCTTGCTACAGAAGCCAGGCAAGATGAGGGATGTACTAAAGCGGGATCTAGGCAAATGGCACATAGTACTCGTCCTTACCCTTGCAGTGGGAGGAGCTACCTCCTTTCTTTTATTCTAATTTATTAGTAGTTCCTAGAATTTCTGAGAACTAATCATTTTGACCCCTTAAAAACTGCCTTTTCATTACTGTTCATTCACTGAGAGGCCACTATGTAACAGGCCCTTGCTAGCCACTTGAGTCATATTGTCTGTCTTCCCTTCTCATATTGATTCTATAAGGGAGGTGTTAACCCATTTCACTAGTATAGAAATTGCAATGTGGTGAGGCCATGTGACTTGCTCTAAATCACAGATTCAAACCTAAATCTTGTCTGAATCCAAAACTCATGCACTTTTCTATGCCCAAAGTTGCCTGTCAAAACTAAACTCCTTGAGGGTGGAGACAATGACCTGCTCCTTTCTCTACACCCAGCACCTAGCCCAAGGCCAAGCACATAGTGAACTTACAGAGAACGCGTGCGCAATGAGTGGATCCAGTATTAAGTGTCTATCAAATGAATGTTCCCTCCTCTGCTGTCCCACAGTATGAACAGTGTTGTGGGACAGTAGAGGAGGAAGCAACTGGCTGTTTAAGGGAAGTAGAGAAACCCCCTTTATCAAGGAGGAGGCCAAATAAGTAGTGAGAAAGAAAAAGACAAGCCAACATTCTAACAGCAAAAAACACCAACAGGCAATTCACAGAAAAAAACCATGAGACCATGAACTATGATAAAGAAGTGCTCAACATCACTAATCAGAAAAATGCAAATGATCTCATGGAAACATAAATTAGAAAAGCCCTTTATGGGGAGCTCTTTTTGATAGCATCTATTAAACTTGTAAATGAATTTGGTCAATGTGGCTCAGTGGTTGAGCGTGGACCTATGAACCAGGAGGTCACGGTTTGATTCCTGGTCAGAGCACAGCAGTAAAAGAGACAGGATAAATGCAATGCATAATCTGGGATTTTCTTTTGCCATAAAGGGTATTGTGGGGACAATTTGAAAAATCCAAATAAACCTAGTGCTGTATCGATGTTATTTTCCTGATTTTTATATTTATATTACTTTTATGTAAGAGAATGTCCTTTTTTTTAGGCTATCCACACCGAAGTACTTGGAGTAAAAGAGTCTCATTTGAAACTCATTCTCAAGGAGTTCAGAAAAAAAAAATGTGTTGGGGGAAAGGAAAAGGAGAGAAAGTGGATGACAAATGTGGCTAAAACGTTAACATTTGGGGGAGATGACTAAAAGGTAGACAAGAATTCTTTGTATGAATTTTGCAAATTTTTTTTCTGTCTGAGATTATGTCAAAATATAAAATTCAAAGGAAAAGTAAAAAAAAAATGTAAGAGTTAGAGTTCACCAGATAGAAAAGACCAGGGAATCTTCTGGCAAAAGAACAAGAGAAGCAAAGGAAACTGACGAGTGTGAGTGGCATAAGCGGAGAAACAACCAGTGGCTCTAAGTGTCCAGAACATAGCATGGTGTGGGGAGAAAGGGACCTGGGGGAGGACAGGAATGATGAGCAACCCAGTTCACAAATGGACACATTTCTCTGCTACCCAACACTGGAAATGAAGATTTAAAATCTTTATACCCGGCCTCAAGCCCTGAAAAAAAAAAAAGATTGAGTTCTTTGGGCTGCATAGTGATTTCATTGGCAATTTCTCTTCATCCAGTGACTATAGAACAATCGCTGAAAGGGACAGCTAGTACAACTCCCTCATTTTGCAGAAGGGAAAACTAAGGTTCAACATGGACAAGTGATTTGCAAAGTACCACCAAAAGTTAGTGTTAACACTGGCTTCCAGTTCACCATCCATCATTCTTTGGCACCAAAGTTGTGTGTTTTTTTTTAATGGAACACTTAATGAATTTGTGTGCAGGGGCCATGTTAGTCTTCTCTGTGTTATCCCAATTTTTACTCTATGTGCTGCCGAAGCGAGCACTCTGGCACCAAAGTCTTAAAGATTAAGGCAGAAATAGAACTGGCCAGTGAAATGTTACCCTTTAAAATGTGGGTGTTTTTCACTTGCCACAAGTAGAGACTTAATATCTGTCCAATTTTAAAATGTAATTATAGAAACAATGGTCACTTAACGCCCCTACTTTGCAGCTGTTAAGTGCTGCTCAACTCAGGCTCCTGGTCTGAAGCAGCAATCAAGTTAGTTCTCAGGAATCATCAATGACATTGGTACCCATCTGGCTTTCTTGAAAAGTTTAACATTCTTTTTTATTATTCATGATTTTGCAGTTCTTCAAATTGCAAGGTGATGGAGAGAGCATGCAATTTTCATCCAGGCAATGAAATCATTTTTGAATTTTAGACATTCATATAAATGGATTTTAATTTTTCTTAGAGACTGCTTTTCCTTATGAAATCATGAAATTGAAAATATATGTACTATAAATGAAACTGTAAAATATTCTCATTACAATAAAATCCAAAGATAAGGAGTTAGCATTTCAAGGACTATTCTCATTTGTCATCATTCCTAGAAGTGTATTCCTCAAAGCTTACATCTAAGTGATTATATCACTAGCAAAACTATTGAGGTTCTAATTTACTTAAGAATCATTAGATTCCATACAGGACATATCAAAGCATGTCATCAGCAGTGTGTTGACATAATATGCCACTGCAAAAGGCATGTCTTTATTTTAAATGTTCATGAACCATGGGGCCCACAGAATTTTAATGCATGAAGGGACAGGGATAGACCTTCTCTTGTTCTTTTGCCAGTTTTCATTCTATAAGGGGGCAATTTTCTTCCCTGCTTTTCTCAGACTCCAGATTAATGCAGTTTTCAATCCAGACATGTCTTTGTGATGACATTTGTGTGAATTATTTTATTCAGGATTGTAGATTGACAACAAATAAAGATTGAAAATAATCAAGATCACCCTACCAAGTGAGTTTTTAAAAATATATTTTAATGGTTTTAGAGAGGAAGGAAGAGGGAGAGAGAGATAGAAACATCAATAATAATAGAGAATCATCGACTGGCTCCTCCTGCACACCCCCTACTGGGAATCAAGCCCAAAACCTTGGCATGTGCCTTGATCAGAATTGAACCGGGGACCCTTTAGACCAGTGGTTCTCAACCTTTCTAATGCTGTGACCCTTTAATACAGTTCCTCATGTTGTGGTAACCCCCAACCATAAATTATTTTTGTTGCTACTTCATAACTGTAATTTTACAACTGTTATGAATCGTATCTGTGTTTTCCAATGGTCTTAGGTGACCCCGGTGAAAGGGTTGTTCGACTCCCAAAGGGGTCGCGACCCCAGAGGTTGAGAACCACTGCTTTAGACTATAGGCTGTCAATCTATCCGCTAAGCCAAACCAGCTAGGGCCCAAGTGAGTTTTTTATACAGTTTATGTCAACTTAAGCACACTTATACACCATAAATTTTAGCTGTTATACTTTGTGTTTTGGACATTAATATGCTTTTTTTTTTTTTTTTACAAAATTGATGAAACCATTAGGAAAGTAGGGCTTCAGAGGTCTCTCTTTAATCTGACAATATCTTCTTCCTCTGCCTTTGTTCTGGATCTGATATTCTCCCATCACTGATCCCAATCTTCATTAGCATGGTGTATTTCTTATATCTGACCTAGTAATTGCAGAAGATTCTGTCTTCCTATCTGCCATACATCAAACTTCACACATTCTGTACAGTCTTCAACAACTATTCTTGGATGGCCCTAGCAATCCCTATTCTTGCTCTGCTCCTGGACTGCTTTATTAAAGTCCTGAACTACGACACATTTTCTTGAGAGTGTTCAATGTTTCTCTAGAATGTCTTCTTTTGCTCTGCTGTGCTGTTGCTCTCAGAACTTACTTTCTATTTTCTTCTGTGCCTGTGCTTGGCTGTGTAGGAGTAATAAGAGGCTTAATTGTCTGCCTTGGTTTTTTGGCAAGAGAGGGATTCTATCTATCTGGCTGAATACCACCCAGAGGAAGCTCCAGGCTGCTTAGAAGACACAATTTCTGGTTCTAGTCAAGTAGCATTATCAAGGCTCCCATTTCCTGTCTTCAAAGACCATCTGGGCAAACCTTAACCTGATTAGAACAGGATAGAATTGTGTGAAATGAGACCAGGAAAACAATGGGCGGGAGTTGCTAGGAGCTGTACTGGGTAACAGAAAGTAAATGACATGTATCGATGAAAATAAGAAAGTAGCAGTAGGCTACCAGTTGACCAGCAGGGTAACCACAGGCCATCAGGACTAAAATAGATCTCATGTGGCATTGCAGCAGGAATAAATATCAAAAAGTCTGAAACAATGGATGCAGGCATTTTAGTGCATCATGGACATAGCATTTCAAGTCAGTAGAAAAAAGATGAAATATTTGATATATGTTGCTGAAAGAAGTACAAACAGGCAGATAGAACCTACTTCATACCATTAAAAAAATAAATTACTAATAAGTGAAATTATAAATTAGAAAACATGTAATATATTATTTTAAGGAGAAAGATACCATAAACAAAATTAAAAGACAAACCACAGAGTGGGAGAAAATATTTTCCTCACATACACCAAAAGATATTACCCATAATATAGAAAGAGTTCCCCCAGTCAATTAGAAAACTACATGCTGCCCTGGTCGGTGTGGTACAGTGGTGGGGGCACTTCCTCTCCCTCCCTTTCACTCTTTCTAAAACTCAGTGGCAAAAATATACTCGGGTGAGGATTAAAAAAACAAGCAGACAACAACAAAAACCTAAATGCCACCATAGAAAGTGAGCCAAGGGTTTGAACAGAAAGTTGTAGACAGAGAACTAAAAGCAACTGAGATGATCCATCTTCCTAATAGGTAAAAGGAAATGAAAATAATACAGTTGTTTATAAGTCAGATTGACAGATTTTCAAAGATTGATAATACCTTCATTGTTTCATTTATTCAGAAATATTTATTGTCTACTATGTGTCGTGTACGGAAAATGATGAGTATAGCAGACCCAACCCCTCTATGTCTTTGGACCACCTCACACCTGTCAAAATGGTTATTATCAACAAGACAGGTAATAACAAGTGTTGGAGAGGTGTGGAGAAAAAGGAACTGTCATTCACTGCTGGTGGGAATGTAAACTGTTATAACCACTATCGAAAACAGTCTATAGATTCCTCAAAAAAATTAAGAATAGAGCTACCATATGACCCAGCAATATCTTTTCTGTATATATATACCCGAAAACTAAAATACATATATTCATAACGATATATGCACCCCTATGTTTATAGTGGCCAAGACATGGAAACAACCAGTGTCCTGCAATAGGCTGAATAAAGAAGTGATACATATATGCAATGGAATACAGATGGACAACTGAACCATAAGAAAGGATGAAATACTGCCATTTGTAACAATATGGATGGACCTTGAGAATATTATACCAAGTGAAATAAGCTAAAAATCATATGACTTCACTCACATATGGAATATACCATAAAACTGAAACTCGTGGACACAATCAGCAATGTGGTGGTTGCTAGAGGGAAGGGGGTGAGAGGTGAAAGAAGTCCTTATTTATGGTGATGGGAGAAGATTTGCTTTTGGGTAGTGGGCACACAGTGCAATATTCAGAACTTGTAACATAGAAATGCACATCTGAAACCTGGATGATCATCATAACCATTGTCACCCCAATGAATTTAATAAAACAAATAAAATATGGGGGGAAAGATGTCGGCAGGGCCATGCTCTCTTTGACAGGTGTAGGAGAGAATCCTGCTGGCTTCTGAGGTTCTTAGCAATTCTTGGCATTCCATGGCTAGTAGATATATCCCTTCAATCTCAGTCTCTGTGGTCACATAGCCATATTCTCCCTGTGCGTCTCTTCTCTTATGATGTCACCAGTTATATTAGATTGGAGTAGGGGCCCACCCTACTCTGGTATGACCATATCTTAATAACTAATTACATCTGCAATGACCCTATGTTCAGATAAGGTCATATTCTGAGATAGTGGAGGTTGGGACTTCAACATATCTTTTTGGAGGGACACAAATTAATCCATAACAATATATATTCATAATTTTGAAGGACTTACATCTGTCTCACTAATAATTGCAGTCCTGGAAGTGGAGAAAGCAGAAGCCAGTATACTCTGATTGGAGAGGAAGTGGGAGATGACAACCACATGCAAGTCTTTTGATGGTCATACTAGAGAGGGAGTAACACCAAGGTTTGAGGGGTTTTTTTAAGTGGTTTTTATTTTTATCTTTATTTTTATTTTTAAAATATTTTTATTAATTTCAGAGAGAGAGAGAAATATATCAATGGTGAGAGAGAAGCATTGATCGGCTGCCTCTTGCACATCCTTTACTGGGGATCGAGTCTGCAACCTTGACGGGAATTGAACCAGGACCCTTCAGTTCAAAGGCTGACACTCTATTTACTGAGCCAATTCCAGCTAGGGCTTAAGTGGTGTTTCTAAAATAAAACTTTGTTAAAGTTCATATCTGATTCAGTAGGTTTTAGATGGTGCCTGAGGTTGTGTAATTCTAACATGCTCTCTGGTGGACGCTGCTGGTCAGTGAACCTCAAGAACACTTTGAGGAGCAGGAGGCTAGAGCTCTGAATGTAGCTTTGTGTTCATTTGCCTGATTCCTTCCTAGGCGCTGAAGGATAATTCTTCCAGATAATTCCTGTTGTCTTAACACTGTACCTATCATATAAAGATCTTTTGAATATATTGAATATATGGAGATGTGTATTTGGCATTATCTACAACTGTGAAAAAATAGGGAGCAACCATAAAAGCTTAATAACACAAGAATGGATAAGTTAATTAGAGTACAAATATACTTTGGAATATTCTTAAGTAATGAAACTGGTCATTTTGAAGTCCATATGATAATAGGGGAAATTCCTATGACAAAATTTTAGAAAGCATGTGAGAAAATACTTAAAATATTTTGATTGCCACTGTGTGAAATTATGCATTTGAACAGAAAAAGCAACTTGGATTTGCTGGAGCTACAAGATCATGAATGATGTTTGCATTTAGATTTCTGTCAATGTTATAAAAATTTCACTGTTACACATATGAAAGAAAAGAAACCAAACATGGATATTCTCACTGGAAAATCAAAACAGAGATAAGTAATTCTTACGTATGGTAGCTTAGATTCGGGATTATATATATATTATTCTATAAGCTATATATATATATAACTTTATATATATATAAAACTTTAATTTGCACAATCACTCTTTGATTCTTAGCTGACAGCTTCCCTCTTCCTTTATCCCTTTTTCCTTCCTTTATTCTCTTTCCTTATGCTTCTGGTCTTCCCTCCCCCTTTTTAAGATATCTCTCCCTTAAGAAATTCCCATTCCCGGTGATATCTCACCGAAGGAACACATGAATAGCTGACATCATGTAATGCTTTGACATTTGGCATTCCCAAGGCAATACCCCACCCCTGATACAGAATAAGTTGTCAGAGCATGAAATTGGTATTTTTACATATCCTTAATGTACAGATGTCATTCTGAAAACCATTCACTAGTATGATGATTGCATTCTTTGTTTCATTTTCTTTATATGCTAAGATCTGTTCTTGTGATTTCTTTTCTTTTGGGAGTTTCAAAAAGGGAAGACAAAACTTTAATGATGCAACTTACTGATAAACTTTTACGTCTCTAGCCATTTTTTGGCAACCATCCTTTGGGCATAAGAACCAAGATGTAACAAGAAGGACCAGGTATGATAGGGAAACACAATCAGTGGCCCACTTGATGGTGCCAGATTCCTCAGGATGCTCCAGTTTACAAGTTTATAATTTTGTTTTGTTTTGATTTAATAAATCTTTATTGTTCAGATTATTACAATTGTTCTTCTTTTTTCCCCCCATATCTCCCCTCAACCCACCCTCTGCTCTTACCTCCCCCCGCATTGTCCTCATCCATAGGTGTATGATTTTTTTTTAAATATTTTATTGATTTTCTACAGAGAGGAAGGGAGAGAGATAGAGAGTTAGAAACATCGATGAGAGAGAGACATAGATCAGCCACCTCCTGCACGCCCCCACTGGGGATGTGCCCACCACAAGATACATGCCCTTGACTGGAATCAAACCTGGGACCTTTCAGTCCGCAGGCCGATGCTCTATCCACTGAGCAAAACTGGTTTTGGCAGGTGCATGATTTTTGTCCAGTCTCTCCCTGCACCTCCCTCACCACTTTCCCCTTGAGAATTGTCAGTCCACTCCCTTCCTATGCCCCTGATTCTATTATATTCACCAGTCTATTCTGTACATCAGATTTTTAATTCACTTGATTTTTAGATTCACTTGTTTATAGATATGTATTTGTTATTCATAATTTTTATCTTTACCTTTTTCTTCTTCCTCTTCTTAAAGAGTACCTTTCAGCATTTCATATAATACTGGTTTGGAGTTGATGAACACCTTTAGTTTTTTCTTATTTGTGAAGTTCTTTATCTGTGCTTCAATTCTAAATGATAGCTTTGCTGGGTAGAGTAATCTTGGTTGTAGGTTCTTGCTATTCATCACTTTGAATATTTCTTGCCACTCTTCTGGCCTGCATAGTTTCTGTTGAGAAATCAACTGACAATCATATGGGTGCTCCCTTGTAGGTAATTAACTGTTTTTCTCTTGCTGCTTTTAATATTTTCTTTTTGTCTTTTGCTCTTGGCATTTTAATTATGATGTGTCTTGGTGTGGTCCTCTTTGGATTCCTTTTGTTTGGGGTTCTGTGCGCTTCCTGGAAGTGTAAGTCTATTTCTTTCACCAGGTGGAGGAAGTTTTCAATCATTATTTATTCAAATAGGTTTTCAGTATCTTGCTCCCTTTCTTCTTCTGGCACTCCCATAATTCTGATGTTGGTATGCTTAAAGTTGTCCCAGAGACTTCTTACACTATCTTCAGATTTTTGGATTCTTTTTTCTTTTTGCTTTTCCAGTTGAGTGTTTTCTACTTCTTTGTATTTCAAATCTTTGACTTGATTCTTGCATTCCTCTAGTATGCTATTAGGTCTCTGTCTAATATTTTTTATTTTAGTCAGTATATGTTTAATTTCTAGTTGGTCCTTTTTCATCTCCTCTTGGGTCTTGCTAAATTTATCTATCTTTTCTAGGAAATTCTTGAAAAACCTTATAACTGTGGTTTTGAACTTTATATCCAGTCATTTGTTTTCCTCCTCCATTTCTTTTGTTTGTGATTTGTTCTTTTGTCTCCGCATTTTCACTGCTTCCCTGAGTTAGTAGAGTAGCTTTGTGTGCTAGGTGTCCTATATGGCCTAGTAGCTCCACCTCCCCAGTTACCTGAGGTGGACTCTCTTGGTGCACCCCTTTGTGGACTGTGTATATAGCCTTGTTGTAGTTAAGTCTTGATTTTTGTTGGTATCACTGGGGGGAATTGACCTCCAAGCCTATTAGTTGTGAGAATTAGCTGTGTCTACACTGGGAGAACTTCTGTGCTGGAGTCAGCCTTATGATACAAGACTTGCAAAATTGCAAAAGCCTCTGTGTTCAGCTTGGATGGGATAGAGTCTCAAGGCTGAGTAGACAGCCTTGGTTTCCCATCAGCCCAGTCCTATGCAGCCCCTGGGTCTAGTGTCTCTCGGTAATCGCTGCAGCCCTCTCTGTGCACTTGCATTCGTGTACCTCCAGACCTCTGTCTTTCACAGCTTCCCTGAGTTTCTGTGTGCTACGGGGACCCATATGTGTGCTACGGGGTCCCAAGGGTTTCATTCAAAACTGGAGTTCAGTGCAGTCAGAAATGGAGTTCAGCACAGTTGGCAGGTTCTGTCTTCCTCCTGCTAGAGAAAGACAGTGGCATAATTAGCAGTCAGCCCTCTGTGTGCACACTCGTGCTTTTGCACCTCCAGACCTCTGCCTTTCGTGGCTTCCCTAAGTTTCTGTGTACTTCTCCCTTTTCATGACAGTCCAGACTCCCCCCATCTAAGTCTTGCCTGGAACTGGGGTTCAGTGCAGTTGGGAGTTTCCATTTCCCTCCTGCTAGAAGAAGCCAGCCAAGGCACTCCACTGCCTGTCCTCTCTACGCGCGTATCTTTATACCTCAGCTTTTTGTAGCTCCTCTGAGTCTCTGTGAGCCCCTCTCTTTCCTTCTAGTTGTAGAATTTCCACTCAGCCGGCTTTCCTGTGGTTCTGGATGATGTCTGTTCTGTCTTTTAGCTGTAGTTTTGAATTGTTGTGCAAGGCAGAAGTTCAGGTGTTCACTTATGCCACCATCTTGGTTTCTTCGCTACAAGTTTATAATTCTGTGTTAATCACAGAAATGAATGGCTATGATTATGGGAGGAAAGACGTATGTAAAATAATAACCTTGTAGAAAGTACACGAGGTAAGAACTGGAAGGGCTTTAGAGATAGTCCTGTCCATCTTCCCAATAACTCAACAATGCCTTCTTTAATAGGATCCCTGACAGCTGAGTATCCGGTCTCTGAACACCTTCAGTGATGGACATCTTACTACCTCACGAAGCAACCATTTCATTCTTCAACAGTTGACAAATGCTGCCCAGCATTCTTTCCCCTTCTAGAAACAGTACCAACTTTCTTTGGGGAACTGCTTGCTTTTCATTTCATGTGGCTTCTGACTGGACATGCAATGGTGTGCTGCTGCCTGACCTGTTTGCCCTTATATCCATTCCCTGCCTTTCTCTCTACCCCTCTCTGGATTGCAGAGCGGGAGTGTGCTGACTCCCACAGGCCCTCAGTCTAAGGTTCCCATTTCAGCTGGGTTTTGATGGGTCTGACCAATGGGAGGCACTGGCTGGAGATTGGAGGGTGAGGAGATGGCTCACTGAAGGTCTGTTAGGGACTCTCTTCCAGCATGGCCAGAGCAAAGGGCAATGCACAAAAGAAGGGGAGAGTTATATGTATAGTAAAGGGTAGCACTGAGGAGAAAGATGGACTTGGAAAAAAGGTAGATGAAACTAGATTGGGAGAGCCCAGAGTCTGGAGCCAGATTGTATGCTTTGAATCCCAGCTGGGCATTTTTTTTTTTAATTCAATCTTGCCTAAACCGGTTTGGCTCAGTGGATAGAGCGTCGGCCTGGGGACTGAAAGGTCCCAGGTTCGATTCCGGTCAAGGGCATGTACATTGGTTGCGGGCACATCCCCAGTAGGGGGCGTGCAGGAGGCGGTTGATCGATGTCTCTCTCTCATCGATGTTTCTGGCTTTCTATCCCTTTTCCTTCCTCTCTGTGAAAAATCAATAAAAATATATATATTTAAAAAAAATTCAATCTTTATTGTTGAAAGTATTATATATGTTCCTCTTCCCTGCCCCCCATTGGCCCCTTCTAGCCCACCCCAGTCCCCTGATCCCATTATGACCTTGAGCATGTTACTTAACCTCTCTGCTTCAATTTTCTCCTTTGTAAAACATGGATGATTCTAGTATGTACAGGATAGTACATATCTTGCAGGGTTTTTTGCAAAGATACAATGAATTAAAATGTGGGAAGTGCTTAGAACAGAGCCTGGCACATAGCAAATGCTATATATGTGTTAACTGCTGCTGCTGCTGCTGCTAGTGGTGTCATTCTGAGGGTTACCTGATTTTAGCCCCTGGGTTTGAGTACAGCTCTTAGAATGTGTCACAAAAATCTCTGATGTTTCTAATGCAGCCTGTGGCAATACAGATTCCTCTCCCCCAGAATTACCTGGCTTGCTCACACACCCGTGAAACCTGAATATGGAGGGTGTGAGTATAAAGAGATGCAGAGCAAGGGCATTCATTACCTTGCCTTTGTTACAAGGCAACCATAAAGTAATCCATGACAACATAGAGAGGACACAGACCTTGGGATCCCGAAACCTGGCTTCAGACCTGAGCCCTACCCCTAGTTCAGTAGGTGACCTTGGACACGTCCCTTCTGTTCTCCGGACTTCAGTTTGACTCTCTATAAAATGATGGGGGGAGGATTCTGACGATCTTAGGGGCTCTCTTCCAGCTCTATCATTCTGTGATTCTAAATCCCTTTATAACAAACTCGAGGAGAGGAGCTTTGCTCTTGCAAATGGAGTGTAAAGTTAATCCTGCCTGTGCTGAGGCTAACTACTGTGCGTGTGTGGTTTATCCTACTTCATTAAACCCTGACTCCCCACAGAGTAGGCGTAAGGCAGCCCAGGCAGGTAATACTAAAGTGTTCCTGAACTGGGTCTCCTAATGGAAAATGATTTCCCCTCACTCTTTCTGGAGTTTAGAAACACAAAGCCTATAGCTCCCATTTTCTACCCTGATACTTTGCCTCATGTGTAGATTCAGATTCAATCAGAGGTATAGCAAACTGGGTCCTGGTACCTTATTTATGTGCACACTCCCCGGGCCCCCTCCCCCAACCTCCAATTCTGCAGACTACATCATCATTTTACAAATGAAGAAACTGAAGCTCAAACACGTTAGCAGACTTGCTAGAAGAGGCACAGGGAATTGTGTGTGAGGGCAGTGCTGCTCTTGAATGAATGCTCACTAAGGGTGGGAAAAAAAGGAAGGTAATTGGGAACTTCTGAAGCAATGTCCCCAAGTGAAAAATTTCTCCCAAGATCCTTATCTTTTCTGAAAATTCTTGCAGAATTCCAGGTCAGTTTTTCAAAGACTAGAAGAGAGCACCCAGTGGGTTGCTGGCTCAATCTCTAGTGTGAGGGTGTGTGTGCAGGAGGCAGCCTCCCAATGATTCTCTCTCATCACTGATGTTTCTATCTCTTCTCTCTTCCTCTCTAAAATCAATAAAGATATATTTTTTTTAAAAAAGAAGAACAGTACCCTGACCAGTTTGGCTCAATGGATGGAGCATCAGCCTGCAGACTGAAGGGTCTTGGGTTCAATTCTGGTCGGGGGCATGTACCTTGGTTGCGGGCACATCCCCAGTGGGACGTGTGCAGGAGGCAGCTGATTGATGTTACTCTCCCATCGATGTTTCTAATT
>JAAGEH010000226.1:11907085-11943242 GCA_011751065.1 Lasiurus cinereus
ATAAAAGAGCTTGTCATGAAGGCTGGACCTCAGTTTCTTTCTCTATCATCTCTATCAGCTAGACAGAGTTATCTAAGTCTATGAATGTCCCACCAAAATCAGCTGGGGGGCTTCAAATATATATCTCTATGGCCAAGCTGTTCTACTAATTCCCAGGTCTACTTAACTTCAATCCCTGGGGCCTGGAGTCCCAGAATCTGTATTTTTACCACAACCTCAATTGTTCAGGAGAGAACTGAGCCAGCTGCATATCTAAGAGCCTTGGTATATTAATGATTTTTCCCCCAATATAGTTTTCATGGTTACATTTTATTTTTTGAAGCAGCTTAAAAGATCCCTAGCCATGCTGCAAGGCATTCAGATTTGTGCAATGTTTACAATGACTTTATTGTTCATTAAACAAATTTACCCAGACTAACCCAACAGGAAAGAAATCATCTTGTTTACAGTGAGCTCCTGACAAAAATATGTGTAGCAATGACAGACAAACACACATAAACCTGGCTTGCCAGTGGGACATGATTTGCTGCCACATCCAATTTTTCTCATTAGAACTTGTGTGTGGGTGTTTTTTTTTTAAACATAACTCAGTACCCCGTGTAAATGTGAGGTTGTTAATCGTATTACTATATGGAAAACAAATTAATTAGTATGCAAGCTATTGGAGATGAGTTGTAAGGTTGGTGTTGGAAAGATTAGGAAAATACACTCATTACTCCAAATGATATCTGATATACATGTCTGACTTCCACTTTAAGATTGGTTCCATTATATGGACAACAAATATAGCTAATAAAAATCAAGTTTTAAAAAGAAAAATCCAGCTCTTGTGCTCAGCATCTAAATGTTGGAATTGATAGGATACAGACATGCTGGCCCTTTTTGTTTTAAAACAAAGGTCATGGGATGAATAACTGCTTGTCACTATTTCTCAGCTGAGACTCAGCTGCTGCTGGCACCTTCTCAGGGTCTAGCTTCCATCCCAAACCAAACCAGGTGAGAATGATCTTCTCTTTCTCCCTGCTCTTCCCTGAGCACTTCTTTCTATTGTCTGGTACTGGTCATAATGAACACATCTTCTTTTTCCAAGCACTGTGTGCTTCTTGAGGGTAGAGAATATATTGTATTTGGAAATTCAAATAGTGATCAGAATACAATGTGACAGAAAACATATATATATAAAGAATGAGAAAGCTCTTTATTTGCCAGTGTGATCACTTCTCTGCCTTTTGGCTAAGATCAAGTGTACTTGCCAATGTGAAATAATCTCCAAAATATATTGCCAAGTGTACACCTATGGACTGCCTCTGGAAGTATACTAGAAACATTGATTCCCAGATTACCAGGGAGGGGACCTGTGGTTGAGAAACAGAGGAAGGAAGAGCCTTTTCCTCGGGTTCCTTTTGTAGCTTTTGAATTTGTCTTACATATGTATTACCAAGCTAAAAGTAAAATCTATAAAAAATCAAGTACTTGCTCAAAATAAAAAAAGACTGGAAAAACAAAACAAAACAAAAAACAAAAAAACCCACCAACCATGGCCAGTGTGACTCAATTGGTTGAGCATTATCCCATACTCCCAAAGGTGAAGGGTTCAAGTCCCAGTCAGGGTGCATGCCCAGGATGCGTACGGGCAGCAACCGATGGATGTTTCTCTCTCTCTCTTCTCCTCCCTTTCTCTCTCTCTAAAAAATCAATAAAAACATTTAAAAATGATAATAAAATAAATTTTTTTAAACACCAAAATATAAAGCAATTTTTAAAAAGTATTTGGAGTATTAAAGACTTCAGGAGGTCCTTTAATAAATAAACCTGTTTTATTTTAACTCAGGGTTATCAGGGTTACTTCACCAGGGAGCTCCAAAAGAAACATAAGGTATCCAGTGTTTTCCAAAGGTTTTGACCCTGAAGTCCTTTACAAAAATATTCACCTATTACTATCTCACAAAGCACAAATGACCCACTAGTGTGCTCTAGGCAACATGTTAAACCAGCAGGTGGGGAAAAAAAGGTAGATATTGACTCTACTGCCAACTTCATGGATGAACCTGGTCAAGTCCTCTTTCCTCTGGACCTCAGTTTTGTCATCTCTAAGTAAGCCAGCTGTATGAGATTATCTCTGGAGCTCCTTCCATCCCTAGAGCTCTGGCAAGAATATATTAGAGACTCACCCCACAGTGAGCCTATGCTTTGAGTAACAATTGGAGTCAAGGAGGTCTACAGTGCCTGTTAAGTCACAAATGTAACTGATGTGGATGTATTTTCAAAAAACTCAAGGGTCAAAAACAAACAACAGCCAAGATATTCCTGGAGGTTATAAGAAACCAATGCAATCATCTTTGGTTCACTACTGCCCCGATACTGCCAAGTCTCAGCACTGCCACTGATTCCCTTGTGTGTCCTTGGATAAAGCCCTGAGTTGAGGGTTTCCTCAGCTATAAAGTGGGTATAACAATCGCTTTGCTGCTTTCCTCAAATTCTTAGTAAAGGCATTTCATTCATCACAGCAACAGAGATGAGAGAGTAGAAAACCAATGACAGGTTTGTCAAACCATTTATTTAACAAGTAAAAATGTCGCTTATCAAATTACCTTTCATTTATCAGTAGAATGCCCTTGGTTGGGGCATGAAGGTAATATGAAATTATCACACTCATCCATTATTAGAACCACAATACATTTTGAAAAGCCTTTTACAAAGTGACTTGTCATTATATATCAAGAACCATATAAGAATTCAGGCCCTCTGATTCAGCAAATCTAGATCTGAGGATTTTAGGAAATAACAAAAAAAAAAAAAAAGGAAAAAGTGAGAGGTATGAAAGTTGCATTTTGGGATCATCTGTAATAGTGTTAAGTTGAATCCTCCTAAATATACAATTCTAGTGAGTGCTATATCCATTTAAAAGAGTATTAAGCAACCATTAAAATAATTATGGAGACATTTATTTTTAAATGGTAAATTATAAAGGCCTTGTGGAATTATAATGATAAACTGTTAAGTGAGAAAACTGAATACAAAGCTGTATCTATACTAATAAATTACCTATGCAAATTTTGCCAGCATGTAAAGACAAGAAGAACAACGAATTGTTCATTTGCTAGGATGGTAAGATTATGGATAATTTTTTTTCCTTTTAATATCCTTTTATTGTTATAAATTTGTGAACTAAATAAAAATGTGGGGAAAATACAATGAAAGTAACAGATAGGTACATTTTGTTGTATTCTTTGTAAATCCTTTCACTGAAGAAAGGGATTAAATGTGGCTTACCGTAGCAAATCATAAAATAAGACCCACATACTGGATTTCCTTCAGACCCTCCTACCTTTCTGAGAATAAATTAAAATATAAACACCAGAGTTGAGTTTTTAAAATCCAGGATTATCTCATTATTCTATTTAAAACTGTAAAGAAAGAAAATGCCCTCTTTTTTCTTTTGGATTAAAAGTTTTCTCAGCCAAATTCCATATGTCTGTTCTTCCCCGTGAAGGGGGCAAGGTCCCCACTCCTCATGCATTGCTCAGCCTGTGGGACCTTCACTAGATGTATAGACAGTGGTGAAGATCCAGTCAGACTGAGGAGAACCCAGCTGTCTTTGTGAGATGAGCATCCTGATTTCTGTCCAGGCTGCCATCTAGGTTTATAGTCACGATCCCCTGATATCAGTGTAGGAAAACATGAAAGTGCTTTGTAAACCCTCCAGAACTGTGTCCAGTGGAGCTTTTTACTTTGGGAGTCAGTGTGGCATAATGTCGGACATCTGGGTAAGAGCATCTGGGAGAGAGGAGGAGTGGGTTTTAGTGAAATGATCAGTGTTAGCACTTAGGAAATGTGAGCCCTGGCATGATAGATCAGTTGGTTAAAGCATCTTCCCATACGCCAAGGTTGCAAATTCAATCCCCGGTCAGGATACAAAAGGCAACCAATGAATGCATAAATAAGAACAACAACTAACTTTCTCTCTCCCCTCTCCTCTCCTCTCCTCTCCTCCCACCCTCTCTCTCTCTCCTATAAAGAAAAAGAAATTTGATTGTGAAATCAGAACTGGCTTTCAAATTCCAGCTCTTCCATGGGACCTCAGAGTAGAGACTTCACTCAGCTCATAGTGATGATGTGTATAAAACACAGTGCCCAGTAAGTAGTGAGCACTCAAGAAATGTCAGTTAATCTCATTAGTCCTGCCTCTCTGGGATTATTTGTCCAATAATATTTAGTTTAGATATCTGTCTGAGCAAGATATCTTCACAGGGACCTTCACTGTGACACCTTGTTTGTTTTTCCCAAAGGGCAGAACTAGGACCAGTGGATGGAAGTTGATGTGTGCTCAATGAGGGAAAGAACTTCCTGGCAACCATTCCATAATTCCAGTTCCATAAGAGACTAGAGAACTCACTGTGCCTGGAGGTATTCAAGCTCAGGCTTAGTAACTGTTCAAAGGGATGCTGTAAAAAGACCAACCTAGACACAGCTAATACAATTTAATGAGACTCACTATCCCAAGTTCCTGTGCTATCAACTAACTATTTATTGATTTATTATTACTTTAGCAATACATTAATTGATAAACTACTTGGGCTATCTCCAAGGCTTGGGCCTATTCTAATTCCTCTCTGAAGAGAATGCCCAGAGAAGTCTCCTGGGGTTTGAGGCTGATGGAGAATCAGAACACATGACCTATGACCAGTCCTTCTGAACCTTCTTTCTACAATGTACATGTGGTATAGTAGAGTTCACCGCATTCATGCACTATATTGACTGCAATTGTGTCTTCTCATTTCCCTCTAGGACCTAAGGTTTTCTGGTCCTCTCAGCTCTGCCCAGCTGTGTTTTTTCCCCCAGGAATTCTAGATCCGACATTGCCTTTTCAGAAATTTAGCAGCAGTATCATGGCAGCTGTTAACCTATGGCTCTCAGATGTGCTTGAGTTGAATTTTTTGTTCTTTGCTTTCTTATATTGCTGGCAAAGGATACTTAAAAAAGAACTACACAATTTTTCAACACATGAATACTGTCGGCCTCTTCCTATACAAACCTTCACTTATAGCTTCTGTCACATGCTGGGCCATCGACTCTTCTACCAGAGGAGAATATATTGAGTCAACTAAAAAATACTTTCTTTAAATAGCACTCAAAAATCCAAACCCAAGATAACAATACTTCATGAAGCAAGTGCCAGGCTATTAAATGATTGGGTCTTCACAACAGTCCCCAGAGGTAGGTTGAGTAGATGGCAATTAATCTTCCCGTGATATAGGTTAGAAAACTGAGGAGCAGAAAGGTGAAGTCATATTGTTAGGATGTGATAAAGAAGAAAGCATGAGTTATGCACTGCAGAAGCCCAGTCCAGAGAGGATTTTCCCTTCACCACAGGTTTTCATTCATCACTCAACTCAAAGGAGCATCTTTTATGTACAAGTCTTATATTGTGCTGGGGTTGCAGAGATGGAGCAGAGAAGAGAAAGACAAAAACTGCTACGATAGTGTGACAATGACATTAGCAGAAATGTGGGGCCTAATGGGAACCTGATATGCTCACTCAGGGAGTTGACCCTGGACCTAAGGTAGACACAAAAGCCCCAAAGCAGGCAGCAGTGACCTCTGCTTAGAGAGGCTAGGCAAGAAGGAGGGTCTTGCAAAGCTCAGAAGGTAGTTCAGATGTTCCCCTGGGTACCACAAGGGAGGGGTGGCTAAGCGGTTCAAACTGTGAGATTGCTCTAATGCAATTCTTACTATATCTCCTTGGGGACTTCGTTTCTGAGCTGGGAAAACTGACTATCCTCCTGCCAATTCCTAAATAGGCCAAACATTTTCTGTCTTTAAGCCAATGCTTATACTGAACCCTTGGTCTATGGTACCCTTCTGCCCATCTTTTCCAACTCAGTCTTCCAGGCTTAGATCAAATACCACCTCCCTCAAGAAGTCTTCATAGATACCCCCTAGCAGAAAAGGATTCCTCCTTCGTTTTCCTAATTGTATTTAGTTAAAAGACTGAAACTGTAGGCTTGTTTCTCTGCCATGACTTTGAACAACTCAAGGACAAGAAAGACTCATCTCCCTTTATTGCTAAACACTGAGTTCTCTGTTGAATGGAATTGAATTAAAAATGGGAGCAGAGGACAAGTGGTTCTTTGGAGGCACATTCCCAAGCCCTTGGTCATGGCATTTTGCTTATATGTAGATATCCAGTAGTTTCATCTACAGAATGGCAATATTAGTCATGTTCTCCATATCCTTATTTATCTAACAGAGTCCTGTTCACCCTTCAACACTCATCAAGGTCACTCCTTCCAAAAAGGTCTTCTCTGACCCCCCTGTCCAGAGTCTGCCTTGACCATCCTGCTCGGTTCTCCCTCAGCCCCCTTTGCCTTATCCACCCACACTGCCAGGGGCTAAGTAGAGGTCTGTCTCCTCTGGAGAGGGTCTGGGCTCAAAGGACAGTACACCCTGGCTCTTGACACAGGGTTATGCCCCCTTCCCAGGGTGGCTGTGAGGATCAAATGAAGGCTGAGTGGACACTCACTGAGGGCTTCTCTACAAATGTTCTTGCCCTTCTCTCTGGCACTCATGACAGTGAAGGGCACGGGGCTGGCCCATGAAGCCATGCAGGCAGGGTACCCCAGTACCTCAGGCATCACATTTCCCCAGTGGGCCTGGAGAAAGAGTGGAGGACTATCCACGTGGGGTGTGTGGCCCTTCTGGACTGGAAGCACGCCTCTCTGCCTTCCCTCGGCCAGCTGGGAAACTGCTTCTGCCTGGGTGGCCACAAGAGCTTGAGGGCCAGAGCTTTCCTCCGGGTCTCCAAAGCCACTTGGCCTGCACTGAGAGCCTCAGATGAAATGGAGGAACAGAACCAAGTGCTAACTCACCAGGTTGTGGTCAAAAGAGCCAGGACAAAACCCAGCTCTGAGCTTAATTAAAAAGAGGGCTTAATCCCTCCCTCCAGGACCGTAGATCACCCACAAAGGAGAACAGGACTGCCAGTGGCCAGGAAGACCCGAAGCCTTACAAACAAGCACTTTGGGCTGTGCAGGGCAGCTCTGCTATGATCTGATACAATGACTATTGTCGAGGAGGGCTGTTTTTCCATGTTTTTGTATCCTTTTCTTCGAATTTTCTTTTGCTACCTAATTTCATGCATCAGAGGTCAAAAGACAAAAGGTCAGGCCTGGTTTGGAGGCAGCAGACTCCCCTTCACCAGGAACGTGTGTCCAAAGGAGCGCTTTGAGGCACGGCACGCAGAATGCAGACACCGGCAGGTTTCCTCCCCGCCTCATTCTCTTTTGTCACTTCACGGAGTACACGAGTCTACGTGCAAACTGCATGGAAAAAGGAGACACCACCTACTATACTAAAGGAGGGAAAAATTGCCCTCTCTCAATTCACCAAACTGTTTCCATCTCATACCTTATTTGTAAGAATTTGTGCCTGACAGGAAGCCCGTCTGAAAGCTCTCAGCCGGCCTATGCACAGAACCATATAAAATCCTGAATCTGAATAGATATTCTTTAAACTTTTTTTTTTCTGGGAGAATTGATAAAGATGTCTCCAGAAAATTACCAACAGTTGTCCTAAAAAGTGCCTCCACTGAGATTTACAGCAGCATTTAAGCAATGTCGTATGATTTCTTTCAGTACGTTTTGTTTTAGACCGGCCAATCTTTCCGATGCCCCATTTTGGATTCTTAAGTAACAGCAGATTGTTAGTCTCCTTGTGTGGTAGGTAGACACATAAGATTTACAAGGATACTCTAGTGTCATGCTTTCCCACTAGAAATATTTTCATCATTTAGGAGGGAAATTATTTTCCTGTCTATGCTCATAAGCTCCTCATATCAACTGGGTATGCCAAATGGCTTTCATGTGACTAAAAATAAATCAGGGGACCTCTTTACTTTTTCTCCCTTTATAGACAGTTCTTTCAGTCTATTGGCACTTAATGTCTGAAGGTCTGGCCCCCACCTCCAGTACAAGGTAAAGCAGCCGTTCCAGTTAAGCATGTTGGGCGGTGTCTCTGGTTATCACTAGACACTGGCACTGCTGCAGGGCTCAGCCCAAAGGCCTTCTGGACCCCAGCCCAGCTCCTCTTTTCCATCTTCCCCAGGGCTGAGTCCTGGAGGAAGCTAGCAGCAGAGAGCTCATCCAGTTGCTAACATTAGGTAATGAGCAGCAAATCCGAAAGCCTATTAAGAGCACAGTTTTATTTCAGGAGTGTTTTCAAAACCAGGCTTTCTATCCTAACAGTTCCATCTCCTCCCTATAAAACTTCACCTCAAAAAAAAAAAAAAGCCATAAAAATCAGCCCAGCAGACTGAGATATCTGCAAGGTCACATACAGGCTCCAGGGCGAAGTGCCCCAATCCTGCTGTGATCCTCTGAAAAATGGAGAAGGAAGAAAGTGAAAACATTAAAGGGCCTACTTCTAGGCTGGCGTCACTTCTGTTTAGCTTTCTGATCTGCATCCCAAAACTTAAAGAACTTAACCTGTGCACTCACTCAAAATCGCTTGAAAGTAGGTTCCTCCACGTCCCAATACTTCATGGAATCAAATTATATCACATTGAAATGTTATTAGTTTAAAACATATTAGGTAAATGCAAGTCTAGGCAGGTGCATACATATTTAAGCTCACATGACACAGAAATATCAGAAGAAAAAGGGCGGGGAGAGCTAACAGCTCTTCGTATAAATATGGCTAGAAAGAAAGCATTCTACACGTAAACTCTCTTGAGCAACATATGATTTTATTACTTACAAATTATGACATTGTTAAGTTTCAAAGGAAATACAAGAAATAAGCTCATTCACACTTGTTTTCAATGTTAAACCATCAGAGGGCCCGTAAATCTTTTCCAAGCTTCCTTTTGGATTCTTAGGTAACAGTGGGTGGCTAGGGTGTGTTGGCAAATTTCAAATAGAACCGACTGCCTGTTTTCCATATTCATATATTTTAATGTAACTCCAAGAGAGTGAATTTTATCTCAACATTCTTCAAGAGTTGCCTTCAAATCATCTCCGTGCATATGGATATGGCATACACTTGACGTCTGCCATAGGAACCGGTGTGCTGGAAACCAGTCGTGGGACTGAATTGAATTACTGGATTTGAGTTGAAATGAACCCCTCTAAAAGACCCGGGTCTGCGCTTTTTTTTTTTTTTTTTTTGAGGCTTCTCTCAATAACTTGTAATGAAAGCAAGCAAGGCAGTAAAGGAAAAAACAATAGCAGTAACCCACCACGAACACCAAATTCCCGAGCGCAGCCCCCTCGAATTTGCCAGCGGTACCCGAATATTTCTGGGTGGCCTGCCGCTAGCACATGGTGCTCCAGAGAGCCAGTGCTCGAAGCCCTCTGTGCGCAGAGGACCCTCCTGGCGGCAGAGATGGAGGCTTTGATCCACACCATTCCTCTGCCCCTTTCCGCCCAGGGCGCCACTTGAAACCTGCGGCCGGCGACTAGCCTGCGTGGCGCGCTTTTTTTTTCTTCTTTTTTTTTTTTGCGCTCTGCGCCCCGGGAGATGTGAGGAAGAGGCTCCCCCATCCACCTGGGCGCCAGCCCTCAGCACACCCACGCCTGTACAGAGAGGGACCTACTCGCCGAGACTCGGCGTCCACCCTCCATCCTGACCCGTTCAGGCCCAGCAAACGAAGCGGGGCGGGGCGGGGCTGGGCTGTAGGGGCGCCGCCTGCCCAAGGTGCGTGCCACGTGCGCACTCGCGGCGCGGACCCCAATCCCGCTGGTCCAGCTGCGGCCTCAGCCGCTCGCAGAAGTCAGGCTCCCCGCGGTAGGGCGGGGCCTCCCCCTCGCCCGCTGCGGGGACAGCGGCTCCCACCCACTGTCAGCCCCGAGCCCCGAGGCCAGCCAGGGCCATTCCCCGCGGCTTCTCCCGGGGCTCGCTCAGAGGGAGGCCCGGCGGCGGCAGGCCGCGGTGGCCCAACCTTTGCCGCCTTCCCGGCCGGGTGTTGCGGGGTGGGGTGGGGTGGGGGCGGGGCGCCGGGCCGGAACTGGACCGGGGTCCCGGCTCCGTGAGCCCCGGAGGCCTCGGGTGTCTCCCGGCCGAGTCCAAGAGCCGGGCCGAGGCTTCCGGCTTCGAGACGTCGGCCTCCCCCCCCTCCCTAGACTGCAGCGTCCCAGGCGGGAGGGAAGGAAGCTCGCGTCCGGCCCGGGCCAGCCCCCTGGGCGCCTCTTTTCTTCTCCTGTCACTCTGTTCTGGGTTGGTGCCTTCTCCCGCTCAGAGAATGCCCGGGCGCGCGGGGGGCCCGCCAGCCCCGCACCGGCCCCTTTCCGGGGCCTCCCGTCTGCCTCGGGGCCGTCCTTCTGCCTCCAGGTTCCCGCCTCCGCAGCTCCTCCCGCACCCCCTCGGCCGGTGTAGCCGGCGGGTCTGTCTGCCTCTACATCCGTCTCTGTTCTCCCCGGCGCGGCCACTCAACAAGCCCACGTGTATCGAGGTGCAAGTCCCGGCCGTGTGGGCAGAGAGGACGCCTTCTGGGCGTGCGGAACATTCCCGGGCACCGTGACCTGGCCTCCCCTGGGCGTGGTGCCCGCGCGGGGGCCGCCCTGCAGGCCGCGGCCGCCGGGGCGCCGGCTCCCTCCCTCCCTCCCTCCCTCGCTCCCACCCGCCGGCGGTGCGCCTTTCTCCGTCTGTGGCAAACCCGGGCGAGGCTCTCCAAACCGAAAGCCGGGCGGGGTGGGGTGTCTAGCATCCTAGGGCTGCAGACCAGCGAAATGGGGGCTTTTTTTTTTTTTGGCCTGGGGTCCCGTCGCCTTTCTGCTCCCGGACTCCACGCTTCCGTAGCCCCTGCCCAGGCTCTCGAGAGCCGCAGCGTCGATTCCGTGTGCTCCGAAGAGGTTTGCCGCCGGCTCCGCGGCGGGGGGCCGGCCCTCGGTTTCCCGCTGCGGGGCAAGTCGGGGAGGTCAGGGGCACCCTGGCCAGAAGCGAGAGGAGAGGGACCCCCACAGCAGACAGGGTGGGCAGCAGGACGGCGGCTGGGCCTGCGCGTCCCGAAAGGAGGGAGCGGGCTCTGCGAATTCGGACCGGGGCCCTGGAGCCGCAGGACCCGCGCAGGAGTGTAAAGGGCGGGCGGGCGGGCGGGCGCCCCCTCGGGAACGCACAATTGTTTTGCCTTTGGCCTGGAACTCGCAGAGGTGGACGCGACGGCGCGGGGGTCCAGTATTTCGGAACCAGGCAAGCCCAGCACTCGTGAGGCTTGTGGCCTCACTCATCCTTTGCCCTTCCTGGGTTCGGAACAGGAACCGAGTCGTGTCCGGTGTCCCCGCCCTCATCCAAAAAAGCCCCACAAAACCCAAAACACACGCGCCACACTCACCACAGCACCCCGCAGGCACAGAAACGAAAGCCAGCACACGGAAATAGAAACCCAAACCCCCATCCAAACGCACAGCTCATTAAAAAAAAAAAAATCCAAATCGAAGAGAACAAAACACAGACACAAAATTCATCGAACGCAAAACACATCAACGAACCCACTTAGTGTAAAAGCAAAAACCTATCGAAGCACCACGCAGAAGGAGCAGACTTCCACCAAAAAGACAGCCCATCAGAACAAAGTTGAACACACACACACACACACACAAAATCAAAACCCACCCCAAAAAGATCCAGGCCTACAGAGCAAAACCCGTTAAAATGAAATCCACGGGAAGGCAATATGCACGACACCGAAACAAAAGACTCATCCACAATTAAGAAGAAGAAAAAAAAAAACCAACAGAAAACAAAACACCAAACAAACCCTCTAAATAGAAAAACCAAAACAAGGGGAGGCCCCACGATCCCCGCCCAGCCCGGCGCCAGGTCGGTCCGGAGGGCTTTGGTCTCCAGGTGCGGACAGGCCTCTTCGCGGGCGCAGCCTCCCGCGCGGGCTAAGCCGGAGGGCGCGCGGCCGAAGCCGGGCCGGCGGTGCCGGGGGGAAGCGTGGAGCGCTCCGAAATGCCCCCCAAATTAAATCGCCGGGCCGGGACCCCGACCCGCAGACCGCAGGAAGGGGGCGGCGGAGGGTGACGAGTTGGTGGGGGGGGCCTCCCGGGGGCTCCACCGCCACGTTTCCGATTGTGGCGAAAATCCGCTAAGCGATGTCCGGTTCCCGCCGCGCCCCCACCCCTTTCCTCGCGCTCTGGGCTCTTCCCCCCACTAGGCTGCGGCCCAGCCTCGTGACCACCCCCTCCGAAAAACAAACAACACCCTGGCTGAGGACGATTCACTTTCCGAAACTGCCATTGTCCGGCGGGCCCAGAGTCCTTCTCCGGAGCGCACCCCTCCACACACACACCCACCCACCCTGGAGAACCATGCCCCTTCGACCACCCCGCGGCGGGACCCCACCGGCTTCCAGTGGCCTAGCCGAGCATCCGGACTCGGGGTTGGGGAGCCTAAGGGGAGGGAAGTCCTGAGCCTGGGCCGAAGAGAGCGGGCTGGACATGCCACACCTCGACCCGGTCTCTCTGGGGCTGATTTCCCCTCCGGAGTCAAGTCCAGGGGCGCCGCCGGGACGACGCCACGTCTCGGGGCTGGAGGGCAAAGGGGTTCCATTGATGGGCCCGGGGTAAGGTGTCCGGGACTCCTGCCCATCTCCAGGACCCCCTGAGATGGTTGTGCTCCGCCCGGGTGCTCCAGAGCGGAGGGCCGGGTCTCAGCTCCGGCATCTCCCATCTTAACCTCCGCGCTACGGGCCAGAATGGGACGTGGCGTGGGGAGAACTGCGACCCGGGAGGGGCTGAGTGGGGCCTGGAGGCTGCAGGCTTCTCGTCCTTCTCTAGAGTTAGGGACCCAGCCACAGCCACAGCAGCTGCAAAGGAGGGTGGGGGTGGGGAGCTGGGCGCTCCGGGGGCGGGCGCCGCCCTAGGGGTGAGTCTGAGGAAACGGGATGCCTGGCCACCTCTCCTGCTTTTGCACCCCCCTTCCAAAGCACCTGCTTGGCCGATGGGTTAATTTCTTTAAAAACAAAAACCGGGCCCGCACCCGCCTTCGCAGCCGGGTCGGCACCCGGAGGGGTCACCGGCCCCGCGCCCTGTGAAGAGGGGCCTCGAGACCAAGTCGCGGGGGTTGGTGGAAGGTGCTGCGTCCCGGCCGGGGCTCCAGGCTCGCCGGGGGTCGGCCCCTTCCCGTAAGTGCGCGCGGGCCAGCTCCCGGCTTTCCGAAACCTGCCTTCCCTCCTCCCCCACAACCCCTTATAAAAGTCCGGGGCGGTGTGGCTGCAACACTGTTGCTCTCCCGGCCTTCCGCACGGCTCCGGCCCGGCCCGCCCCATCCGGCCCGCGGAGCCAGCCCCTCAGCACCGCGCCGACACCTTGCCCGGCTCTGGGCCCGGAGCGCGGGGCCGCACGCTGGGGGCGCGGCGTGTCTGGGGACATCTTGTGATGTTGGCGAGAACAGGACATGATCTCACATGGCGAGAAGCTCTTTAGTTCCTTAATCATTTCACGGTGCCTTCGGACGCTTTTTTTTCCACCTAAAACGTTTAGTTTCAGCTCAGTGATCAGCTACCCCAGCTCGGCGGGGGAGCGGAAGGCTTGAATTATTCCGACCTGTGAGCAGCCCCTGACACCAGGGGAAAAAAAAAAAAAAAAAGAAGTACCAAAAAAAAAAAAAAGTGGAAACTTTTTCCCTCCCCTGTCCATTCCATCAAGTTCTGAAAAATCAAAATGGATTTAGAGAAAAATTACCCAGCTCCTCGGACCGGCAGGACAGGTAGGACCGCGATACCCCCCGCTCCAGGCGCGCTAACTCGGGGACCCAGCCGGGTGCTGGTCCCTCTTTGCCAGGATTGACTGCCTGTCTGTCTGTGGCACGTTTGTGTGTCTTTTCGCTAGTCTGTTCACCGACTTCTGCATCATTCCAAGTGTCAGGGCGTTTGCCTATGTTTCCTCTGTTTCTGTAGGTGTCTGTCCGGGAGGTCTGAAAGTTTGTTTGGGTCTGTGTGTTTACCTATGGGTTCAGAGTGTGCAAGAGTGACACTGGGTTTGTGGGTCCCTCTATACCGGATTTTCAAATGTCTGAGTGTGTGTTCGTGAGTTTATGTGCCTGTGTGTCTTTATACACGTGTTAGTGTGTTTATGAGTTGGTGTTCCTGGGTACTGTTCTTTTTGTATCCAAAATGTGTGACATTATATACAATTTGTATAAGTCTCTGAGTGTATATCTACTCTTTTTAAAGGTCTGTGTTCATCTGTCATATTCTAAGTAATTTTGGGAGTGAGAAAGATGTGACCATGTCAACAGCTGTTCACTGTGTACATATACACAGACGTGCCAGCCTCTAGGCACAGGGATGGGTCTAGGGCCCGTGGGGTTCTGTGGTGCTAAGCCTGTGAACAGGCTCAAGTCCCGTTCTATTCGGAGAACCAGGAGTGAAAGTGTGATTTCAGGAGCAGTCCTCAGTGCAGACCCTCAGTGTGTTGTGTGCACTGCTTTTCTCTGTGGGCACAGGTGGGCCCACCATTTGTAGAAAAGGGTCTCCAACAGCAGGCACAGCATTGGCAGGTGAGAGATCAGGCAAGCCTATATGCTAGTTGAGACATTTCTAAGGACCCCCACCAGCCTTCGCTTTCACCTAGACCAGCCTCCGGACACCAGCGTGTGTGTGTGTGTGTGTGTGTGTGTGTGTGTGTGTGTGGTGTGCTCAGATTACATCTGTGGGTGCCCCTCCAAAGGAGGGGAACAGAAGTAGGGTGGACATGTGTGCCTCCTCTGGGCATCCAGTTCTGGTGCTGGTATGCAGACAGGCCTTTCTGACACAGACCCAGGTGTGCCTCTGGCAGGCCCAGGCAGTGAGTAGCAAGATGTGTTTATATCTGAGAGGAGGTGGCAGGCAGCGAGAAGCCTCTGTCTGCCCTGAGGTAAGAGCTGGGTACAGGAGCCTCTTCTACTCCTTAGGCCAAGTGTGCTAACCCACACCCAAACACACTCCTGGCCCTGGCAAGAACTCCCTTTCCCCCATTCCTGTGGATCGATGAGCTCCCATTTGTTCCTCAGCCCTAAATACAGGTCAGAAAGCAGAAGGAGAGAGGTGAACTTAATAGCCCCAACCCAGGACAATTCCCAGGGCTTTGACGTGTTTCCAAAATTGTGAGGGAGGATAAGTTAGGGCAGAAATCGAAGAGGCAGAATGGAAGAGGATCCCCCAGGTGGAGAGTACAGGAAGGGGAATCCCCTCTAGTCTATCCCCACTCTTCCCTCTTTCCCCCAGTGGGTCCCTGAGTAGGTGGGACGCCCAGAGGTGCCTGTGCTGGGACTAGGGTTTGTGTTTGTGTGGGGAATGGGTGAGTGTTCAGGGGCTGGCTCCTGCTGCCTTTTCGATGAGCTGTCTACAAAGAATGTAATTCATGGCGCTTGGTCGGTGGGCTCTTTGATTAGTTCAATCGCCTGAATAATCGTTTAATCAATAAAGCATTTCATTCCTCCTGGAGTTGGGTCTGGGTGGGGCTGGGGAGGGGCAGTTAGGCTGGCCAGAGTGGAAAGTTCTGAAGAGCCACGCCCCCTCCTCATTGGCGGGTTGGAAAAAGGGCGCCTTTCCTTGGTAGCTGGGAACATCTCAGGTGATCCTGTGCTTCTATTTGTCTGCCCACAGCCTGGGGCCCCACTAGGGGAGAGGAGAGCCAAGAAGCTGGACAGGCTGGGGGCATCCAGGTCTTGTTTGGGGATTTTTACATGGACTTCCTCCCGCTCCTAACTTTGAGGCCTTTTATGGGCCTCTGGACCGCCCTTTCCTTTCTTCAGAGCAGTATTCCATTCTGTCTCTTGATCTCAGTTTCCCCACCCCTACCAGGGAGAAGGAATCTATGCCCTTCTAGCTTTAAGCCCAAGATCAGCTGAGGTGACCCCTGAGCAGGGAGCCACTTAAAGATTTCCTTGTCTAGGTTTTTCCTGGTGGTACCAGAAAGGAAAAACAGGTCCAGAGAGGGGCAGGGGCTTGTGGAAGACTTTTCTGACCTCTGACCTCTCATTTCTGCTGGGAGAACACCCCCCTCCCTCTCTTGCATCCTTGGAGAAAAACTATAATTGGGCCAGCCAGCCGTTGTATGAGTTAAGCCTGGCCAGGGCCAGGGAGACCAGGAGAGCAATGGCACCAAGTCCTCCAGCTCTAGAACGAGCCTGTGAAAGATGACAATCGTCTCCACCTGAGGATCTCCATCTTTCAGAACCTTGAGAGGCCTCCTCTCAGGGGTTCTTCTCCCTCTCCGATTCATGGGGAAGCTGAGCCCGAGGAGAAGGGCCCCCTTTAGACAGAGAAAGGCCGTCCCAGGGGTGCCCCGGAGCGCCTGGCCTTTGGTGGGCACTGGTAACGAAAACAAATCCTGGCAGAGCCCATTGACCTGGTTCCTTGAGAAATCTGGTTCCACTCTTCCCTTTGGTCACTCACTCCCAAGATCCTCACAGAGGGACCTGGGCCAGGCAGAGCAGACCCCTGGCCCCTGGTGTGCGTGGCTGTCTGTCTCTCTTTGATGCTTTTGACATGAGGATTAGGGAGGACCCACCCAGCGAGGACAGCCATGGCTGCGTCACCTCCGTCACCTGCGCCTTAACTGAACCGAGCACCCAGTCTGTGCCCCGTGTGCCTCGCTTTGCCTGCAGCCAAGAGCCAGGAAATGGGCTGGCCGTGGGCTGCGGGAGCTCCTCTCCCGACCACGGAGCCTCGGGGCGCAGGGAGCGGGAGCTGCGCCTGGGGCATCGGGAAGCGGGAGGCGGTGTGTTTGAGTGCAGCCAGGTCGTGTGGCTGAGGCCTGAGGGGGGCGTTTCCCTGAAGGTGTTCGGCTTCTCACACATCTTTCTCAATGGGCTTTCTTTCCGTAGCCAAACTTCCAACGGCAGTTCCATCCACATACACTGGGTTTCTCCCCGAAGGTTTCCTTCCCGGCCTCCTGCCTCCAGCGCTTCGTTAGCCCAGGGTCCGGGCCCAGGTCCTGCTGCGGGGAAGCAGGTGGGGGCGGTTGGGGTAGGGGGTGCGGTGTTGGGGTGAAACCACGCGACTGTGCGCAGAGCGAGGCCCGGCCGCTGTCAGGCTGGCGGCGTGCAGACCCGCTCCCTCCTCTCTCCCCCTCTCCTGGACCCAGGCTGGGGGGCTCAGGAGCTTCCGGGGGCTGGAAGGAGGCGCGGAGCCGGGCGTGGCCCCGGGGGCGGTGTAAGGTTGGGCCAGGTGGCCAGGATACCTGGGCTGGTGGTGCCTCTTGGCGTTGGCAGTTTCCGGAGGCCGGTGCCCTCCCCCGGAGGCGGTGAATTACCCCCGACCCGGAAGGAGGCTTCCTCTGAGGGCAGCGCCCAGTGCGGTTGGAGCTGCTCTGGCCAAAGAGGGTAGGCAGCCCACTCCGACCCGCTGTGCGAACCGGGAGTCGGAGCGATGCCCGTTCCGGGAACAGCTGGCGTTCCGTCCCACCGCCCCGCGCTCCGGAGACTCTGCCCACGCCTTCTCCCTCCCCCAGGCCTGGGAAGGAGAGCCGTTTGCGTGGGCACGTCCTCGCAGGGTGCTTTAATGGGGTCCCGTATCCTCGTTCCCACTTCCAAACGCCCCTTTCTCCCCCATCCTGCCATCCCCAGTGTGGCGCTGGAGAGACCCTTCTGAGGAAAAGCTCCCGGATTTGCTGTGTGACCTTGGACACACTCTGCATCCCGCCTCAGCCTCAGGTTCCGCATCTGTAAAATGGGGACAATTTAGCCTCAGGGCCCTTATTAGCTCAAATACTTTAAAATCTGGGTTTCCAGGCTTGTGCCCCTCAAGGCATCCTCACCCCACCCCTGTCCCCTGCCCCTCTGGTGGGAACGCAGAGTCCCCCGGCGAAATCTAGTCACTTTTGATCCACCATGCCACCACCACCACCGGGTGGAGCAAAAGCGGGATCCTTAACTCCTCCTGGTCTCTCTGCACTGGTATGAACTTTCTGCTCCAAGGAAGTGGGGTGGGGTGGGGGCGGGCGGTGAAGATCCAGACACGCAGGGTTCCAGACAAAGAAGAGATAATGCCACCACCCCACCTCCCTGCACGTGAAATCTCCTGATCCCCGAGAGGCTCGCCTGAGACTGTTTCCTGCAGCTGTGCCTGCAGGGGGTGGGGATGGTCAGCGCAGGAAACTTAGCTGCGGTTCAGGGGCAGCTGGGTCTGGGACAGGAACAGAAGGTGGGCTAGAGGACCCACCCAGGGTAGGAGTGTGAGAAAGGGGAGCAGAGGTAGAGAGAGGGGAGACTGAATGGCCTGCGAGTTTTCTCAGAGTCAACCTGTGCTCTGTCCTCCTTACCAGTCCAGGTCTGGCGTGGGCATCCCAGAGCCCTTGTATTGTTGGATTTATGTTTAATGTTAGAGGGTCAGTGCCTTGGAATGCACAATGGTGGGACTCGGGACTACTCCCATGAGCTGCTGGCCCAGGAGAGTCTGCAGTGTCTCTGGCATAAGTAAACGCTCACAGAACCATAGCCTCCTGGATATAGACAGCCTGCCTCTTGCTTCCCTTTCAAAGAACATTTCCTTGAATTGTGGCCCCAGGTTCTCACACCCCCTTGAGAAACTGAGACTCCTTGGTTAAAGACCCTGCCTTTCTGGACCAGGAAGGTTTTGTTATAAATTCTCCTGGAGGGGGAAGGTCAGGTCTTTTCAACAGCTGAAAGCTGCTAGCATGGCTTGGCAGGGACCTTGTAGATAGAATGAACCCACCCACTCGCCGGCTTCAGGGACCCTGATTAGTTCTGGACTGCTCTGGGTTCATTCAGTTCCCAAGAGGCCCTGCGCCGGATGTGGAATTAGCCCTGTGGACAGAAGGCTCCAGCTGCTCGGATAACTAGACCCTAAAGCATCCAGCAGCTCCTGGCCTGGAGCTGAAAAGAGGTTCTCAGGGATCCGTGTTTGGGCAACCCGATCCAAAGCCTCAGATAGCCTCTTCCTACAGGAGCACCCTGATTATCAACTTTAAAGGAATGTGACAATTTTTTTTCCCACCTCAATCTCTCTGCCTTTCGGTTATCTCAGATTTGGGAGCACCTGGGGTAAAAGGAAGGAGAGAAGTGGACAAGGAGGTAGCGGCTTAGTAAGCACTTGATACAATTATGAAATGTTTCCAGCGGCAGGAGTTTCATTAAAGACTACGTAAGCCAATTCTGCCCATTTTACAGATGAAGAAACTGAGAACGGGGCAGATGTGCGCACGCGAGTCTGTTGGTGCTTAGATTGAAAGCCGGTTTTCTATTGTACTTGTGTTTTTTTTCCAACATCCGTTTTGTGTGTGTGTGTGTGTGTGTTTTCTGGAGACTATTTACCCTGCCTTGGCTGCCCCCAGGCCTTCAGGGTATCTCAGGGTCCCAACGCCGCACCGCGGAGGGCAGGCTCCCTGAGGATGCGCCACGGAACTCTCCAGGCACTAGGTGGATCCCCTCCCCCCGCTCCATCCCGGCTTCACTAGGCCTTCGCGCCGCGCGTTTGTCAATGAACGTGGCGCCGCTGCCTTGGCCCCGCCTCCCATTCTCTCCCATTGCCCAAGTACCCGCTAATTAGGCGGAGCCTCCCGGTTGCTCAGCCAATGGAACGGTGCCTCGGGCCAGGGCCGGCTGCCACCGCTCTGATTGGCTTGATGAAGCGTGATTGGCATGTTAGCGCCCGCCCCGCCCCCGCCCGGAGGGAGGCTGAGCCCCGGGCGGCGCTGTCCACACGCAGCGGGTCCTGAAAGCGGCTCCGGGGCGGCGCAGTGGCGCACTGTGCGCGCCGAGCAGGCGAGGGCTAGCGCCGGCGGCGGCGGCGGCGGTGGCGGCGGCGGTGGCGGCAGCGCGGGCAAAGCCGACAGCGGCTCCATCTCAGCACCAGTGGTCCCGGAGGCCGTGGCGGCGGGGACCTTCCAGCTCTCTCCTCTGCCCCTCGCTCCACGCCTGGGGCAGGCGCGGCGGCCGTCCCGGAAGAGGCAACGGAAAGACAGGAGAACGAGACCTCCGAGAGAGGGCGGCGGGGCTTCAAGAGTGGGGCGTGAGGCGAGGAGGAGGTTGTCGCTGTTGTCCCTTTTCCTGGTCCCAGCGATGGGGGGGAAAGCGGGAGCCGCGGGAACTTTGAAGGCAGCGGGTCCCAGGGTATGAGGGCTGCCAGCTCGCCGGGACTGCCGCGTCTCATCCCCCACGTCAGCAGCGGAAACGTCTGCGAACCCCACTGGGCCCCAGCACCGCCCGAGAGGAAGTTCTTCGCAACTTCGTGGGAGACGTCGGAGAGGCGGGCAGAGAGAGGCTGAGGCGGCCAGGCGGAGCCCCCCGAGACCGGGAGAAGCGGAGAGAAGGAAGAACCCAGCGAATACCGAGGGGAGACTCCAGAGGCAGCGAGGCCGCGGAACCAGCCCGGCGGCCCACGGGCTTCGCTGCCCCTTGAGTAAAAAGCCAAGTGCCGTGCGCCCCGCAGGCCTCCTCCGAGCCGCTGCTCCCGGAGGCCAGGGGCGCCAGCCGTCCCGGAGACGGGTGCCTCCGCCATGCCCCCGAGGCTGCGGGCGCCTGGGCAGCAGCTACCCCGACTCGGGTCCGGAGCCGCCGCCTGAGCCAGCCCGGGAGGGAAGCCAGCAGGAGCGGGGCGCCCCACTTGCAGCCGAATAGCGCGCTCGCGCCGTTTCCCGCCTCTCCTCGGAGCAGCTCTCGGCGACCTCCGATCTCCGGCCGGGCGGCCCAGCCGTGCGTTCTGAGCCCGGCTCCACCGTGCCTGGCCCGGCGGCGCGGCTCCTCGGCCGCTTTGGGCAGCCCCTTGGCGCCGGGAGGCGGCGGCGCGGGCCGGCCTGCAGTCTGGAGCGCCCCGATGGAAATACACTGTAAGCACGACCCGTTTGCATCCATGCATAGTAAGTAGGCGGCGAGCTCGCTTCTCTCCCTCTCCGGCCCGGGGCGGGGTTGGGGGTGCCGGACTACGCGGGCAGGTGCCAAGGCCGGTAGGACCCCAGACTTCTGTAAGCCGCGCAGTCAAGTTTGCAAAGTGCAGGGCTTTCCCGGGCAAGGCAGTTAGAACAAAGTGCCCGGTCGCCTGGGCCCGGAGCACCTGGCGCCGGGAGTCCCGCCTCCACCCTCGCCTAACGTAGGCAGCGAGCAGCAAGCAGCCTTTCGGGGGTGGCCCTGGCAGCGACCTCTTGGGGTGCGGGGACCTGGCGAGGCCGCCGGCCGGCCGGACTGGCCGGAGGGTACGAAGTTGTAGCGAAAGGTCAGTCTGACTCAGTCAGCGCCCCACACCCAAACCCGGAGAGCGCCTTTTTTTCAAACAGGGCTGGGAGGGGACGGGGGACCCCAACCAGTGCCGGGGTGCTCCCGGGTGTGAAGGAGGAGACGGAGAAAGAAGTGAGGACCTCAGTTCCAGAGTTCCAAAGGCGTCCTGGAGTGCAGTGGGATTAAAAAAAAAAAAACCAAAAAAACAAAAACAACCAAGGAGAGGTCCCTGAGCTGAGCTACTGTTAGAAGCCGCCCGTCCATACACAGACCTTTAAAGGCACAATCCAGTCCTCCTCTGCAGGACGCTTGCCTTATGGTGACTTCTCCCCTAAAAAATAAAAAAATAAAAAAAATGAAGAAGCAGCCAGTTAATTAGTCACCATCCAGGCGCCCCGCTTTCCAAAGACGCCGAGTGTGTACGAGACGGGAAGGGTCATTTGGGGCGCGGGCGAGGCGGGTGGCCGGCGGCTGGACCCGCCGGGATCTGCCGGTTGGCCCTTTTCGCCTCGCCTCCTGTGAGATGCGCTTCTCACGGCGAGTTAGCGCCGGATTAGATTCGGAGATTTCAAGGAAATACCAAGTGGAACGAATCGCGTTTCCCTTGTGCGCGCTGGCGGAGCTGGGCCGGAACCGGTCGCCAGGCGTGGGCGGCATCCAGCCGGTGCCCAGCTTGGGTCCCCACGGGCCGCAGGTCAGAGGGTTGCTCCCCGGGGTTGGGAGCCCTCGGCCAGCCAGCTCCTCCTCAGACAGCCCCAGATCCTGCTTCCCAGCCGTGGGTCCCCTGTTTAACAAAGGCAGCAGCAGAGACCCGGCTGCAGAGAAGGCGAGCTGCCCCGGCGCATGTGTCTTCTTTTTTTTTTTTTTTTACCGGGAGGGCCGAGTGGCCTGGCAGGCAGAGACCTGCCGGCGAGAGGGGCTGACTGCCCGCAGGTGTTTCCCTTTGTGTCAGTGTCCCCAGTCGGAGGTCATCCACCAAAGCCGCGCGCGGAGGTTTTTGCGCAGCGAAGCCCTTTTCTCCGGTGCCAGCCCCAAACGATTCCTCCTCCTCTGGGGCCTGTGCCAAATCAGTTTCCAGCCCGCGGTGACCCCAGCGCCCCCCGCAGCCCTCTCCGGCGGCGCACACTTGAGCTGGCCTCGGGAGAGGCTCTGATCTCACAGAGCGAGCCAGAAAACAAACGAGTTGGGGGGTCAATACTCTGGTAGGCAAGCTCTTAGCTCAGCCAAGGAGAGACTGGGAGAACAAAATGGGGAGGGCTGACCCCTGCACTTCTCTCCTTGTGTGTGTGTGTGTGTGTGTGTGTGTGTGTGTGTGTGTGTGTGTGTGTAGGGGAGTGGAGGGGGAGATCAACAGACCCTCACTGCTTCCTTTGGCACAGAGGGGTGCCCCAGAGATCTTGCACAAGCCCTTGGAGAGGGAGCATCCGTCAGACCCGGTGATCTTAAGGGTGGAGAAGGCAGCGACTTCCAGATGTTGTTAGCCAACCTCTCCTGCAGAGGATCTGTCCCTCCGGGTCCTGGCCTTCCTTTGCCCCCAGGAGAGTGCTCCCTCCTCCCATCTTCCACTCCCCGGGAGCACGATGGGGGCTGGGTCCCAGCCAGCCTAGCTTCCAGGGCCTGCTGGATGCTGACGGCCAAAGCTCTTTGCTTGCACAATGTACCTACCCTCCAGGGCCTCCGTTTGTGGGTGACTGGAGGTGGGTAGTAGTGGGGGATGCTGTAGAGCCCTTAGAGGTCCCTGGGTTAGTAGGGGCTCAGGCCAAGTCTCATCTCCTCATCTCCCTTCTTGGCCCTGGCCAGTTTCACACTCCTACCCTCTCCCCCACCTCCATCAGAACAGGACAGCTTTGTGTGGCAGAGATTAGATGGTGATGTGTGGGGCAGGGGCAGGCACTGCCTGGAAATGGGCGTCAGAGTTCCCCTGCCCCCACTCTCCTATTCCGGATGCATCCCTTTCATCAGTGCAACCCTCCCCAGATGTTTCCCTCCCCCAGGTATGCTTACCAGGTAGCAAGCACTTTCATAACCAGTCTCCTACTTGAGATTTGTCTAAACCTTCAGTTGCACCCATTTTATAGAGTATGATATGGAGGCCAGAGAGACAAAAGGCTGATAAGAAGTTCACAGGGGCAAACCTGGAGCTGGTTCTTGGGTCTTCAAGGATTTACAGAAGAGGAGGGTGAGGGGCTTAGGTTCCAGGAAGAGGAGAGTGGAAGGCATGGGTGGGTACACACATGTGCAAGGTGCTGTGTCTGGTTGAACTATTTCTGTATCTATGGCTGGACTGTCAATGCGTGTCAGCATCTGTCTGTCATTGAAGAGCCCATTCATGAAATTTTATCCCTGCTCTTCCCTGTGTTCCTCTTGGCATGTCTTGGTGTGTCCCTTCATTCATTCCCTCAGGTACCAGTAAGAGAAATGTCAGTATCTCTGTAAGTCCTGGAGTTACATCTGGGACTGAGAGAGCAGAGACCCCCTCTCTCAGACCCCAGGCCCAGGCTAGGGTGTGGACAGGGCCCCAGTGGGAAGCATGTTCTTCTCTGGGCCTGAGGAGCATCTGTGGGGGCTGGCCCTTCCAGACCAGAGCCACAAAGGCCCCAGGGGCATCTGCAATTCAACCATTTTTCTCCCCCCCCCAGCCTCCTCCTTTGAACTCTTTTCTGTCAGTTCCGTGGGGGCAGGGCTGTTTCCCTTGTATCTGTGTCTGTTTCCAGGTCTTTGCCTTGAGTTGTTTCCATCTATCTTTGTGTCATTCTCTCTGTAAATTCTACTTGACCCTGAAAAGAGTCGCTGAGTCTATGTCTGCCTCCAGCACCCTCTATGGGATGAACTCTCACTCTCACTGGAGTCCACAGGAAGTAGAGGCTGGACTTGTGTTCTGTCAGGAAATGCGGGGGTGAACCTAGGGTTCCAGAAAACAAAGCTCTCTCCCCCCCACCTTCACAGAAGTACCCTGCCCTCCATTCCTCTTCATTGGGGAATCTGTCCTCTTTTCTTCTGGTCTCCTTGCTTCCCTCTGTGTGCCATACTCACCTTTCTTTTCCTCACCTGTTTGGCTAATCCATTCCATTTTCTCCTCCCCTGCCTTCCTAACTTGAAACTTCCTTTCCGATCTCTCGTTTCTTGCTATCTGAACTCACTCTTTGCACCCTTTCCCTTAATATCTCACTTTTCCTCTTTTCTTTCCCCAGCATGCCTCACCTCTCTCAGGCATCTAGTTTTATTTCTTTCTAATCTCAGGGTAAGTAGGAGACACTGCCTTCTCAGATCACTGTTGTAAATCACCTCCCTACCACCCTTGAAATGCTCTATAGCAGGGGTGGGGAACTTTCTATTCTGCCAAGGGCCATCTGGATATTTATAACATCATTTGCAAGCCATACAGAATTATAAACTTAAAAAATTAGCTTGTTATTTGGACACACATTTAATTAATTCACCCCTAAAGTCTTAGCAGAGCCAGACCAAATTATTTCTCTGGCCTTATATGGCCTGGGGGCCTGACATTCCCACCCCTACTTTATTGGATAGGACTATCTATGACAGAGGCAGAGAGAGCTAAGTGAGTTTGGAGTCTTTTCCAGGGGGATCTCAGGTGACCCTGGGTCTGGTGTCAGCTGTGGACATGTGGGTCAGACTCTGGAAAAGTATTGGTAGCCTCGTCTTTGTGGTCAGGAGGACAGGGCTTGCTGTCACTTAGAATGTCCATGATACAAGTGGTCCCCAAAGCTCACAAATGTCTTACAGAGCTGCTCTTGAGCTGCCCTGAAGGTTGGCATTGTGTTTTGGGCAGAAAGTTTAAATTACCAGTGGTAGAGGGAACAGGCTATTGCAGATGGGCTACAATGCCTAGACTGACAGGTTATCTTAAAAGTGTGCTGAGGCCTTTTAGCTCCCTTTTTTGTCCTTTCAGATGAGCTTGTACCAATTTTGAATTTACTTTATTCTTAAATCCAGCCTGTTCTTAAAAGATCCATACAACCTTTTTTTATTAGATGCTCCCAACCCCAGAACAAAGCCTTCTTAAGACCCTTGACCAGAGGTGGCTACAGTCTTGCGATATTAGATGAACTAAGCAATCATATTCCTAACGGCAAATATCCTGTATGAGATGGTTTTCTTTTTCTTGTGTCTGGAGTGTTTTTAGAACAATCAAAACCAACTAAAGTTCATTTTGAAAATCAGAGAGAAATTCAGTTTAAAATTAGAATTAAGTACTGTTGTTATCTATAAAATTGTATTTTTCCTTAAAATCAGCCTGAGGTTGGAAATTTGGGGAAGTATATTCAATTCAGACTCTCTTGAGAAACTTCAATGAATTGATTTGGCATTAAAAAAAAATAGGTTATGTTATGGATTCCTTTCCCTCGTCCATTTCAGATGTTGTTCATGAATCTGAACAGTAGTTGAGTGCTGGGGAGGGGGTTGAGAGCTGAGATGAGGTGACTATTTTATGTTTCACAGTTGGTGTGTATGTGTTTGTGTGTGTGTGTGTGTGTGTGTGTGTGTCCTCCAAGATGCCCTGGCTTCCCTGGTATAGCCCAGTCTCAGGCAAGTCTCAGTTTAGTTTATTCTCCCTCCAGGCCTTCGAGCTGCCTGTGGCATTGGTAAATGCTTGGACTTAGCTTTTAATTTTGGCTTCAGTGATGTCAGTGGCTGATTAATAACTACAGGGTCAATATTGTTGCTACTGCCTGTGTTTGTTGGGTTGGTGCTTCAGTTACCTTGTTTCCCTTCAGATGGACCTGGATGAAGGAAGCTTATGGGTGGGGGAGATACTTTCCCAGACTCAACTTAAAATTTGTCCCAGAGCCTTTGTAAAACCTGGGTCCAGAAGCCTTCTTTATTTCCCCTGAACCAACCGATAGCTGCTTGTTAATTGCAAAAACACTCCAAAAATTTTAGAGAAACTCTTTTATAGCAAATCGTAGTGCAATAGGGTGAAATAAATGTGATCCTCCGATCCATTTCTTTTGTGTGCTCTGAGAGGGTACAGTGGTCAAATCTGCACATCAGCCTCATCTTTTTTGTTTGCTTATTCCCCCTCCCCTCAGTTTTATTGGGTATATAATTAAAGAAAGTATTTTTATTAAGGCAGTGGTTGGGTTTTGTCTTAGCACCATGCAGATATTATTAAAAAAAATTAAAAAATTGCTTTTTTTTAAAAAAAAAAAAATTCCTACCCCTGAGATCTAGGTTTATTGGGTTAGTTCCTTTCACATTTGAAGATACAGTATTTGTTAAAAGGAAGAATTTTATTTTTAAAAGTGTCTTTAAATTTGATGTATTTTAAAATATATTTTCTCCCGAGGCCTTTTCTTAGACCTCAGTATCATATATGTAATAAGTTGTGTCCCTACTATAGACTGAGTTCTTCACATATTCCATTGTTAAAAAAAAGAATTGCACAGTTACCAGAGTACTGATAACTAAAGGAAGCATAGTATGGCGATGCTTGCCCTCATTAGCCCAATTGACTGGCTGAAGATTGACAAAGGCTAAGGTTAATTTTACAAAGCAGTTTGAGGTATGAATGTAGTCTGCATGACCAGACTCCAGGCTCAAGGTGTCCAGCCTGCAGCCATTTCTGATCTGAGGGGCCCGGATGTTCCCCGCAGGACTTCTCCTTCTAGGTGACTGGTTCTAACCACCCTGTCCCTCGCTTTCTGTTTCTCATCTGTTTCAGGACATGGAGGAGTGAATCAGCTTGGGGGAGTTTTTGTGAATGGACGGCCACTCCCAGATGTAGTCCGCCAAAGGATAGTGGAACTTGCTCATCAAGGTGTCAGGCCCTGCGACATCTCCAGGCAGCTTCGGGTCAGCCATGGTTGTGTCAGCAAAATCCTTGGCAGGTAAAGGCAGGAGCTCCAGGTTTCCCTGGATCTTTAGAATCATGAACTTAAAACATGACCCAGCCGCTGTCCCGTGTGCCAGTGCCACAGTGAGAATCATTGTGGCATTTCACCCACACGCACAGCACTTAAGAATTTGCAAAGCCCTTTCAAGGCCACTCAGTTCAAAGTCGTCCTGGAAAACCCCAGTGACTTGGGGATTGGGGACTCAGTCAGGAGGGATGGCATGTTTTCTGAAAGCCTGGTACATTATTCCAGACAACCCAAGAGTAAGAGGTTCTTGGGAACTTCCCTTGTACATTTTAGGTAAGCTTAGGACCTGGGCAGGGCTGGGTGGAAAATCCACAAGTTAAAATCACCAAAATGACCAGAGCTCAGTTTTTCATGTTAATGTTTCCAAAAACACATTCCATTTTGACAAAGTCATCTGTCATTTTTCAGTTTTGGACTACCATCAACCTCATGTTGGGCTGCAGTATTTTTCTTCTATGTTGTGTTTCTTGCATAACGACAGGCATCCTAAGTATCTATTAAATTAGAGGAGAAAAAAAAAAACCCAAACAGACACCAACTCTCAAGTCTGACATTTGAAAGTTGCCACTTGACCCCAGCGATTTGCTGCAAGCAAAATACTAACCATGTTGATTCTCCCAGAGGGCAGTACAGCCTTTAGCCTTCGAGTTGATTTTCTGTGGCAAGCGAGACTCAGCACCATCCAGGAGAAGAGGAAACAAACCTAGAGGGGCAAAGTGATGGGCTCAGACCTAGCCAGCCAGTCAGCACCCAGGCTGGGAAGGGAGCATAAGGATTCCCAGATCACGGGCATTTCGCCATACCCCAAACCAAAGCCACAGGTTTGTTGCCAGCCACGTGAAGTTGTTAGAGGTTTGCCCCCTGACGACTAGGAGCAGTCTCGGGTTATAGCTGTTCAGTGCTCTCTCAGGAGTTCCCTCCCCGGGTCAGAGAACAACCTTTGTCCTGTAGCTCACATTATGGTTTGAGAACAGATGCCTGGATAGGAAATAAATATTTTGAAGTATGTCAGTGATATTGTGACTTTTTGCTTGCCCTTTCCCTTCTATCTGCTGGAATTTAAAAAAATATTCTTTCAAATGAAAGGGGAAGGACAATTGCTAACCTCGGCGGGGGGAGGGGAGGTGGGCTTGCTGGAGACTAAGAGGAAGTTTTAGGCCAGAGGCCTGAAAGGAAGCCCCTTTAGGGACCTTGATTCCTGCAGTTTATTCCTCATTCGCCTGCCCATCTCGGGTCACCTCAGCCATAGGCTGTGGGCATCGCTGCTGTTTAGCACTCGGTAGCAAACGAGCACCAGGCAGAGTTCAAGGAGGAAGGTAGGATATCGACCACGGTGTTTTTATTAAAAGGTGGTTTTCCTGAATAGAGAATGAGAGTGAGAGTAGAAGAAAATAGAGGAGAGGAGGCAGAGAAAAGAGAAAGAGAAAAACAAAACACCACCCAAAACAAAGTGAAAAGAGAATGGTTAATTTGAAAAAGAGAAACAGAGAAATGAAGACAAAAACAGGAGAAAGACAGGAAATATTAAGAGTATCTCAGGATCAGACCGAATGGATGGATCTTCGCTATCTTCTTGGGAAGTCTCTTCATTGTACAAAGGAGAGAGAGAGAGAGAGAGAGAGAGAGAGAGAAGACCCTTCCTTTGTTTTTTTTGCTGAGACATCTTTGCTGAGCCGACATTTTGCTTGCGATTTGAAATCTCAGGGCAAGATGCTGAGCCCCCCTCAGAGGGGACATCTTGGTGCTGGGTCCTCATATTCTGGCGCCCAGGAGCACTCCAGATCTCCCCTCGAGACTGAAGGGGACAGGGACCTTCCCAGGCTCAGCTGGCAGCCTTTCTCGACCCAGAATAGATTTGTCACTAGGTAGAGTGGCACTCGGAAGTTATGCGCCGCTCCGGTGCCTGGCCGTTTAAGTTGTCAACAATAAATTGGAATTTCATAGCTCATTATTTTCATAACTAAGAACCACAGTGGACAAAATGTCACTCTAATTAGAACTGCCTTTTAAGAAACAAGTTCAGCCCTAAAACAGTGTGACTGGGAATTTCTGAAACGAGGGCTGTTCCATCCACTGATTTATTTATTTATTTTTGGTCACTAAAGAATTTGATGGGCGGCATACCGGGTGACAGATTGCAAAAGAGCGTGTGGTGTGTGGTGGCCGTGGTTTTCGGAGGCTGCCTGGCAAGACAGGCAGAGTCCCTGGGGCTGGCAGAGACCCCCGTCATCTCGGGAAAGTGGCGGTCTGCCAGGAGTGTGGGCATTCAGTCCACAGAGCTCCGGCTCTAGAGGAGCTTGAGAGGCACAGCCTGATGGCATGCGAGGCCCATTCAAATCCACCCCGGAAGCTTTGGCTGTTGTCTTCTTTCACTGGAGCCTGCCTGGCAGGTTCAGGTCACTGGGAATTGGGTGGTAGGTTACCTAGGAATAAACACTCAAAGGATTTTAATCCGCAGCACGCGCTCTTTATGTTTTGCAAAGTTCTTTCTTCACCCTTCTGCGTTTCTGTCCTCACAACAGCCCTGCCAGGCAAGCAGGGCAAACATCCTCCCCTGAGTATGCAAATGGGATGACCGAGGCCCAGAGAAGCTAAGGGAGCTAGTTGAGGTCACACAGCAAATGAGTGTCAGAGCCACGGACTAGCATCTCCACCCTTTTGCTCCCAAACTAACAACGTTCCTTGCTGTGGGTGGCTGGTGTGCTGTTGGCGCTGCTCATCTGCCGAGTGTTGTAGCAGAATGGCTGTTTTGCTGAGATGAAAGGGCAGTATTTAGTCTGCATCCTCACTTGACCCAGTTGCCAGTTGGGGGTTCCCTGGAGTGTCAGGTTTGCCTCCTCAGTGTCTGGCTGATGTGTCCGTCAAAAGGAAGACAGAGACTTCTCCTGTCAGGAGCAGAGCCTCCTCTGGTTGGTCCTGCTCAGGTGGGACGGGCAGAGAGCCTGAGCTCGGCCACCCGGCCAGGCAAACAGGACATGTGCTGAGGGTGAGGGAAGCTTCCTCCTGCCAGCTTCTCAAGGTTGCTGCCTGCATACGGCAGCTCCATTGAACTCACATATGTTGAGTTCCCAGCACAGGGCTGTCCATGTGTCTGGAATCCTTGCCTCACGAGGGTAACTACTGAGTGACCTGAGTGAATGCAAAAAACAAACAAACACCCCCCCCAAAAAAAAAAACAAACATGTGTGTTAAAATTTCTGGTAAACAGTGAAGCTTTCTGCAATGGCAAGGGATTATTATGACTTCGGCTATTATTTAAATTTTTACAACCAAAGCAGCAGTGTGCTTGTCTAACAGGAGGAACTCCGGATTCAAAGTCAGCTTTAAAAGGTGGGGCTGCCCCTAACTTCCAGAAGGAAATGGGATAAGTCGCTTAGTCTTCTGATCATTGGTTTCCTTTCTATAAGTCCCTTCTGGCCTCTTGGGATTGGTGTGAGGATCGAGATCATTCAGGGAAGAGCTCTGTGTAAACCTTAGAGCACTGTGTCTAAATAATAAGTCATTGTGTTGATATTAACACACGAGTTTCTATTGTAAAATTGAAAGGGTAATTGGAGGCTGCGGAAATTGCCTTGTGCTTTGATTTAGGTACCTCTCCAGACTTCCAGTAAAAAAGTATTTTCTTCACTATTTCTAAAAGCCTGTTTGTGATGAATAACAATTTTTCAGCCATTACAAAAAGAGGGAGGACAGGTGGAGTTTTGCCTGACGATCCAAATTTGCACATGACTCACTCTTCTCAGAGAAAAATAGAATTTCCACTTCCACATCACGGCTCCCAAACGATCTGATCTGTTTTAGAATATTCACTGACCTGACCCTAACCAGGCTTACCCAGGCTGAGAATTTCAACCTCTCTTTAAATGTAACCAGCCGTTATTCTGGGTAACTTTTCCTACCCATCCCCTGAGCGGATCACCTCTTTCCTTTACCAATTACAAACTGTTATTAGATTTGAAAGTTACCAGTCTCTTCTAAAATGTCTTTCTGTTTCAAAAGAAATTTCAACTGCAAGGTAATTTCCTTGGCAAAGGGAAGTCAAGAATTCTTCTGTAAATGCTGAGAGAGACATCCAGCGAGGCTCAGATTCAGAAAGGGAATCAAGTCATTTTCCCCTCTGAAATGATCTTTCATGGCACTCTTCTTCCCGGTCTCGCTTTTACTGCAAAACCCTGACATCCTATTTGCATTAACGAGGACGAGCTGATAGCATGGAAATGCCCTTAGAAACAGCCATTTACCTCAAGGAGGTCCTTGGAAGAGCTGCCGTGACTCGTGGCTGGTTTTTTGATTGCTGGGGTTTTGACTTCCAGTTTCGGTGACTTGTGGAATCCAACACTCCCTTTAGGTTTACAGCAGGGTTATTGTTTGATTGTTTCCTATGGAAAAATAAGCTGCGTGTTAGGGGACAGTTTTACGGAAGGCAGATGAATCTGCTAGGCCCTAGGGAATGAGAGAGCTGGCAAATTAAAGGTACAAGCCAACTTTCTGGGGGAAATTGTAGCTCAGGAGGCGGGGCCACGATCCTGGGTTGGCCAGTGGGTCTTGTGTGACCATAAGCAAGCTGTTTAACTTCTCTGGGTCTCTGTTTTAGACCTGTAAATGGGGACTCATTCATGTAGTCATTCATTCATTTATTCAAAAACATTTATGTGCTTTAGAACTGTTGTGGGATCAAATGGGAAAACTGACTTGAAAGAGTTCTGTAAACTGTAAAATGGTAGATCAATATAAAGGAATAAATGAATGCGTAGTGTCCTGACCAACAGAAATATAATGTGAGTCACGTATGAAATTTAAAATTTTCTAATAACATATTAAAAAAGAAAAAAAACCCAGGTATAATGCATTTCAATTATATATACATATATATAAAATATTATTATTTCAACATATAGCCAATGTAAAAATTATTAATGAGATATTTTAAATTCTTTTGGTACCAAGTTTTGAATATTTGGTGTGTGTTAAGCTCACAGTATGTACCCGTTCAAATGAGCCACATTTTAAATATTCAGAAGCTGCATATGGCTGGTGCTACTCGATTGGACAGCGGCAGATCTGCATGTTTCCTGGACAGAGTAGCCTATTATTTTGTTGTCAAAATCCATTTTGCTGGTTCCTCATGGCTAAGCTCCTTTCTCCTTGGTCCTAGGTATTATGAGACGGGGAGCATCAAGCCTGGGGTAATTGGAGGATCCAAACCAAAGGTTGCCACGCCCAAAGTGGTGGAAAAAATTGCTGAGTATAAACGCCAAAATCCCACCATGTTTGCCTGGGAGATCAGGGACCGGCTGCTGGCGGAACGAGTGTGTGATAATGACACGGTGCCCAGCGTCAGTTCCATCAACAGGTGAGAGGCTGCTGCCTGTGGGGCTGGGGATCTGGGTGGAGGGGGGCATCCTAGAGGCTCCGTGGGTGCCTTTTCAGAAGACCTGTCTCTCCCTTAGGGGACATTGGACAGGAGGATGGCTTGTGGGGGCCAGATGGGTCTCTCTATTGCCCTCCTCTTCTCTCCAAAGTGGCCAGGAGTTCTAGCCCCCGCGAGAGGAGGCCATGTCAACACCGTGGCTGCTTGAGAGTCTTCTGACTCTAGAGTGATTTGCATCACTCTCTACACCTCATTCTGTGTGTGGAGCACTTAACAGTGGATTGTCCTGATGAGGCCTCCAAATGTCACTTCTTCACAAGCCCAGGCTCCAGGCCTTAGCACTGGCCCATTTCCGACCATCCCAAGAGGAAAAGCCCTGCCTTCAGCTGGGACAGAGGTTGAGCCATTGAGCGTGGGGAACAGAGCCCTGACTTGGGGTTGGGAGATTTAGCTCCTTGTCTCAGGTCTGCCACAGACACAAAGTGCGACCTTGACAGAGAGCCCTTCTTGTCCCGGAGCCCAGGGCCTTGGTGGGTCTGTGATCTCCAAGAGAAATGTTCGGAATGCTAAGATGCTGTGGACTTAGGGAGTTGCCCTCTCCCCGTCGGCCCCAAATCTTACCCAGGGACACCGAGAACCAGAGAGATACTGTGAGTGCCAGGCTCGGGATCTTCCTAGGAGCCACCAGGGCCCCTTCTCCTCTCCAGTCTAATCCAGGACACATCCAACAGAGCTCTTAGGGCTTTACAAACAAATTCCTGAAAGCAGGTTTTCCACAGTGAATGGTGCAGTCTCAACTCCACTTAAACCCACAGAGTCAGGGAGGAGGCGGCGAGAGGAACAGAAATGACTGTTCTATAAACTCCACAAAGAAGAGAGAAACCAGCAGACTGAAAACCTGAGCAGTTCCCATTTCTTCAAGGTCACCCCGTACTCTTATCAGGGCAGAGCCTGTCTGGGCTAAGGAACCCCTCCCACCCACCGGAAAGAGTGGTCATGCTAGGATGTTTCTGCGATGCCCCCAGGTCCCGACAGTCATCCCTTCCGCAGTGACTCAGTGTGAGGTGTGAATAGGTGCTAAATGTTTTGAGTCCCTGTTAGTTCATAGCCACTAGCCCGTTTTTCTTTTCTCAGTAAACCTTTACCTCGAGCCTGACCTCATGCAAGGTGCTGAGAAGAGAGAGGGGAATTAGTCTCTGAGTCTCTGTCCCAGAGGGGCCCCTCATCCAGGCTGGGATTCTGGCGTGCACGTAGAAGTCCAGACAGCCCGAAATACGCACCAAATGACAACTATTGTGGTGGGCTCGGGAGGAATAGCGCCTGTTCTTTTTCTGGATTCGGAAGGGGCTCCAATGTGCGTTGTGAGTCCCCTGCTTTTGGCTTATTGCAGGATTTCCATGACACAAGCCACGTGATGTTTTTTCCAGATTCCCCAAAGCCCTAAGGCGGAGGGGGGCACCTGCTGCACGGGGCAGTGAAGGAGCAGTCAGCTTGCTCTGCAGAGGAGCCGCCACAAACCCGTGGTCAGGCTTTGGGGCTCACAGATTTCCCGGCGTAGGCTATACTTGGCGTTGGCGGATCAGAAAATCACTTTAGGTTGCTTGTGAGCGTCCCCAACTCTGACACCCAAGCGGGCCAGACAGATAATGTAACAGATGAAGCAGGGCAGGCACAAGACCATAGGGAAAGATTGGGTCTGTGGCAAACTAGACGGGTCAAGCCCCATAGAAGGGGCAATTGCATCTCAGCAGAACATGAGCCCCGTGTTTGCCAGGCTTTCTCCATTCTTAAAGAGACGCTGGAAACTAGGACTCCGTGTGTGCGGGTATGTAGGCGCTGGTATACGTACTTGCATAGACGAAATCTCTATTTTTTGAACAGCGGTAACTAATTTCCATGAACAAACGCCTTGCAGGACAAGCATAACTTATTTAGGGCTCCAGCTTCTATCCTCTGGAACACAAGGATGAAAGCGGTTTTGTGATGACTTTGTTTGAATGTATTTTAGAAATAAGCGACTTGTGCTCCAAACCAGTGAGTGTGAGCTTCATGAACTCTCCCCGCCCTCCTTACAGTAAAGAACGCAGGTTGCCTATTAAAGTAAAAAAGTGAGTTATTTGAAAGAAACGGACGAAAGAGAGAACCGTGATCCCAGATGTGGAGGGAGGTAATAGGGGGTACTTGAATGAGTGTGGAGGGGACTTGTAGATCAGCTGGTGCTTTAGGCCTACAGCCGTGCTGTGCTGGAGTTGGGGGTGGGGCTCTGACTGCTGGGTGCTGGGGCCATGGCTAGCCTCCGGGGCCTCCTGGGTGTCCTAATCCATGCCGGTGACCCCACTAGCTGTGCCTCTAAGGTGCTTTATGGTTTCCGACAGGTCCCCAAAGCTAACTCTGTCCTGTGACAGGTATAGAAAGTGGGACCCAGCTGGGGAGTGCAGAGGAACAGTGATTTTGAGGTAGAGAAGAGAGTAGGGTCTGGGTGCCCTCATGGTAAGAGGATGGTTGGGCTCTTTCCACCACTGCCCTGTCGGCCAATGACAGAACGGAGGATCCCTGAGAAGAGAGGCAAGGAGTAGGACAGTCATTCCCTCTGCATTTCTGAGCCTGCAGCCTGCAGGTGTCCTGCCTGTCTGCAGCCTTCCTCTGGGCTCCATGGCCTTCTCCTGTGCTCCTCCATGGGGGATCCTCTCTGGACCCCTCTCTGGCTCCTCACCACATTGTTCAGTGAGAGCTCTTTGTTGTCATTAACAACCCACCCTGCAATGCAAACAAACTCAGGGTGGGGCAGTCTCATGCTGCTGCATGCGTTCGCCCTCCCCCAAGAAAGCCTGAGCCATCCCGGCATGGTTTTCTATATGAAAGCAAAGCTCCCGCTGCACTCCAATGCATGCAGCTTCTCAGTAACCCTCTTGCAAATGTCATTGTGTAAACGGGTGCACAGTGTGCTCTCCCAGCCCCTGCCTCCCTTAGAGGCAACTTCTCATGATTCCCAAACTTCCGTCAGGGAGGGAGTGGTGGCTGGATTTGTAGCTGTTCTGGTGGCCACAGGGTCATCTTTACTGTCCACCCCTAGAAGTCTGTGCTTTCCCTCTGTCTTCTGGGGGACGAGCCAGCCTGGGAAACGGTGACTGGCATGGGGTTAAACAGCACTGCACTCGTTCTGCGTGGCTTGTGGGAGATTTCCTGGGACACAAACCGTCATGTCCATGTGGCTTCTTCAGGACGAATACACGCTGGGCTGCTGCACAGCCTGCATGACGGAGTCTTAGATTCCAGCCTGAGGGTCAGGTGGAGGTGACTATCCCAGAGCTGGCCCAAACATTGGGAGAAATGAAGGCTTCCTTCTTCTATATCAGTCCCGTGCCTCTAGGTCAGGGCCAAGTGGTGAGGAGCCTGGAGTGCATTCCCGGTGTAGAGGGGCAGCTCCATCAGCACCAACTGGGTGTTGCTTTGTGAGACTGTGGGATGAGAATTGCCAGGTGTTCTATTTTTTTTTTCCCCAAAAGAAGCTAGAAATCCATTTATTTATGTAAGAGCTCCTTACTTACAACTAATTCAAATACAGATAAATATATTGTGTAAGCCAAACACAAATTGTCCAGTGATGGATATGGCCTGAGGATGACCGTTTGTAAAGTCTGCTCTTAATCCTAACTTGGGAAGCAAGCCTTTGAGACTGCTTACCCACTTCCTCTTTCTTTCTTTCTTTCTTTCTTTCTTTCTTTCTTTCTTTCTTTCTTTCTTT
>JAAGEH010000226.1:11943252-11972977 GCA_011751065.1 Lasiurus cinereus
TTTCTTTCTTTCTTTCTTTCTTTCTTTCTTTCTTTCTTTCTTTCTTTTCTTTTTTAGTCCTTAGCTGAGAATATGTTTTTATTGATTTTTAGAGAGCGAGGAAGGGGGGAAGAGAGAGAGAGAAACATTGATAAGTTGCCTATGTATGCACCCCGACTGGGAATTAAACCTGCAACCTTTCGGTGTACAGGATGATGCTCCAACGAGCCAAGCCACCGGGCCAGGGGTACCCAAATCCCTTTCTCCTCCACATCAGTCACAGGCTTGAGTGTCACCTGTAGGCCCTCTCCCAACTTGGTGCAATGGACCCCTGATCAGTTCTGTAGATGTAGGTATTTCTGCAGCCATCTGTCTTTCATTTTTATTTTTATTTTATTTTATTTTTTAAAATATATTTGTATTGATTTTTCACAGAGAGGAAAGGAAAGGGATAGAAAGCCAGAAACAATGATGAGAGAGAGACATCAATCAGCCGCCTCCTGCACGCCCCCTACTGAGGATGTGCCAGCAACCAATATACATGCCCTTGACCGGAATCGAACCTGGGACCTTTCAGTCCCCAGGCTGACGGTCTATCCACTGAGCCAAACCGGTTTCGGCTCTCTTTCATTTTTAAAGGCTTCATGACTTTCTCTTTCAATGTCATTGTGTATGCGAGTGATGATGAGAAGACCTCGCCTTTTTAAAGAATGGGCTTGATGTTGAAATGCTATCGTTACAAATGCCTGTAATATCTAACGTTCCTTGGGCTTTTAATCCTCAGATTCTAAATGGATTTTGACTCCAGATAGGTTTAATGCCTCATACAGCAAGTATTTTGCAGAAGAACCACTTCTTTTGAGTGTAACTAAAAAAAAAAGTGTGTGGGCATGGGAGCTGACTGACTTGCTGTGTGATCCTGGGCAAGTCACTCAAGCACGCTGGAATTTAGTTTCCCCCTCACTCATAGAAACTAGCTGATTGTCGAGCTCCCTTCTCTAGGATGTTCATATGGCACTCAGGATCAGGCTCATGCTCACAAGTAAAGGCTGTGCCATCCAGTGTGAGGTGCCAATTAGCCCTCATTGTCTCTTATTTAGAAAAGTCCTGAGTGTGGCTCTTATTGTGATAAGACTTGAGGTTGCTTAATATGATATTTAGAATTGCTATGATTCAATTAGTCTTGTTCTTCCCATTGTTATTTCTTCTCAGTGGAGATGGTGCTCTTTGTTCTTTCTTTGGCAGCTGCTACAAGCAGATGGGCAAAATTTCTATCCCTGGGGACAGCCTTGGGGAGGTTCCCTGCAATTTGGGTCTCACCCATAAAAGACAGCCCTGTTGCAGCCTTAAAATTGGGTGTGGGGATGGCCACTTTCTTCTCCCAGCTCCCAAGGGGACCCCATGAGTTTCTAAGGTATTTGTGGAAAATATCAACCTTTGAAGGTTGGAGCTGGTCATTAATCTTTATGAACATACCATTGATAATAACACTTACCACTTATTGAACATTTACTATGGAGGAACCTCTGCTCTAGTATTAATTATTAACTTAATCCTCATAATAACCTTATGAAATAGGAATGAATCTTGGTCCCATTTTATAGATAAAGAAACTGAGATATAGAGAGGTTAGATAATTTTCCCGAAGTCATGTAGCTGGCAAATGGCAAGACTGAGATTCAAACTCCAGTCTGGTTCTGGAACCTGCATATTTAATCACCATGATGCAGCTACCTCTCAATGATCTATTACAATTGATAATGTTTCACCAATGATTTATACATATTTTAAAAAAACACACATAATTTTCTTTGCTTTGCCTCTGTAGGAATTTAACAGCCAGACAATGCTTTGAAGAGTTAGGACTTCAATGGGAAATAGTTACAGTATATTTCACCATATATTTGTATATAGAAAAACTATATTTACATCTGGTATATTTATATGTTCACATAGTTATATCTTTTTACACACACACACACACACAGAGAGAGAGAGAGAGAGAGAGAGAGAGAGAGAGAGAGAGAGAGAGAGAAAAGGTGACCGACAAAAACAAAAAGATTAGATCAGATGCTAGCTTAAGGCTGAGGGATCAAAAAGACCACCTGACTCCCAGGTCCAAATGTGCTTCATGTTTGCTTAGTGAAAATAAGTGACTTAAATGTGAGAGAAAACAAAACAAACACTCAGGATGTATTTGAGGCAATACTCGTGCTGATTTGTAAAAAAAGAAAGCAAAAGGCTATGGAGGCTCTGTGGTTGGGCTGTGGTGTGAACAGAAACGTTCTGTCCAGGTTACTAGCCGAGGATGCTGCGTGCCCTTGGTTCCGAGCGCTGAGCTGTGAAATCACAGAGGGCCACAGCCCAATGAGGTTAAGTGGAGGCACCTGCCACTCTCCATTTGCACAAGCTGGAGACCCAGGGTAGCTTGAAACGAACTTCTAGAACTAACGGTCTACGACGTGAAAAAGGACTTCCTATAATGTTGAGTGAAAAGAACAGGGTACAAAACTGTATCCATAATTTAATCCTGATTCTGTTAAGAAAAAAAGAATATTTCCAAATAAGCATAGAAGTACTAGTATAAAGGAAATATACTTGACCCTCAGCCATACAGGAATTATGGGCGATGACCCCTGAGCAGTCTAAAATCCAGATATAACTTTTGACTCCCTAAAAACTTAACTACAGTTGTCCCTCAGTATCCACTGGAGATTGGTCCCAGGACCTCTGTGGATACCAACATCCTGAAAGCTAAAGTCCCTTATATAAAACGGTGTCAAACAATGCACATGGTTGGCACTCTACAACTGTGGATCCTCAACCTCAGATTAAAAATACTGTTTTGAGGAGAAGGGAGAATAAGGGGTGGGCATCTATAATACTGTCAACAATAAAAAAAATTAAAAAGTAAGTACTGTTTTTGATTCGCAGATTGTTGAATCTGTGAATGTGAAACCTGGGGTACTGAGGGTCAACTATATTTTTGAAAAAAGTTATGTGTACATGGACACACGTAGTTCAAACTCGTGTTGTTCAAGAGTCAACTGCACAAGAGAGGGGGTGCACTCAGTGGAGGTGGTGCTCTTTGTTCTTTTCCAAAAGTGGTTTTAGATGTCTCCTTTAAAGCTGTTGGCCAAATAGTCTACAGAGAGCACAAAGTCCTTTTATGATGAGGGAAAACTCTAACAAGTGTTCTTTTAAAAGAGAATAATCGGAGATTAGAATACAACTTTCCCAAAGAAGCTGAACATTTTATTATCACCCATCCTGTCCCAAATGCCAGAAAAGGAACTTTCTTGCAGACCTCAAAGGGACTTTTGGTTTGGCCCTAGTTGACATACGAGATGTAGGGTCTCATGGAGAAGGTTCTGCTGAAGGACCTCAGAGCTGCCAGGTGCCACTGCTATTATCCCTTTTATACACTGGGCATTTCCATAAGAGGGACAAGGCGGTGAGAAGGAGATAGGAGAGAAGGATTCAGTTACTTCAAGTAAGCAAAGAGTTCTCTAATCTGTCACTGAATTGAGGCCCTCAATGGAGCGGATTTGCCCAGGGTCACTCACTAGCAGGTTCCTGTTAGAACTAAAGCAAGGCCCCTGGAAAGACAAGCCAGACAAGCCCTGGTCCCATGAAGCTTTTCCGTGAAGTTTTTGTAGACTTTTCTTAGCAAAGCCAAGCTAAGCCTCTCTTGGCAGCACTTAACCCTTTCTTGTTTCAGAGCAATGCATGCATCCCCTTGTGATAACTGGGGATGTTACTCCTCCCACAGCTATCCAAGGGAGAATCAAGAGCTTGAGGGCTTTCAGGGGACAAAGAGGTCCCTTGGCCAGTCCCTTCATTCCACAGAGGCGGGACGGGGGGCGGGGGGAGGGTGCGCACAGGGGGCGGGAGGGGAGGTGCAGTGAAGGGAAGAGACTCCCTAATGTCACTCTGAATTTATGGAGCCAGAGCTGCTTCTGAGGAAGGGATGTCTTCCTGATATGAACACATCATCCTTTTCTATACAAGAGGCACTTGAGGCCCAGGGAAGGGTACAAGTTACTCAAAGACACCCAGGGAAGTAGGGGCTGAGTTGGGGACTCATCCATCATTTTCCCAAGCCTCTAACTCCTGACCTGGGTTCGTAATCTCCCCTCCCCTCTGCCACAGCTTGACCCATGCCCCAGCATGATGTGGGTTTTCTGGTTGTCCGTCCATAGCAAGTTGCGATCTCTTTTCTCTGATGGTAAATAGCTATTCATTTTTTCCCACTGCCCACAGGATCATCCGGACAAAAGTACAGCAGCCACCCAACCAGCCAGTCCCAGCTTCCAGTCACAGCATTGGTAAGAACTTCAAAAAAACATTTTTTTTTTAAATCGAATGGGCTCCAAATATTCTAAAGAACTTTTAATCATTCTTATGGACAGATAATTCTGCATAAAACACTTCGGCACACGTACTAATGCGCTTTCTTTGTCATTCTCCAAGGGCTGAACCCGGTAAATGAATTTTATAAATACTGCTAAAAGGTTTTGAATTTTACTGATTATTATGATAAATAGCTTTCAGCATGAGACAGAAAATTGAAATCTAAGCCAAAAAAAAAAAAATCCACTAATGGGGGTCTATAGAATGTCAGATAATTAAAGTAATAAATCAAGAAAGGGGTACTTATTCATAACATTTTCTGCATCATTAGTCAGTAAGTAGTTTTGAATGTGTTTTTTTCCTCTATCAACCAGCCCTTCTACAATTCTTTGTGCACTTGCAGTCTTGAGTGAAGATGTGGCAAAACTTTTCAAACTTTCTCTCTCTCCCTTGCTTCGATCTCATGTACTCTGAGCTGCCAAAGGCTGCCAGCGGAGTGTCTGACACTCACGGGTGAAGTTGGAGAGGGACCATGACTTGTAAGAAGGGGAGCCATCTTTCCTACCAGTTGACCTTTGAACAACATAAGGGTTAGAGATGACACATCCCCTCCCCCTCCCTCTCACGTAGTCAAACATCTGAGTGTAACTTTGGCCTGCCCCCAAACTTCACTGTCCCTCTACATCTGTAGTGGATTGGTTCCAGGACCCTCCATGGATACCAAAGTCTATGATGCTCATGCCCCTTCTACAGAATGGCGCAGGACAATGCATTATAGGAGGCCCTCTGCATCTGCAGACTCCCAACTGCGGATCAAAAATAGTATTTTTGATCTGAGGTTAGTTGGTAGAATCTGCGGACGCGAAACGAAGAGATACAGAGGCCTGCCTGGTATTTAATGAGGAAAAAAAAATCCACATTTCAGTGGACCTGCACACTTCAAACCTGTGCTGTTCATGACTCAACTACACTCAAGAGCTCAGAAGTTTCCCTTGCCCTTCCCTTCTCTGCAACGACTGTGAGAAAAAATGACATGGGTCTATTTAAGGCATATTACTTCTCCACTTGGGATAAAGGAGAGCCCCTGGTCAGTCGGGGGAAGGCTATTCTACTGTGAGGAAGTAGGCAACCATTCTGACAGTTCTGGTGGCCACAGTCCTCGTCGATGCCACGTAATCATGCCTCAGATTCTGTACTGTTTCCACACCTTTTCATTCCTTCAGTGGAAAACTTGAACTCCCCGTGGTGATGGGGGACAGGCAGAGACTCCCCTAATAAACTGTGTACGTCCCTTCACCGTTCAGAGCCTCAGTTTTCCCATTTGTGAATGTAGAGGCACAATCCCGGTGCTCTCTGAGGTCTCTCTGATTCTCCATGGTTGCCTCTTTGGATAACGGTAAGACAGAATCTTCCCCGCTATGAAATTATTCTTCGTTTTATAATCAATTCAGAAAGTGTTTGCTAAGCCCCTGCTATGCAGACCTTGGCGTTGGAAACGCGTGTTTTAATTCGGAGGCAGGACAAACTTCCCATTTGCAAGGGCTCCTCAGTCTGCGGGGGCGCTGGAACAAAGAGAAGTTTGCAGAACACTGAGATGAAGCTCAGGAAGAAAGTTCAGGGCGCTGTTGAGCTGGGGCCTAGAGGATTGAAGTAGGCTCCTGGGGACATGTGTGTGGCTGAGATTTCACGTGGACAGCTCTTTTAATTATTTCTGGTCACTTAGCAATGACTATCACCCCGAGAGTCACTGGGAGTATTCTTTCAGTTGTGTTAGAGGAAGACTTCTACTTGTAGGAAGCAGAATGCTTTGTTTTGTGTCTGACATTTTTATGAAATCCATGATCTTATATGTGTGCAGCCCCTTATAGTTTACAAGCTTAGTGAGGGGTGAGGAAAGGGAGGCTTAGAGAGATTCAATAACTAGCCCCAGGTCCCAAGGCCAGTAAGTGTGGAGCAAGGATTGAAACATGGGCCTTTTGAGTTTAGTGTCAGTCACAAAATATCAGAACTAATCTCGTCGGCTCTGTTAGCAACATGGCGAGCCTTGGTTATCTGTGGCTGTTGTTGTTTAAAGTACCAATGACTTGTGATCTTCCTTCTTCCTCTGTTCTTTGCACCTTAATACAGAAAAGGTTGTGAGATTTGCATAAATCTATTTTGAGTAGCTTCTTCTGTTGAAAGAAAAGAGAAGTTAACGATTTCCACTTCTGTGTCTCCTAAGGAAGAGTTAAAATCAAACTCAGCTGTGAGAAGAAAGGCGCTGTTCCCCGCTAGGTCCGTAGGCCCAAGGGCTGGCTCTGCTCCAAGGAAAGCAACCAACAGCTTCTCACGCCATCACCACCGTTCCTAGTCATTTCCTAGGCATGGCCCTGGTCAAAGGCGGCTCTACCTGCCTCCAGCTAGTTATAGCCCAAGGAAATGTATCTGAGGTTGGTTTGTAGATTTTAATGAACCAAGAAAGAATTCCCACATGCCCCGAAGTGGAAATTCAGCTGTACAGCTCGAGGGGAACCCTGACGACTGACTGGCCGGCCTCTCCCACGGACTCTGAGGCCCGGAGTTCATGCGAACCTGGCACAAAAACCTCCCCTCCCCCATTCTTATCCTTAAGAACTCAGAGATCTGGTTTCAGTCACAAGTCACTGGCCTCTGCCTACATTTCTGGGCAGGGGACGGTTAGACTTTCAGACAGTAGGCCCATGGCTGGCTGGGAGCCAATCACTTCACCTTTGTGAAGCCTCAGTTTCTTCATTTGCTAAATGAGGATAAATAAGAGCAGGCATCAAACGAAAAGCACTGCATTGTGTGAAGAAGCCTCTTATTGGTTTTCATTACTAATTAGTGAAGCACAGATTACTCTAGGGGTTCTTCTGGTTTCTGGGTTCTACTTCTTATTAGCTCTGTGACCTTGAGAAGGTCACTTACTTCCTCTGAGCCTGTGTTCCTTGACCTTTTCAGTGGGATAATAGCATGAGCTAGCTTCTAAGATGGTTTGCAGAATTAAATGAGATAATGCCTCCATGCCTGGCATAAGAGTAAGTTACCAGAAAAATCTTAGTTATTGTTATTATAGATAGACATCAATATAACTGTATGTTACGTACATTACTATATCAGTATTATGTGATTCATATTAAAACCTTTGTAAACGGGAAGGAAAAAAGACAGCGAGGAACTGTGAAAAGAAGGGGCAGTCTGCCGTTTGGGATTTGGGTGGCTATGTGTGCAAGGGTGCAGGAATTGGGTCCACATGGATGGGTGGGTGCACAGGGAGCGAACCTGCCTAAGGAGTGAGTTTAGTTTTTTTTTTAGCACTGGCTGGTGGTGGGCCCCTGCTCCCCTCTTTCTCTTCTCCATCTCCCTGCTTCCTGTATCCTCGGACAGGCTGGGGTTTGAGCGGTGTCCCTTCTTACACTGCCCCTTGTTCCTCTCTACGCTGTCAGTCCTCTTCACTGCCCGCCCTCCCCGTCATCCTCCCCAGCCGTAGAGAACTGGGGCTGATGGTCCGAGGGGCGCCCTCCTCACCCAGGGTGGCCACTGCCCCGGCACCCACCCTCTTCCCTGTCCCTGCCCTTCCAGCAGTCACCTCCAGCCCCTGGGTGGCTGAGCGCCTTTGCTTCTACCCTCTGCCTCTGCTCCCTCTCCTGCCGGGCCCTGACCGCCCTCTCCCTCTGCACAGTGTCCACGGGCTCCGTGACGCAGGTGTCCTCGGTGAGCACGGACTCCGCTGGCTCCTCGTACTCCATCAGCGGCATCCTGGGCATCACGTCCCCCAGCGCCGACACCAACAAGCGTAAGAGAGATGAAGGTAAGAGACGCGGGCACAGCCCGGTCTGGGAGGGGCCCGGCGGGATCTGCTCCAGGGCACGCAGTGCCGAGGTGGAAGCAAAGGTGCCCGCTGAGCACCCCCTTCCCTGCAGAACACCTGACCCCCCCCCCCCGAGGACATGGAGACACGGGGAGGGTCAGGCGGAGCTGCCTGGGGCGGTGGATTTTTTGCTGGACTCCCCCTGATCTTTACCCCTTGAGTGGAGAAAGGCGTGTTTGGCCAGAGCCCTGTGAGCTGAGCTTGGAGCCTTTGGGAAGAACTTGCATGTCCGCATAGGAAGCAGGATGTGGAGGGTCTGAGCGCCACACGGGGTCCCCTTTGTGAGGGAGCCCTGGAGGAGAGGGAAGGGCTCCTGCAGAGAGAGGGGCCACACCTAGGGGTCAGGGGTGGGCCAGGGGCGGGCTGTGCACACCTCTCTCCAGGGGTAGTGATGGTGGGGGCTGAGGAAGTTCATCATCATCTCATCTCTGCCTGGGGCCGGGGAGGAAGGCGTGCAGGGGCTTCAGGGGATATGGAGACGGCCATCTCCCCCCGGTTTTTCTCAGCCCCCCAGAGCTACCAGCTGGGCTTCCAGAGCTGCCCCGTCCTGGACACGGGCCCACCTTAACCCGGCTCTCCGTTTCCCTGGCCGGGCTGCCAGCACCGCTCACATAATGGGTTTGAGAGGAAACGCGACCCTCTGGGAGTCTGTAAAACCTTCGTCAGGAAAGGAACAAAACAAACAAAACAAACAAACAAAAAAATGGGCCTTGGTCTAGGACCTGGGAGCAGCGTGACAGAAATCTTGATTCAATTATTCTGTTCCTCGGCACCATTCCCGCTCGCCGCTCCCCGTGAGGGATGTGTGTTCTGGCGAGCACATGCCTAAGTACTTAAGATCTGTAACTAGAAAATTGAGTCGGCCCGGCAGTGGATTGGCCTGTGGTGTGCGTGTTCCAGGCATCACAGGAGCCGAGTCGGTGGCTGCTGGTGGCTGCCGTTTGGAGTTGTGGGAGGTGCCGGGGGAGGATTCTTGGCCTGGGGAAGCTGCCACCCCTCTTTCCTGCTCCTGTCGCTCAGAGCCTATGTCTTTAACTCGGTGGGTGGCTGTGCCGGGTTATGGCAGGAGGCAGTGGGCCTAGCCTCTCTGTCGGTTTATGGGGTTGAAGTTGTCATCTTCTATTGTCACCTGGACTCGGAGCTGATGTACCATTAAACAGACAGATCCTGATTTGGGGGCATGGACTTATTGTGTGTGTGGAGTTGTGCTGGATTTTAGTCTCTGATCAGAGGTCACTGTTTAGCCTTGAAAACTGCTTTAAACGGTGTAGAATGGCCGGCATTTGGATGTTGTTCATGTAGACGGCTCTGTGCTGGTCACATCATTCTTAAGGACTGTGACCATTTGGGATGTTGGCCTTTCATGAGGAGAGTGACCAATTAGGATGTCCAGAGGGGTGTAACCTGGATGGAGGAGGATCCGGAGAACTCCTCAAAACTCTAGGGATGTTTTGGCTCAAAGAAGAGGAGAGTGAGCTAGAGTGTTTCCTTCAAAATCTGAAGAGCTGACATGGAAGGCAAGAGCAATGTGACTCTGCTGTGGGGCCTCAAAGACTACCCTGTGGCGGATGCAGCGATTTCGGCTCCATATGAAAAAGGACTTTGTAAATAGGAGCATGGTCTAGGGCAAGAAGTGAGTTCCTTGTCACGAGAATCCTGTAAGTAGAGCCTCGGGTGCTTTACAACAGCATTAGGAATCAGGTGCAGGATTGGAAAATTTTGAAATTTATGATTGAGCCCTGATGCCCAGGAAGACTTGGGCGGTGATTCGGTCAGTGCTCTGGGGCTGAGGGAGAATGATATGATGGTCTTGGAAGCTTATAGGAAAGCTGACTGACTGGCAAACAGACCCCCTACCCCTGCCCTGCATCAGGGAAAGTGTTTAGGGTTGAGCAGAGAGGTGGTGCAGAAGTGTCCTTGCTCAACCAGCGAGCTGCGTGGAAGGAGTGCTGCCTAGTGCTCCCCACTGCTCTTTCCCAAATCCATTCTGCCTCTCCTGGGCCCTCGCAGTGATTTCAGGGAGAGCTGAAGAAGCAGAGATGGCCAGCCACATTTTATAGGGGAGCAAACTTGAAGTTGGCAAAGCCATACGGCTGGCATGCGCTCGGGGGTCAGGAGGAGCTGGAGAGCCACTGAGGTCTCAGCCCCAGGTATTGTCTGGCCACCTGCTGCCCCTCCACTTTCCAGAGAGGTGGGGGGATTGGGGAGCAGCCTGGGGAGGGTGTGAGGAGGAGTTTCCAGCAGAAGGGCATGGTCAGAGGGTGGTGGAAAAGTAAGAACCAGCCACTGGGGCAGCACGGGGGAATTGCCAGGTGCACGGGAGGGCTGGCCCACTGGGACAGCAGACCGTGCGCCATTTTTTCTCAGGAGACCTCAGCAGCCTGGGGGAAGGGCCACGGGGCAAAAGAGGCATCAGGGAGCAAGAGGAAGACTGCTGAGTGTCCTCACCCCCATTTCTCAGAGGAGCTGACTGGGGCTCCGGGAGGTGGACTCACTTGTTCAGCTCCGGTTTGCAGGTCTCTCCATCTTGGACTTGGGTGTTGCCCTGAGGGTATTTCCTGGTGCCACTCTCTGCCCAGGCCGCAGGGCGTGGGTGGGTGGGAATAGAGTCCAGTCACAGAGGGCCTGCCCTCTAGAGCTCACAGGCTGGTGCCAAAGACTGGCAAGCCCAAAGCCCCTTCAGTGTGTGAGGTAATGTGTGATGGGGGTGGGGGGGAGGGATGACACCAGGACAGCAAGGCAGGGAGGGGCCAATTTTGACCAGAAGGATCTAGAAACGCTCTTTAGAGGAAGTGACACTTTACTGAGAAAATAATATTTTCCACCGCCTCTGTTGCTAAATTTAAATTAATTAAAATCCAATAAAACTAGAAATCTAGTTTCCCAGTTGCACCAGCCACATGTTAAATGCTCAATAGCCACCTGTAGCCAGTGGCTACTGGATTGGACAACGTGGCTTGAATACAAGTGTGTGACCCAGCATAGATGCTCCTTGGTGCACTGGACCAGTCCCATGTCTGTAGAGGGTTAAAGGCAGCTGCAAGGAGGCAGAGAACGGCTCAGTGCAGGGGCAGCTTCAGGCTCTTAGTTGGGCTGAGCTGAGAGCTTTCGTGCAGAGGGCTGTGGGGTGGGCCTCAGGAATCCAGCTGGGCTAGGGGGACAGAGCCTGAGGTGGGGCCTCCCTCCCCGGAAGGCCCAGAGGAGGAGGTGGTGGGGCTGGACTTGGCAGAGCAGCCATGGGTGAAAGGGCAGCCCCAGACCCTCTGTTTCTTCCTGGGCCTTTGATCTCTGGTGGGGCCTCCTTCTGCCCTGTCTCCGGGGCCCCCATTCAGGTCCCCTCGACCTCCCCTCCCCTCCCCTCCCCAGAGTTTGAAAGGCCCCGGACACACCGAGGTCAGCGGAGTGCGAATCCCTTTCACTCGCTCAGAAAGCCGCCCATCCAGCAGCAGCGTGGGCTCCGGGACCAGGGGCTTCCTGTTAGGCAGCGGAGGGTGCGTGGCAGGTGGCATTTCCCGCCTCCCGGGCCCGGCCGCCCTCCGTCTGACGAGGCGCGGGAAGGGCAGCCAGGACCCAGAGCGGCCTGTTCTTTACATGCGATGCCAAGTCCTGTGAGACCCTCATGGGGGAGGTTAGGGGGCATTTAGCCGGGGCTCCTGTCAGGACTGTGCATCCTATGCATCCTTCTTTGTGGGGGTGTCTGTCTCCTTATGTCTTTTGTTTGCGGGTGCACCTCCTCCAGTGTTGACTGCCTCTGTTTATGTCTTGTGTGTTGAGACTTCCTTTGTGTCTGCTTCTGTCTCCTGGTATAGTGTTCTCTCTCTCTCTCTCTCTCTCTCTCTCTCTCTCTCTCTCTCTCTCTCACACACACACACACACACACACTCACTATCTCTTTCTTTTTGTATTCACTCTTGCTTTCTCTCACCACCTCTCTTCTTCCAGGCTGGGAGTCCACCTCAGCCCTGCCCTGAAGACCTCCAGGGAGCCGTTGTGGGGAGAGAAGGGGTTTCAGAAGCTCACTTAGGGCCCGGCCTTCCTCTCTTAGGGCCCTCTTTGTTTGCTGGACTCTCAGACCTTGTCTGTTACTCTGGGCTCTGGGCAGAAGGCGGGAGCAGACAGTGCAGAGACCCTTCTCGGTTTCCCAGAGGGAAGCGGATGTGGGGAGGCTCCCGTCACTGGAGGTGTGAGCAGGGGCAGGAGAACCGAGGGAGGCATTCTGGGTGGGCCTCCATGACTCCGAGGGCGGTGCGTGCTGGGCAGCGCGTGCTTCCTAACTGCCCTCTGCCTGGAAGGCGCTCTGCCTGCTTATCTTTTCCTTCTGCCACCGAGTGTGCGTCAGGAACTGTAAGCAGCCCTGTGGCAGCAGGATTCCACAGACCTCTGCCTTCTGGAGAGCCCAAAGCAAGGTGTTGAGGTCCTGAGCCAAGGACACGGGCTCACAGGCCAGGGATGCACGGGTTTGAGGACTTTCTGGGATGAAACCCTTGGCATGTTACTTAATTGCCCTGAGCCTCCCCTTGGTCCTTTGGAAAACAGAGGCGGCACCCGTTTTATAGGTTCCCGTGAGGATAACATACAGTCACCCCCAGGAAGGGTTTAACCCCAGGGCCTGCTGCGTACAGTAGGTGGTAAGCACTTAATAAAGGGCCATGGAAGGAGACTGGGGTTCCAGGTCGCGAGGCTAGTCCCAGGCTGAGGGCAAGCCAGAGTTCTCTCTGGCAGCTGAAAGGGGTTGCTCTGCCCACCCCGACTTCCTGTTTGTAACAGTCCCCTGCTGTGGGCGGCAAGACTGAACAACAGTGCCCCCAGGTGTCAGCTGCAAACCCAAGGGCCACTCTGGCTTTCTTGGTTTCCCCCTTGATGGAAGAATTAAAGGAGAAAGCCCCGGTTTCCTCTGAAGAAGGCCCTGGGTACCACAGGGCAGGGGCGGCTCCCGGGATGAAGGGCAGAAGGCAGAGCGCCTGGCCTGGCAGGGCTGAGCATCTGGGAGTTGAGGTCACCCATTTGGATCCCTAGATTCCCCTGTCAGAGCCAGAAGGGTCTTGGAGAGCATCCAGGACATGTCACCCAGTCATTCATTATTCAGGTGGGAAAACAGGCTTGGTGAAGAGAAAGGGGTAGTAACCAGCTCACCGAGTAAAAATCCAGGAAAACCAGAGGGAGACAATGGACTGCTCAGAACATCCTTGGTCTCCTGCTGCATTTGATGTGACAGATCTCCTTTTTTTTTTTCTCTCTCCCCTGGTTTCTTCCATTCTCCTAAGTGTCCCTTGTTGAAAGCTATCAGGGACCCTTAGCCTGGCCCTACGGTGACCTGACCCTGGAGGGAGGGTGGCAGCTGACCCACTAATCCCCCAGGGTTAACTTCAACTCTTGACAAAGAGTCCTGACTTTCCCACTCTCCCTCCCGTTCCTCCTCCTCAGTCGGTCTGTACTTCCTGCCTCTGTGCAGTCTTTGAGCTTTCCTGTCTCTGGGTACATCCCACTCACCCCTCAGTCCTCCATTAGGTGTCCCCTGGATGTGCCCCCAGGCTGGCCATGCAGGTCCAGGGACCTGTATGCAGGTACAAGGACCAGGACCAAGCTGCTTGCCCGGGAGGGCATCACTTAGAACCCAGGTGGCAATTGCAGCCTGGCAGACATGCTTTCCTTGGCTTGCCCTGTATTTAATGAGTTGAGTTAGTTACCAGCATTTAAAGACCAGGAGATTTCACATAGGGCTGTCTGGCTTTTCTTGGTGAAAAGCCCATCAGATCCAGCAACACTTGGTGGGCTTCCGTACGTGGCCACAATCGGCTGGGGCCTCTGGGCTGTGTTTCAGACCGCTCTCTGCTCACCCTGCTCACAACGCTGGTGCTCTGTTTCGCTCTACCAGAAGCAGTTGAGTTTCTGAGTCTTAGTGTGAACGCAGAGCATGTTTCATCGAGTCCAGTCTGTGGCAGTTAAACAGCCTATGGAGGCAGGGCCCTGACCTGATGAAGCGTGTGTGTGAGTGTGTGTGTGTGTGTGTGTGTGTGTGTGTGTGTGCAGGGAAGAGGGCAGTCCAGCTGCCAGGCTAGAGGTGGGTGGAGTAGGAGAGGCAGTAAGGCAGGGAGAAGGAGGCACCTCTCTTGACAGCCCAGAATAACAGTGAGCTTGAGGTCATTCGTCCACACCCTCCAGACTAGTCCAGGCACAGTGGGCGCAGGCTTGCCCAGGGAGGGCAGGGGTAGTTAGTGACAGATGATGAGGACCGGGTTTCCATCTCCATGCCTGGCTAGCCACTCCTACCAGCCTTGCAGTCACTGGTCCCTCAGCTGAGCCCCAGGCAGAGAGGCTGCAGAGCTTCCTTGGTAAAGCAGGGGACCCCAGGCCAGGTGGTCAATTGGAGGGGCTCCTTGGGCCTCTCCCTAGTGCCAAGGGCCTGTCCCTTGGGTGGTGGGTCAGGTTTCGGTTCCTCCCAGCCCCTGGGCCTCTGAGTTTCACTTTGATTCACTGAGTAGGAGCCTGCATGAGAGCCAAAGCCACTGAGCACTCTCTCCGTCCCAACCCCCACCCCTTTGCCCACCTGCTTGGCCCAGGGCCCCTCCTCCCCTCCCCCCATAAACTCTTTTCCCCATGGGACTTCGTACTGGTGTCTGGAGAGGCTCGGGGGATGTGAAGGGCCAGGGGCACAATGTGAGGATCTCAGCTCAGAGAGTCCAGAACAAGACTTGTGGGGTCAGAGGGGCAGAGTCTCCTGGCGGTGAGCCAGCCCTTGGAATGGAGTGGCTTTCTTCATACCCCGTAGGCCCTGCTGCCTTGTGAGGCAGAGGGTCCCCCAGTCCTTTCTCTCTGCTTTGGAATATGGTTTAGCCCTTGGCCGGCCACGGAGTCTGTGGCTCAGGGGATCTGCAGTGCTCCCAGGTTACTAGAGACTCGAGAGGCAGGGGAAGGAGCCCGGGAGGGGGCGCCACGGGCTCTGGTTTCACCCTGACTCGGTGGCTGACTTGCTGGTGACCCCGTAGGGAACCCCCTTTCTTTTTCTGGGCCTCAGTCTTTTCATTTTAATAAACTCCTAAGGCTCTTTTTGGTACCAAGATTCTGAACTTCTCCTAGTCCCATGTCAAGTCCTTTGGCTCTATTTTAGGTCAGTGGTTCTCAAACTTTTTGTATTGGGACCCATTCAAACTATTAAAAATGATTTTAAAAAAGAAACATGCAAGAAACTTTTTAGTTTATGTGGATTAATTAAAATGGGCAGAATTTAAACCTTTATTTGTTAACTTATTAAAAATAACAGTAATAAACAAGGAACATAAGTAATATTTTTGAAATAAGAGAAAACTCTGTTTTCCAAACCAAATAAAGAGTGGTATGGCTTTATGATTTTGCAAATCTCCTTAGTGTCTGACTGAACAGAAGACAGCTGGATTCTCCTGTCTTCTGCATCTGATGTGCTGTGACATCACCACCCTGGAGCCTCTGGGAAACTCCACTGTGTACTTATGAGAAAGGGAGAGTGAAGAAATTCAATGTCATCTTGGTGTTACAATGAAAAGAGTTTTGACCTCACAGACCCCTTAAAAGGCTCTTGGGGACCCCCATAGGGGTCCCTGGATTAGACCTTGAGAATCTCTGCTTCGGTTTGCTTGCAAACTCTGATAGGAACAGAAGCTAAGTGGTTTTAGTTTTTTAAAAGGTATCATCATTTTGTCCTCTTCTTAGCTTCTGAAGGCAGTAAGAGCCGTGACAGGTCTTTGAGCTGGGGCAGGGGTGGGAGGTGGGGGGTGAGGGGGGAGAAAGAGAGGGAGTAACAAAACACTCTGGCTTGTCTTCTAGTAGATTGGGGTATGCAGTGCTTCTTCATTTCTCCCCCTCTTCCTTCTCCCCCTCCCCCTCCTCCTCCTCCTCCTCCTCCTCCTCCTCCTCCTCCTCTTTCCCCTCCTCCTTTTCTCCTGTTAATGGCATTTTTTTTGTTTCTTTGTTTATTTTTATTGATTTTAAAGAGAGAGGAAGGGAGAGAGAAACATGGATTTGCTGTTCTGTTTATTTATACATTCATTGGTTGATTCTTGTATGTGCCCTGACCGGGGATCGAACCCACAACCTTGGTGTATTGGGATGATGCTCTAACCAGCTGAGCAGCTAGGGCCGCAGAGCTTCCTAATCCTCTCCCTCCTGAGCTTGCACTTACTTACATAAGAACGGCACAGCAACTGCGGTTCCTTTCAGTCCCAGTGGCTTCTCTGTAGGGTTGGAGGTTGATCTCCCTCCAATGGACTTCCTTCGGGGGCCAATAGCAGCACCTAGTGCCCACCCCCCCACCCCCGGAGCCTGGGGAGTGGGCGTTTGGTACCTGACCATGTCTCCCCTTCTCAGCTTAGCTCTGCATTAATCTGCAGACCCCTGAGACCCCATCCTGGGCTTTGTTTTGATGGTGGGGAGTGGGGGTGGGGGAAATCAGCAAATGATACTGATTAGGAATGAAACAAAATAAAATGAAATAAAGAATTGGGTTTGTTATTTATCTCGACTCCTGGCATTTGAGGAAGAGCAGGTCTGAAAGGCAGTTGGGAAAGGAGAGATGTGTGTTCTGATTCCATAGGGGTTTCTGGGTTTTCCTGGAATGCCGGTGATTGGTCACTCGTGTGTGTGTGTGTGTGTGTCCGTGTAACTTCACTTTGAAATGTCCAGTTTTCATTTTCGTTGGCACAAGTTTATCATTTGCATTAGTCCTTCCTGGGTCTAATGGACTACAATGGAGGTGAGGGAGAAAAAGAGAATGTCTTAAGGTAATTTGAGAAGCATTGAGAGAGGGAGAATAAAAGGTGGTATAGAAGATATGTGTGAGAAGGGGTTTGCTTGTAGTGAAATGAACTGAGCTATGAGAGGAAACAGAGAGAAAGGCGTGGCTAGAGAAGCTAGACTAGGTTAGAGAGACTATAAAAGAGGATGAGAAGTGACAAAGGGGTCAGACAATTCCCAGCACCAGCCACCAGGTGGCACCATTGACCCAAGACAGCTTAGTTGCCATTCAGGGTTAGGGACAAGAGGGGTAACAGGGCAGAGTACTGGCCATTTGTGGGATGCTTGTAACTCGGTTGGGTCAGGGGAAGGCAGGTCCAGAGAGGTTGACCATGTGCCAGAGTCACATCTCCGCCAGCATTTAGTCAAGGTAGAGGGAGGCGGGACCATTGACACTGGTGATCAATCCGGTCCTTCCTCACCTCCGTGGTGCAGATGTCCTGGGAGGCAAGCCCTTGGTTCTGTTCTAAGCCTTTACTTGCTGTGTGACCTTGGGTAAGTCACTCCTCTCTGTCTTGTTTTCCTCACGTTAAAGTGTGGAGACTTGAACAGACCACTTTAAGCGTCTTTGGACTCTGACATTTGTGGTGTGCTGACAGATCCCTGGGGTTGGAGTTCATTTCAGGGACTTGCTCTCTCAGCTGTGTGACCTTGGGCAGCTCACTTCCCATCTGTTGGGATTACAGTAACATCTCCCGTTCAAACTTTTGGATAAAATAGCAGGTTGGGAATGCGTTGAAATTTTTTCTGGTACTCTGGGAGAGAGAGGGGTCGCTATTTATCATTTTCCCCTGGAATTTAAGTTAGCCAGAAGCAGGCATTCTGCCATCCTCACATCTCAGAAAGTGGCACTTCTGGAAAAAAACAGCTCTAAACAGTGACTTGCTTGAAGGATTTTCGGTACTCAGATCTGCCCGTTGTTCTCAGAAGCCAGCCAAACTTTTCCCCAACGCTGCAGGGCCTTCCGTGGTCAGACCCCTGCCCAACCCTCAAGCCACATCCCTTACTCCAGTCACACCAGATCTCTCCCCATGCCTTGAGTATCACTTGCTCTTTTTTGGTTGTAGCCTAAGGGTTACTTGCACGGGTTATAGGGCTGGGCACCTAAGGTTCTGGTGCTAACTCCACCAATGTCTGCTCAGGTGACTTTGGGCAAGTTGATTTCTTCAAGCCTCAGTTTCCCTTTATGTAAAACCAACGGTGCCTATGATTGGCTTGTTATGTGGATTGAATGAGGTAATGCATGTAAAGTGACCAGGATGACCCCTGATGCGTGCTCAGTAAAGGGTGCCTTTTATTCTGATGCTGTTCCCACTGCCTGCAAAATTGGCCTCCCCACCCCACCATTTTTACCAGCTGACCTGCCCAAACTGCAGGATCCAGCTGAAATGTCACTTCCTACTGTTAGCTCCCCTGGCCTGGGCTGCAGCACACAGAACCTACCTGTTGACAAAGGTGTCGTATTTGTTACTTGTCTCTCTTCCTCGTGAGGCTGTGAGCCCCACAGGGGCCAGAACAGAGTCCCCTGGTGCCCAGCATAGGGCATAGTTCACGGTAGCCAATATGTACAGAATAGGACTCTGGAGGCCATCGGTGGGTGCAGATTGCTGAGTCAAACCCAGAGCCTTGCACATCAAATATCCTCCTCTGCCCGGCAGTGTGGCCCAATGGTTGAGCATTGACCTATGGACCAGGAGGTCACGGTTCAATCCCGACCAGGGCACATGCTTGGGTGTGGGCTCAGTCCCCAGTTTAGGGTGTGCAGAAGGCAGCCAATCAATGATTCTCTCTCATAATTAATGTTTCTGTTTCTCTCTTCCTTTCCTCTCTGAAAGCAATAAAAATATATTTTAAAAAACTCTCCCCCTTCTGCCTGACCTCAGAGTCTATTCTCTGGCCGCATCTGGCCTCGTTGAAAGGATCTTATGACAACACACACACACACACACACACACACACATGCAGGAACAGACATGCATGCTGGGGCCTGCGGCCCTTGTTCTGCCTGTCTTGCCTGAGTATATGTTCCAGGTGTACATAGATCATGGCCCCAAACAGAAACTATATAATGGCTAGAACTAAATGAGTGTTGACTATATATATTTTTAAATTATTACTCATTTAATACTCACCACCGTATCTGGTGAATACTCCTACTATTCCTTCGGTCTGAGGGCTGGCGCTGTAACCACTGAGCAAACTTGCCAAGGCCCTAAAATATTTTGATTAGGACTGGCACATGGCATGTTGTAAAAATATCAGCTACTATTATTGCTACCGGCACAGCAGAGATTTTGCCCTGAGTCTGGGTTCCTCAAGGCGGCCTTGTTAAGAACTTTCTAATTTCTCTTTCTCTGTTTTTTTTTTTAATGATAATTTTATTTATACTGCTATGTCTAGTAAGAGGATTATTCAGGCTACGGTCAGAACAAAAAAGACGTACCCACCAGAATTTAGACGAGCCGAATTTTAGTTCCATGTTGCAGAAGCTAATAATTTAGTTATAGATGAAGGCAGCTGGCAGAGGCAGGATGAGCTGGACATGGAGTGGCAGGCCTGGGCTCCTGATCCCCGTTCAGCCACGATCTTGCTGTGTGATCAGTCAGGTCCCTGCCCTCGGGGTCCTCGATGTGGATGCAATGAGCCCAGACAACCCTTCCAGCTCCTGACCCTCCCTCCTCCCTCCTCCTTCCTCCCTCCTCCCTGCTCCCTGCTGTTCCCCCTCCCTCCTCCTCCATCTTCTCTCTCTTCATTTCCTTTCTGTCTGAGACACAAATGCCATCCGGCACTTTTGAATGGTACTTTTGTTCCGCTAACATCTCCTTTCTGAAAAGAAGGATCAGTCAGGTTTGTATCTTTTAAATGCTAGCACATTTTATCAGTTAAGAACCTGCATACCTCTCCCATAGTCTCAAGGAGACAGACAGAAGCAGCAAAGGGGAAGGCTTATGGGAGACAGTGGAGGAGAAGCGACAAAAAATCTCGTTTGAGGCCTGATGTATGGATGGTCCCTCCAGAAATGCCTTCTTTTCCGGGAGTCCCCTTTCTCCCCTCTCCCCATGACCCTAAGCACTTTTCAGCCTGACTCCAGTTAGGACTTGTGTCCCTCTTAGTTCTCCATAGAATGGGGAGGGGGCAAGAGCAGAGCCTATGACAGAGTCATACTTGTCTGTCTCAAGACCTTGAATGTAGGGCTTAGAGCACTGGACTTGGAGTCCCAGGGCCCTGGTTTTGAGCGATGGCTTTGCACCCCCCCATGCTGGAGTTCTTGGGCAGTACCTTCTGGGCCTTGATTTTCTTATTGGCCAAAGAAAGCAGAAAGCCTTCCTCAGAGTCCTGTACAAATTCAGTGAGGAGCAATGCCTGGGAAAGTGCTTTGGAACCTGTAAAGCTCCATAGAGGCGTCCTTGTAGTTCGCTTCCCGTGCCTGCTCTGTGACCTGGACTCTTACCTTCGCCAGGGGTCAGATCTCCCATCTGTAACATGGGGATAGAATCCTTAGAATCTAAGGGGCTATCCGATAGGGGCTGAATGACAAGGAACAACAACAGCCTGCCGTTATCGGAATCGGGAGTCTAGTTCATACCATTTCTATGAGACTTTCGTGATGAATGTAAAACAGTTCTTGGCAGTGGCAGGTGCCTGGGTCTAGGTTAGTGCCTTATCCCCTTCCCTGTCTTATTTCTTCACACTCCCTCTCCCTGTGAGTAGAGGGCACAATAATCAAGCCACAGGCTTCCCAAGTCTAGTGACCACCCCCCTCTCCCCCTCAACCACACACACACACTTCTTGCCTGGAGGATCTGAGGCAATTTCCCCAACCTGTGTATCCATTCATTCTCTTGCCTGTAAAAAGAAGGAAAAGCAGCATCTGGTGGAGAGGGTTGTCTAGCAGGTCAGACCATGCTCCTAAATGACTGGAGACAGCGCCAGGGCCAGGTGAATGAATGTTAGTGCTTGGGCCCCGATCTTGTTCCCTCCACACACCCAGACATAGGACCCCAGCCGACACCGCTTCGAGCCCCCAGGGCCCTAGGGCTTTGCTCCAGGTCGCACCAGGACTCATCTGCCCAGGTCTTGGAGAAATTTCCAGGGATTCCACCGTCTTCTTGCCTTGCGGACAAAGCCCCTCCCAGGGGCCAGACCCTCCTCTTCGGCTCTGCGGCCCCCCAGACGCCCCCCTTGGCCCGGAAGGGAGGGCAAGCGCCTTCCAGGAGGGCACCAACATTTCCCTGCGCGACGTGGCAGGAGAAATAAACGCGGCCGCGTCAGAAACATGGCGCAAAAAAGAAGGGAGCGCGCGCGGCGCCCTCGGGAAGGAGGCGGCCCTCCCGCCCGGCGTCCGCCAAGCATTTGCAATTTAATTGACATTTGGCGGCAGGAAGCCAATCAGTATAAGTCAATTGACGTTCCGAGATAAAACTAATCGCAGGCCGGGCGCTCCCCCCGCCGGCGCGGCTGGCTGGGCCGCGGGGCACAGCGTGGCGGCCGCGGCGCCGGCAGGTAATGGCCCGGGCGCGTGTCTCGGCCCGCGAGGGGGCAGCCAGCGGCCCGCTGATTGCCGCGCAGCCCACGGCGGCCCGGAGAAGCCGTAATGAATGACTTTATTTGCCGGGGCCCTGCTGAGAACAATTGAGTTTGTTATGGTAACAACGGATGCCAGCTTTCTGGGCCCCAGGGAGCGCGCCGCGGCAGCCGGGAGCTGGGCAGCCGAGCAGATGATGCGCACCGAGGCGAGGGCGCTGGCGGCGGGGAGCCGGCCCACCAGGGTCAGGAGCCCAAGGGACGCTCTGCGCCCCCAGCCTTCGTGGGGAGAGGCCGTGGCGAGGCCCCCCGTGGACTGAGGTGCTGGCTGGTTCACACCGTTCTTCCCTGGGACCACAGTGCAGAATTGGGACGGGGGTTCAGCAACTCCTCGCTTGCTTGTTGGACAGGCCAGTCCTGGGGAATATAATCCTTAGAATCTTAAGGGGCTGTCCCTGCAGACTCTTCTTCCCTCTGCCCTCAGGCCCGGTAGGGGTTAGGGAGCCTCTGGCCTTGCTGAGAGTTGCCCGGACATCAGCTTTCTGTCTCTGGCACCAGTGGAAAGTAGAACGAGGCACAAAAGCATCCCTGTTGGGGGTGCCATGGCTTGACAAATTCAGGGCTGCGTTTCAGCCCACCCCGGCATGTGTTGGCAATATCTCTGTGCTCTCTGACCTTCCATCTCTGCCCCCTGTCTGTGTCCTCATGCTTTTTGGCAAGGCACCCCACCTAGGAAGCCCTCCTGGCTCCCACCGACAATGCTGTCAGCCAAATGGCTACCTTCTGCTTTCCTTCAGCAGACCCTGAGTTCCAGAGGCAGGGGCTGCCTCTGACTCATCCCAGCGAGCCCCTCCGCGCCCCGCATGGAGCCAGACAAAGGCCACAGACGTGGAAGGAGTGGATAAGGGAGTGGACTTTTTTTCTTCTTTGCATTCTCCTGCTTTCCTTCTGGTTACAGACACCAGAGAGCCTTTTCCTTTTTCAGTTCTCTTTTCGCGCTTGCTCTCTTCATTCATTCATTCATTCATTCATTCATTCATTCAACAAATATTGACTGAAAACCAACCATGTCAGGTACTCTGATATAACAGGCCCTGCCCTAAGGGAGTCTACCCACCACAGAGAGATGACAATGCAATGCATGTGATAAATGTGTGTCAGGCACCTACTGTGTGCTCACTGATGGCCGACATTTCTTGAGTCAGCAAAGGCTTAATAAGGGCTCGCTGAGAGCTTTTCCGTCTGCCATTGCCTTGAACCACAGTAAAAGCAAAGCACAACCAAGTGAGGTATGTCTGTACTCTGCTAGCGGCAGAGGTAGCATGGAGACCCCTTCTGCTTGCTCCCTTTCGGGCGCTTCTGCCTCACCCCAGTCTTAGCCTCATCCCAGTCTTAGCCTCACCCCCCTTGCTCTATGAGCTCCCAAGCTCATTCTCTATGTTTGCAGGGCAACAGCAGCACTGATTTCCAAGGATTCTTCCCCGGCCTTTTGCTCTTGACCTGGATTCAGTCCTCTGAGAAAAGGCGGGAAGGAGAAGCTTCTGTGGAATGTGGGTTCCTTCCTGGTTCGGTCCGAGCTGGATTATTATTGTCTTCGGGAAATAGGTTTCTGTAAAGGGTAGGGGGGAATCCGGGTGCTGTCCTGTAGGACAAGCTCTCACTGTTCATGGCTTAAGGAAGCACATTTATAAGGAAGCATATTTATTTATTCGTTTTTTTTGGCACTCATCTTCCTGTCTCTCAAAATGGGCCCGAGGAACTCTCTCTGCAGGGCAATACTCTTTTCCTGGAAGGCTGATTAGGAAGATAGTCTGGCCCATGGGGTAGTCCTAGCTGGCCAAACCGAAGGGGCTTTGGAAATCATACGCGGTGATGTTAATTCTGTCCATGTAATGTCTCCTGCCTCAGACAAATCCTTCGCGGTGCTTCATTTGCCATCCTAAAGTGAAATTTAGAGAAAATATAACCTGCCCACGTAATTTGAAGAGTCAATATGATGCCCCAATTGTAACAAAAAGGGGAAAGGGAAGTAAAATTATAATAAAGGGATGTATTTCATTATGTAAAGGCTCAGGCATGACTACACCAGAAGACACAACAAAATAGTCAGTTGCTTGCACTTATGCGCAAGATTGCCATGAATGCAGCAGCTACAAATGTGGGCAGCTGTGTTTTTTGGCAATACAAGTACCTCTGGTGGTATTGCCATCAGCAGACTGATTTCCTGAAATTGTGAACATGACTTGATAAAATTCCAGCCAAAGCAAAGCATAATAATCTTCCTTCAGTTTATGTGAAACTGTATTCTTGGGAAAGACAGTGTGAATTAAAACACAGAGTTTGTGTGCATGAGTTAGGTTCATGGCTCAAACGCTCTATTTATAAAGAGAGGTTTCACCAGCCTGAATGTTATGATGGGGCATTTCAAGGATGTGTGGGATGCAGGGTGACCTCTCATTGTGCTCCCCGGATGGGGCTGGGTAGTATCCCTAACTCCACCCACAAGAGGCCATAGACCTTTCCCAAAAACAATATCTTACCGATTTCTAAAATCGGCTCTGATCTGACTACTCTTGCTGAGATCTATGAGGACAAATGAGTTTCTCTCTGGGGTTCCTGCCTTTGGGAAGTTCTGTAACTCTGTTAAAAAGCAAAGTCTGCGTACACTGTATACCTATTGTATACAAGACCTGGTGCTCAACAGACTGAGGCGTGCGACCAGACTTGTATCTGGAGCTATGAAAGCTCTCTGACCCTAGTCCATGAGTGCCAAGTTCCCAGGGACCTCAGTTGGTGGGTAGAGCCCCATCCACATCTTATATCCTGTCTGGGACACCCTCTGCCTCCTTCCTAATATCACCAAGTCCAAGTCCTGGCTCAGATACCACCTCCTCCCTCCAGGAAACCTTTCCTGACACCCCCCTCCCCCACCTCCCACCTCCAACACCAGATAGGCTCTCTCTGTCTAGGGGCCCCCATGTCCTGCTCTTTGGGGGATCCCTTAGGGTGCTTTTCTAAGCTGGAGTCATAACTCCATTTCCAGGCTTTGTCTTGTCTCCCTGACAGGGAGCAGGCACCCCTGAGGGCTGAGACTGGGTTCTCTTACGGAGCTAGGCTTGGAGTCAGAGCACCAGCAAAAGATGAGCGAAGGCTTGAACTGAGCTTAGCCAGGTGGCCCTCTCTGTACTCACCTTGTTCTTTTTAACTAAGCAATTGGTTTCCTCTTTCCCTACCCCGACTCCCTGTCCTCACGGGCTGACCGAGATGCTCGCTGTGCAGACAGTGCTGTCTCCTGTGGGCTCCACCCGCTTGCTTGCTCTGACCCCGTGACGCAGGTTTGGCAGGATTTATGGCTGTCATTGCACAGATGAGATGAGCTGGGTAAGATCACACAGCTGGCACGTGGCGGAGCCCGAGCTGGCACTCTCTGTGCCACCATCTTTGTCATTTAAATACTTCCAAGGCGACGTCTCTCCCCTGGGAAGTCGTTCATTCATTTACTGGCTTCTGACTCAATGTTAGGCACTGAGACCTCCACAGTGGGGAAAGCCTGGCTGCTCCCTAGGAAATGCTGTTCCAAAGTCCCCCCCCTCCCCCCCCCACCACCACCAGGCACAGAAGGAGAGAATCAGATGCCACCGGGGCGGGAGTGGCCACTCTTTCCCAGCAGGAGGCCACCAAGAATTGGCTGTCTCCTTTGTGCCTTATTTAGTTATTTTTTTTTCAGTTGGAACGAAATGTCCACTTTTACCCATTTGTTCCACGAGTATTTATTGTGTGCCTGCTATGTGCCAGGAGTTGTTCGAGGTGCTAGGGACACAGCAATGAACAAGAAAGACAAAAATCTCCCCTCGTGAGTGACATTCTAATGAGGGAGGGGAGAATGAATAAAGAAGGAAAAGAAACAGCTTGTTAAGTGCCCAGGGGGATAACAAAGCTAGGGAAGGAGACAGGGAACGAAGCAGGGGCAGAAGTATGTGGGTATACGCTGGTGTATGGAGGGTGGTCATAAGGATGAGATAACATTTGAGCAGAGACTTGAAGGAGGGAGGAGTGAACTGAAAAGAAATCTGGGGAGGAATGTTCCAGGAGGAAGGAACAGCACATGCAAAGGATTGAGGCAAGTGTGACTGGAGCAGCATAGCAAAAGAAGAGAGGTCAGGAAGGGGGCGCTGCAGGGCAGGGGACCCCGATGCAGTAGAACCTGGTGCCCTGGAGATGAAGCACCCGTGGATGGCGGCCCAGAATGTCTAACAGGGAACGTTGGAGGGGTGTTCTGTCTCCTACTGCCAGCGAGTGACTGACGTCAGCAGGCTTTCCTGAGGATCTCCTGAACCTGATAGTCATTCCCGTCATCAGCTCTCTCCTGGGCGAGGCCTCCATCCAGCCTGGGTCCTCTGTCTCTCCTTCCAGTGGGATCTCTACACTGTGGCCAGATTGGATCATATGAGCCCCTCCACCTCACATCCCTCTATGTCCGGAGTGAATTAAAAAATGTATCAACATGACCACACAAGGGCCCCCCTGGGGGATCTGGGATGTGGAGACTAGGGGTAACTGGAAGGTGGGCTGTCATTTTGTGCTACAATCTCTGTCGTTTAAATACTGGGGTGAGGGAGGCAGCATGCTGGAGTGGGAGGCCCAGAAGCCCTACCCCGATCCCCGCAATAAGCCCCTAACCTCAGCCGAGCTCTGGCTTCAGCAATGGCTCCCCCCAGAGGCATCTGCTTTATTTATTGCTTCTCCCCGGCTCCCTGCGGGCAGAGGGAAGTCCATTAGTGTGTTTGCAGACAGCCAGCTCTGAGCAGATGCAAGGCTTATTTGCAAACTGTCATTGCCCTGGCTTCCTCCAGAGACCTGCATGCTGGGCTCAGCCTTGTGGCTGCAAGAGCCACCTCCCCCAGGCAGACAGCCAGGCGGAGCCCGGGCCCTGATTTCCCAGAGTGCAGCGTCTTGGCTTGCAGTTGGAAAAATTAAATTAAATGCCACGAAGGAACCATAACGGCGCACTGGGCCATGTTGACAGTGGAGACTGAAGTTCTTTTTGTTGACAGGAGCTCCGTGGCTTAGCAGACATTAGGGGAGGTGTTGAGAGAGAGCGTGAAACGTCATGGGCCTGGGATACAGGTTCGAGTCCCAGTTGCACTGCTGAGTGTCTTGGTGACATTGAGCCATTGTTTACTGTCCTCTGGGCCTCCATTTCTAAGCTGCACAAGAAGCTCAGCCGGTCTTAGAATTCCTCCTAAGCTCTGACATTTCCTGAATTGAATTTTGAAAATGTTTTCTTCCTTCGGTCGTCAGAGACAGAATGGGGTGTTCAGGATGGCTCTGGAATTGCCTGGCCGTCAGGCTCCACGGAATAAGAGGCAGGCAGAAGCTGGGAGGCCGAGTGCTCAGTCTCAGCTGGCCGGATCATTTTGCTGTGTGACCTTGGGCAAGTCACTTCCCTTTCTCTGAGCCCATGTTCTCATTTGTTCAATGGAAATGAGAGATGAGTGCCCGAGTCTTGGTTCTGAGGTTGCATGAGGGTGAATGTGAAAGATCAGTGTGAATATGTAGTTAGTGGTGGGAGTGGTGGTTCTTCTTAAAGTGGTCGTTGTCATCATTTTCACACGAGCCTTACCCGGTCTAGGCACACACACTTGCCAGAGTAATTCAAGAATCTGCCCCTCCTGAGTACAGAGCCCAAGCAAGTCAGTTGAGCTAGGTACAGTGGAAGGCTGGTGCCTCTATTCAGAACAAAGAGCCCCCTTAATTTGTGCTGGCCCCATCCCACGCTGTCATAAACCCACCATTGATGTGTGTGTGTGTGTGTGTGTGTGTGTGTGTGTGTGTGTGTGTTTGGTGGAGAGACACACCACAGATATACACAAAAGCCTCTCCAGTTCTTTTCAACTGGGACAGGGGATGACACACGTTGGCAGGCAGAGGCTGATCTCTGTGTATCTAAGAGGAGTTGAGCCAGTCCGAGTATATCTAACAGGTCAAGCTCTGAAATGAAGAAGCAATAAGCCAGTGAAATGGTACTATCACCGAAACATGATTGATCAATTGAATTCTATCAGAGACAGTGGACAGTGAGATTAACTCAGGCCTGATAGGTTCAATGAGTTAAAGCATGATGTTCATTTCAGCTTCATTTCACCAGTCTTTGCTTGTGAAATTGGTCAATCAATAGAGGTTGAAGATCATATATATATATATATTGGGGACCATCTTATAGGGAATATAATCTTGGTGGCTGGCTCCTGGCTGGGGCAGCCTGCCCAGGGTAATGGAGACAGAACAGGGACTCCATCAGCGCCATCGAAATGGCCTGATATCTGCTCCAAATGAAAAGTATTTTTGGATCTCTGATGATTTATCTTTTTTTTTCCTCCCACTCACTTTGATCTATGACAAAACCCATACCCATCTTGGAGAAATATAGTGATTTCTCCTGAAAACATTTGTGCAATGATCAGATAGATACACTTCAAAATATGAACCTTTTTTTTTTTTAGTTATATTGTCCTTGGGAAAAAAAATAAAGAGTAATTTAAAAACTCAAGTGGGGGTAATGCAAAGGTATCAGAGTAAGTATTATTTTAAAGCCCAGTCATTTATTTATTTCTGCGTAGTGGGGGTGGGAGACAGACTGCTGTGTGTGTGAAAGCCGAAAGAAGGGATGCATACATGAGAAGTCCTTCCAGGTATAATTAAAACGAAGCCTTTAGCATTCTTTGATCTCATTTAAAAGCACAACTCGCAGAAACAAATCACCCTTTTGCTCCGAGTAATATTTCATTTGCTTCGGAAGAGTTTCAGTGTGGTGGTTAACATCCTTCCTAATTAGTGTGCCTCTCTCTCTGTAAGGTGGAGTAATTAGGTCCCACCATGTGAGGTAATGGACTTGGACAGTGTGGATTAGAGAGAACAGACTTGTCCTATGGCAATGCACAAGGTATTACTTCCTTCCTGCCTGTTCTCTGAGGTCATCTTCATTCCGTTAAGCATAAAGAAACCCCATCTCTTCATACCAACACCACGAGGGCTTCAATGATGCACTGTTGGTATATCAGACTATACCTTAGGCTCTGGGTAATGGACAGTGGTGCTGAACAGCCAGAGAGGGGAAAGAGCCTTGCCCAGGTCACTACTCTCCCACTACCCCTGTTCCTGCATTCTAAGCCTACTGAATTGTAGCCCTTTCCCACGCACCACGCTTTCTTCTGCTGCCAGGCCTTTGCGTATGCTGTCCCCTCTGGTTGAAATGCTCTTCCTCTTCTCTGTCGCTTTCTTTGGCTAACTCCTCGCTACTCATCCTTCAAACTGGGGCTTCATTTTTTGCAGGGGGGCCTTTCCAGATTGCCCTACCCCAGTCTGGATTTAGTGGAGTGATTTAGTGTAGGGTTAGGAGCAGACTCTGGAGCCAGAGTTCTTGGGTTTGGATTCCAGCTCCTTCATCTCTTTGCTCTGTGACATTGGGCATGTCACGTAACCTCTCTGTGCCTCAACTTCTTCATCTGCAAAAGGAGTGAGGACAAGTATAGACTTGACTGGGTTGCTGGGAGGACTAAGTAAGTAAGGTGCTTAGCAGAGTGCCTGGCACAGAGGAGCATAGGTAATGGTTGACTATTCTCATTTGGCTCCCAGGTGGGGTCTGCTTCTCAGACTCCCAGCACTGACTTTACTAGGCTGGAGTAATTCCCTTGTATACACCCTCCACTCTAGGGCAGGGGCGAGAAAGTCAGGCCCTCTGTAGCTCAGGTGCCAAGCACAGGTCCAGACACCCAGCAGGAGTTTGGTGCTTATTGCTCAGGAGTGAATAGACCCAGGAGCTTGGAACAGGAATGGGGGGGCCTGGTGTTTTCCTAGACCCACCTTTCCTCAGACCTGCCTTCTGGACCCAGTCAAATCCCTTTGCCATCCCCGAGTGTGTAGTCATAGGTCCCTCGGGGCCTTTCTTTCCCTGACAGCCTGGGATTCACTGGGTAACACACAACACAATCAGATTCACTCTGGTCGAACCTGAACGCATTTGGCAATTTTACAATTTCGCGTTTTCCTTCTCTAAGAAGAAAGATGGAGTGAAACTAATGGCGGAATAATGGCAGTTCCGATGGGACTTTCCTCCATGCCACTTCGATTTTTCTCAGTCTGCAGTTCCAGTTTAGGACGGGATTTATAAAAATCACCCGGGACATCGACTTTGGTTCTGGGCTACCATGGTAGCTCTGACTGCCCCCTGCGCGG
>JAAGEH010000226.1:11973377-12031705 GCA_011751065.1 Lasiurus cinereus
GTGTTTTGGCAGTTTATCATCTTCTTGTTTAAAATTTTATGAACTGCCTCAAATCTTTCTTAGAAGTAGGTAGAACATAAACCCTTAATTGTTTCCTCTTCTGGGATGGCTGATATAATAGAGGTCACCTCCCCCGAAAAGTTTTCTGCCAAGTTCTCTGATGATGATGCCAGAGACCATCCTACTGCTGTTTCCTTTGAATCATTCAGACCTGCAACCTCTCGAGGTCATTCATTCAGTCAGCACCTTTGATTAGCTTCTCCTGTGCTTGAGGTGAGTCAGACATGGGCTCTGTTCTCAAGGAGCTCATACTGTTAGCAGGGAAGGAAAGGAATAATACTGCTAGACAAAACTCATGTTTATTTAACACTTACTATGTGCCAGGTACTCTGCGAAGCATTTTACATGATCTTTGTTCAATTCTTTCATCAACTGTCGGTATCATTCTTGCTCCATTTTATAGGTGAAAAAGTTGAGGATTAGAGAGGTTAAGGAAGTTTCTCAAGTATCATAGGCTTGTGGGTTTGGGGTACCCAGGCTTCCATAGTGTGTTGTATGTCCATCATAGTATAGCTTTACTCTAAAACAGCGGTTCTCAACCTGTGGGTTGCAACCCCTTTGGGGGTCGAATGACCCTTTTACAGGGGTCACCTAAGACCATGGGAAAACACATATTTCCAATGGTCTTAGGAACCAAGACACTGCTCCTGGGTGTAGCAAAATGTAATTTACTGTTGTTATATTAAGACTGTTACCCATGCTACAACATGCTTCAAAACAAAAATTTCATTTATTTGTAATTAGGAATAAATATTTCACAATATATAATTACATATTGTTTTTGTGATTAATCACTATGCTTTAGTTATATTCAATTTGTAACAATGAAAATATATCCTGCATATCAGATATTTACATTATGATTCGTAACAGTAGCAAAATTACAGCTATGAAGTAGAAATGAAAATGATTTTATGCTTGGGGTCACCACAACATGAGAAACTGTATTAAAGGGTCGAGGCAGGTTCAGAACCACTGCCCTAAAACATGCTCAGAGGTGTGCAAATGCTCTGCCATGTATTTGCTGTGACCTTGAACAAGTGACTTATTATCTCTGTCAGTGTCCTCATCTATTAAATGGGGATTCTGAGAGGACGAGGTAGTGAAGGGACAGTTGAGGATTGAAGCGTAGCCTACTGGGGTGGTATTATGGGGTGACGGGAAGGGTGCCCCTGGCTGGAAGGGCAGATCACGGGGGACCCAGAGGCTTGGGCTGTGTCCTGGGGAAGCCTTGGAAGGGTTTTCCTGGTGAAAAGGATGACAACAGCTAACACTGTTTAGACATGACCTTGGTGCCAGTGACCCTGCCAGGCATCTTGCAGGGATTATCTCATTTAATCCTTACAAAAGCCTCAGGGATTGTCCCACATACCATTGTTCCCGGTTTACAGTGGAGGAAACACAGGACTTTGGTGTTAGTACTTGACCTGAAAGTAAAGGGAAGTACAGGGAGATCACTGGATCTTCAGGCCAGAGACCTAGGTACCAGTCCCAGCTGAGGCTCAGTTACTCAACCTCTCTGAGCCTCAGTTTTCTCATCTGTAAAATGGGTTAAGAATTCATATCTCACACAGTTGTTCTGAGGATCAGTGAAATGTAATGATGCAAAAATAACTTGGTTCAGTGCCTGGCTCTGAGCAGTGCTCCACGCAGAGTGAGGTCAGGGGCGCTTGGGGAATCCCGTGTCCCTCTCATCGCTGGCAGTACTTCTTTATTTTTAAAAAAAATTTTTTAAGTCTTTATTGTTCAGATTATTACAATTGTTCCTCTTTTTTCCTGCATAGCTCCCCTCCACCCAGCTCCCACCTCACCCTCTGCCCTTACCTCCCCCTCACTGTCTTCATCCATAGGTGTATGCTTTTGTCCAGTCTCTTTTCACATCCCCTACACTACTTCCTCCCAAGAATTGTCAGTCCACTCCCTTTCTATGCCCCTGATTCTGTTATATTCACCAGTTTATTCTGTTCATCAGATTTTTAACTCACTTGATTTTTAGATTCACTAGTTCATAGATATGTATTTGTTGTTCATAATTTTTATCTTTTACCTTTTTCTTCTTCCTCTTCTTAAAGAGTACCTTTCAGCATTTCATATAATACTGGTTTGGTGTTGATGAACTCCTTTAACTCTTTCTTATCTGTGAAGCTCTTTATCTGCCTTTCAATTCTGAATGATAGCTCGGCTGGGTAGAGTAATCTTGGTTGTAGGTTCTTGCTTTTCATCACTTTAAATATTTCTTGCCACTCCCATCTGGCCTGCATCGTTTCTGTTGAGAAATCAACTGACAATTGTATGGGTGCTCCCTTGTAGGTAATTAACTATTTTTCTCTTGCTGCTTTTAATATTCTCTCTTTGTCTTTTGTTCTTGGTGTTTTAATTATGATGTGTCTTGGTGTGGTCCTCTTTGGATTCCTTTTGTTTGGGGTTCTATGCATTTCCTGGACTTGTAAGTCTATTTCTTTCACCAGGTGGGGGAAGTTTTCAGTCATTATTTCTTCAAATAGGTTTTCAGTATCTTGTTTTCTCTCTTCTTCTGGCACCCCCATAATTCTGATGTTGATGTGTTTGAAGTTGTCCCAGAGACTCCTTACACTATCTTCAAATTTTTTAATTCTTTTTTATTTTCCAGTTGAATGTTTTTTACTTCTTTGTATTTCAAATCTTTGACTTAATTCTTGCATTTCTCTAGTCTGCTATTAGGTCTCTGTCTAATATTTTTTATTTCAGTCATTGTATGTTTAATTTCTAGTTGGTCCTTTTTCATATCCTCGAGGGTCTTACTAAATTTATCCATCTTTTCTAGGAAATTCTTGAAAAACCTTATAACTGTAGTTTTAAACTTTATATCCAGTTGTTTGCTTTTCTCCATTTCTTTTGTTTGTGATCTGTTTTTTTGTGTCCACATTTTTGCTGCTTCCCTGAATTGGTAGAATGGCTTTGTGTGCTAGGTGTTGTATATGGCCCAGTGGCTCAGCCTCCCCAGTTACCTGAGGTGGACTATCTTGATGCATCCCTTTGTGGACTGTGTGCACAGCCTTGTTGTAGTTAAGTCTTGATTGTTGTTGGTATCACTGGGAAGAATTGAACTCTAGGCCAATTGGCTGTGAGGATCAGCTGTTTCTACACTGAGAAAAGTTCTGTGCTGGAGACAGCTTTATGAGACAAGACTTGCAAAATTGCAAAAGCGTCTGTGCTCAACTTGGATGGGGCAGAGTCTCAGGGTTGAGTAGACAGCCTTGGCTTCCCATCAGCCCTGCCCTAGCAGGTCCCTATATCTCAGTGTTCCTCAGTAATCCCTGGAGTCCTCTCTGCGTACACTTGCACACGTGCCTCCAGACCTCTGCCTTTTGCGGCTCCCCTGAGTTTCCATGCGCTTCTCTCTTTTCCTGACAGTCCAGACTCCCCCAGTATGAGTATGGGACCCCAGGGTCTCACCCAGAACTGTGGTTCAGTGTAGTTGAGAGCTTCTGTTTCCCTCCTGTTAGAGAAAGCCAGCCAGGCACTCTACCACCCATCCTCTCTGCGCGCTTGTCTCCGTACCTCAGCTTTTTGCAACTCCTCTGAGTCTCCGTGTGCCCCTCTCTTTCCATCTAGTTGTAGAATTTCCACTCAGCCAGCTTTCCTGTGGTTCTGGATGATGTCCATTCTGTCTTTTAGCTGTAGTTTTGAAATTGTTGTGGGAGGCAGCAGTTTAGGTGTTCACCTATGCTGCCATCTTGGTTTCTCCCCGCTCTTCCTTCTTTGCTAGAGACAGAGGATATTCTCACAATTGTATGCAGGGCATTTTGCTAATATAGCCCCAGAATAAACACCCCATTTCCTTCCTTTTCTAACCCATAGTCATGCCTAGACCCTCCTACAGAGAAATTATAGAGCCACTATTGCCCTCAGCAAGCTTCTATTGCATCTGAAACAATTTCTTTCTTTCTTTCTTTCTTTTTTTAAAAAAATTAATCCTTATCCAAAGATATTTTTTCTCCATTGATTTTTAGAGAGAGTGGAAGGGAGGGAGGAGGGAGAAAGGAGAAACATCGACGTGAGAGAGACACACAGATTGGTTGCCTCTTGCATGCGCCCCAACTGGGGCTGGGGATCAAATCTGCAACTGAAGTATGTGCCCTGGACCAGGAATGGAACCCATGACCCTTTGGTCTGTGGGCTGATGCTCTAACCACTGAGAAACCAGCCAGGGCTGAAACAGTTCCTTAAAGCTGCAAATTATCCTGGTCTGAACTTGGCTGGTCTCTGCTTTATAACCTGCTTTTAAGCCATTGTCACCACCTGAGATCAACCCCAAGCTCCCTGGTTCCCTTTGACTCAAGCTGGGGATGTCCCAGGTCCACACCAGTTCAATCTTCCCAAACACACTGGCTGTAGATGGCAGTGGCGGGTGGCCTGCCAAGACCTGGCTCTGACTCCTCATTTGCAATGGGGGAGGCAAGGTGGGTGCCAGAGTCAGGGGGGAAGAAGCTGTGAACAGGTCTTCTGTGTGGAACCTGAAGGCCAGATCTGGAGAGGATCTTGGGCCCTGGGTTAAGGGCATGGGGATGTTGTAGTGCCTAAAAGCAATAATGGTGGGATCTGGGAGTTACTTTCACAACTTGAAAATGATTCAGGGCAAATACATCCCTGTGAAGATTTTTTCCTGTCTCTGACGCCCTCTCTGAAACCTCCCAACAACCCCACTCTCTTCACATGCCCATTCCTAAACCAAGTATTACGTAAAGGTAGGTTTGGGCAGACATTTAAGGGTAGAATGAACACTGGGAGGGAGAATCCCCTACAAAGACTGCACAAACTACCAAAATGGGAAAAGAGGGGAGGCCTGTTTAGTAGACAAAATCTAGGCTGATTTTGGAGGAGAAAACAGAAATGACTGACTCAGCTTCCTTAGTCTACTGATGGGGCTCCTGAGGCCCAGAGAGGGAGAGGAACTTGCTTGGACTCACTCAGCAAGTGAGGGCAGAGCAAGGGCTGGAATCCAGGTCTACTGGCTTCCAACCCTTTTCCCACTGGGCCCTGCCACTGCCCTGCCGTGCTGAGGAGTGACTGCGAGGATGAAGGAGGCTCTGAGATGGCTCCAGGTCCAGCTTCAGCGGGGCTGTGTGGAGAAATGGTTCTCGGAGATGGATGGGGGCTGTCTGTGGCTGCAGCTTCCTTTCCTGGGGCTCCTAGGCCTCCAACAGGGGTTGCATCCCAGTGACCATGATGCCAGAAGGGATTATGGAGGTTCCTATTTGTTTTTATTCCCCCCTCCCCTTCCCCTTCCAGCGAACAGCTGCAGACATAAAGTACATGATGATTTTTAAAGAAACAAACCAGAACCCTCCAAGAAAAATGCAAAACCCTGGAATCTGCTGTGCTCTGAAGAAAATGCAATGGGTTTATGATCTTTTAAGACACACAGGAGACAGCTTTCTTTTGACAGATGGGAATCTGAGGCTATTTTGCTTCCTCCCCCTTTTCGTGACCAGACCTGATTGTGTAAAGCTTTTAGCTCCAAAGCCGGGTTGTGAATAACATTGGTTTAACCTGAAATTTAAAGCCAGCATTTCTTCGCTCCCTGAGACGGGTTTTCCTGCCCCTTGCTCCCCTGAAGCTAGCTTCCAGAATGTTAATTCTGACAGCCATGGTTGACTAAGCCCAGCACTGGGTCTATTACATATTATTTGATTTGGAGTAGGAAGAAAAAAAAAAAAGATTTAAAGATACCACACCCCTTATATACCTTTGTACTTCGGCCTATGTCTGTCCTTGTATTTAAGCACAGCATTCACATTGAGAGCTCAGATTTTTCTCCCCAGAATAAAATGGGCGTTTCCGTAGCCTGTCTCCAAGACCACATTCCCCGGTGAAGGCAGGCAGCATCTTTGCGGCACAGATGAGACACACTCCGCCAGCTTCCACTGCAGGCCTGGAGGGGCAGCCCTGCCTTCGTGCTGGGGGACGATTTTCGTAGTTGTCTCTGAGCATGATCTGTTTGTGCACCCACTGTGTGCAGCACCCACTGTGTGCAGCACCCAGAGGCCCATCAGCTCTGTCCCTGGCCTGAGAACCAGGAGTCTTTTTGTCAGAATATTTATGTTAGGTTGGCACATTTGCCCTCACCGGTCTGATTATTTCCCAATGAACTGTTGCCTCTTCTACCGGCCATACCTCCATGGGGACCAGGGCTGGGCCAGGTTTTGCCCGTCACTCTATGCCTAGCATGGGCACAGTGCCTGCTCACTAAGATTGGTTGAAGGAGTAAGGGATGAATGAATGCGGTCAGACAGAGGGATCCTGACATTTGCAGACCAGACCTGTGGAGTGAAGGTGGTTGTCACACGTATTACTAATTTGTTCACTTTTCCCCCCATTTTTCCCCCAGAAATACTCCCTGTGGAGAAGACAGAGATGAATTAACTGTGGTTCCCCTCCCCTCTATCCCCCGCCACGGTAGCTGATAGTGCAGAGTGAAAGTGAAGGGTCTAGGGAGAAAGTGGTTAGAGGGAAAAGCAGCTGGAACACGAAGGAAGGCGTGCTGGAGGAGGCGACATGTGTGTTGCAGGCTGTGTCTGTCCTGGTAACACTGTGTACGTTAATGAGGACTGGTTTACCTCTCCTGCGGGCACGGTGGATCACCTGTGGCTGACAGGCAGACTCCACGCATCACCTTCAAATGCTCACAGATGGAAAATTCATGTGGCCAGCCCCTAGCCTTTCTGAAGAGGAGACTTGGGAGCAGGCATTAGAAAGCATGGCTTGATCCAAAGTAACTAGTGATTCAGGCCCAGGGACTGAGAAATGTGAAGGGGGATTGTCTCCCTCCCCCCCTCCCGTGGCTCTCACTGTTCTCCCAGCAAGGCCTCGGGTCCTCTGGGAGGGAAGGTCTCCAGGACTGCCTGGCCAGAGTCTCCTGGGGTCTCTTCCCCTTACTCCTTCTTTTCCTCTTATCTCCTCTCATCTCCAGGCCTTTAGACAGCTGTCTCCCTGCCTGGCACACTCTCCCCACCCCTTCCCTCTTTGCCCTATTGACCCCTCATCCTCCTCTCTCGGTTCAAGCATGATGCCCCGTTGGAAGGCTTCCCCGCCTGCTTCCCCATTGTAAAAGGTCCCACGTAAATATTTCCAGAGACCTTTTCTACTTAGCAGTCGTCACAGTTGTAGTCATAGATCTGTTTGTGTGAGGACTTGTGGGCTGCCCTTTGTAGATTGGAAAGAGGGCCTTTCTTGGTCATCACTGTACCCTCTGTGATTAATATTTCTGTTTTTAGTATTGCCTGGCACAGAGTAAACACTTTGTCAATATTTGTTAAATGGAGGAATAAGTGCGTATGTGTTTAGGAGTGTCTGAAGTATTCTTCAGGAATGACAGGCCTTAGGCATCCGTGAAAAGTGACCTGGTGGGTGTCCTCCACCTTCTCAGTAGAAAAAGCAAAGGGGAGGTGCTTGCGGGGCGAGAGCAGCAAGAGCCAGCACCGTCAGGGTGAATGCCTGGAGAGCTGGCTCTTCCTAGCCAATTGGAGTGCCTGTGTCGGTTGCCAAGACAGCCTAGACACTCTCCCAGCGCTGGGCGCCATGGCTGACGTTCAGAAAGCCAGAGCAGGGAGCAGCAAGTCTTGTTGCTGGAAGGTTCAGGGCAGGTCCCAGCACAGCTGCCTCTTCTTGGCGTGTGGGGGGCATCCTGGGGAACGGGCCTCCAGGACCCCAGGGCATGCACTTGAGTTGGCCTATGCTGAGTCTGTATTCTGTGTGGGGCTCTACTCAGTGACCAGACAGTGACCTTGCACACAGGAACCCTCAGCTGAGCCTCCCTTTCCGAGCCTCCTCAGTGGAGGCAAAGCTCCATCTTTCCTAGACTCAGAGCTTTGCAAGAGCCAGTCCGTGGACATCATGGGAGAGGGGTCAAGCCTGAAGACATCTGTGGGAGGATGGCCTGGTGGGCAGGGAGAGGCCTCCTGGAGGGGCAGAGTTGGGGCACGTCTGATGGGGAAGCCCCAGGGGGAGAGAAGAGATGGGCACTGCCCAACTGGGGCAGGTGAGGCTTTGGTGAGAGTTGCCAGGAGCTGGCTGAAAGGAAGGAGCCTTCATTAGGAGTTTTAGCCCTGGCTGGCAGGATGGGGAATGGAGAGAGGGGGGAATGTAAGGGAAGTTGGTAGATGGAGACCACTCTCAAGTAGATATGGTCTCTCTGACATGGAGAAATTTGGTGGGAACACTGTTGGGCTGAGGCCAAGGTCAAGCTTCAGTAAGAGTGGCTGAGGCCAAGATGACTGGCCAGAGCAATAGCTAAGTAGGAGCACGTGGAGTCTTCTTCCATTGTGAGTGAGTGTGTGTGTGTGTGTGTGTGTGTGTGTGTACATGTGCACACTCACACAGCACCTCTGACAATAGGGTCATTTGGTGGATGCCAACTAATGGGAGAACATGCTGGGCAGGCACAGACTGGGCCTTGAGCTCCCTATCCTGCTAGTCTTGGTGCTCATGGGGATGGGCCATTATAGGAGAAGGGGTGTCATGACATTGATGAGGATGATGTCCTGTGGGCAGGGCAAGAACCCAGCCTATAGTATCCTCTTTGGTCAAAGTTAATCTGGGCTCCATTTTCTCAGGGTTTTCATGAGCCACCTGTGAAGGCTCCTCTTAGAGAAGCTGCTGAGGTGCTCTGAGCTGCCAGTCTATCCAGGGAAACTCATGTGAACCCCAAACTGGTGTCTTTGTTCAAATGTCAAATCCTATGTCGGACTTGCCCCCAGAGAGGACAGCTGGGGAAATGCCAACTTTGGGAAACATCTCAGTGACACAGTATCCCTTGGTTTGACCTCATTCCTCACATAGGTGTGTTTTGACACGATGAACGAAGTCTAGGTCAGCAGTGTGCTGGCAGGGAGCAGGGAGGGGGCGGTAGGGCAAGCGAGGCCTTCTGTAAGAAGGCACCTGTCAGGGAGTGCTCTGACGCATGCAGAGGCAGAGGCAGAGGCTGTTCCTCTGGGCCTAGCTCCCAGCAGCATCTCTCATCAGCCCAACATTGAGCAACGTGGTCCTAGAGGCCTGGGGAATGATGGCCCCGAGGCCGTTTCCTCCTGGAAATGGTGGCTTCCTTATTTTCTCTCATTTTGAACAGTTCAAGCCCCAGGCTCACAAGAGATATTCCATTCCATTTCCTCTTTTTGGATAATTCATAATATTTTCATTGACATGTAGGCATCATCACCAGAGACTATTACAGTGTGAAGAGCAAACAACAATAAAGAACACACAGAGAATTTAATCCTGTACTTTCTTCTTAATTTGCATTTTTGAATAGACAATATATTTAAAATTCTGCAACAAAACAAAACAAAACAAACATGCTATGAAGAATTCTCCCTCCCCCTTGTTCACCCTCACTTAGTTTCTCCTTCTGAGTGGGTAACCACTCTGAATGTTTTTCCTGTTTCCTCCCAGGGTTCCTTTGTGTGTGTGCGTGTGTGCATTTTATATGCATTATAATATGTATACGCATTATGTAGAACATATTGTATATGTATATTAATATATATTATATAATCATATAATTATATCTTATTAATAGATAGATGACATATATTAATATATGTATATTATATATAAGTGTATAATGCATTATATAAAACGTTATATAGAATGCATACAAAATTTCGTTTTCTCCAATTTTACACAATAGGTTGTAACTCTACATGCTGTACTTTTCTGCGCTTATTTATTTTTCATGTAATAATGTATCTTGACGTTCTTTCCACATCAATTCACAAAGGACATCCTCTTTCCTCTTTGCAGCCACACAGTCTTCAACGGTGTGGCCACACCATGACTTAGTTAACCAGCCCCTACAACATAAAACTTTGGGTTGTTTCCAGTCTTTTGCTACTGGAACTGAACCTATGTCACTTCCCATATGTATAAGTCCAACGGTAAAATAAATCCCCAGAGGAGCAGTTGCTCTATCAAAGGGAGTGTGCACTTGTGGTCTTGAGAGATTTTTGTCAAAGTGTCCATCATAGGTGTGTGACCAATACGCTTCCACCAGAATGAATGAGGGTATCTGTTTCCCTAACAGCTTTCCTAACAGTGTTTTATTGATTGGTCACATGAAGTAGTGGCAAATGATCCGGGAAAGGGTGTGAACTCTGGGACAAAACTGTACCTCACGGGGGAATGTCAGTGCAAGAGTGAGAGTGGCACCTGCTGATTAAGCTTCTGGTCAACCTGAGATCCAGTCCCCCGACAAATCACTCAATCTCTTTAGACCTCAGTTTTCTCATCTGAAAAAATGGGAAAATCATACTGTCTTCACTGGGGTCATAGTGAGGATTAGGTAAGAGGGTGCATGTGAAAAAGGCTTTCTTCGCACAGTGCCGGGCACGTGGCTGTGGAAGGCTGGCAGTGCACTAACCAGCAGGTTGACTTTGGCCAGGACCCCTTTGTCTACTTCTGAGCTCAAGGATCTCTTAGGGGCTCTTCCCCGTCTCAGGGTCTGCCATGTCTTTCTTCAGCAACTTGTGTAAGCCGCACTCATCCTTCCTCTCTCATGCTCATCAAAGGTATTCAGGAGTCTCCGGTGCCAAACGGTCACTCACTGCCGGGCAGAGATTTCCTCCGGAAGCAGATGCGGGGAGACCTGTTCACGCAGCAGCAGCTGGAGGTGCTGGACCGCGTGTTTGAGAGGCAGCACTACTCGGACATCTTCACCACCACAGAGCCCATCAAGCCTGAGCAGGTATGCTCCGCGACTCACACTGCCTGCCACACCTCTACCCAAATGCAGGCCTGGGTGTCCTCCCCAGCCGCCTGGCTGCGTGTAGGTGGGAACGCCAAGTTCTACTCAGAAGTGACTTCTCCTTGTTCTCAGCCAAACTTGGCTGGTCACAGCTTCCCACGGGGTCAAGAGGACGTGTTCGAGGCTCTGGCAACTTCTTGCCCTGGTGCCTGTGTCTTTCCTGCCAGCCAGGAGGGAATGAGGCTTGTCTGGCTGCTCTGCCATTGCTGAATGGCGGCCTTTCCCAGGGGGTTGTAATGATCTTTAGGGCCACTTGAGGTGGTCTTGGGTCATTACCCTGTCAGGGTGAAGGTAGAAACCCTTAGCACTCTACAGCCATATTATGGTGGGCATCCACTGTCAGCCCTCTTGTCAGGTTGCCCTATCATGTTTTTAGAGGCTGGATCCAAGAATCTGGAAATGAAGAAGTGTCTCAGTGGACAAATGACTCATTTCATGAGTCATTTGCAAGAGAGGGAAGGAAGCAGGAGGAGGCCCCTTGCTGAGCAGCCCCCCTGCTCTGCCCTGGAGGGAAGCAGTCTCTGCTTATGGTCACAGAGATGGGACCAGAAAGGGTTTGCCCAGTGAGAGGCTCTTGGGCTTGGTTAAGGTCCAGATTCAATTCAGGAGACTAGTCCCTGATGCCCAGGCTAGGCTAGGCTCTGGGCTGGTTTCCTCGCTGGCACATGCCATTCAGACATGACCCCTGCCTGCTGAGAGCTCCCACATGGTGGGCATGTCAGAGAGACCTCTGAGCAGTGACATTCTCAGAACTTTTCCATCTGGTACTGGTGGTAAGGACTGGCCGTGCTGAGCTTTCTCTACCTGCTAATTAGATGATGCTTCTGAAATTTTTGGAAAGACCCATTCAAAATCACATAGACTGTGTGCACAAGTTCCGTGGGAAGGAGAGGTGCCAGAGGTGGCCTTGGTGATGAGGAGTGTGCAAGGCCTCAGGGCCACCATCCTATGACAGTTTGGCCACCTCTCAGTGTTTCCTAGGAGGGCTCAGGGCTCTCACAGATCATCTATAAACTTTGTTTTCAGATGGGGAAACCAAAGCCCAGAGAGGCAAAGAGACTTGCCTAAGACCACACAGCAAGTCGTATCTTCACTTCACAAACAGTGATGAGCATCTACTATGTGCATGGTACAGAGCCAAATACTAGAGGTACATTCATGAATGAGACAGGCTTTGGACCTGCCCTTAGGGAGTCTACAGATGTGTGGAAGAATCACACTAGAATAACCCAAAGAGTTGTGGGATTATAGATGTGCTAGGTGCTGAGGAAGGAATGTCTGAGGTTCTTCAAAAGCATAAAGCAGAGATTGAGCTGGCTTGAAGGGGGAATGCATTTATGCTGAGCCCTGAAGGGGTTGGGCTGAATTAGGAGAAGGGACATGGGTGTGGGAGGTTGTGTCTGGCAGAAGGAAGAGCAAGTGCCACGGCCCTGGGGGAAGAGAGAGAGGGGAAGGAGTAAAGAACAGAAAGAAATACAGAGGCTGTACTTTAGGGGTTGGGTTACCAAGAAGGGTGGGAGGTGGTGTTGGAGAGATGGGTTTACTCAAATAGGCTGTGATCAGGGTTTTGGTCTTTCTCCTACAGGTGGAGTAAAGTCTCCCCCTTTCCCTCTGGGAAGGACCGTTGCATGGGCTGGCAGACTTGAGCCCCCACACTTTAGCTGCTGGGTTGTAGGGAGAAGTGTCTGTTTCCATCACAAACAGCCTCTCCCACTGCCCAGAGCCCTTCTGAAATATAGCCAAAGCCACATCTCATCTGACACAGTCAGGAAAATATTTTTAGATGAAGCCTCCCATTCCCTCCAAAATCTGGGAGGAAATTTACCTTCCAACCATTGATAAGAGTACATAGTTTTAGGGCTTGCAAGCTTTCACCCTCTACCTTAAGAGGTCCAGGGCAGGCACAGGGTTTGTGTGAGGTCTTCCAGTCAGTGAGTGGTGAGGAGCAAGGGCCCTGGCACAAAGCCTCTAGCATGCCTGCACCAGCCTTCCAGTAGCCCTTATGTTCTCAGTGAAGACATTCCATCTCAGCGACTGCTTCCCTCTGTGTTTCCCATGATCCTCCCTGACACTCAGAATCGGAATCGTAGTTCATTTGGTTTAGAATGCCCAGAAAAACGGGGCAGAGACGACAAGGCTTCCTAATGGGGAGGAGTCCATCCATGTATCTGTTCTTCCACTGCCTTGCTCAGACACGCATGTGCTCATTAGCCAACATAGCTCTTGCTTGCCAGGCTGTGAGCCTGGCACAGTGTCAGGCACCCAAGGGAGAGAGGATAAATCAGGCACCAGCTCCCAAGGGTAATATGATGGATTCAGACTCTGCAAGGCAAGGGAGAAGGTTCTGTAGCCCTGATGAATGGAGACAGTGCCTGAGCGAGGAGCACCAAGGGGGATGTTACGGAGGAGGTGTTGGGGGACAGGTGGCGAGGCCCCTGCAGAGATGGGCTATGCTGGAAAGGAGACCTGAATTACAAACATCGTGAGGGCTGTTTCTAACAGTCTGGCTGTGTGGTGTCCTTCAGAAGGAGCGGACACGGCTGCAGGCCTGTCTCTGACTGTGTGGGCTGAGGCGGGGCCTGCAGGTGCACCTTGTGGTGGGATAATGACTGACTCAGGGCTTTCTGGTTAATCTGCTTCACCTCCCGGTAATGTGCGGTAATGAGGAGAGATGGAAGGTGAGGCTGCAGGGCTGCCGGGCACACACACAGGCACTGGACTATGAATGACATACCCTCGCTCCCGATTCCCAATCACTTTGGACAAATGATGGTCTGAACGAGGGGCTGCAGGCTGGGAAGGCAGGCATGTCAAGGGTACAGGTTCCCTGAACCCTCCCCCGCCCCAGGCTTGTGTTTGCCTTGCCTGGTGAGCCCCTGAGCAGGCAAGGAAGGGGGCCTGGAGCTCAGGCCCCTAAGCTGGTCCCTTCACTGGTGAGCGGAACCGCCAGTGGCCTAGGTACGGGCCTTGCTGTCAGCTTCCTCCAGTGAGCAGCCTGCTGGGGAAGAAAGAGCATTTGTTGGCCTTGGAGTTGGAGTTTGACTGGAGGCCTGGCTCTGTCCTAGTGGACAAGTTGTTTTTCCTCTGGAATTCAGTGTCCATATCTGCAGCAGCAGTCCTTGTGACTTTGATGACAAGAACCGCGGCTGCAGTAACAATCACAACAGCGATCTTCCTCACCAATGCATGATACTGTGCAGTTTTCAAAGATCCTCCTCATCCCTTCTCTCGCTGGACTCTCTTAGCAGGAAGTGCCTGCTAAGCAGGCTGGGCAAGACTGGTGAGCCCCCTTTTACAGACTGGAACATTCTTTTCAGCACATTCATCCCATGTCCAGGCCCAGGAGGCTTCTGGGACTTGTGGAGGCCACAGAGCTAGAATTTGACCTCAGGATGTTCAGCTTTCATCCCATGTAAGACATCGTGCCTTCTGTCTTCATGTTCCCTAAAGATTTTAGATGCCAGTTTTCTGATTGGCTGGTTTTCAGCATTGGCCTTTTGCAGTCAGCGTTCACTTGTTATTCCAGAACCTTCAGAGACTTGCCATGGGCTTGGGTGGTCAAATCCTCCTGGAACTCACCCACCCAAATGCCCCTTGGAAGAACCTTCTTCGGGGCCAAGTGGGGGTCCTGCCAGTTCCTTCCGTGAGCTCAGAGCCCACCCTCACCTTGCTGCCTTTCCCGCCAAGATCTATCCTGAGTGTCTGGGCCCGGGCTTCTCACGTTTACGGGGGAACTGAGTAAACCCTTGACCTGGCTGGAAGGGGTTAATGCGTACACACTCCTGGGGCAATGAAACACTTCCTTTCCTAAATGGTTATTGAGAAAGCAATTGTGTTCTCCCTACGTGTGGAGTGTGGAGCGAGTAAAAATCACCTTGGAGGAGAAGAGAGGGGGAAAAAGTTAACAACTGCTGGTGGCGCCATGCCTGTGCATGCGTGTTTCTGTTTCGCACAGTGAGATCTGTTTCAGTAAAACTCGAGTTGATGCTGCCGTGGGCGCCGTGCTCCTGGAGGAAGCCTGTCCCTCCTCCGGCCTCGCAGGAAGGCTGCCACCGCGCACAGCCTGCCGTATTTACTCTCGGCAGACTATTAACCAACACCAGGCTATTAATCTGGCTTTTGAGCCTTCACTAAAGCCCATAAAAGCTCACAGTTGTCAAATGGAGTTCATTTTAATTTCCTTTCAATCACAGTAAATTATTCAGGTGATAAATCAGCTGGAGCAGCCTCCTGGCTGTAATAGAAACCCTAATTCCTGGCTAATTATCCAGCCCATTGCTGCCAACAGATCAATACGGGCACAAAATGGAACGGGCCCAGGGCCCCTCCCTCCCATTGGGCCAGAGACAGAAAGACAGCTGGGGAAGCAGGACGTGCTGCTGACCTCCCGGGAAGTTCAAAGGTCACGGGGGGTTAAATTGGGAGATGGCCTGTCCCTTGTCTAGCAGAGAAAGCCACCAGAATTGCCTTCTGCTCTCATTTGCAGTGGGATTTCCCTGGACTGGTAGGCTTGGGCGAGCATTGCCGACTCCTGTGGGCTTCCTGCTGCCAGGAAGGGGCTGGGTTGTGTTTTTGAACAGGATGAGTTTGGTCCTTGGGGATGGCCTTGAGCACCTACCTACCTGAGTCAGAAAAAGGGCTGGGACTGTCCTGTCTCTGCTGCTTGCTTTGGGATCTCTATTCCCCACATAAGAGCCCCTCAGGGTTTCCTCCAACTTGAAACCCAACCTCAGCCCTTTATTCCCACCATAACCCTTCACGTCCCTCTGCCTGCCCACAAGATGCTTTAGCTGCGGTGGACCTGACCTCTCACTGCCGTATATGGGCCGGGCTTCTCCTTTGTTTGAAGGGCCACAGACTATGAGCTGGCACACACATGGCGCGTACGCACATACACTCACCCAGCCGCAAGAATGCAGCCTTTCTAATAGCCCAGCTTACATTATAAACATCACAGATAATCAGGAGTAGCCATTCCTAGATTTTTCAGTTTGATGCTCCAGAAAGATATGCTACTACTTAGGGGATTTGTGACTTCCTGCCACCCAGGGTACCTGTAGGAAAACCCTCCCCCCACTCCCCAGTTGGAGAAGCTTCTATCTATAGGCATACACTTTACCATCAACTCAATTCCATCAACTCAGCTCTGGTGAGAAGGAGAATTTAATGGTTTGCATTTGACTTCTCTGATTTGACTTCTCCTGATGTGCAGGGACTTGGGTACTGAAGGGAAGAAGAGTCAAATGTTTTAGAGATGAAAGAAGCAGGTGGCTCACCTACCTAGTTGCAGATGGAGAAAATGGAACTGAGTGGGGTCATGGCTGGGCCTTTTCCTGGGAAGCAGGCACTGTCTGATCTAGTGGCCATTTGGAAGTCTGATAACCTGGAGGAGGACTTCTGATCCCAAGGCACAGGGGTGCAGCCCAGAGGTAAACATGGCCCAGTGAATGTCCTCGGCTCTGACTAGTCAGATGAGTGACTTCTCCCACTCAGGTGTGCAGGAGGCAGCTGATCTAGTAGCAGGGAGAAGGTTGAAGTTCTTTTTCCAGTTCTTCCCAGCATGAGAGGGGAGGTGGAGGCCCCCTCTTTCTGAGCTGGGATGCTTAGACAACATTTGATTTGGATGCCATCTTGCCTTCGGAAAGAGATCATGGCAATGCTGGAATTCTTGCTCCCTAGATCTCTAGAGGTACTGACTGTCTCTAGACCAGCCATACTCCCCTGTCCTTCTACTGTCATCATCTCAAAGTGACGCAAGGTTGAAAATTACCTAGGCCTTCTTTACTTTCTCTGCTGACCAGAGTCTTATCTAGGGGTGCCTACTTCTTCTTATAGAGCTCTAAAACTTTTTCTAATCAACAGAATATTGTTAGTATTTTTGTCTTCCCGAAAAAAAATCACTGTGCCAGATTTGGAAGACGGGGGAATATTTAAGGGAACACTGGGCAAGTTCCTTCCCAGTGTAAAAGCCTAGGATGGATTCCTGGGCTTTGGTGACGGCTCCTGGGATGGCCATTTTTCTCTGGGTCATGGTTTCTGCTTTTGGGGTAGGGGATGAGACTGGTCATCCTTGAGATCCATTCTAGATCACACATTCTGTAAGAGATAAAACAAATCGGAACGCCATTTCTTGTTTTTATTTTGACTTGTTTACAATTTTTCCTCCTGTCTGTTCTACTCTTTTAGATGACAGGCAAATTCTGTGTATGTGAGATTTAAAGATTACGAGTGAACTGTCAAAGAGCTGCCTGTGCTCTGCTTGGATGTTCTCTCATTCATTTATTCATTCATTCACCCAAGAAATTTTTACAGATATATTAGTGACACTGCCCACCTGTGCTGTGCCATGTGGCCTAACGTAAGAGGAATGGATACAGCCAAAAATACTGTGTGAAATTTGACCTTTGAATAGAGATATTTCCCCCTGAACAAGGTTAACCAGTTTTTGCAATAAACAAAGGACAATAGAACAGGCAATTTCAGTTTTACAGTTTGTTTGTTTTGAGAGTACACTAGAAGTTTGGCTTAAGAAATATGGCTATTCCCAAAGCTCTTTAAAAACTCCAAGCCTTTATTATTTTGTAAATTACAAAAAAAAAAAAAAGGGAACATAGGTTTCTGGTTTTGATAACAAGGTCTGAATACGTGGATACTCCCCTCCCATCTCAAACAATAGAAATACTAGATCAAATGTAACAATAAATTATTTTGATATATCAGAGGTTTAAATAAAAAGAGGGAAATCCTCAGAAGGTAGGGATTAAGAACGAGCTCAGAGCCAGAATTTTAAGTGTATGACCTGTGGTCCCAGTGGTCCAGGGCACTGGTCCTGCATATAGTTCCTCGTGAACAGGTTTGATGCTGTGTTGAGACAAAAGATAGGGGCTTAGACTTATGTGATATGGGAGTTGGAACCTGAGCTTCTGCAAAAAACTTGAAACCTGGAAGGACTAACCTCTCCATGGAATAAGTGCTAGGCACTTCACATACAGGCTGGGGAGGCATGGGACTCAGAGTGGAACAAAAGTTTCCCATGGGAAGCTAAAATCGCAAGCAATGGACACAGCGTGGTATCTTACTTTATATCATTCACAAGATACGCAAGAAAATAAATTAATATGAAACTAGGCTCATATTTCTTGAGATGCCTAGTAAAAGCACATGAAAAACTCTCATCTGGATCCTTCCACAATCCAATAAGTACAGATGATAACTACTGAAGGTGAGCTCACAGATAAAAACTTGGAAACAAGGGCAAGTTAGGAGACATAACAGGAAAATCAGTTCTTCAAGAACCTAAAATAGCAATCTGAAAGAGACTACAGATATGACTAAAGAAATGACTAAAGATATGAAAAAAGGACTAGCGACATTACAAAAGAATAAAACGTCATGAAAAAAGGATAATCAAGTTAGAACAAAACAAATTTCTAGAAATAAACATTTTAGTTATCAGAATTTTAAAAATTCAACTTATTTCTTTTAATACCAGATAAGACACAATTGAATAGAAAATCAGTGATTTGAACCCCACTGGTGTGGCTCAGTGGTTGAGTGCCGACCTATGAATCAGGAGGTCAGGTTTGATTCCTGCTCGGGGCACATGCCTGAGTTGTGGGCTCAATACCTGATCTATGATTCTCTCTCACCACTGATGTTTCTATCTCTTTCCTTCTCCATTCTTCTCTGAAATCAATAAAAATATATTTAAAGAAAAGAAAACCAGTGATTTGATAGACAGAGCTGAAGAAATTGCCAGGAATGCAGCACAGAAATCCAGACTTAGGAAATATGAAAGAAAGGGTAAGAGATAAAACAAAATTTCATGAGAGGGTCCAACATATTATATAATTGTTACTCTTGGTGGGGGAGGGAGAAAAATTTGTAGAACACAGTTGTTGCAAGACATGTATCATTACGTTGAACAGACATTCTGAATCCCAAGCAAGTTAAATAAAATAATGCAAATCTAGGCAAAACTGCAGTGAAAGTGAACATCAGAGACAAAGAGAAAACTATAGAAGCAATAAGAGAGAAAGTGTAACTTTTAGATTGACAGTTACTTTTAAAACATCAACAGAAGCCAGAAGACACTAGAAAATATCTTCACATGTTAAGAGATATACTCAGGTAAATGATCATTTAAGAGAGAAGTTAAATAAAGACATTTTGAGACAAAAATGCAGAGTTTACTACTCACAGACTTGTGCTGAACAGCTAAATAATGAACTCCAATAAGAAGGCTGAGAGACTTCTAGTTTCAGCTCTGACATATGAAGAAATTGGAAGTTGTCACTCACATATTTACAATAGGAAATAAAGCTGAGCAAACTGAAAATCAACTTTTCTTGACCCTTCAGGGAAGTGAGATTGCAGGACAAACAGCTGCTGCAAGATCTGGAGAGACAGGAGAATACAAAGAGTAATAGCTGAGATCTGTCAGATGAATATAAAACCTTATACTAAAGGCCTATTTACCTTGGTTCCTATAATCCAATATATCATGTCCAGCTTTCAACAAAAAGTTAGGCAAGAAAAAGCACAGTCTAAAGAGACAAAGTAAGCATCAGAACTATACTCAGCTATGGCACAAATTTTAGAACTATTAAGCATGGAATTTAAAATAACTGTGATTGATATATGGCATGAAAGAACAGATGGCTACTGTAAGCCGAAATATGGAAACCTTAAGAAAATCAGAAGGAGATGCTAGAAATAAAAAGCACAGTAACAAAGAAAGTGACTTTGATGGATTCACCAGTAGATTATAGTCAAGTAGACTTGAAGGTATGTTCAATAGATTGTTCCTAAATTAAAATGTAAATAGAAAAAAAGAATGAAAAAACAAAATCAAAACCACTTCCAGAATATTCAAGAATTGTGGGATAATTTTAAAGGGAGTAACATAGGCATAATTGAAATACCAGAAAGAGAAGACAAAATGAAGAAAAATATTTGAAAGAGCTGAGAACTTTTCAAAATTAATGACAGATACCAAGCCACAAACTCGGGGAACTCAGAGAATGTTACAGATGCAGGAGCTTAGGAAGTATCAAGATATTAGATATCTACATCTATGCTATGCAAACATCAGAAAACCAAAGACAGAGAAAATCTTGAAAAAAGCCAAAGGGGGAAAACTACCTTACTTTTAGAAGAATAAGGAGAAGAATCACAGTGGATTTCATGTCAGAAACCAAGCAGACAAGAAGAGAGTGAAGTTGCCTGCTTGGTGTGGCTCAGTGGTTGAGCATCAACCAATGAGCCAGGAAGTCACAGTTCGATGCCCGGTCAGGGCACATGCCCAGGTTGTGGGTTTGATCCCCAGTGCGGGGCATGCAGGTGGCAGCTGATTAATATTTCTATCTCTCTCTCCCTCTCCCTTTCTCTCTGAAACCAATAAAATTATATTAAAAGAAACAAAAAATAAGAGAGTAAAGTGAAATACTTAAAGCATTGAAAGAACCCCCCCCCCCCCCCGCCCCCAACCTCACCACCACCAACCTAGAATTCTACATCTTGGAGAAATAATCCTCTAAATGTGAAGGAGAAATAAAAGACTTTCTCGGTCAAACAAAAATTGAGTGAATTCATGACCAGCAAACTTGTCTTGCAAGAAATGTTTAAAAGTATAGTTCTTTAGGGAAAATAATAGTATGTCAGAAGCAGATCTACAAAAAGAAAGGAGGGGAAACAGAGAAGGAGTAAATGAAGGTAAAATAAATCCTTCGATTTTTCTTACTCTTAACTGACCTAAAAGATAACTATTTAAAATTATAATAGTCACAGTGTATGGGGTGATCATAACATGTGGGTAAGTGAAATGAATGACAGCAATGCCACAAGGAAACGGAAGAGCAGGATAGTTTTACTCACTTGTAGCAAGTAGAGGAGATGGGATTCATAGCCACAGCTCTGCTGCTGCCAAGTGGGGCTTAGCCATTGCTTATATATAGTACTTGGTGTACCAATCACACATTGATTTCAGTTAGCTACACTTATCTGGGTTGGGAATCTGTCAAGCCCATCCTGTTTGCAGCTGGTCTGTGCTACATGTTCACATTTAGCAAAACAGCATTTAGTAAGAATGGCCAAGACCTCGAGACTCTTGTCCTATCTAACACTTTTAGAAGACACACATAATTCCAGGGTTGGGGTCATGGAATTGGTGATGCTATTATTTCAGGCAACCAAGAAGGCAGATAACTTCATCCCCCGTTGTAAGTTTTGGGGGTTCATGGTAAGACCCATCTCATCAGGAAGAAGGTGTGGAAGGAGAAGGATGAGAGGTTGTGCTCAAAAGGATCATAGGGGTTGGAGGTCCTGGAGGTGGGCCTATTCTAAAAGACAGGATAAGTTCCTACGTGTGGCCCTTGATGGGGAACTATATCTTCAAACATTTTTTGCAGGACAGGTTTGCTGGGAAATGGAGATCAATAAAGTCAAGGAGGTGTGCTCAGTGAGGGCCAGGGCAGGTGGACATGACAGCGGGAAGTCCCCAGGAAGGGGCATCTGTCAAGAGGGAGAGAGTACTTACTAACAGTATGGAGTTCTTAGGAGGAGCCATCGTGGCAGAATGGTATGGTTGGCAGTGCCTGGAATTGGTGCTGGGGACAGTGAGTGTACAGACTCTCCTGTCTATCCCAGAAAACCACAGGGAGGAGAGGACTTGGTGCTTTCCATTGGAGTGGTCATCAGGGACCAATGTCTAAAGGACACCTGGAGACAGTGCAGCATCATGGTTAGGAGCACAGGCTTTCAAAGCAGCCACCTGTGACTTTGATAGCTGTTATACTGCTTTTTAAAAGTTGATTTCAGCCAAAACCGGTTTGGCTCAGTGGATAGAGCGTCAGCCTGCGGACTGAAAGGTCCCGGATTCGATTTCGGTCAAGTGCATGTATCTTGGTTTCAGGCACATCCCCAGTGAGGGGTGTGCAGGAGGCAGCTGATCGATGTCTCTCTCATCGATGTTTCTGACTTTCTATCCCTCTCCCTTCCTCTCTGTAAAAAATCAATAAAATGTATTTTTAAAAGTTGATTTCATAGAGGGAGGGAGAGAGAGAGAGAGAGAAACATCATTGATGAGAGAGAATCATCGATTGGCTGTCTCTTGCATGGCCCCTACTGGGGATCAGGCTGCAACCCGGGTATGTGCCCTTGACTAGAATTAAACTCGGGACCCTTCAGTCTGCAGGCTGACGCTCTATCCACTGAGACAAACCAGCTAGAGCCCTGTTATGCTACTTTTGAACCTCTTGGGAGAATATGATAATAAGTGATTGCAGGCTTACCTCGGAGTCTGTGAGCCTCTACCTGCTTTCCTAGGGTTGAGCATGCCAGTCTCCATCACTTCCCAAACAAGCATTAGCTTTCCATCCTTTGTGTGCAAGGTTATTATTTTAAACCTACTTGGCTTTCACACTGCGTTCACCTCAGTTTTCTGCGATGTAAAATGGGCTCATGACAGAGGCCCCATTTTGGAGGTACAGATGCAGTGATGTGACCATCAAAGGGGTTGAGACAACTGGTAAATGTTACTTCCATTGTTATTCATGTTATTGTCACCAAGGAGCATTTTGCCACAGCAGAGCTCCCACAGGGTGGAGCGAGGAGGTCGTGGTGGGAAAGGGGCCAGGGCTGGTTGGGCAGGACCGGGATCTGAGAGGAGGCAGAGAAGCTGGCATTGATGGAGGGAGGGAAGAGAGAGGGACCAGAGCTGCTGTCTGACCTGCAGGGGTGGAACCTTTGAGCTGTGGAGTGGCTGGGAACTTTCTCTGATTTTACTGTTTGTCTGCCTACAGAGCACACAGGCAGATGAGCTCAGGCCGCAGGGGGAAATCCCATTAAAAAAATCAAAACTATTTGAACCCGTTTTAGAACTTGTGCCTGAGGAATTAAGAAATCTTGGCAATAAATTATTAATTCTGGGTTGTATTACTAGAATTTCCCCCATACAAACAAGGAAGTTGATATTTCCATGTGGGTGCAGCACTGGAGAAATATCCTCTGGGTTCCTAGATTTGTCTCGAAGGAAGAAGCGGGTATTCAGACATAGACTCCCAGACCTCTGAGCCTGTGAGTGTCCCTCCTGGGGGGAAGGCTGGGACAGCCAGAGCCAGTGACTGTGCTCTCAGGGACACCTGTCACTCCCTCTCCGAGTCTGGGCACTCAGATGGCACTACTAAGGTCACTCATGTTGGTCATGTGGTTCAGAGGGAGGACTGGCACCTGGTGCCTGCACCTATTGGCTTTGTGGTCTGATCAAGTTGCCCAGCCTCCCTGAGCCTCCGTTTCCCCATCCTCGGTTGGAAGCTAGGGATGCTGGTATGCCTGAATGGTGCAGACAAGGCTCCTGCCACCACAGAACTTAGACTCTGGGGGCTGCACAGGAAGTGGACAAGGAGGAGGATGGATAAGGAGGTGGCAGGGGGCGAAGAGGAAGAGCAAAAGCATGTCCATCTGGGAAGGGGAGAAGTTTCAGGTGGCCAGAATGTGAGGGTTGATGACTCTGTAAAGCCTGTTTAAACACACACACACAATAAATACGATGCAATGTAACATAACAATGTATAATGTCATAATAGAATATACAGACAGTGCATACAAGTTAAGTATTTTATTTGTATTATTCATTTACTTCTCATTGCAAACTTGTCCAGGTTGGTGTTTATTTTTCTCATTAAAAGATGAGGAGCCCAGTCCTGGCTGGTGACTCAGTGATTAGAATGTTGGCCCTTGCACCACAGGGTTCCTGGGTTCCAATCCCAGTCAAGGGCTTGTACTTGGGTGACAGGTTCGATAACCAGTCCTCATCAGGGCACCAGTGAGAGGCAACCAATTGATGTGTCCCTCTCACATCAAAGTCTCTCTTTCTCTTTCTCTTCCTCCCTCCACACATTCTAAAAATCAATGGAAAAAAATATCCTCCGGTGAGGATTAACAGAGAGAGAGAGAGAAAGAGAGAGAGAGAGAGAGAGAGAGAGAGAGAGAGAGAGAGAGAGAAGTCTGGCCAGTGTGGCTTGGTGGTTTGAGCATTGTCCTGTGTACCAAGAAGTCATAGGTTCAATTCCTGGTCAGGGCACATGCCCAAGTTGCAGGCTCAATTCTTCTCGTTCTCCCTTTCCCTTTCTCTCTCTCTAAAATTAATAAAAATATATTTTAAAAAAGATGAGGAAACTAAGGAAATGATAGTTGACACCAAACAAGATTTAAATATTTTTGTATCAATTTTAGAGAGAAAGGAAGGGAGAGAGAAAGAGAGAGAAACATTGATTTGTTGCTCCATTTATTTATACATTCACCAGAGGCCCGGTGCACGAAATTTGTGCACTGGAGTGGGTGTCTTTCAGCCTGGCCTGTGCCCTCTTGCAGTCCAGGAGTTCTTGGGGGATATCTGACTGCCAGCTTAGGCCTGCTTCCCCTGGGGAACCATCAGTTGTATATTCTGTTGGCTCTGTTGTGGAAGCAGGAGAGGCTCCCACTACTGCTGTTGCGCTTGCCAGGCATGAGCCCAGCTTCTGCTGAGCAGCACGCCCACTGTGGGATCGGGACAAAACCGGCTCTCTCACATCCCCTGAAGGGTCTCAAATTGAAAGAGGGCACAGGCCAGGCCAAGGGACCCCACCGGTGCACAATCAGTGCTAGAGAGAGATGCGGGAGGTTAGCCAGCCAGGGAAGGACTGTGGGAGGGCTCTAGGTTGTGTCCAGCGGTCTCACTCAGTCCTGATCGGCAAGACCCCAGCAGCAAGCTAACCTACTGGTCAGAGCATCTGCCCCCTGGTGGTCAGTGCACATCATAGTGAGTGGTTGAGCGGCCTTAGCATATCATTAGCATATTATGCTTTGATTGGTTGAATGGCCGACCAGTTGACCAGACACTTAGCATATTAAGCTTTTATTATATAGGACTAGAGGCTCAATGATGAGAATTTGTACACTCAGGAAGGTCCCTCAGCCCAGCCTGCACCCTCTTTCTTTCCAGGAGCACTCAGAGGATGTCCTAAGCTGCAGTTTGGCCTCTTTCTGTAGGAGGTGAACTGGAGGGCGGATCAGGGGATGGATTCCCCTGCCTCTCCTGACCCCCGCACTCCCCTTTCCTTGATCGCCCATTCACCACTGCTGGTTGCCACCACACCCTGATTCTTGTCCCCTCCCTCTGCCACTGCCACATGCCTTGGCTGGCCTGGTGCCGCCTGCTCACTGGCCTTGCCTCCCTCTCCCCCCAGTTGTCCCACCGTTTGGTTGATTTGTACGTTACACTTTTATTATATAGGATTATGTGATTCTTGCATGTGCCCTGATGGGGGATCAAACCTGCAGCCTTGGTGTATTGGGACAACTCTAACCCCCGGAGCCTCTTAGCCGGGTTGAAAATGTTTTACATCACATTTGTCTGGAAAGACACCTGCAGTAGGTTTGGTTAAACAGTGTGATCGTCATCATCTTTGAAACCTCAGTGCTCATCACTTTTCGTTGTTTGAGTGTGAGGATTGCGCCTGGAGCTGTGGGAAGGGGAGCGTGGCTTCCCTATGGGACGCTCTTAGGAACAGGTGTAGTAATTTATACAGATTGTTCTTACAAATTCATTCATGAATAGAGAACTAGGTGTCAAATTACAGCATATGGAATAAGACTGGAACTGTGCCCTGGAGGCTGCGCTAGAGATTCTCCTGCTACGAACCTTTCTCAGGGCTCCTGATCCACTTTAGAACAGATTTTTGGGATTTGGAAAAAGTAGCCACCTCCCTCCTGTTTTGACAACTCTGTGTCCTTCAAGATCTAGCCAGCTGATCCAATCTGCCAGAAAGAATGGCCCTGGGCCAAGTATTCTAAAACTTTACAAATCCACAAGAAGTTCCTGTTTTTAGGACCTGTGCTTTGGGAAGTTAGGAGCTAAGAATCAGAAAGTGGGCCCTGGGGCTTTCAGATTCTGTTGGGGGCCTGCCTGTTGGTAAATACAGCGGTACCTCGAGATATGAGTGCCCTAACATACGAGATTTTTGAGATACGAGCTGTCGAGCTAGCGATTTTTGCTTTGAAATACGAGCAACAGTTGAGATACGAGTAAATTGAGTGGATCGGCCAGCTGGACACGACCCACCAGTTTACCGCGACTCGAGTGTCTCATAGTTTCCCACGCCTCAAGGTTACAGAACGAATTAAACTCGTATCTCGAGGTACCACTGTAAGTGGCTCCAGTGTTTCTCGGGGATGCCTGACAGCTCTCCATTGAATCCTAATGCCCTACGAAGGGCTTTACCCGCAAAGGGCCCCGGCCAGCCTGTGACCTATCACTAGCACCTGGTTGCATCTTCCATTACTCAGGAGGCAGGAACCTGCATCTGCCTGGGGGTGGGTGGGGGGAGGGCAGAACAGCTCAGACATGTTCACCTACAACCTTGAAAGGTGAACCCTCATTGCCTTGGAGAAGCTCAGTATAGCAAAAAAAAAAAATCTTATGGGAGGACCTGTCCTTGCCATTGGATCCCCTAATATGGCAGATTTGGGTTCGTAATCTCTAGCTGTTTCACCCTGGTGAATGTGGGCTCAGGCTGGTTCTGGAGAAGTTTATTTTCCAAGCTCAGTGAACTGAGGTCATTTAATTGGGTAACCACCAGATAGTCTCCTTAGAGTCATTTTTACTGAGTTGCACTTTGGGGCTGATGCCTGAACCTACGTGAGGGCCACCCTAAGAACATCTGTGGCAGTCATCCCTGGGTCTGGAGGACAGTCCTGGTTTCTCAGCTGGCTGCTCTTTAGGGAGGCCTAGGAGAACCTAGCCTGGTCCGAGAGAAATGGAGCCTGTCCCTTTTCTCCGTTCAAATGCCAAGTGCCACTTTTTCTGACACCTGAGCTCTGCCTGGAACTGTGGGTCTGGCGTAGGAGGGCCTCAGTCCTTCCGCTGAGCTGAGGAGTGGGGCAGGGCCCTAGACAGGCGGTTAAATGAATTCATGCATCCAGCCACTGAGCACATTGCCTGGGCTACTCATGCTAGGCATGGTGGGTGATGCAGAACTACTGGTACACAGGGCACTGTCAAAACAAACGGGGTCTGAGGGGCCCACGGGCACAGCGATAGCCCTGTTCAAGTTCAGGCAGCATATGCTCATTGCCACTGACCTGAGCAACCTTAATTTTTTATTCAAAAAATTTTAATAAGCAGTACATGCGAGTGGTGAAGACCTTAGACAATACCAAATGTACACAGTGAAAAGTAAGTCTCCTCCTTACTCCTTTTTCTCAGCCACCCAGTTCCCCTCCCAGGAGGCAACCGCCATGACCAGTTTCTTCGGTATTCTTTAGAGATTCACCTACAATACTTTGGTGAGGTATCTGTGTGCGAAGATGTATTTCTATATATATCTCGCCACTTTGGGACACAAGTGGTAGCATACTATATGTGTTGTTCTATTTTTGCTCTTTTCCATTGGTAGATATTTCTTGGTGATTGTTCCAAATACCGGTAATTCTTTTTAACACCTGCATAGCGATCCATTATATGGGGTATCAGAATAGGGGCTCCAGTTGCCTACTAGTTGCTTCCAATCTTTTTTTTCTTTGTATTATCATTTTTTCCCCTATTGCCCTCCCTACCCCCCAGTATATGCCCTCATCTGTCTCCCCCCCTTGCCCTTCCCCATTGCCCTATATCCACTGGCTATGCCTATACATACATGCAGCTTCCAATCTTTTTATGTTTCAAAAAAGGCTGCAGTGAGCATCCTTGTCCATGTTTCTTGGTGCACACGTGGATTTATACCTGCAGGATGAATTCTCAGGAATGGAATGGCTGGATCAGGGTATATGCATTATGAATTTTGAAAGGCAAACCCCTGCGCTCCAAAGAGGTCCATGTCAGGAAGTGGGAAGACCTAGTCCCCCAGTCTGCCCACTTCCTGTGTTATTAATCTCGTTGCTGATCTGATAAATGAAAAAAGAATACATGGGGGCTTTAATTTGCTTTTCTCTCTTATATGAGTGAGGTCTGGCTTTTTTTTTTAGCATACATTTTTTATTTGGGAATAATTTTAAATTTTCAGAAAAGTTGTGAAGATGGTACAGAGTTCCCACATACCTCTCACTCAGTTTCCCTTATTGCTAACTAACGTCTTCTGGAGCCACTGTCCATTTGTCAAAACTAAGGAACTGACATGGGTACAGTACTACTAACTAAACTGCAGACTGTGTTTGGCTTTTGAGCAAAGTCTTCACATTTTGGTGAAAGCGAGGTCACGTGGAAGCTGAAGATGGCCGTGTCGGTGCCACAGCCTCCGGCGGGGTTGTGCGGGCCTGTGAGTCACCGCCTTCCCAGCACAGCACCGTCTTGATGGAGACCTGATTGCCGCTTCTCTTAATTCCTCTGGGAGAGACATGCAGTTGCTGCTAGATCACGTCCAGGCCCTTTACTGCGGATCCATCAGCGGTTTTCTAGTTTTCGGTTTTCCCTTAGAAGGAATAGCACGTGCCCAGGCACAGCGGTGTGGAGCTTCATCACCGTTAGCCATCTTGGTGACACAAGCAGTACTCCTAGCAAAACTAACACATTACATTTATGTCTTAAACGGACAATTCCAGTGCCAGCCTCTTCTCCCTCCCGGGGGGCGACACGGAGGCTGCCAGGCCATTTCCTGGGACACACACACTTTTCAGGGTGCAGCCAGATTTAACGAGTACCGGGCATTTTCCCTGTCACTCTGCTCAGAGGCAGCAGCGCTTCGGTGCCAGCTCTTGCCTTGAATCCCCCTGGGCCCTGCTTCTGTCTGGCTCACCGTACCCTTCTTTCAGGCTCTTCTCATGCACTCACCACCGGGGTCTCCCCCCTTGCCCCCAGGTCCTTCTCCTCTCTCTCCTTTCTTTTAGGATATTTCTTGAGCTCGTAAGCTATTTCTGCTGGGTTCCAGGCAGAGAGACATGAATGGTTTCCCTTCTCCTGGAACAAAAATGGTCTCTGACCTGAGGCCTGGGTGCTTCTGCCTCTCCCTGTGCTGGCTCTGACCGGCCGCCTGCCCTCCGGTGTGCTTGGCCAATTCGGATGTCGGTTCTAGGAGCCCTGTGTGCTTCCTTCCCCCTCCAGGCGCCCCCCCCTCCTCCTGTGGTGCCCCGGGATGTCGCTGTGGGCTCAGGGCAGGCCCCCGAGGCCCCTGGGGAACCTCCGCCGGCGTGATTTACCACGCCTCGCCGTGCCACATGTCTTTAGAATTACAGTGCCCATTTCCCGCGGAAATAATTTCCACAAAGAGTGGCTCCTATTACCGCAAGAGGCGTGCAGACGTCATGATTTATTATTATTTATGGTCCCAAGGCCTTGTTTATGCAAGACGGGTTAGGTGCGCGCGATAGAAATGCCATTATGCAAATGACATTGAATGTCCTTACTGCGCCTAAATAATTTTTGTGTTGGACGATTAAACCTCATCTGTTATTGATATGGGCTGCAGTTGGGCTATTACAGAGTCCCAACAGTACTTACTCCCAGTAATGGGAAAATTGAGAGAGAGAGACCCGCACAATTGCCTCAAGTGGGCCATGAGGGTCTGGAAGGAGGAGCACGTCTCGGAGGCCCGCGCGCAGGGAGCCTGCGTTCGTCTCTGGATAAATAAGGAAGGCAGCGCCGGGCAATAAATTAAGCCTCGGGTTTGAGTGGGTGCCTGGGAGGATTTGTGGCCTTCCAGCATGTGATTTAGCTCTTTGATTTAGTCCGGGGACCAGGCAGCCCCACCCTAAGTTCCAGGATGCCCCCTGCGGAGGGAGCTGCCAGCCAGGGGGGAGGGGAGAGGCGGGGAGGGCCGAGGGGAGAAGGGGGTGGCCACTGGCGACACTGGGCATCCAGTCTGCTGTGCCAACACCCCGACCACCCACGGGCCCCTGGGCGCAGCCACCAGCCTGCCCTCTCACCCTCGCTCCCCATCTCTCTCTCCTTTGCTCTCTCGTGTTGTGTGTGTGTGGTTTTTTTTTGACACAGCTGTGAAGTCCCATTTTGATCAGTGTTGATAGCTTATGAATTCCAAAATTGACAAAATTTACAGAAAAATGAGGATAATCCATCTTCCTTAGCGGCCTGTCAGGAGCTGGCCATACTTCATAATCTCCAATTACAGATGCTATTTTCCGACATTTACATGCAGATATTAGAACCAAATGAAAATGAGAAACAAAGAGAGAATGGAAATGCAGCTATTTATATGTATAAAAGACAAACAGGTAAATTCGCAACGTTTAGATTGGATTTGGGGTCCCTTTAGGAGGCTGGAAAGAGACAGCCTTGAGCATGCAGGTTTCAGAATAGAATGATCAGACACATGTTCCCACCAGGCCTGGCAGTTTGGGTGAAAAAAGGGTCAACTCTGCTGTAACAGCTGCCGGGGGTGCGGGGAGGGGGCGGTGCGGGGAGGAGCTGTGCTCGATTTGGGTGGGAGCATGTCGGGCATCTCCCAGGGTTCAGGGGTCTCCGGGGTGCTAAACCTCGCTAAACCTCCCTTCGGTCCATGCATATTTCACAAATGAATCTGTTTGGGACCTTCAACATCTGTTTTTTGTTTGTTTTTTTCAAATGGAGTATGTGTGTTTAGGGGAGGCAGAAAACGCCACTGGAGTCAGCTCTCTCTCCAACGCACATTTCACCAAGAAGTTGACACCTTCTGGGGACCAGTGCATGAACTGCCCTTGAGGAGGGGGTATGGGAAGGTACCATGGCTTGTCGCCAGGGCTCTGTCCAGGTGCACAGGGAGTTGCACCAGTAAACGTTTAAAATGGGGTGTAAGTAAGATGATTAACGGGGGGAGAAGGAGTTCTGATCCATGGATCATCCGCTTCCTTCTCCAGGCTAACTGGCTGGGCGAGGAGGGTCTGAGAGGAGGCTTTGTAATGAAATGTTCTCCCCATAAAACTGAAGGGAGAACAGCCTTGCTGCCCTCGCAGCTGCATGTGGCTCTGGCTTCTGGAAAGCCGGGGATATTAATTAGCACTGCTTTGGATTAAACTCTCCCAACCATGTCGGATGGTACGGTTTTTTTTTTTTCTCTTTGTGAGCTTGACACGGGTGGCAAGGAGCAGTCTGCTTGGGTTTTTCCAGCTTACTATTAGTACTGAACTTTTATTTGGGGGTCACTTCTCTTCCTCTCCTGGAAATGAAAATGAGATATTTCGGGGTGTTCTGGACAGTTGGGCAGAAAGAGGCTATATCGCTGGAGCAGGCGGAGGCAGTGGAAGTGGCTGGATGGCGAGATAGGAACTCCTCTGCCTTCGGTTGAAAGCTTTTGTTTATTTGTATGGAGTCTCCGTCCAGCAGGTTTGTATTACTTGAGGGTTGATTTGTGGGCGGGAGGTGAAGGATATAACACCAGGAGGCTCAATGGAACATGGGTGCCTGGGAGAGAAAAGGGAATTATTAAAACTCGGGTGTTTGTTTACATGTCCAATCTTAAGGCCCAATGGCTTGCTTGTTTAAGTAAATTATAGGTGTTAGCACAGAGAATGATTATTATGCTTTGTTTCCAGGTACAAAAGGCAAGGTTCATGGAATTGACACATAACTGCAAAAACGCAAACGAATTGTCAGTCATTAAAAGCGAGGGCTCTTAAGTTAAACTTGGTAAAACGGTGGTTAAACAGAAGCACCGTTGTCACAGTGTTAGGTTTCTCTCTATGATTTACATTAGCTAAAATGGGAGCTTACAAATAATAGCTAAAACCCAAGCCTAGGATCTCCTTCCTTTCATTTCAGGTCTTTTGAAAAGCGAGCGTGCTATTTTTAATATAGAACACAGTTCCCGAACCAAGCACACAATCTGATGCCTGAATTTCCCTTAACGATCTCACATGTTTTCATTTATTTTTTTTTCTATTATTTTCCAGGAATGTTAAGATTAATTATTAATGTTGACCAAAATGTGGGCACAGCTTTCCTCTGAAATGATCATGTAGGCCATCCTCTGAGTCTGATTGGGGGGAATCAAGGATAGAGCTGACTTCTGCGACTACACCATCTGTAAACATTTCCTACAGGAAGTTGTTCCTGAGCCAGGGGTGGGTAGGCAAGGAAGGGAAAGGGCACTCAGAGTGGGGGAACAGCCTTGTCACGGGTCAGAGCAAGGAGGTGTCGGAAGAGATCAGGAAGCACGAGAAGGTGCACCTGGCCTCGCAGCTGCTGTTCTCCTCCCTGGGCCTGTGGGACACGTTAGAATCGCAGTGAAGAACACAGCCTTTGGGAGCAGATGATCCCCGAGTCTAGCTAGCATCCCTCTCCACAGCTTACTCAGCTACTCTGCCCTCAGTGTCCTCATTGCACGAGGGCGGAGTCAATGACTGTGGCAGAGAGAGAGCTGGTGTTGAAGACCTTGGACTTGGAGTCCAATTGCTGGGGGTGATTCGGACACACTGCTTTGGCTCCTGGTGCCTCATTTGCATCCTCTGTAAAACAGGGGTCATAATACTTAAGGGTTCAATAAATTAATGTGTTTTAGTACCTAGAACCGTAAATAGCTGGTGTGGAGTAAGCATCCAGGAGGTGCAAGGGGTTCTGATTGCTCTTCTGTATGTGAGCGTTAAGATGAAAGCTGGCAGTCTTCTGAATGGCAAACCCAGGAGCCTGAATTAGCCAGAGGATGCCTGGCCTTCTCAGCCTTCTTTTCTGTACTTCCCTTGCCCAGTTTCTGTTTGGCCCCAGCAAACTTTGGTGACAAAGCGGGCACTCCCTCCCAAGACTGCCTGTTTCCATTGCAGAATATTGCCTGCTAGCAAGTTCTTTCTGACAGGGAGCTGAAAGGGCAGAGGAGTAGTCTTTGACCCGAGGGATGGGAAAGGGCGGAGGGAGACACACAGGATGAAGGAGGAGGTGGAGATGGTGGTGAGGGGCAGCTAGGCCTACCTCTCTGCCCCCACCCTATTGATCTTACAGTGCAGAGGGAAGTCTTTGCATGTATGGCCCAGGATAGCCTTTCTCTCCTCCGACAGCCGGGGATTCTGTTCAAAAGGAAGTGAATATAAGCGTCCGGGTTAGGATGACGGGCCTCCCTTTGCATGACCCATTCAGGCCCCTTGGTGGCCAAGAGGGTTGTTTTCCTTTGGGGTAAGGGGCCTGCCTGTCCTACTTTCTTCCTGGCCCTGTAGCAGGGACAGCCAGGCCACACCATGAGCCTCTTGGAAGAAGCCTGTGGCATTTGGCTGCCTGAGACGTTGCTTTGTTTCGGAACTCCCCTCCTCTTCTCCCGGTCAGGATGTGCAGCTGCTCATCACACAAGCAGGTGGAACCTGAGCAGACCCCGAACGCCCACACAGGAAGTCCTCCTCCCTCCCCAACACAACTTCCCCCACTGCATCTTCTCATCCTTCAGGAGCCTTGGCGGTCCGGCTCTCATCTTCCAGATGCAGAGTTCTGTGCTCCAAGCTTTGCCATTTCTTCTCTTATATTTGGGAAAACAAATACAAGAGCTGGAATGTGTTTTAGCACCTAGAACAGTAGCTGGTGTGGAGTAAGCATCCAGGAGGTGCAAGGGGTTCTGACTGTTATTCTGTGTGTGAGCATTAAGATGAGCGCTGGCAGTCTTCTGAATGGCAAACCCAGGAGCCTGAATTAGCCAGAGGACACCTGGCCTTCTCAGCCTTCTTGTCTGTACTTCCCTTGCCCAGTTTCTGCCCAGGGCCTTCTTCTCTTCTCAAGGTTCAGAATGGCCCAGAGTCCTTTGCTCCTGTCCTCTCTCCTTCACCCAGCTCCCATCCAATAGTCCTGCCCAGGCCTGCTGGTGGGACCTGGCTACAAACCCGCTGGGGATGCTGCCCACGGGAGCCTCATCATCTCAGAGGGAGAGCAGACACAGGGGCAAATGACCAGAATAAAGTGCGTGGGACATATGCCCTAAACGTATGGGGAAAATGCCAGGGGAACTCAGAGAAGAAAATGATTTATTTCTAACAAAGAAAGCATCCAGGTAGAAATGGTATTTGAACTGGGCCTTCGAGGACAGGGAATTAGACTGGGGTGAGGCTAGGAAAACAGTGTGAGCAAAAGCTTTGCTTGGAGGGATGTGTGTGTGAGTGCGTGTGTGAGTGTATGTGTGTGTGGTGTGGTTAAAGCAGAGGGCAGTGTTTGTACGTAGGGTAGGTCTGAGTTGAAGTGGGAAAAATAGGTTGGGGTTTGGAGTGAGGCCTGTATGGCTGATGTCGACATTACCCAAAGGCATTGGGGAACCAGGGAGGGTTTATAAGCACAGAGCATTCTGGTTTGCAAAGAGCACACTGGTTAGAGGTGGGAGAAAATGAATGCTTGAAAAAATCATGTGCCCAGCTGGTGTAGCTCAGTGGTTGAGCATGGACCAATGAACCAGAAGATCACGGTTTGATTCCCAGGCAGGGCGCATGCTTGCAGTATGGAACATGCAAGAGGCAGCCAATCAATGATTCTCTTTCATCATTGATGTTTTTGTCTCTCTCTCTCTCTCTCTCTGAAATAAATATATATTTACCCAAAAATAGTCATATGCAAAATCACTTTCCATTTCTCATGAACTTGCAAGCTCTGCGTGGACTGTGGGAACAGCATGAGTCAGCCAGGTGATGAAGCGCAAAAGCAGAAGCAAGCTTTTCATGCCCCAGCCAGGGAGTGCAGAATGAAGAGTTGGGGACTGGAGCCCTTGCATTGGGTTCAGATGGGGACAGCACTGACACTGTAGCTCAGGAGGACATTTGCTGGAACTGAAACACAGAGGCCTGAAGAGGCAGGTTTAGCACTTTCTCCTGGACAGAGCTGTGTGGCCACAGAGTGGCAGCCTTAGGAAGTAGGGAGTTCCCCAGCACTGGTGGGTTTCAAGCATCATATAAAGACCAGCCTCCATAACCCCTGAGCTCCTTTGGGCCATGAGGTTGGGGCTCACAAAGATTCTCTAAGTGTCCGGGAGCAGGGTAAGGTCGGGGGCGGGGGGGCGGGGAGGGAAGGGGACGCACTCCTATTTAGTCATTGCTGGAAAAGTTTCTCCCAGACAGAAACCACAATATCTGATTTCCGTTTCCTCCCTGGGCTTCCCCTGCCATGGCCCACCACCTGGCAGTGTGTTTGGGGCTGTGCTGGAGGGGAACCTGGCAGGTCTGAAACAGAACAGGAAGAGATGAGTCCGTTAAACGTTGCAGATCTCTTCTTGGAAGCCCCCGGGTTCCACGCTAAACCATTTGACTCAGGCACGGGCACAGTTCTGGAGAGCCAGATGAATAAAGGGGATGTCTTTCATGCTGATGGTGCTTTCTGATGAATAAAAGCACCCTGAGGTCACTGATCCTCTCAGGGACCCTGGGAAGCACCTCTGCTGCCGTTGGCAGAGCCAGGCCATCGCACCTGTCCAGTTCATTTGGTTCCACAGGCATTTATGTCAGATCTGTTCAGAGCTGAGCATGGGGCCAGGAGCTGCCGTCACAAAGATGAGGGAGACATAGTCCCATCCTCATGAAGTTCAAACTCTAGTTGGGGGATGAGGGCCCTGAACAACTAAGTGTACAATACACTGTGCCAAGCGCAGTGGTAGAGAATATGTCCATTTAGGTGTTCTGGGAGCACAGAGGAGAGGAAGTCAGGGAAGGCTTCCTGGAAGTGGGAGGCCATTCAGAATCCTTGGCATTTTTTTCTGCCCAGTTAATACTAACAGCAGCACTTTGTAGATTATGGAGTACTTTTAAAAAATATATATGTATATATTTTTTTTATTGATTTTTTTACAGAGAGGAAGGGAGAGGGGCAGAGAGTTAGAAACATCAATGAAAGAGAAACATCTATCAGCTGCCTCTGGCACAACCTCTGCTGGGGATGTGCCCACAACCAAGGTACATGCCCCTAACTGGAATCCAACCTGGGACCCTTCAGTCTGCAGGCCAACACTCTATCCACTGAGCCAAACCAGTCAGGGTTATGGAGTATTTTTGCAAGTATCATTCATAGTCTCCACTCAACAAACATTTTTTTTTTCAAATTAATCTTTATTAGGTTTAGTGGGGATGGAATGCTAAAACCTTTTTTTTAAAACTCTTTTTAAAAATTAAACTTTTTATTTTGAGAGAATTGTAGATTCACACGCAGTTTTAAGAAATAATACAGAGGAGTCCCATCTACCCTTATCCAGTTTCCCCCAATGATAACATCTTTCAAAATAATAGTACAGCATCGTACTTGAACCCTGTCCTCCTGGCCCAGGGCTGGTGAGCTTCCTCAGCCACACTCCTCCCCCGATGGCTACAGGTGCTTGGGTTCAGAGGCCTGGGTAAAATGGGCCACATCCGGCCCAACCACAGAGTGTAGCCTAAGGCCCCTGAGCCACATCAGGCAGAAACCCGGTCCACACGGTGGGGACCCAGGTGAGTGGAGCACAGACCTGGTGAAGCCTCGGAACCAGAAGGACAATTCTGATCCATCTCCCTTATTTGACAGATGGAGTCACTGAGGCCTAGAGAGGGGCGGGGTCTGCCCAGGTCTCCAGGCTCCCTGCCAATCAGTACAATCCATTGTCATCAAAACAGAACTATCCCTTCACATACGCTTGGCAGGTACAGGTTTGCGTAGCCAGGTTTCAAAAGTGTGGATGCTTCTTTCTTCTTGCTTTAGGTTCAGCGCTGTCTCCTGAGCTGGGGAGTAGAGTTAGGTCTGTGGCCAGAAAGCTTCATGGAGATGTTCCCCGTAAGTGTCTGAGCTTTAAGCTCCGGACTGGTGGGAAAGACTTCTCCAAATTCACTTCTGGGGCAGTGGCCTGGCACTGAGCTTGAAGTTGGCACACTGAGGCACCCCTCTCGGAGCTGTCTTTGCGTCTGCCACATCCCAGGATCCCCGAGGATGTAATGGGCCTGCAAGGGCTTTGCAGACTGGAAAGCACTGGCAGACAAGTTATGCTTCTTGTGTTTGGAACCGGGAGTCCCTGAGATGGAGGGAGAGTAAATGCCCAGCTGTCCTCAGCCTCCTGGGTCTTCTCATTATTACACAGTGTTTGCTGGGCAGCTGACGGATGCTGCTGGCAAGTGGTGCCATGAGTCAGATACATGCTGTTTGGATTTTGTCACTTTAATTATGGAGAATTTCAAAAGTAGGTGGAATAGTCTAATTGCCTTCTAAGCACTCTTACCCAGACTCAACAATTATTGACTCACGCTAGTATTGTTTCATTGATACTCCTACACTCCCCACACTCCGCTTTATTTTAACAGTTTCATTAAAGTCTAATTTTTAAAAAAATATTTTATTGATTTTTTTTTTTACAGAAAAGAAGGGAGATAGTTAGAAACATCAATCAGTTGCCTCCTGCGCACCCCCTATTGGGGATCAATCAGCTGCCTCCTGCACACCCCATATTGGGGATGTGCCCTCAACCAAGATTCATGCCCTTGACCAGAAACAAACCTGAGACCCTTCAGTCCTCAGGCTGATGCTTTATCCACTGAGCCAAACCAGTTAGGGCTAAAGTCTGATTTTTGTACCATAAACTTCATTCATTTGAAGCTCACAAGTCAGTGATTTTTAGTAACTTACAACAACGCCACCGTCTAGTTTTAGCACAGTGCCATCCCTCCCAGAGGTCCCTCGTGTGGGTTTATAGTTGGCCCTGCTCCCTCCCAGCTCCAGCCGATCCCTACTCACTTTCTGTGTCTGTGGATTTGCCAGTTCTGGACATTCCGTTTCTATCTGACTTCTTCCACTTAACATGCTTCTGAGGTTCACCCAGGATGTAACATGTACCTTTTTATTGTTGACTAGTATTCCATAGCATAGATATACCAGTTTTAAAAAAATTACTTGAGAAAGAGAGAGAGAGAAATACCGGTTGCATTCCGTATATTCCCTGACTGGGGATCAAACCTGCAACCTGAGTATGTGTCCTGCCTGGTGCATAGGACAGTGCTCTAACCAACTGAGCCACACCAGCCAGGCTGATACACCACTTTTGGTAATCACACTTTATTGCGAGGCCAACTCCAGACAGCATATCCCTTCATCTGCAAACATTTCAAAAGGACTCTTTAAAAGACGAGGCCTTAAAAAGTATAACCAAACCCTATGAGGTACCCAATTGATGTGTACATGTCAAAATGTTTCAATTATACCAAAAAATATGTTTTTATGGTTGTATTTTTTTACAGTTTGTTGGAATCAGGGTCCATATTGTGATTGACTGGTGTGTCTCCAAGTTTTCTGTAACCTATAGGACCTTCTCTCTCTCTCTTTCCTTGCCTGGGTATTCATCTGTTTAAGAGGGGGATCTCTACTTTGTCACATGGCCCGTTACAGAGGCAGACAGCATCAACAATGGCAGGAGGCTTAGAGGTCAAGTGCACGTCCTCGGACAGATGGGGAAGCAGAGGCCAGTGACAGGAGAGACCTGCCCACAGACCCTTGTCCACCCTGGCTGCCTCAGACATCCAGACCCCTCTGCCTTCTCCATCTCAGGTCCTCCGGCCAGGCCCCGGGGACAAGCCTCTCCTACTCCAGCTTCCATCCTCCTCTGGGTAGGTGTGTAGGCGGGCAGATGTCTGGTTCCTCCTCCGGATGGGAGTGGTTGGCCTGGCTCTGGCCCAGCTCCTGAGGACGACCCGAGGCCCAGCAGGGAGCGTGGAGGAGCTCAGCAGGTGATGGGGGAGCCTCCTGGCCCAAGGTGGCCACCGGTGGTAGCCAGCCCTGCAGCCTCGTCCCCCTGCGCTGCCCTCCTTCATACTGCCCTCCTTCTCACGTGTCTGTATTTCTTTTCTCCTCCATGCTATGGCAGTGGTGCCCCGTGCTGATGAGACAATACTTGGTGCAGCCCCAGGCAGTCCTTTTCCAGGTAATTTCCTAGGGACCCAAATGACATCCAGCATACACTTCCCTGAGGCACGCGCCTCCTGGAGTCCCTTCTAGGATTCTGTACGCTTTAATGTTGCTTAGTTTCCAAGGTGCTACCTTTCTTTTTCTCCTTCAGGTCCTCACAGTCACCCTGGCAAGCAGGCAGCGAGGGGTTAGACTTATATTTCTCTCTTTTTTTTAACGAGGAAATTGAGAGCTCACCTGGCTTGCATAATGTCACACTGGTGACAAAGAGGTATAGCGGAGGCAAGAATGCCCAGGTATGGCTCCTAGTTTACTGTTCTTTCTACCATGGGGTCAAAGCACATACACGCTACAGATAAAATGAGCTAAGGAAGTCTTTTCTCCCTTTGTACCTTAGCTTTTCTTGGTTGGGAAAGATGACCCTGAGCATCCTTGTAGCTCAGACATCTGGAACATGTTGTCTGTGAGAAGGGTGAGCCTACCTGGTGGTCTTGACCTTGAGGTCTCACAGGGAGTCTGTGGCCGTAGGCAGAGAAGTTTTATCCCCTTTGGTTGCAGTGGAGTGAGGAGTATGTTAATTGCGCCCTCAGTTTACTTCTCTTCCTGGGTCATAGTCAAGGACAGCAACAGGGGGCCCTGATGAGAAGGGAGCAGAAGCCCCAAATGACATCCTAAGAAAGAACTCCAGAAGCTCAGAGAAGCAGGGATGTGGAACATAGCCATTGCCTGTGACTGCCAAAGCGGGGGAGGGTGGGAGCTTTTTTCACAAGTGCATGGATGCACCAACATATACATGTGTCCATGTGCATTCCTAGGTTTTCTGCACCCCACTGTTCAGCCCTGAACTTCCTGTAACCAGGAAAAAAGGCACCCATAATGCCTTGTCTCTTCTCTTCCTCTCTCCTAATCTTTTTATCTTTCTGTTCTGTTATTCTTTTGACCTCTTCCAGTCTCCATTTTCACAAAGGACTTGAGGTGTCTTGCAAAATAAACAATCACAGGTATCCAAGTTAAGTTAAGGCTGAAAATAAGTTAAGAAATTAAAGGGAAAGATCATTGTACCAGGTGCCAGCAATGATGTAGTTAGGGCAGTTGAGCACTGAATCTGACCGAGTTTCCTGGCAGCCAAGGCTAAGAGGGATTATGTAGTGGTTTCCAATGTTCCTGTTTTTCAATTGGAGACCAGTTAACCACTCATCTGGAGGGAAAAAGTTTTTCCTGGTAATGAACTGTAGGAGGGATTGATAAGGAATTTGAATATTCTAATGAGCATATGGTGGGGAGGGACTAAAAAAAAAGAAGTGTTTTGTATGGTTGTTTCCTTTCATGACCTCTGACTGTTGTTGAATGCCTGATATTCCAGTGACGGTACCTGGCCTAGGCTTTAATGCTATGCAAGAGGCTTTGCTTTCCAGTCACTTGACTTGAGGAGGCGTAAAGGCAGAAGGTTCGTGGATCACTTGGAGCTGCTGCGGAAGCGCTCCCTGGTTAATTTTTTACTGTGGTGGCTAATGTCATGCTAATGGACCACACATTCATTCATGCAGCAAGCACTTAGGAGGCTCTAGGGGTGTTTCATGTTCCTCAAGGCACCCTAGAGGAAGAGAGACAAACATTGTAGATGGTGGTTTTACGGAGATCTGGGCCAAACACAGTCAAATCTGGAAGCACAGACAAGGGAATTACGATTTCTTTGTGGGAGTGTGGGGCCCAGGAAGGGCGTTTGAGCTGGGTCTTGTGGACGGTGTAGGAGTTCAGTGTGTGAGGGAGATGGGCCCTCCAAGCTGAGGAGCAGCCTGTGGAGCAAAGTTTGGGGGATCCCAGAAGACTGGGGAGAACGCAGTTGCCTTCAAAAGTCACAGGCTGCTTAGCAGGACAAACACGGATGAGGACTTAGGCCAGTGGTCGGCAAACTCATTAGCCAACACAGCCAAATATCAGCAGTACAATGATGGAAATTTCTTTTGAGAGCCAAATTTTTTAAACTTAAACTTCTTTTAACACCACTTCTTCAACATAGACTCGTCCAGGTCATGGTATTTTGTGGGAGAGCCACACTCAAAGGGGCCAAAGAGCCGCCGCATGTGGCTCGTGAGCCGCCATTTGCCGACCGCTGACTTAGGGAATAATCACACGCCCAAACCCAATGGCAGCGCCCCCTGACTCCTGCAGGAGTTGAGGAAGAGCGGTAGGGTCTCTGGGCAGCCCTGCGAGGTGATGGTAGTGGGAGCCACGGACAGAAAAGGGCAGCGAGGGCTGGCTTCCAAGTCCTGCTGAGCCCCGAGCCCCGGCTCTCGGGGAAGCCCACTTTACCTTCCGGCAGCCAGGAGGGTTGTTGGACCTTCCGCCTCCTGTGTGACACAAATGGAAGACTTTGTATCTTGAAAAGATGATCCAAACTCAACTGTTGAAGTGACCGGAAAAAACTTTGATAGTGAGATTGTTGACGGGAACAAAATTATTAAATAGCACAAAGGCCCTTCCAAGTGGACATTAAAAAAAGACAGGATGTCTCTAATGGCCACTCTCTTGTAATCTTCTTAAACCGGGGATGGCTCTGCATTTGGGGGGGCGGGAAATAGCAGCTTTCTCTTGTGGACCCAGATGTTCAGCCTGGAGTCAGGAAGGGGAAAAGTCGGCAGTGGGGTGGGGAGGGTGCAGGGTTGCTGACCGTTGGCTGAGATGCTGCCTGGCCCTCCAAAGACACCATTGAGGCATTTTGATCTCCCGTCTTTGCACACAGCAATGAACTGAGGACTTAGGGCCGTGGTCGGCAAACTCATTAGTCAACAGAGCCAAATGTCAACAGTACAATGGCGAGCTTTACTTCCAAGATTCACCTTAGCAAATGAGGAGGCTCATGACAGGACCAAGTCCCATCCTATGTATGCAGGGGGAAGACTACACAGTGACCTTTCCCCAACAGCTCCCTGCTGCATGGAATGAAGACTATGCTGGTTGTGACCTATAGCAAGAAATGTATTTTCACCTCCACCTGGAACATACATATCCACTTACGTGTGAAACAAAGATTCACAAACAGAATCTATGTGTGCAAATACCCTTGGATATTTCCGGGTCCAGTCCATTCTGATTTCATGGGTTAAGCTGTTGGTATTAGCAAGTTGGTTCCATATCTGTCAAAGAGTCAGGGCCTATTACAGTGTGACAATAATTAGGGCCACCGTCAGGACCTTAGCGTTAGGTGAACCTGCGTGTGAATCCTGTCTCTGACACCTAGAAGCTGTGTGACTTTAGGTACGCCTCTTTCCCTCTGTAATAGAAGTCTCAGTGTCTTCATTTGTAAAATGGGTATGACATGGAAACTACTGCATGGAGTGATTGCAAGGATTAAATGGGACGACACAGGTCAAGATCCTGTAAGTGGTTGATAAATGTGAGCTTTGTACACGATTGTGAAGATTATGCCTTGGCACCACTTGTTGGGGTGAACAGATCTCCTGCCTCTTGGGGAATGGTAGTCAGGGAGGACTTCCTGGCAGAGGAGGCATCGGAGTAGGCCAGCAAGATGATCGGGAGCTACTACTGTCCTCACAGTGACTGAGAACACTGTGTGAGCATCCTGGGGCCACATGTGTTTTTTTGTTTGTTTGTTTGTTTTGTTTTGTTTTTATGAAGGACAGACTTGGTCCTAAGATTTTTGGTTGGACATAGAGCTGACCACATTAGATGCTTTTGCTTTCCACATTTCAGTCTCTAATCCACCTGGAATTGATTTTTGTGTCTGATGTAAAGTAAAGACCCAATTTCTTTCCCCCTCTTTGTTGCTGAATGGATAGCGGCTGCCCCGCACTGTTTACTAGACAGAGCATCCTTGCGCTGATTTGTGCCTCCCCTCTCTCATAGATCAGGGTTCCATATTCGCACGGATCCGTTTCTGGACTCGCCTCTGTTTCATTGGTCTCTTTAGCTGTCCCTGTGCCAACCCCCCACGATCTTAATTACCACAGCTTTCTAGTGATTCCTGAGGTCCAAGGGTGTGTGTCCTTCTCCCTTAGAAGCACCTGGGCTGGCTTCAGGCCTCTGCCTCCTCTCTACGTGTCAGAATCAGCTTGTGTGGGAGATGACTCACGGACCTGGGAGCATGGGACGAGCTGTCCTCAGCGTGACTCCTCCTCAGGTGCTGTGCCTGCAGCACCACTGGCACTCACAGCTGGCATCCTCCCTGCTTGGCATTGGAACTGCCCATGAAGCACTTTCTAATTTATTTGCAGAGAAAAGCGCCAGGAATGTGCCTGAGTCCGAGTCCCCGCTGCCCAGAGGCTCCTCCGTTTCCCGCCCTGGGGCTCAGTCTCATTATCCTATCAGGGTCCTTTCAGAAGACGGCCTGCTTCCTTGCCCCTGTATGCCAAGGACATAATTCTGGACAAACTGGGATGTGTCTTCCACTGACAATGCCAGGGTCCTGCAGGGAACGCCCCACACCAGAGCTTGGCATGTACAGCTAAATGCTTTGGCTTAGGTGTTTGCAAACATTTGCTTTACCTGAAAATAGGCTGGCGGTTGGGTGGAAGAGACCTGTCACTCATGCTTATAATTCAGTCCGCTCTTGAATGGGAAGAAGACCCAGGTGGCATCTTTGCCGCCTCCTCTGGAGACCATTCTCTGGATGCCAAGGAAGTGACTCGTGGCCAACTTGCCTTTCATGACGTGGCTTAAAGGCGGGAGCGTGACTCATGGGCCAGATGCACACGGTTGGCCCGGACTTGGAAAATCGGATGCATGCACCTCGCAGTCGTCAGCCTACAGGTGTTTACAAGGCTCCCAGAATTCCCAAACACTCGCCAAACCATCAGCTGGTGTGGTGTATTGAATTGGGGATGAGAGGTTATGGTGAACCCTCCCGCTGCCCTGGGACTGCCCTGCTGTCCTTGGGCAAAGCCCACCTCCCTTCGGGCCTGGGTTTACTCGTGTGAAATGAGGGCTTGGATGGGATGATGCCCCAAATTTGTTAACCTTTTTTTTGCGACTCTGGGTCTAAGAGCCCAGAATCAGAAACTGCTCCTCCCAGCATCTTGGCAGCAAGGCTCTTATTTTTGCCTGGATTTTGGTACTGATGTCTCCTCTCCACCTCGATGATGGTTGTTTCTGGTGGCTGGGGCTGGGCGAGGGAAGCATGCAGGCCCCAAAGGAGCTGGGTGTGAATTCTTATAAAGCTGCCCTGAGTCCCGCCCACCTCTTCACCTGGGTAGGATTGCTGATTCTGGATACGGTCTTGTTCTGTGGAGCCGAATGTGCCCTCTCAACACCTGGGCGTCCGTGAGTCCCCTGAAGGCCTTGGCGCTGGCGTGGCAGCCCAGCGAGGTGGCTGAGCCCAGAATGCGGCAGTGGCATTTGGCTGGGGTGCTTGGACTCCCGATGCTGAGTCGTCTCTGTTTTGTTGTCTCTTTCAGACCCCTGAGTATTCAGCCATGGCCTCACTGGCTGGAGGGCTGGACGACATGAAGGCCAACCTGACCAGCCCCACTCCTGCCGATATCGGGAGCAGCGTTCCTGGGCCGCAGACCTACCCCATCGTGACAGGTGAGGGCATCTAGGTGTGTGTGTCTGGAGATGGGGGTGGGGTGGGGGGGAGGGAGGATGGGAAAGGGGAGGGTAAATGGTGGGGAGAAAGAGAGAGAGAAAGGGAGAGACTGAGAATGTCTATGTGGTGGGAGAATGGCTGCTTGGTGCTTTTGGATTTCACTGGTCGTTTTTGTTTTAACGAGGTTATGAGGTCTGGGAAAAAGTCAGGCAGGAGACTGCTGGTGGTGGCTGTGACGAGACACGGCTGGAGACGGCTCGGATGAAGCCGGAGGAGAGAAAATGCCTCAGGGACGGGGCTAGGAGGGATGGCAGGGAAGCCTTGTGTCTGGGGGCCTGGTGATTTCAGGATCCCCTGTGTGGGGGGCCGTGTGTTCAAAGGCCTGGGATTTATCCCCCTCGTGCGACGGGCAGCCCTGGTCGGCTCCAGCCTCAAGGATGAGTGGGCCTTTCCTGGCAGATCGTTGCTGGCATTTCAGGTTTCCAGGCAGAAGTCGAGCTAAGAAGGGCAGGAGGTTTAGGCTGGAGGTGCCTGGTGTATGCAAAGCAGCTGCCTGTTTGGAAGGCCCTGGGCCAGCCTCGTTAGCTGTCAGGGTAAAGATGAAGAGCTGGGGCCCTGGAGGCCCACTGCTGGCTTTGAACTTGTCATTGACTAGCTGTGTAATGTTGTGTAAATTATATAAGAATTATGGGCAGTGCGTGTGTGTGTTTTAAATCTCTAAAATGGTGACAGTAGCTACCCCATACTGCTGTAAGGATTAATGTATTAGTACATATAAGGTGCTTAGACTTTATCCAGCATCCAGCAAGCACCCAGTATAGGTCACTATGATTATTTCTCATGGTGGCTGGTCGCTGCTGGGATTCCTGCTCAAAGGGGCTGGATAGGAGGCTGGACAGACATCCCTGCAGCCCAGGGTCGGACTCAGCTGCCAGCTCTGGGAGGTGGTCCAATCCGGCAGGCAGGAGGCCGTCTCGGATGCTGTACAGACAGACAGTGGGGCTGACGGTGGCGCTTGGGCCAGAGTCTTTGGGTCCAGGGTTGCCCCTGTGGGCTGGTAGGCAGGACTTGGTGACTAGTGACAGAGACGGCCAAGGAAAAAATAAATGATTCTGTTAATGGTGCTGGGACAAGTGGGCCTGTTGGATCCATACCACACTTCCTATATCAAAATAAATTCCAGGTTGATCACATTTTAAATGTCAAATAACATAACCATAATAAAGCTAAAGGACAAAAAAGGGAAATATTTTTGTAATCTTGGAGTGGGGAAGGCCTTTTAAAATCTGTTCCAACTATGAGACAAAGGAAAATAATATAAATGACCATTTAAATAAATGTCTTTGTTTGGAAAAAGACAAAGAACAAAATTGTAGGGGGAAAAAGTAGAACACGGATGAAAAAACACCAATTTTCTTAATATCTAAAGAGATTTTAGATATGAATAAGGGAAAAATCAGTGGAAAAAAGCAGTAAAGAATATAAATACAAAGTTCACTGAAAAAATATGGATGCCCAATAGCACATGAAAAGACTAGAGGACCCAGTGCACGAAATTATGTGAGACCCAGAGTCCCGCTGCCGGGGGACCCATCAATGCACCTCCTGGTGACTGGTTGTTTAGTTGTTCCAGCCACTGGCTTTTTATAATATACACTAGAGGTGCATGAAATTCATGCTCGGAGGGGGGGTGGGTTGTTCCTCAGCCCAGCCTGCACACCCTCCAATCTGGGACTCCTCGAGGGATGTCCGATTGCCCATTTAGGTCTGAACTGCTTGCTTGCCTGCCTGATTGCCCTTAACCACTTCTGCCTGCCAGCCTGATCACCCCCTAACCACTCCCCTGACAGCCTGGTCACCCCTAGCTGCCTTCCCCTGCAGGCCTGATCCCCCCCCAACCGCCCCTTCTTGGAGGCCTGGCCCCCCCCCAACTGTCTTCCCCTGCAGGCCCAGTTACCCCCAACTGCTATCCCCTGCAGGCCCCATCACCCCAACTGTCCTCCCATCTTTGATCACACAGGGTTGGCCATCTTATGTGTTGGAGTGATGGTCAATTTGCATATTACCTCTTTATTAGACAGGATCTGTACCTGACTCATAATTTTAAAGCTGCAGCCCTGGCCAGTGTGATCAGTGGTTAGAGTGCCAACCCAGGCACCGAATGGTCCATGGGTTTGATTTCTGGACAAGGTCACATACCTAGGTTGCAGGTTTGATCCCTGACGCCAGTCAGGGCTTGTGCAGGAGGCAACCAATCCATGTGTCTCTCTTACATCCATGTTTGTCTCTCTCTTACTCTCTGTCCCCTTCCCTCCTTTCTCTCTCCTTCTCTCCCTCCTTCCCTCCTCCCCTCCCACACTTTTGAAAAATCAATGGAAAAAGTATCCTCGAGTAAGGATTAACAAAAAATAACAATAAAATTGCAAATTAAGATAATCATGAGACATTTTTTAAAATTGATGAACTTATCCAAATTTGAAATGTTTCTTGAGGTATAGTGTTAATCTAGATTTTAAATGTTTCTTGAGGACTAGAGTATGAGGAATAGATATTTTCATACATTGTCATGGAGGAAAATTTGGCAATATCTATCAAAATTTGAAATTCCTTCCCTCTTAACTAGAACTTTTATATGTACATTTAGGACTGTATCTCACAGATTTATTTGCACAAATGCACAGTTTGTTTATTAATTACACATTTATTTATAATGGCAAACAACACAATGTCTATCAATAGGAGCTGATTAAATAAATGATGGCTCTTTCACAGAAAAAAATACTATGAAAACATTAAAAAGAACTATGTGGGGTATGGGGTAGAGGGGGTTAAAAGAACTATCTGGGGTATGGGGTAGAGGGGGTTAAAAGAACTATGAGGGGTGTGGGGTAGAGGGGATCAAGGGAGGCATCTCTAATACCTTCAACAATATAGATACATTAAAAATGTCTGGGTTCCCTCCTATCCCTCTTTCTCTCTCTCTTTTTTTTGCAATACATTTTTATTGATTCAGAGAGGAAGGAACACAGAGAGAGAGAGAGATAGAAATATCAACGATGAGAGGGAATCATTGATCGGCTGCCTTCTGCAAGCTCCCCACTGGGAACCAAGCCCACAATCCAGGCATGTGCCCTGACCGGGAATCGAACCGTGACCTTCTGGTTCACAGGTTAACACCCAACCACTGAGCCACGCCGGCCAGGCCCTCCTTTTCCTCTTGCTCCATGCCCACAGTCACCATGAATGCAACAGCCCTGAATGCAGACTTAGGCAGGAGTGTGGACGTAGGGACTCATACTGACTCATACTGTGAACCCGACTTTGCCCATAGGTGAGCAGCCCTTGGCAAAGCGCCGGGTAAAACAGGGTACACGCTTTGGCCAGCTTACACGGTAGTTGCCCTCCTACAAAATTCAGTATACAGTAAGACCATGGAAATTGCCAGTTCACATTTATATGTAAATGAATTTCAGTTCTGGATTTAAATAATTACAAATAGATTTTCCACCTACATGAATGTTTGGCAAGACATGACAATAGTGTGGAATGAAGAAAAACTATTTTGTGGGAATCTTCCACTGTGAACCAACAATGCCCCTCCATCATGTAAAAGCCCCCACACATTTTCAGAACACCTTGTAGGGGGCAGTTGCTGACCGCACTGCAAAATGTTAGAATGTCTTGAAGGAATGCACCCCTGAGCTATTAGGGTAGAGTGGACCTCCCTATCACCCTGTGGCCTTAATTGAATTCCACCTGGGTGAGTGGATGTGTCGACCCAGTTCTGAACTCTTCAGAGGAGAGCCTGAGTCTTCCTGGCCCAGGCCTTACCTTCTCCCAGCTCAGGGCTCTAGCTGGGGCGTGCCAGCCCGGGGTTCGGGGGAAGTGATTGGACAGGTGCTATTCCATCCCAGCCCTCACACTCTGAGCTGACGAGGGAGGATCTCATTAGAGAACGAGTCTATTTCTCTCCATCGTTTAAATGCCACATTAAATAGTAAGTTAAACCCTTGCTCAACCGGCCAGGGCCACGGTTCAGAAACTGCTCACCGTTTGCAAAGCGGTGACATGGCCAGCCGGTTCCTGCATTGTCAGCAGTTTGGGCCCCTCCTGATGGGGACTCATTACCTGCAGGTGTGCCCTGCCTCCCAGGGAGGGCATGAAGGGCCTGGCAATCTTGCCCCCAGCTGTGCCCTCCTGATCCTTCGCCTGAGAGAACAAAGGGAAGGGCAGCTCATGTCCTTGCAGGCCCCTAAGGACCTTCTCTCCATCAGCAGATTGGAATGGTGGGAAGACACTGGTCAAAAAAGTTTGGGAAACACTGGCCTGGTGGATGCCCCAGGCCCTGGGGTCTGAGACTCCCCCTGGGCACGGTCCCCTCTAAGCAACAGAGACCATACATGGGCAGCAGGTGACTATCCACAAAGACAGAATGACTGCCAGGTCTCTAAGACCACCAACTCTGATTTGTTATCTCTCTGAGGTTCGATGTTTGGAGCCTCAGAACCGCAAACTTGGATGTTCAAAAAAGTCCATCCTCTTCAGCTTTTTTGTCTAAGCAATAGCTGAGGGCTAGGGGAAAGGGCTCTAGACCAGGAGTCAGAGGAATGGGTGTAAGTCTGTTCCCCGCCACCTGAACTGTCCTACCCTTCGGCAAACAGATTGTCCTCTCTGAGCCTCGGTTTTCCTAACTGTGAAATGGGCATGGCAATTTCTACCCCTCCGGACTCCTTTGGTGTTTCAAGGCTATACTGAGGTAATAGGGGAGAGGGTTTAGAACCCCAAGAGGGCACCTGAGTGTGTGGGCAGTTATGGGAAAAGGAAATCTGCAGGGCGTCCAGGACCTCCATGTTGGCGCCTGCGATCACAGACGGGCAGGAGGGGAGGGTCATATAACCTACTGCTCCCTTCACAGGCGGAGAAACCCAGGCTCAGAGGGGGCAGGTGACCTCAAGGAGTTAGAGCTGGAACTGGAGCTAACCCTGCCTGGGTCCTGACCCTCACAGCCTGCTGCTATTGTTATGTAGTCAGATGGACTGAGATGTTCCCGAGGAAATGTCCAGAAGGCATTTCTTCTAGCATGGAATTGAGAATGTCAGCAGGAAGTCCAGGCTCTTTGGGTGGAAACCAGCCTCACCATATTCTAGCAGGGTCAGCTGGGGCAACACAAGCCTCCAGGCGCACGTCGCCCATTGGCAAAATGAGGCCCACAGTCCAACTTCCTCCCAGGCCGCCTCCGAAGATGACATGTGTGATCCATGCCGGGTGTGAGCACAGAGCCAGGCACTGGGTAAACCCTTAATAGACGGCAGTCAGTGCTGTGCTCTGAGCTCTTCTACCAGAGGCTGGCCAGGTGCCAGGTGCCCCCAACGGCTAGCTGTTCGTTCACCTCTCCCTGGGGACAGTTCCTCTGACCTGTGTTTATGATCCTTTTTGAGGCTCAGTCAGACCCCACGAAATAGCTCTGCCCTCAGAGTGAAATCATGATGAATAATAAAACAAAAAGATAAGAAATGCCTTCTGTATCCAGGCAGCCAAGAGGTGCAGGAAAAATGACAGTAATGCTACAATCAGCATAATACCCCGGACCCATGCTCCGTCAGGCCCCTTTCCTAGGAGCCCCGTGGAGGGGCTGGGTGTCAGCATTACTGTGTGCACTGGGAAGGAAGCAGAGTACCAATAGTTACTGTTTAGTGGACCGTCACTCGGTGCCCGGCTGGGAGTAGATGGTGGCTATGGTGGACAGTCTCTGCCCTCACTGGCTTCCCTACTGGGGAAAGCCAGACAGCTCGCAGCGAGCACAGAAACCATGGGCATGTGATTTTATAATGGCGCGTGCTCTGAAGAAAACAAATTGGGGAGAAAGTAGAGAGAGGCTGGAGTGGAGGGGTGGTGGCGAGTGAGATGGGACATGGAAGCAGAACCTCTCTAGAAAGGTGGCATTTGCCAGGATGGCATGGCTCAATGGTTGAGCGTCTACCTCTGTGCCAGGAGGTCATAGTTCAATTGTCGGTTAGGCCACATGCCCGGGTTGTGGGCTCAATTCTCAGTGGGGAGCATGCTGAAGCAGCTGATCGATGGTTTTCTCTCAACATTGATGTTTCTATCCTTCTCCCTTCCTCCCTGAAATCAATTTAAAAAAATGTTTTTAAAGTAAGAAAGGTGGCATTTGATCTACAACCCCTACCATGAGAAGCCTCTCAAGATTTGGGGGGGAAAGCATTACTGAAAGAGGACACAGTCTCAGAAAATGCCTTTTAAATGGATGAGTGAGTGAGCAAATTCGATGATGAAAGAGTAGGACCATTTCTCAGTTCTCTCTCCGCTGCCAGGTGAGTTCAGCCCACGTAGAGACCCCGGGGGGGGGGGGCGGGACTCTCAAAATCAGTGGAAAGTAACTTCAGAGATCAGGTAGCCCCACCCTTTCCCCAGCCCTGGGATCTGCTCAGGTCAGGGCTTGGTCACCTCTGGGAATGGGGATTTCACTCCCTCAGAGGCAGAGAAGCTTTAACAGGGTTTACCTGCAGCTCTTCTCCATCCACTCAGTTCCCTTGCCCACTGGCATCCCAGAAGCTGAGGTGTCTGCAAAGTCCAGGCCAGCAAGCTGGGAACACAGATCTAAATGCCGCCCAACACGTTCCTTCCCTGGCTTCAGTAACCCCCTGACCCAGCCCAGAGGTGGTTTTGTCTGTGTAGTGTTTTTAAACTTAAAATAAAATAGCCCTAACATTTTAAAGATGAGAGAAGAACACCCCAAACATCCACCATAGGGGACCAGTTAAGTATAAAAGATAGCTCATCCACGTGCTGGATTATTGTACAGTGTAGGGCAGTTAGGGGAAGTTCTCTATGTCCTGATAGGGAAGGATCTTTGGGATATGTTATTCCTGAAAAAGCCAGAAGAGTAGGTACAGATGCTACCTTTTGTGGAAAGAAGAGAGGGACAGTAGAAAGTGCACCTGTGTTTGTGTGCACATGCATAAAGAAAACTGGCCCTGGCTGGTTTGGCTCAGTGGAGAGAGCGTCAGCCTACAGACTGAAGGGGTCTGGGGTTCTATTCGGGTCAAAGGCCCATGCCTAGGTTGTAGGCTCGATCCCCAATAGTGGGCATGCAGGAAGCAACTGATCAATGTTTCTCTCTCATCCCTGATGTTTCTATCTCTCTCTCTCTCCCTTCCTTTCTGAAATCAATAAAAATATATATTTAAGAAGAAAAAAAAGATACTCTGGAAGGATACTCAGGAACTTCATAACCATGTGAACTGAGTGTGGGAAGAGAACTTTGTATTGAGTATCATTTTCCTTTTTAACTCTTTGAACCTGCCAATATAACACTATCAAAAATTAAGTTTAAAAGTGCCTTACCATCAGGAGATTTAACGTAAAGATTAAAATGTCCAGCTTCCCTTGAGAAATTGGAAGATGTGTCCACCTTGTGCACATGCTCATGTGGCCTCGCTCAGATGGAGCTGAGCAGTGGTCACCCTCTCTAGCTGAGCCACACTCTCCTTTTGCTCCAGATTCTACCTGGCCCCGCTTGTCTTTCTTACCTGGCCTGCTGGCTCTGTGGGCTTTTGAGTTCTTGACCCTGCTTCAGCCCCATCCTCCCTGGCTCCTCTTATTTCTACTCCCGCCCAACAGAAAAGTGAGGCCAGAAAGGGGTGCCTACAGGCTGTGCAACTGGCCTTGCCCGCCCCTGACTCTAGGCCTTCTACCTGCTCGGAACAGCTTTCTCCAAATATCAGCTCAGGGTGTACGCTCTGCAGTGGGAGGGCTTGGGGCCCTGAGTGCAAAGTTCTTCAGAAGAACGCAGCGTTTTATTCCAGTGCAATGATGTCACAGCCTCTCCAAACTAAATGTTGTTGGCCTGCTTCAGGGGGCCTCAACCCAGAGAAGAAACTTAATCTCTGAGATGGGAACTTTCCCAGATAGAGAAGGCTCTTTGCGTGCCAGAAAGATTCAAGGGGAATCTGATTGGGGCTTCAAGCACTTGGTTTTGGATCATTAAATAGATTCACAGTTAGAGGTTCAATAGAAACCTAGAATTTGGGAATCTTAGTGTTTGGAAAGTTACTCAGAGGGTCAGAGAAGATGGAGATGTGATCGTTGGAAAGCCAAATGAAATTCAAGCATCTCTGTAACTAAAATGCACATCAAAGGGAAGTATGATTTGCTTTTAGGTTAGCACAGCATTCCCAAGAACTATTTGTTGAATACATGAATTAATATCTGTGTAAAGTGCAGTGTCCATTAAAAGAAGTAATTTCAGCAGAAAGTATTTGAGCAGGTTGTTTCTGACCTTGTATTTGGTAGGATGGAAATAAACAAAGCTGGATGGCCGTCCTGGTAATTTCATTATTTGCAAATGGCTTGTTCTCCTAGTCAGAGATCTCCACTGACTTGCCATTATCAAGAATCGAAAATGCACCAAACTGTAGTGTCTGGCAGTTAGCAGAGCTGCCGCCATTCATCTTTTCATTCATTCACTCACTCATCTCTCCATCAAAACCCAACTCTTCCTTCATGTCAAATCATAGCCTAGGCTGGGTCTTGAGGACTGTAGGCTCCTGTCCTCAACCTATTCATAGTCTGAATGGGGAGGCACAAAACAAAACAAAAAACAAATAAGAAAAATAAAGATAAAAATGCACAAAACAAAACAAAAAACAAATAAGAAAAATAAAGATAAAAATCCTGGGAGAAGCCAAGTGCTTTTGAAGGCATGGAGGTGGGAGCGACTGCTTCTCTTAGACTGTGGGTTTTGGGGAACATTTTGTGGAGGATACCATGTCCGAGCTGCTCTGGGGTAGACACACTCTCGTGGCTTCTCTGCTCTGAAGCTTGCTTCAGTCTCACTCAAACTGCCTTTTAGCATTCCTTTATAATCGCAAAGTAACACAGGCTCATCTATAACAATAAAAGCATAATATGCTAATTAGACCAGATGCCCTTCTAGACGACCTTCCGGATGAAGCCGGGACTGCCAGGGAAGCCCAGTGGGTGCCTGCGAGCAGCCGGAGGAAGCCTGGGTCCTGGGCCAGGTGGAATCTGGTGCCGACAGCCAGGGGAAGGAAGGCCTACTCTTGCACGAATTTCATGCATTGGGCCTCTAGTTGTAAAATAAATTCAAATGGTTGGGAAATATGTACAGCAACCCATGACTGTACCTCCTCACCCCACTCCTAACCCATTCTGCTGAGATCGTTAGAGTTGACAGTTTGGTATTATGTCCTTCCAGAACCTTTTCTATGGTAAAAATGTAGGTTTTTACTCTTCATACTGTCATTCCACTTTTAAATGTGTATTGCATGTTTTATGGACACCCAGCATGTCAGTAAGTACAGAACTCCTAATCTCTCCAATCTGCTGGATGAGCCATTCTGGACTATTCTCAAGCAAGATGGGCCAGAGAATCCGTATCCTCAGCGCTAAGAGGTGAAGCAGTATTTGGCATCTGGGGCTGCAGACAGAGAAGGACTAGGTCCAGGAAGGGTGGTGGGCATGAACCTTATCATCCAGGGCTATTGGCTTAAAGACAGCTGACCTGGGGCCTGGCTGCTCCTCCCCTGAGCTCAGGGCTGTGGGAAAGGAGGGGAGCATCAGGAGAAGCCACAGGAAGACAAGCTTTAGAGAGCACAAAGAAGAACTTTCCAGCAGTTTGAGCTCCTGGAAACTGGAATAGGCTGCCTCAGGAGATTATAACAAGGATAGCTAATGTTGATTGAGCATTTGTTATGTGCTCTGGCTCATTTAATCCGTTACTCTGTGAAACATAGGTACTATTTCTGTTCCAACTAACACTTAAAAAGACTGCCCGAGTTCGCACAGCGAGGAGCAGCAGAGCCGGTGTTCTCCTAACCCGTGTCGTGTATTGCTTGGGTTGGTAGTGAGCTTCCTGTCACCAGAGGTATCCAAGCAGAGCTCTCTCACATGCACCCGCAGCACAGCTAGGCTGATGGTGACCGGGGTCTGTGGGAGCTGACCCAGGCCTGTCTTTTTAGCACCTCCCAACCCAGCCATGCCCGGTCCTGACTCCAAGCCTTTGTTTCTGCTGGTTCCTTTGCTGAGAAGGCTTCTATCTGAAACCTGGGTGGTATGTGGTTGAAGGGCATTGGGTTAACTCACTCTGCAACAGCTGGCACCCCATACGTCAGCCTGTGCCAGGCAGACCTGCCCAGCCTCGCTGGGCCCCAGCACTCAGTAGGCCCTTCTTCAGGAAGGGCAGGCAACCATCGTAGCCTTGTTCTTTCTTTCTTGGGAAACTCAATACTTTGTACCTTCTGGTAGGCTCCTACCTGGTTGAAGCTACCTGGCAACTCCTTAGCAACCCTAGAGCTCTCCGCCCCTATGGCACACCCCTCCTGGACCTTTCCGATGAGGGGAGGCCCAGCACTTCCGGCAACTTCCCACAGAGACCAAAGCTCTCTTTAGTTGTTTTGTTGTCAGAAAAGAAAGCAAAAGAAAAAGAATTGTCGCTGCCTTTGTACATAGACTTTCTTACACATTCTCTCGTCAAGCACAGGTGGAAGGGCTGTGCCATTTAAGTCCTGGTTCTCTGCAGGAACAGGTCAGTTAAAGTCTCCAGCTCTTCCCACCACACCCAGTCAGCTGCCTGCTTTCTCATCCTTTATCGCCCTGCTCACTTGAGAGTGGGGGAAAGGATGCCAAGCAACAGGCTAGATGGTGAAGGTTGGGAGCCTTGGCAGGCACTTGGGGGGGACACTCACCTGGGAGTGGGCTGGGGCAGGAGGACTCGCCTCATCAAAGGGAGCTTGGGGTGTGTCTCCTCCTCTCTTGGATGCCTGGCTTCCATTGTAGTCATGATGGGTGGAGAGCATCCAGAGGGTGCAGGGACGGGGCAAGGGTGGCAGAAGATGTACCTATCGGCTCTGGGCAGTGACTCTTTCACAACCCGTAGTCTGTCCGATGGCACAAATAGCCATCTGTGCCAATATAGGGATCTATTCCAAAAGGATACCTGTTGTTTTCTTATTATCTTTCAATCTCTTTTGTACTAAAGAGGCTGGTGACGTGAAAGACTCCTACAACACCCAATCTGGGCCCCGGGGCCCCGGGTAGGGCTCTCTGTCCTCCCCCACTCCTTCCTCTGGATCCCACAGCCCATTTCTGCTCCAACCCCAGGCTCACAGGGTCTGTGCTGGTCTGGGCTGCTTGGAGCACACCCCACAACTGCCCCCATTCCCTGTGGGCTGAGCACACCGCTGGCAACAGGCCCTGCCCGTGACACCCCCACCCCCACCCTAGCCCCCCCGGAGGAATCCCTGCTTTGACCTTTGTAATTATTCCTGTTCAATCTTCCTTCGTGTTTTTCTCCTCTCCCCTTTGCGAGGTGCTCGCCTCCTGCACTCTCTCCAGTGTATTAAGGATGTGAGTGAAATTGATGACTGGGATGTCCCAGGTCTTTATGATGATGAATGGCTTTCACTGACAAAGCTTTTATTGTCTGTGATTTGGGAAGAAGGGGGAACTGATATATCAAGGCTGCCTGTCACACCATTTAATACAGTTATAAATCCTGACGTCACTAACTGGTGGCCAGGAGCTGGAGAATTCCTCCAGCCCCCGCGTGGCCGAGCCTTTATGGATTTTTCCCCACTCGCCTTTCTTGGCTTGACTGTCACAGTGGTGTTTGGGGAAGGGGGATGGAACAGCTGGTTGGTGACTTTAAAAATCCCAGGGGCAACCTGGGCCAGGGAGGAACGTGGGAGCCCTCCCCACTCTAAGGAAAGGAGCAGATGGCGGGCCTGGGAGCCTAAGGTGGGCAAGGAAAGTGTTCAGGGAAACCAATCCTGAAAGCACGCTAATACCGTCTTGCCTGTGCACCGCCCTTGACAGTTTACCGGGTAGTTTTATATCTGTCATTTTTCAGATATAAAATCCATTCCTGCAGGGGAGAGTGGCAGGGAGAGACTTGGTCCCCCTTTGACAGATGAGGAAACTTGGTGAAGTGGGTTGGCCAAGGTCATGCCACACAGGGGCACCTTCAGAGGATGACTTCTCTGGAAGCCATGCCCTCATCATGAGGAGCTTTGGGTGTGGAGTCAGACAGCCTTGGGCTCCCATCCTAGACTCCTCACTGTCTGGCTGTGGGTCTCGGGAGGGTCCCTGCAATTTTCTGAGCCTCGATTTTCTCATCCAGGAAAGGAAATAACACTCTCCTCAGAGGGTTGTTATGAAGATTAAATGAGATCGTGCACGTAAATTCTCAGCCAGGTTCCTGCCCCATCAATAGTGCTTGATAAGTGTTTTTAAACTGTGAGAAGCAAGTGGTAGATGTCACAGGAACACGAGAAGGACCACCCTGCCTTCCCGAGGTTGAGTGGGGGAGGTGGCCAAGTGCAGCTGGTGACACTGCTGAGTGGAACGAGTAGGAACGGGCGAGAGAGGACATGCCAGGCAGAGGGAACAACAGGATAAAAGGCAAACAGCACAGGCTGAGTGAGGCAATACAAACAACTCCAGGAGCAGGGAGATGTGCAGCCGGAGATGAGGGAGGGGGTCAGACTGAGGAGGCTCCTAGAGACCTACGGTCACAATCTCCAGATGCTGGGAGCCTCGGAGAGCAGGAAGTGGGGAGTGGCATCTTCAACATCATCTCTCTGGGTTGTTGACAGAGGGTGGGTGTAATGAGGATGAGACTCAGCAAGAAGACCCCCAGCGTATTAAAGGTGGTGGCTATAAAAGTCCAGGAGAGAAAGAATGAGGACCTGGACCCAGGCAGCGGAGATGAGGATAGAGGAATAGAATTGACCAAATATAGGATGAGGTGAGATGCACAAGTCAGGGATGGCTCCGTTGGTTGGAGTTTGGGGCCCTGGGTAGAAAATGGAGCCATCAGCTGAGAAAGCGACAACAGGAAGAGGAGCTGGCTTGGAGACTTGGACTTTATGGTGCCCCAGGGATGCCCAAGTGGAAATGTCAGAGGGTAGTGGGGGTGGGGGAAGGCTGAGGATATGGACTTGAAAGTCAAGGGCATGGAGGAGATGGGTCACTCAGTGAAGATGTAGAGACAACAGAGGTGAGAGGAGCAGAGATCTAGGAAGGGACTCCGGGGGACAAAGGTGACTGCAGAGAGGAAGCCATGGAGAAATCTGGGAAGAGCTGGTTGGCAAAAAACAAAGCACACCACCGCCTTGGAGCCTGTAGCAGTCACAGCTCTTGGGTGAGAACAACAGAATTCTCTCTGGCTGCTAAAGTGTATTAGGACCCTCCAGAGGACCACAGAGCCAGGCTTGGAGACCTCACAGCCAAGAACCACACCTAAGCCACACTCAAATTCCTGACCCACACAGCAGGACTGTTCCCATGGAGACGCCACATGGAGACGCCACATAGGCCCATGGACACGAAGCCCCCAGCTTTTGCTGCTATCACTGGGCACCAGAGGTCACCACCAGAACCTCTCTCTTGGCAGCTGGGCCCACAGGTGTCCACTTCTTGTGTCACTACCTTCTGAGCGAACAGCTCACATATGTGTGTGTGTGCTTGGTGGAGCCAGCAGGTGCCTGCGTTCTGGCTGCAAAGGAGTCTGGGAGCTCAGGCTCCTGACCTCTGCCTGGAGGAGCCTAATTGCTTACGGTGGAAATTTCCCCCAACAAACAAAAAAGGCGTTCAGTGATGTAGGGTGACCAAAAATGTTTGCAGAATTAAGGAGTGCGTGAAGAGATCCAAGACAACAAGGGCTGAAGAATCGGTTGGTTTTGGCAGCTAAGAGGGCCTTGTTCTTCGAGTCACTTACTCACTAAAGTCAACTCCTTCCCATAGGATTCGAAGCATCATTAAATTCAAACCCAAGGACAGCGGCACAGGCCAGACACCACTGAGAGGAAGGGGGAAACGACTGTACTGGACTCCAGGGAGGCCTTAGCGAGGAGAGGAGTCTGACATCAGAAGCCTCCGTGGCTGTGCTACATTTTCAGGATTTGAGTGACTTTCAGTGCGTGACTGGCCTGGGGGAAGAAGCAAGCGAGGATCCTGTGGCAAAGTTCCACCTTGGGAGGTTGTGGGGGAGCCTTTCCCTTTGCTAGAACGTGGGTGGCTGCTGAGCTTTGGCTGGTGGCTTTTCTCCAGGGGGAGGATAGGAAGTGCTGCCTGTTGGGCTCATGTTCTTTTTATTTTATTTTATTTTATTTTATTTTATTTTATTTTATTTTATT
>JAAGEH010000226.1:12031715-12048296 GCA_011751065.1 Lasiurus cinereus
TTTTATTTTATTTTATTTTATTTTATTTTATTTTATTTTATTTTATTTTATTGATTAAGGTATTACATATGTGTCCTTATCCTCCCCCCATTAGCCTCCCATCCCTCCCACTCATGTCCTCTCTCCCCTGTTGTCTGTGTCCATTGGTTAGGCTTATATGCATGCATACAAGTCATCTATAAAAGCAATCCCATTTACCATTGCACCAAAAAAAATTAAGATACCTAGGAATAAACTTAACTAAGGAGGTAAAATACCTATAGACAGAAAACTACAGGACACTGAAAAAAGAGGTGGAGGAAGACATAAACAGATGATGGGCTCCTGTTCTTAAGGGCACAGAATGCCTAACAGCGGGCACGGGACTGGCCCAGAAGAGTGGATTGGGAAAGGTTTTCTGAGCAAATGAATGAACAAACCAGGAAGCATTTGTTTGGCTCCAGCTGTATGCCAAGCATTGTGCCGGCAACCAGGGAAACAGATCAATGGGATGTGGTCCCAGCCACGGAAGGGTCCAGTCTAGTGTCTCTACTAAGAGTCAACAAATGCTGTGCCATGGAGCTGGGCACAGGGGCTCTGAGAGCACCGAGGAGGGAAAGCATAGTTGTGAGTGGGCAGGGCAGGGAGGGGCCTTTTGGGAGGTGACATAGATGGAGTTTGCTGGGTGCTATCGGGCACAGCAGCAACATTTGTTCAAGCCTGGGGCAAGGTTAAGGCAGCAGAGTGGGGTGGAGGCCTGGAGCCTGTACTACTCCAGTAGGAAATGGGGGTCAGTGAGAGGTTCGGACTAGATCCAGAGGCTGTGGGGAGCCATTCAGGGAGGGAGCTGAGGAGTGCAAGTCCTTCTGCAGAGGGACTGCCTATTGGAGGAGGCTGGGCCCAGCCAGAGAGTGAGGTGAGGCTGGGTGGCTATGACAGTCCGAACTGTGGCCAGAGTTGGCTGTGGATGTAAAGGGGCCATATAACTGGATGATACCCCCAACCTCCACCCCAGGGGCGTTCTCGGGAGAAGCTGGGCATCTGGGTGCCAGGAGGTCCAGGCCAGGCCTTCTTGCCCAGGGGCACCCTGGAGCCTGCTGGGCGCCCTCATTATGCCACTCATGGGCGAGGAGAGACACGAGCAGCAATTGAGACGCCTCCTGCTGGTGTGCGGAGTGCAAACCACATGAGATCCCATCTTGCGCATAATGTGCATCCGAGGACAAAATTAGATTGAGAAGTAAATGAAGCCGAAAATTTCCAAAGCATTTCCCGTCAAGAAGCTGTTTTATTGCGTGCTTTAATTCTCCGAGTCGTCCTGCCCGGTAGGTTCATTTTGGTGGGGAATGGCTTGAGCAGAAGGTGATGGGAGGGGACCTGGGGCCGGGCCCAAGGGAAGACAAGAGGTCTTTACTGCCTCATGGCCACAGGTCCAGGCTCCATGTGGCTCCTCCTCCTGGGTGGCCTGGTTCACACCTCCGACGCCCTGTGAAGAGGGTGTTATTGTTCCCGTTTTGTAGACAAGGAAAGTGAGGGCACAATCACGCGGTAACCTGTCAAGGTCACATAAATAATAGGCGGTTGGCTGGGGTGGCAAGCACTGGCCTGTCGGACTTCAAAACTCAAGCTGATGCGCATTTGAACGTTTCTATCTTTTAACCAGAGGGCTCTGCTTTCTTCCTTCTTCTCCTTCTCTCCCTCTCTTCTTCCTCCCTTTCCAAAGCCCAGGAACCCTGGGAGGCAGTGCAAGGAGTATATTCCCCTTCTGTAGATTTGGGAAGTGAGGCTCAGTGAGGGACTGTCATTTGTTGGTAGCATGGTGGTTGGAAGCCAGTGGCAAATTCTGTGAAACCTGATTCTTGTGTGTGGCCCCCCTCCCTTCCTGGACCAATAGGGTCAATAAATACAAAGATGTGACCAAATCAATCAGTTTCTCTTCCTCCCCCCCCCCCCATCTCTCTCTCTTTCTCACACACACACACACACACACACACACACACACACACACACACAGAGCAAGTTTGGAACCAGCTCCGGCCAGGAACCCCCCTCGCCTCCCTGGCTCCAGGTCACTCAGGGCACCTGCTCCCTGACAAGGCTCAGCCCTCTCCCGGCTCCAGAGCCCCTGCAGACCTCAGCCAGGCCTGCGGGGCCCAAGGGTGCAGACCCCACACCCTTAGGTCGGCTCACAGAGAACCCTGCTCTTTCTGCTTCATCAGGGACTTCGGAGCTCTGGGCTACTGAAGAATAAGAACCGAGAGTCAGTTTCTTGAACTTGAGGGGTGCTCTGTGGAGGCAGGAAAGGACATTTGGATTGAGAGCTATGGTGGTTCTAGGGCCCAGGCTGGGCATGCTCTCTGGGCAAGGCCTGGCTCTCGCAGGGGCTTCTTCACTCCCCAGCAGTCTGGACAATTAGGGATTTTTCAACTGTTGCTAAATTGTTAAACTTGTCAAGAAACTTTTATTCAGACAAGACCTTCCTGGGCAGCCCTTGATTTATGTAAACCAGTCAGAATTGAGGTTCATTGTTTTTGGGGATGCCAGTCCCTCAGGAGGTCCAGAGGAACACAGCTGGAACCCCTGCCCCGACTGACCTGGAGTGTCCTTTGGGCTTGGATGCTCCCCGATTGGAAAGTGGTTTTCAGGCCACTGTGAAGCCTGCTCACAGAACATGTATTTCCTCTGCTCAGCCTGGCTCTCTGAAATCCCGGTTCTGACACCTTACACCCCAGCGTTCCACCGGCCTCACCCCAACCTCTGCCAGTGGCAGAGGAAGCTAGACCAATGCCCAAGCACACCACCTGCTGCTGTTTGTTGACTGGTGTGAGGGGACCCGCTGTACTGGCCATCCTGCCCCGAGTCTGCCCCAGCCCCGCGCCGATCCCTCTGAGGAACGTGCCTACCAAGACCCAGTGCCTCCTCCAGAAGCCTGCAGCCTGACTGAGCGCCGGTGTGGACTCTCAGGTCTGCTCTTTGCTAATGGTGTGGCTCGGCCAGGCCAGGTCTTCTTTCTGAGCCTCCGTTTCCCCAGATGTGGTTGCTGAAATGGTGAAAACCTGTAAGTTGAACCCAGGCCTGACTGACTCCTGCTCAATAGAACCACCACCCTGGGTGTTCTCTCCTGGGATCCCATTTGGGGCTCCCCATGGCCAGTGAGGGGAGGCAGGGCAGGGTGATCCCATAGCTGGCAGAGCTCAAGCTTACATTGGGTGTCTCAGAAGCTCCTAGACACCTCTCGGCCTCTCTGGGCGGGAAGAGAAAGGGAGGGACAGGCCGGCGATTGGGCAGCCCCCAGAGCCAGCCAGCAGGGCGATGTAACGCGGGTTCTCTGCTGCACATTAATTTGCCGTGCGCCCTGGGAGGTGCCTCTGCTGGGTAGCTTGGTTTTCCCTGGCAAAGCGCACCTGCTCGGCCTGCCTTTCAGGCGGCCCCCTGGGCAGTTACCAGCCGGGGCCTCGCTGCATGGTTTGGGGAAACGATCGGAGGAGTGCCTGGGCTGTCTTGGTTCCACGTTGGGCTCTCCGTGACATCCACCGCCGTGTCGCCCTCTGGGCCACGAGTGGAGCAGCGGAGCCTCTGGTTTGGGATTTGTGAAGCGGTCAGAAGCCTAGCCGAGGCTATTCTGGCTTAGACTTTACTTTTGACTATTTCTTAAATAAATGGGCCGTCAGAGACAGATGTGGCAGGCAGAGAACTTGGTAATAGTCCATCTTCACCTCTAGCGTCGTTTGATTCCCCCCAATGGGTGACCTGGGGCTAAGACTCTGGTGCATAGGTGAAATGTTCAGGGCGGGAGCGGACCTGCCTGAAGGCACAATAAGAAGGCACAGAGCTTTCTGACCCCGAGACCAGAGCTGGCTGGGCCTCATGGGCCTTCACACCAGGTCCTCAAGCCTTGAACTTACCCTCCAGCTTGAAAAGTTCAGTTGACCCCGCCTACCACGCTTGACTTCATTTCCAAGCCATCCCAGATGTATAACCTGGTGGTCAGGACCTCGGGCGGCCTGGGTGTCCAGTCCCCCTCCACCCCACCCCATTTTCTGCCTGGGCAACCTTGGGCGAGTTATCTCACCTCTCTCAGCTCCAGTTGCCTCCTCTGGATATTGGAAGTAATACCACGGCTAACCTTGGGGAGCCCGTTTGGGCCAGGCACCTCTCTAAGTGCTTTACATATCCTAACTTTTTAATCCTTTTGAACAGTCTCCAGAAGGTGACATGATCATTAGCCCCACTTTATAGATGAAGAAACTGTGGCATAACTGTGTCCAAAGTTATGGAACAACTAGGAAGGGACAGAGCTGAGATTTGAACCCAGGCAGCCTGCTCCCAGAGCCTTTGCTCTGAACCACTAGGCTCATTCAGCCTTTCAATAACCACCACCACCGCCACCACCACCACAGCAGCAGCAGCAGCAGCAACAGTAACTTCTGCCCGTAGGGTTGCTCAGATGATTTCATGAGATAATGAGCAGAAAGCACATAGAGGAGTGCCTGGCAAAGAAAAATGGCTCAACAGGGCCAGCTACTATCATTAGCATCGCACGCAGATTCGGCGATACTGTGGGCACATACTGCGGTGGGTTGCATTATTGACTGTCCTCTCTGTGCCCAGCCCGGTGCCAGGAGCTTTACCTGCATTTGTTCGTTTAACCTGTGCACCAGTTCTACAAGGCAGATAGGGTTATCTTTATTCAGAGACGAGAAGACTGAGGCACAGAGAGGCTAAGCCACGCGCTCAAGATCACACAGCCAGCCGAAACCGGTTTGCTCAGTGGATAGAGCGTCAGCCTGTGGACTGAAAGGTCTCAGGTTTGATTCCCATCAAGGGTGTGTACCTTGGTTGCAGACACATCCTTATTGGGGGGGTGTGCAGGAGGCAGCTGATCAATGTTTCTTTCTCATTGATATTTCTAACTCTCTATCCCTCTCCCTTCCTCTCTGTAAAAAACCAATAAAATAAAATAAAATAATAATAAAAAAGATCACACAACCAGCAAGTGTGGAGTCAGGGAGAGGCTGGGTGGAGACTGCCAGCCTGTGGTGCTTGTCTCTGTCCTGCCACACTGTCCCCTTTTTACAAAGATGCACCGTCCCCCAACCTGGAAAGCCGCTTCAGGGGGACACGATGCTTTCTGTGTGTTCATGTCCTCCTTCCGTTTTCCGCTTGGGAGTCCCCCATCACCCAGTTTATGTCGACTCCATCCCCTGGGAAGGAGGACTTTCCCAACTGTCAGTGTGGGGAGTGTGTTCTGCATGAGCAGCCTGGAGGTGGGCAAATGGGATGTGATTCTGTTGGCCCAGAGTGGGGGAGGGGATGGTGGGACGGTTTCATCTCCACGTTTCCCTCTGGCCATGGGACTCCATGATTCTGAAACACGGTGGGGCATAGACATCTTCGGTATCCTCCAGCCAGCGTGGAGCGTACTGTAGCGAGGAGTGGAGGCCTGGTGGATCGCCATCAGCAGTCTAATCTCCTGGCGGTCTTGACCGTGGGGGTCACGTGCTGTATGAGGGTTCTCCAGGGACACATCCTGGACCAGATGGACAACTGAGCTCTTCTCCACCTGCTACTTATGATTACAGGGGTCCCAGCCATCTTTCAAAACAGGGGTTTGTCCTATCAGTTTCTCGCATAGCAGACACCCATCATGATGCTGGAGTGGCATAAGTCCGCCTCCTGCTAGGACAGCACCCAGCGTCGTCTCTGTGGCATTACCGAACCCGGCCCCATCCAGAGGTCTGTACGCAGGCGGCTTGCCCTTCCACCCCAGACTGCTGAGGTGTGGATACCTTATGTCTGGTTATATTGTTTCCCTGTCTCCATCCTTGCTGTTCACCCGTCATCTGTCACTTCTCCTAATGTCACATTGCCTGACTCTAGAAAGCTCTCTCCTTCTTATTGTTTTCAAGCTGCTGGGGCTGGAAAACCAAGCCACTGAGCTCACCGGATTGTGTGCGGATGATGAGCGGGCCTCCAGAGCTGGTGCCCAGAGGGGCTCTAGGGCAGGCTTGTGCCCACCTTTTGCCAATCACAGCCAGATTGTCGGGGTGGAGATGGCCCGGTGGCCCGTTTTAGATCGGCAGGATATCGCTGTATTTACTGCCCTTGTCAGGGCTGGATGCTGACTTGGGGAAGGCCTGGGGGACCACGGGCTGTGAGTCTGTGACTTGACCAAGGTGCTCCCGGCATCAGGATGCTGCCCTTGAAAGCGAGCAGTCCCTGCTGTGACAGCTCTGGCCCGAGAGCTGCAAAGGTGGGAGCAGGGGGCAGGGAGGGGCCGCGCACTCCGCGCATCTTGGCTTCATTATTATCTCCCCTTTGAGCCTGTGAGTGAGCCCCTCTGGGGCACAGACACTGTCTGGTTCTTAAGATAAAGTTAATTTTAAATCAAAAAGTTAATTTCAAATAAAAAGTAATACATGCATGTAGTTAAATATTCAAACCATACAGGAAAATAGGAAATGGAAAGTCACTCTCCTTCCCCCAGCCGCAGTCCTGCCACTCCTCGACCCTCACCCCACAGGGAACAATGTCTTGCGTGTTCTTTCAGTCACATTTTTAGACAACTTTCAGCACCTAGATTTTATCTATTTTTTAGTATCACGAGTGGAATCCAACTCCACATAGTGTTCTTCTGCCCTTTGTTTTATTCACTCACTGATGGATCTTGGTGCTCTTTCCACAATCCACACATTCAAATCGACCTCACTGTTTTTCACACTGTGTGTTATTCCATCATAGGAAAGTGTCATAATTTACTTAACCCTGCCATTATGATAGAATCTTGGATTCTTTCCTCCCACCTCTGTCTCCCTCTCTCCTTTCTTTCCTTCCTCCCTCCCTTCCTTCCTCCCTTGGTGTAGAAGACAAAAGAGCTCAGTTGTCCATCTGGTCCAGGATGTGTCCCTGGAAAATCCTTTCTCCCTTCCTTCCTTCCTTCCTTCCTTCCTTCCTTCCTTCCTTCCTTCCTTCCTTCTTTCCTTCCTTCTTTCCTTCCTTCCTTCCTTCCTTCCTTCCTTCCTTCCTTCCTTCCTTCCTTTCTTCCCTTCCTCCCTCTCATAAAATGTAAATCTTGGTGTAGTTTTCTGTGTATTTCCATAGGTAAAGTCCTAGAATTAGAATCGCTGGTCAAAGGGGAGGTGTGTTCTGTATTTTGAATTCACCCACTAAAGCAGAATAGTGTGGGGAGGTGGGTGGTAACGGCACGACTCTGGCATCAGATGGCCTCAGTTTGCAGCGAGCTCCACCTCTTTCTAACTGGGCATCTTATCTGCAAATTGGGGATTACAAAGATTTATCCCTCCCAGGGTGGCTATGATACTTAAATGAGATGATACACACAGAACACTTAGAATGGTGCCTGGCACGTGGCAAGAGCTGAACAAATGCTAATTGTTAGTGTTGTGGACGTGACTATTACTATTATCATCATTTCCCAGGTCCTCTGGCACTCCGGAAGGTGCTTAGAACTTAGTGGTAGGTACCAGGTAACGCCTATGTGTGTGTGAGTGCAGACATGAGCCGGCCCCCAGTCGCCCCCAGCGTTCCGCTGCTGAAATACTGGCTTCCCTCGCCTCTGGAGCAGAGCCTGTCCTGGCAGGAGGCCCGGAGCCAGGAGAGGCAGCACTCCGCAGCCTTGCTCGTTAGAACCCCTGCCTTTGTTGGTTTAGCAGGTTGAACCAACATTGCTTGTTCAAGGATGATCATGTAACTGTGCGTGGAAGTATTAACTGGGCCCCAGTGTGTGCTCTACAATGCCAGGCAGGTGAAATTCAGACACCTCGGAACTGAAATACAGGGTTGGACCCTGGAAGTTTCCAATGATTCCAGGGATGTGGCCACGGTTGGTCTACATGAAGGACTCGGGAGCATAGAGACTGCAAAGTAAACAGTGCCCTGATGAATGAATCGTCAGATTTGCCTTCCCTGCTCTCCCATTCCAGGTGAGATCTTTAGCCAGGACAAGAGTGAGTTACAGGTGGGGATGAAGTGATTTTTGAGAAAAGAAATGTAGGGTTATTGTTTCTAAGTAAATAACACCACCTCCACAAATGGCTAATGTACCTCTCATTAGCAGCCAGCCAGGCCCGCTGTAATGACACCATACGGTTCATTGGCAGTTAGCATGTCCATCGTGCACAGGCGAGTTGGGGTGTAACATCACTGCCAGCCTTTCCCTCTATGTGTGATACCCACTGTGCACCTCCCGGCTCAGCCCACTCTTTTTATTAAAAAAAAATATTTTTTATTGATTTTTTTACAGAGAGGAAGGGAGAGGGATAGAGAATTAGAAACAATGATGAGAAGGAAACATCGATCAGCTGCCTCCTGCAACATCCCCTACTGAGTATGTGCCCACAACCAAGGTACATGCCCTTGACCAGAATCGAACCTGGGACCCTTCAGTCCACAGGCAGACGCTCTATCCACTGAGCCACACTGGTCAGGGCTCAGACCACATTTCACTCATGGCAGGTCTGGACAAAGGGAGACGTCAGAGCAGTCCCTGTTCCAATTGTCGCACCGTCTCAAACACCAGCTGGGAGGGAGGAGCCGAGTGGTGTACACACTACGTGTACACGTACACCGGGGTTTCTGAGGCAGGACCGACCCCTCCCTGTGTCCCGTGTGCTGGGCTGTTTCTTTCCCTCTCCCCTCAGATGACAGGACCCTGTCATCTGCTTTGGTGTTGGTTGAAAATCTCAGTGCATGTCACTCAAGCATGGGTTGACTTTTTTCTATAACGTCAAAGTATAGTTTTTAAAAGTTAAGAACATAACCCATGTGTTACGTAGAGGGAACACCTGTGAAGATTTTATTCAGCTCACTAGAGGCCCAGTGCATGAAATTCGTGTATTTGGCAGGGTGAGGGAGGGGGGAGTGGGCCTAAGCCTGCAGTCGGACATCCTTAGCGCTGCCACAGAGACGGGAGAAGCTCCTGCTACCACCACTGTGCTTGCCAGCCATGAGCCCGGCATCTGAGCGGTGCCCCCCCTGTGGGAGTGCACTGACCACTAGGGGGCAGCTCCTGCATTGAGCATCTGCCCCCTGGTAGTCAGTGTACATCATAGCAACCAGTCATTCTGCTGTTCGGTCGATTTGCATATTAGCCTTTCATTATATAGGATAAGTTAATGAGGGAACCTATAAAAAGATAACAGTGGTTCCAAGAGCATTTCAGAACCCAAGGGTTTATATTTCCAGTGGGAATGGCATTTGAAAAAAAAGCTCAATAAAATTGCTAGATTAGATACACACTTGGGTAATATCCTATGGGTTAACTTTTGGGTTATCTTTTCTGCCTGATAGAAATCTTCTAACTTCCCCATGTCTGGGCTCTAATCAAATAGTAAAGAATCATCAACACAGGTACATTCTCTTAGAGGCATGAGTCTTGGGTGTGCCTGTTACATTGAAGGCCCTCCTTCCCACCTTTAAGACCTATTTGGGAAAGTTTTAATCATGTTTCTTTACACCCAAACAAGGTTTCTCCTGGTTCTGTGACTCTGAGGAAAGGCTTTCTGGGAAAATGTCCTAGAAGTGCCTGCAGGTTCGGGTGAAATGGTTGCACTGAGACAGACTCGGAGCTGTGGCTTTGGAGCCCCCACTGAGTTCCTGCCTGGTTCCAGTTTGTCCTGCAGGGTGAGCTGAGTGGTTCCTGGCTGGACGCTGGGAGAGAAGCTCTGACAGGCAGCCCAGTCCAGAGCCTGGAGCTGGAGCCTGGGAGGCGGTTGGAAGGAAACAGGGGAAAGGGAAGAGCCAGCTGACCTGGGCAGATCAGGACCACGGAGAGGGCACCGGGGAATGGCGAGTCTGCAGGGGCTTGGGACTGATTGGACCTGAGGGAGGAGGGTGTCTGGAGGCTGGCAAGGCTGGGAGGCTGGTGCTGTTGCCCACAAAAACAAGGGAGATGGCAAGGCTTGAGGGCTTTGGGGGATGGATAAAGGTTGACAATGGACCTTCTGAGGGCTAAATACGGCCTTCGTTCAAGTTTTCTGTGGCCTTCAGTGTATATTTCAAAAACTGGATTAGCGTCAGCATCCACACAGACGGGAGATTCCCAAATGAAACGGAACCTGAGTTCTAGCTTCTTCTGCAAACTAGCCAGAGCTGGGTAGGGGCAAAGTGGGCAGGCACGACCCAGCTCTACAGCAGCCAGCACCAGCTCCAGTTCCATCCACACGGCAGTAAAATGATGCCCCTGACTTAGGGAATGTTGGAGCAGAAACACCCTGAGAGACCCTCTGTTCTCACCGCTTGAGCATTCAGGTGGGAAAACCAAGGCCCAGGGAGAGGTGGAACCTACCTGAGGTCACACAGCACGTTACGGATGCCCCTTCCTGGAATGTGCAGGCTTCCTGGACATTAAGGCTGTCCAGGAAGTGGATTTGATCGCCATTTTGTGAAAGCATTTGCCTCTGCCAACCCGCTCCGCCTGGGCCTTGTCTGTGGAGATGACAGAACTCCGGCCCAGGGCTGTCGAGGCCAGCCGACCCTCTCTGGGCGCCCCAGTTACAGGTGGGGATGAAGTAATTTTGAGAAAGAGCCACCGCCAGCATCCTGCCCCACCCCCCATGTTGTTCACAAAAACTGGTGGCTCCTCAGCGACTTTCTCTCTTCTCCCCCTCGCTCCCACACAGTCAGGTAGGCAGAGGGGGAGTTGGGCTGGTGCCCTGCGGTATTCAAAGTGAAGGGCTTTCACACTGTCAGGGTAATGAATTCTGTAAGGGTTTGAAGAGGGGCTGGGAGGATCTCCATGTCATGTGTCTGGGAGTGACAACCCCCAGTGGTTAATTACTGCCACACGATGAGAACCGAGCTGGTAGCAAAATGAGATAAGTTCATTATGAGCTAAATGTGAAGTTAATTGGATTCACATTTCCCCCCATTAGTGCACATAGAGAGAGCCTACCTAGAAACGGGCTGTATGGAAAAGAAAAAGTTGCATCTAAGCAAAACAAGTCAGATCAATCAGGCCTGTTTATGTTGTGGAGTTTGTGATAAAGGGCTTTCTGAGTTGGTGGCGAGACAGGAACCCAAGGTGCTTTTGGATGGGAGAAGCCATGTCTGATTAATTTCACCACAGCGGAGTGCAGGCCCCATCTCTTCCCATTTCATCTTGGCAGATATTTCTGAGCACCTACTGTGTGCCAGCCAGTGCAGGAGCCTTGTGTTGACTGATCGTTGAGCATCCCCAGCCTTGGTGATGTGCCTGAGACATGTGGGAGAAGGGACTGAGAAGGTGAAAGTGTTCCATACACTCCAAGGTCGCAGAATCCCCAGCTCACTGCCCAGAGAGTCCTCACAGGCCATCCGAACAAATTTGAGGCTTTACTCTACGCTGCGGTTTCCCACTGGGGTGTCCCCCAGCCTCGACTCAGATTTGGATAGGTGTCCTTAGGAAGTCCCAGGCAGCAGGATGAAAACAAGGACAGGTGACATTCATGACATCCATGTCAATCAGCTATTGCCACCACACGGAAGCTTAGCCAACCGCCCCAAAGCTCAGGATTTCACACCACCACGGTCTCTTCTTGCTCCTGCTCCTGGGAGTTGGCTGATCCAGGCTGGGCTTGGTTACAGTTGTAGGTCAGGTCTCTCTCTGCTCCACATGCCGCCCTTCCTCCTTGTAGTCGCTGGCCAGGGCCTGCTATCTCAGTGAGGACAGAGGGACAGAGAGGCACACCCAGCAGCACAAGCATATGACCAGCTTCCGCTCGCCAAATGTCTCCTCGTGTCCCACCGGCCAAAGCCAGCACATGGCCGTGCGGAGATGCAAAGGGGTTCTTTGTAGGTTTTCATAAAACTAAATTAATTGGGTTTTCCTTACTCTTTCCAATTATTGTTTTTAATGTATTTCGTTTTTAAAAGTTTAATATTACATTTTTTTCTACATTTTTGGGGGAGTCAAATTACCACTTACTTTTCAAGATGATGGTTATAAGGATAGGCTTAAAGGTTGCAGCCAATCTGCCAATCTCCCACAAGGCTCATAGGCTGGCACTGTGCCACATGTTTACATGCTTCTCTCTGACCCCCAGGACGCCCCATGGAAAAGGCATTGTTGTTCTTGCTGCCAAGATGGCATAGGCTGGGGTGCAGCGTGCGGATTTGCCAAGCAGACTGACTGGGTTTGAACCTGCCTTTCTTACTTACCATCTATGTGACCGTGAGCAGGTTATTTAAACTTCCTATGCCTTGGTTTCCCCACAGCAGAATAGGGATAACAGTAGCTCTCTCATAGGGCTCTTGAAGGAATAAATGGGTAATAATTTTCTCTCTGTGTTAGCTGTTGTTTGCTCTAGATTAATGTGGGCTGTTCTTAGCCTCATTTTACAGATGATAAACTGAGGCTCAGAATGAGTGAGGAACGGTCTCAGGACCGTGCAGCTATCAGTGGTAGAGCCAGGAGTAGAGCCTGGCAGAGGGGATGCTCTTCATTGCTGGGCTCTGCTGCCTTCCTGTCCATTCTGAGCTGCCGTCAGCGCCCTCTGACTTCCCCTCCCGGTCTCATGAAGTTGACTGGGAATTTTGTAAGCGGTGAGGATTAAGCAGAATCATGTTTAGGAACTGGCTACCCCTGGGCCTGGCACAGAACTGGGCGGGGCTGGGGTACTTGGAGACAACACAGATGCCAGTTTCTCCTTTCTTGGCCCACCACCCCACAAGTGATAACGCAGACTCTGCTTTGGGGGCCAGTCCAAGCAAGGTAGCAGCCTCTGAGTCTAGGGACATAGGCTGGGTGGATGGGAGCCGTGGACAATACAGAGGAGCTCCCAGTGACAGGGAACTCTCGGAGGCAGAGTTATTTGTCAGATTCATGTGGCCAATGGTCAGGTCCTCACTGTGCACAGGGAGGAGGGACGGGGTGGAATGAGTTCCCAGCGTGATGGCCAAGTCCTGCACCGCTGCTGGAGCTGACCCCAGGCCCCACTGAGGTGAGAAACCCGGAGCACAGCCTGCCACTGTCCAAGGAGACCCAGGAGCCTGCCAGGCAGCAGCTCACAATACAGGGGTGATGGCGGAGGCTCCAGAGCTGCAGGCGCAGTTGAACTTTAAGGTAGAAAAATCTACTCACAGTCAAATTATCCCTCGTGTGTATGCACACACAGACCAGTAAGGGCTCCTGGCTATCACTGAGCTAGGAGCTCTTTTGGAAAACTGGGAAAGGCTGATGACCATAATAAAAGGCTGGCCCAGAGTCCCACAGCAGTTCAGTAGCAAAGCTGGGGCTCAGATCAGTAAACAGGCCTTGGGTGGCCTTCTCATCCTGGCTCTCCATGAAGCTATGAGCACTTTGCTGTGTGCCCGGGGCGGTGCAGCCCTGCCCCCGTGGAGACTAAATATTGATGAGTTCATGCCCAATGGACACCCACCTTCTGTTCTGGCTTCTGACAGCCCATCTTCAACCACACCCTCTTTCCTGCTTTAATCTGCCCACCCTTTCCAGCTAACCTCTAGTTCTCAGCCTTCCTTATTTACTTTTCTCCCACCCACCCCACACCCAATCCCACCCAACAAGCTCAGGCTGGAGCTCCCCAACCTGGGGTCAAATCTCCGCTCTCTTTCCTGCCAGCTGGGTGACCTGAGGCAAGTGACTTCACGTCTTCCTTCCCCAGTTCCCTTTTTTATAAAGTAGGCATGATCTTTGTTCAGCCCTCCTAGAGTGGAAGGATGATAAAGTGAGTGAGTGTGTAGAAAGAAGTAAGCACTAGTGCCGGGCACTAGTCAGTGCTGTCTTACCATTTCTGACATCATCACCTCCATCTGTTAGTGATGGATGGTGTCCCCTTTGCCCTGGGACGATTGGGGTGGAGAGCCGGGGGGCCTTCAGAAGAGGCAACTACTTAAAGGGCCTTGAAAAACTTCAGAGGAGCTGGCTTTTGAGGGTGGCATTTGAGGACTGGATGAAGGCTGAGTTGATGGAATGAAAGAAGAGCAGGTAGAAAGGAGGAGGCAGGAGCAGCGGCGTGGGGGCAGGAAAGAAGCCCGGGGCAGTCTGGGGAATGCCTGGGGAAGTCAGAGTGGATGAGGCTGGAAAGGTCACACTCAGGTGGGGGACACAAGTTGGGGAGGGCCTTGGAAGCCAAACTGAAAAACCCATACTTCATTGAATAGGCAGCAGGGGGCTAGTGAATCTGGAACGGTGCTGATTCTAGGCACCTGTGACCTGGCTGTCTCAGCAAACTTAAAAAAATATATATTATTTTATTGATTTTAGAGAGGAAGGAAGAAGGAGAGAGAGATAGAAACATCAATGATGAGAGAGAATCATTGATTGGCTGCCTCCTGCACGCCTCCTACTGGGGATCGAGCCCACAACACAGGCATGTATGCCCTTGGGTGGAATCAAACCTGAGACCCTTCAATCTGCAAGCTGACCCTCTATCCACTGAGCCAAACCGACCAGGGCTCAGCAAACTTTTTTATTGGTTCTCATAGATGAGCTGATTTGCTTGTAATTTCCCAGATGGAAGGTATAACCAACTAATGATAATTTTGATGTTCCCCACCCCACAATATTTATGTCTCTATCTTGCCTTCTTGTACTGGCTAACGCTTTCAGAACAACTTTCAGTAATGACAGGTTTCCTTGACATGTTCTTGACTTTAATAAGAAGGCTTCAAGTATTTCACCAATTAGGTATGGTGTTGACTCTAGATTTAAGATCAATATCAGATCAAAGCAGTATACTCCGATTCTTATTTACTAAGAGGTATTGTGAGGAATTAGTATTGAGTTTCAGCTGATGCCTTTTCCATAGCTTTGATATAATCATATGTTTCTCCTCCTTTAATACATTACTATGTTTTCCCAACCAATGCTTTAATATCCGTCATCCTTGCATACCCCAGATAAGCCTTTTTTGGTCATGGTATACTATTCTTTTTCTAATATTACTTGATCGGTGAGGTTGATTTTTTTGCACGAATATTAATAAATTAATAGTTTAGTAACAGAAATATGTGTCCCTTGAAGTTATGTAATATTTCAAGCAGTAAAATAAAACTTAAAAAGATCTTGCTCAAAACAAAAAAAAAAACTTGTTCAAGAAGCTAAATGAATGAGGCATCTTATTTTTAAAGATAATTTTTGAAAATGTTTAATGTTTCTTCTAAGGTTATTAGGCTATTCATGTTTTCTACCTCTTCTTGAGTTAACTTTGATAATTCATGTTTTTCTAGAAAATTCTACTTCGGTTGAGATTTCCACATTTCTTAGTGCAGAGCAGCCATGCATTTAAGTAGTTTTTAGCATCATCTCTTCCATATCTCTGGTTGTATCTCCTCCTTATTCCTTGGTTCATCTATCTTCTTGGTCTTTGCAAATAACAATTCTTGGTTGTATTTACTGTTATGTTTACTTTTCTGTTTCCTAATTTGTTATTTCCTGCTTTTTTCCTGATCAATTTCTTCTTCCTCCTTTCCTTAGGTTCATTTTATTGCTTTTTTAGCTGGCTTCTTGAGTTGAGAGAGGCTTTGATGAGGAACTGATTTTTCAATCCCTTGCTTTTGGAATCAAGGTTTTAAAGCATGTGTGACAGTGGCAGAAATTATTGGGGTTCAGTCCCCGTTGAAGAAAGAATGCCATCCCAGGAGCTGGAGAGCTGGATTCCAGTACCAGCCTTGCCTCCAATCAGCTGAGTGTCTTTAGGCACAACCTTCCTCTCTGAGGACCATCTCATTCATCTCAGGCAGCCAGGCAAGCTCCCCTGTGCCAGGCCGCCTCTTCTCAGGACAACACCCCCCGTCCTCCAGGAGGCAGATATGGCTTCCTCTGATGTGCTCCTGGCTCTCATCCCAACCCACATTTCCACAAAAGCGGTGCAGTTGAATTTCATTCTCATGATGGAACCAATGAGCAGTGGTGACAGTGTGGCTGGAAGGCAAGGCTCAGCCTGAGTGTCCCAGCTGAGACACATGGAGCCTCTGAACACAGGGTCCGACGCATGGCCAGTTGTAGGTGCCAGGCAGTGGAGTGGAGTGGCTAAACATGTGGACTTTGACCTTTCAATGTCTAGCATCCTGCAAAATGGGGTCGTATCAGTACCTTACCTCATAGAGTTGCTGAGGGTTAATTGAGTCAGTAATTGAAAATACGAAGAACAGGTCTGGTGTCTTGCAACTTCTGTGTTAGCATTTTTGGTTTGTTGTTGTCATTAATGGCCTGGAGGCAGGCTGTGTGGGCGATGCATGAGGAGTCACCCTGCTCTCCAGAGCCTCACAGCCTACAGAGGTGGACACACACCTGCTAGTGCCTGCCTCCCGGTCCCAGGGCCCAGCCCAGTATCTGGCATCAGGAGGTGCTTCCTGTGCCGTCATGGAATGAGTGAATGGCTCCAGCCAAAGGCAGAAGAATTCCGTGAGGACCAGAGCCGTGAGGGGTTGAGGCGGAGGGAGGCGCCTGAGCTGGTCTTGGAAGGCGGGTGACCTTGGGCCGGTGCAGAGGAGCAGAGGGCTCAACAGAGCACAGGAGGGCAGTGCCGAAGCCCAGGTTCTACTGGGGGCAGAGAGCAAGGTGAGCCGGCCGGAGCTCCAGTTTCCCAGGGACACAGCAGAGCCATCTTGTTCCTGCTGCGTGGAGGCAGGGTGGCCAGAGGG
>JAAGEH010000226.1:12061595-12126327 GCA_011751065.1 Lasiurus cinereus
GGCGGCCTCCCTCCCTCCGTCAGCGCCATCAGGCCTGGCGCAGCCTCCCCAGGGAGCAGGCAGGGCCTGCCACCATGCTGGCCAGACTGAGGAGGCAGGCGGGCGAGGGGGCTGGTGGGGGAGGCTGGCCGGGGCTCAGGTCCACCAGCCCGGGGGGCGGGACTGAGGCCATGGGGCGGTGAGGGGTGCAGGGGTGGCCTCCAACTCCGGGCACAGGGCGGTGGGTTCTGAGAGCATCCCCCTGGGAACTCCGGGGTACCTTCTCCCACCTGCACATCCATAAGGAGCAAGTTCAAGTCCTGCCTTGCTCCCCTTCTTTGTATTCCAGTGTTGACCTTAACACATCCCTGGTCTCCTTCCCTGGAGCATCGCTGCCACGTCTTTGCCAGGATCCCTCCGGCTGTAGAGGAGAATGGGGGAGGCTGAGCAGGTGTGTGTGCAGGCAGGGCACCTGGGACCAGGACTCAGGACTTGGTTTGGGTCTCTGTCTTTCTCTGGGTTTATAGCCTTTGGGGAAGTCACCTTGCCCCCTGCTGGACGGCAGTCTCTGAGTTTCTATGGTGGAGCATCTTCCTGGTCTTCCTCCAGAGCCGGCCAGACTAGCGGGAGGAAGAGGCCTGAGTAACTGACACCGAGCAGGAACTTCTGTACGGCAGGCCCCGTGCCACCTGCCTCTCATTTCCCAAGCTGCTTGCTCTTCGCAGTCACCCCACCGAGCCAGGGTGGGTGTTATCCGGTCTCACAGAGGAAGGGGCTGAGGCCTCAGCTCACCCAGGCTAACAGCATCCAGAGCCCTTCCAACCAGAGAAGATGCAGGCCCCCGAGAGCCAGCTCGTGCTTCCTCCCTGGCCGTGACCGGCACGGCGATGCCCCCTCGCAGGCAGTCTGTGCCTCTTTCCGTGCCCAGCACACCCTCGGGGCTAAAGAAATGAGAGCCCAGGTCTGGCTGTCTATGGAGAGCCACTGTATTTATCCTTATGTCCCCGCGGACGTGTGACCGCAAAAGGAAGAAAGGACTGCGGGAGGAAGAGGTGAAGCCACAGGGTTTAACTAAGGTTTCCCGAGGCTCTTTTTCGGGACCTTGCTCCTTCCCCCCAAGAAGGGCATGCAGCCACCCCAGACTCAGGGCTGGTGAGCGGGGAGCAGGCTGGATCTCAGTCCCCACACGGCCACAGTTGGTGGTTCTTCTATGGTGAACAATCTGCTCTCCCCTCCACGGGTGTCCTGCCCCCTTTGCCTGTGTTAAGGGGATCTTTCTGGCTCTTTCTGGCTTTCAGATAAGTGGAGAGGTGAGGGAGACCACTGGCTCCTGGCTGCCTGGGGAGCAGAGGGGGCTCCTGAGTCCAAGCCTCCACTGCACCATCACACCACGCACCCCCAGCACAGAGCCAGGCACAGGGCAGGTGCTCCATGAGGGCTGGAGAAGCCACACTGAATAACATGTGGACCAAAAGGGAAAATAAACACCACACATACACACACACACACACACACACACACACACACATTCGCATACACACAGACACACACATACATAGACACAGTCACTCACATAGGCACACACACACATTCACACACACATGCATACACATAGATATACACTGACACACACACATAGACACAGACACACACAAGTACAGATGCACACACAGACACACAGACGTACACACACACATTCACATAAACACACACACAGAGACACACATACATAGACACAGACACACACACACATTCACACACAGAGACATACACAGACACACATACATAGACACACACACACAAGTACAGATACACAGACATAGACACACACACACATTCACATAAACACACAGACTCACATACATAGACACAGACACACACAAGCACAGATACACACACATAGACACACGCACAGACACACACACAGACACACACAGACACACACCCACACACACGTGTAGAAATGAACTAAAAGCCATCCAGCCTGCCTGCTCCAGACCAAAGGCCTTGAGCCAGGGGTAACTTTCATTTCCATGTGGCTTTTCCTTCTCCCCTCTTTGGTTTGTTTATTGGGGATCCCTGGCATGAGCCTGATGGAACTTTAGGTCTCCATGTGCCAACCTCTCAACAGCTGCCGTCGGGCTGTTCAGAGCGTCTCTTGGAGAGTAGGTCCTGCCAACACAGGATCCAGGCAGACACTCTGAGGACAGCTCAGGAACCATCCATTCCCACCCCAGAGGACCGGGCAGGGGACTTCTGACCTTCCCTGGAGGAGGCCCAACTGGGCCTGCAAACTGCATTTCTGCTCCAGGAAGAATCGCCCTGGCTCCCCCTAGTGGAGAGACGGGATGCATCACCCTCTGGCCTTCCTGGTGTGTGGCAGGACAAGACAGGACCACTTCCTGCTGCCACACCCTTCCCAGTTTACACATAGTGGTGACATCCAGGCTGTCATGGAATCCTCACCACAGCCTAGGAGGCACCTGGGTGTCCACGTCTGTGATAGGCTCCGGGAGAAGAAGGGCATGTCCCAAGGTCACGCAGAGCCAGGACTAGAACCTAGGGCACTTTGCTCTCCACCCAACAGCCCCCATCTGGCCTCACTCCGCCAGTGTCCTTGGCTTTGGCCAGCAGACCATCTGCTTGCAAGGCCCCCCAGCCTCGAGGCATGAGGCTCCAAGGGCCAGAGGTGCTCACTCTGTGGGCAGGTCAGTCTTCCAATAAATATTTGCAGTCGCTTCCTCACTGGTCTCCTGACCACCACTCCTGTCCCTTTAAGGACATAGCAGCCAGGGTGAGCCTGTTAAAATCGGAGTCAGGCCATGTCCCTCTCTGCTCACTCAGAGGAGAGGCCCATAATGATCGCCACCTTTATCCTCCTTTCCTGGACCTCATCGTCTACCTCTCCACCCCTCACTTCTCTCCAGCCAACAGACCGCCTCCTACACCTCCTCACTCCTCCAACACACCACCCCCACCCGTGCCTCACGGCCTTCCCACGTGCTGCCCCTCTGTGGAGAGTGCTCTTCGGACAGATGTTCACACACTCACTCTCACTTCCTTCATCTCTGTATCTAAAAGTCACTTCTTCAGTGAAGCCATCCCCTAGTCACACTACCGGACATTTCACTGCTTTCTGTTTTCTCCTTACCACATACTGTATGCTTTATTTTTATTTCTGTGTCTTGTTTGTTGTCTGTACCATTAAAATGCAAGCTCTCGGAGGGCAGGAACCTTAGCGGGTTTGTGTCTGCACCAGTGCCTGGTCCTCAGGGAACGTCTTGGGAAAGGAACAGGTGGCTGAAATAGTGACGGCCGTGTGCCTGGCCTGGAGGGAGACACACACCGGTCTCCCCAGCACCCCCGTGGGCTCTCCCGCCAAGCCCTGCGTTCGCTCCTGCAGGAGGCCTTTCCCCTCTTCTTTTCTTGGCCCCCAAAGGTATCACCCCCCTCTCCTCCCAGGTCCCTCCCTACAGAGCCACCTCGGTGGGCCAGTCCCAGAAAACACAGGTGGAAGTTCGGTTTAGGAAAAGAGAGGTCGCCATCAGCATCACCAACTTCAGGGCTGACCTGCCCACTGCACTCCCGGGGAAACTGAGGCCTGGGCTGGGGAAGGGCCTTGTTCCCAGAACTTCGTGGTGCGGATGGGGCTTCATCGGGGCCCCTGCCTCCGGGTTCAGCCCTGGCAGCTGTGAGAACTGGCCTGAGGGTGGCCCTGACTCAGCTCCCTCCACAGAACATGTGCCGAGTCATGGTGGTGGCTGCCCCATGGAAGCAGCTCAGAAGTTTGGACAAATACTGACCCCTGACCCCAGCCAGAGATGCTGATTTTACCCGTTTTTTAATGAAATAAGCTTCACACAAAAACAAGCCCCACCCTGTCTGGTGTTGCTCAGTCAGTTGGGCGTCAATCCGTGCGCTTGAATGGTTGCAGGTTCCATCCCTCTTCCAGGTGTGTGAGGGAGAGGCCAACGTGTCTCTCTCTCTCTCTCTCTCTCTCTCTCTCTCTCTCTCATTCTCTCTCTCATTCTCTCTTATTCTCTCTCTCATTCCCTCTCTCTCATTCTCTCTCATTCCCTCTTTCTCTCTCTTATTCTCTCTCTCTCATTCCCTCTCTCTCATTCTCTCTCTCTCATTTTCATTCTCTCTCTCCCTCATTCTCTCTCTCTTATTCCCTCTCATTCTCTCTCTTATTTTCTCTTATTCTCTCTCTCATTCTCTCTCTTATTCTCCCTCTCTCTCTCTCTCTCTCTCTCTCTCTCTCTCTCTCTCTCTCCCCCTCTCTCCCTCTCTCTCCCTCTCTCTCTCCTCCTTCCCCTTTCTCTAAAATCAGTATGCAAGTCCTCAGGTGAGGATTTGGAAAGCAGTAAGCCCCAGTACATTTTCAGCAGTCACAGATCGTGTGCTGGGTGCCAAGGACTGAGTTAAGCATCAGAGAGTCCTCACACGTCTTGATTCACAGAGGTGTGGCCTGGTCTCCTGGGATTTTTAAGCTCCTCAGATGATCCTAATGGGCAGCAAGGTTTGAGGACCACACCGGCCTGGGTCACGGCACGTTATCCTGCCCTCTGGGCAGCTTCGCTGTGGGAGAGCAGCACACCTTACAGAGAAAGAGGCTGTTGGCCTGGTGACGAGAGGTGAGGAGCTGGGAGGCCACATCTCCTCCAAGGCAGCCTCCGGAGAGGGCACCCCAAGGACTAAAGGGGGTGCAGATGCTGAAGGAGAGGAGGCTGCTGAGACCCTGAGGCCAGCAGCAGGGAGGGAGGAGCCCTCAGAGCCCTTCTAGGCCGAGGAGCGGGCAGCAGAGCTGGAGCGGCCAGATGGCCCAGCAGAGCACCCTCTTTGGCCTCGCTCTTGACCCTGGCTTTGAGAGAGAAATAACGCCCCAGCCCGCCTCTGCCCAGGCCGCCTCTCCTACCTGTATCCACGGTCTGGGCCCCCCCCCACCACCACCACCAGGGATCCGCGTAATTTATGTGCGTGGTGTCCCTTCCCGCAGACTGCGGGCTCTCGGTGGGCAGGAGCCGTGTCTGATTCATCTCCGCCGCCCCCAGGCCCTGTGTGCTGGGGCGGGAGAGGAGTGTGGGATGGAGTGTGCTCCTCGGGGCCCACTGGGGCGCAGGGCCTCGGTGCTGCTGAGCTCCCGGCGCACAGCCGAGCCCGTGCACCGAGGTGGTAATTGTGGAGGTAAATCTTGTCTGGTCTCCTCACAAACACTTGGGGAGGCTTTCCATAAACATGTCAGCAGCGGCATTAAAATTTGATGGCAGGCGGCACAGGTCGGGACTAGCACCGTGGCTTCCCAGCAAGGTATGACACCGTCCCCTCCCTTCCATTAGTCAGCGGAGCGGGCGCTCCGACTCCTTGCCGGGCCGGGCCCAGCCAGGGGGAGGCGGTTTCTTCCGAGGAGGAGCCCTGGCTGCGGCGCTGAGGGGCAGGCCAAGGTCTAGGCCACAGAAAAGTAGCTCTGCTTTGGGCTGACATGGGCTGAGAGGAGGCCCTGAGGCTCAGAGAGCGGGCGGGAGGCTGGAGGGCCTCGGAGCTGGAGGGGGCTGGGGCTGGGTTTGGGTGGGAGCTGGGGACGTGTTTCAGCTTTCTAGGCAGCCTGGTGGGAACTGTCCGTTCGCCCACACAAGGCCTCGTAGAACACTTTAGAGGGGCGTGGGGTTGGTCTCATTTCAGCCAGCGGAGGGTCCCTTGGGCAGGAGTAAAGGAGAAAAGGTATTCCTAGTGGCAGAAAGAGTGGAACCCAATCTTGTCTACTTCCCACCGGGCCAGGCCCAGGCTACGTGAACCTGAAAGGGACACGTTCACCATCCCAGTTGCAGAGACGGATAGTTTAAGGCTTTCCCTACAGTCAAGCATTTGGAGCACTTGTTGAAATGTGGGGAGAAGACAGGGGGGGGAATAATTTTCATTAACAAACAAGCCCCAGCCCTGTCTGGGCTCAGTTGGTTGGGGTGTCAATCCATGCATGAAAGGATGCAGGCTCGATCCCCATAGGGGGGCGGAGAGGAGGCAACTGATGTCTGTCTGTCTGTCTTTCTCCCTCCCCCGCCCTTTCCCTTCTCTCTAAAACCAATAAGCAAGTCCTCAGGTGAGGATTTAACGAAGGAAACAACAAGCCCCAGTCATCCATTTTTTCCAACAGTCACGCAAAGCACGTGCTGCGTACCAAGGACTGAGTGAAGCATCCAGCAGTCCCTCACACTTTTTGATGCACCGAAGACGTTGCAATATCGTTGTCTTAGTCCTGTGCGTGCTGCCCTGCCACCCTGCAAACAGTAACTCAGGTTCAGAGGTCAAGTGTTGTCTCAAGGTCACTCAGCTCAGTGGCGGAGGGGCTTCGGCAGGGACTAGCCCACCATCTTCCATCACCTCAGTGATCCGCACAGAGTGGCCGCCACTGCTGCTCTCGGTGCCAGTGTGGAAGACCAACCTTTTTACGAGGGCTTAGGAAAAGTCCAGGGGGTTGTCAGCCAGTGTCCATTAGCCGTTGCCACGTCGGGGCGTTGGAAGAGGAGAGTCAGGCCTCGGGGGCTTGTTCTATTCTAGGGCACACTGTGTCCTGCTGAACGGCCCCCTGTTCTTGAGGAGCCGGAGACTGACCGCACCCCCAGCCTCCTCTCCATGGGGACAGGGACGGTGCACTTTGACGTCTCAGAATGCAGCCGGGACTGGTGAAAAGGGCATGGGGACGGAGGGTGGTAACCCGCTGAAGGATACAGCTTCAATGTCCTCCAAGGCCCAGATCACAGCTCCTTCCTACAAGAAGCCTTCCTGGATACCCCAGCCAGGACAGATGATAACTTCGGCTCTGTTCAGACACCTGGCTTGCCCTTGGCCTCTACTGAATGTCTAGCCCTGGGTCTAAGAATCCCCGTAGATGCAGGGAGTTTTCTAGGACCGGAGGGCGGGGCGGGGGGGGGGGGAGGCTAGCGCGGAGTAGGTGAGTTTATTAGACACCCATCACCGATGTGGGAGTTGGATGTTCTCGGGAAGACAGTTCAGTGTTCTGCCAACGGAGATCTCGGGACCTGCCGCTGGGCAGCTTCGACTGCAGGCTGGCGGCATCTGGTCACGCTCTGGTCACTTAGAGAAAGTCTCCAGGTTTCCGGACTGAGCATCTTCCCGTGGCCAAGCGAGTCCTAAGGAGAAGCCTTCCCAGGGGTTCAGCCCAGCGGCAGCCCACGGAATGCAGTCTGGACCTCCTCCCTCTGAGCTTGAATTATCAGTGGTGTTTGCTTTTAAAAAACAAAACAGAACCAAACAAAGCAGCCTCTTTGCTCTTTCGGCGTGAGCGGACCCGGCTGCGGTCACTATGTTACAGGAGGCCCAGAGAGCGGGTGGGCTCCTGGTCCCCGAGGCAAGCACCACCCCTTCAGGGTCCCTTTCTACCTGGGGGGCCTGCACCCTGGGCTCTGCGGGGAACACAGCCCACGCCTCTTCCCTGTGTGTTTGGCCGCCTTTCTCTGTCTCTCTGTCTCAGGCTTCTTTCCAAGATCGAGGACCAGCGTTCCACGACGACTTTCTCACCCCTGCTTCCGTCCAACCATGAGAGGGGCTGGCCAGGGAGTGCCTGTGGGCACGGGCAGCACTCACTCGCCGGCGTTGGTGCTGTGGCAGGCCCCGTAGATGCGGGGAGTTTCTGGCACCCGTCAGGCACACGCCATCAGTCCTGGTTCCTCCCACAGACTCACCAAACGGGGAAGGGAGCGAGTCACAGGCACCTGAGTCCGGGCAGGGGTGGACGAGGGCTCGGGCTGTGAGTGAGAGCATGCTCTTTCTCCGCTGGAACAATCGATCCGGAAAGGCTTCCTAGAGGAGGCGGTGTCAGAGCGGGGTCCTGGCCGGCCAGGGGATTAGACCCGAGGCAGGGGAGGGAGGCGGCATGGCAGCTGAGGGAAACAGCGTGTGAGGTCGGAGATGGGCCCGTGGGGCGTGAGAGGAACGGCCTGGAGCAGGGGGCTGATGGGGGGCCCTGGGCAGCATGGCTGGGGAACTCCCAGGGAACCAGACCCTGCAAGGCCTTGAATGCCACCATGGGGCGCCAGGCAGTACCAACAGGCCTGGTCCTCAAGCAGGTGTGTGTTCGGGTGCTGTACGCGGACGGTGAGGTTGTTTCCCTCGAGTTCCTGACGGGCCCTTGTGCCCGGGTCTCTATGTATGGCGGCAGGCAGGGGGCTGAAGGCACAACGGCCTCCTCTCTTTAGAGGACCAAAGTGAGGCCCAGAGCTGTCACCCAGCCGCCCCGCGGCTGCTCAGTGCAGCGCTGGGCTCAGCCTGGGCTCCAGCCCGTCTGCCTGTGGCCGCCCAGCACCGCTGTCCGGCGGCCAAGTCCGTGTCTCTCCCAGAGAGACGGACGCGAGACCATTCTGCATTCTCCCCGCCCTCCCGCCCTCTCGCTCGGTTTTTCTCTTCTCTGCGTTTTTCTGAAGGCCTTCGAAGCTGGCCCGAGCGGCGGGGAGAAGAGGTTTTTCCCAGGAACAGATCGATGCTCGGTGTGCGGGCAGCCCGCGCTGACAAGCCTGACCTTTACTGGGCTCGCTGTGGTTCTCCTTTCCCTGCTGGGAGCCTGGGGGCCTTGCTCTGCAGAGAGAGAGGTCGGGGAGCCTTGGCCTCCGAGGGACCGGGCTGGGGCTGGGTGCAGTGCAGACCGAACAGGGGAGAGACTTCGCGCTGAAAGCACTTTGAGGTCAGTTGTTTAAATCTCTCCCGTATACGCCGCTTTTACAGATGGGGAAACTAAGGCTTGGTGAGAAGGGACTTGATCAAGGTCACTCAGAGAGCTTTGACAGAGCCTCCGAGTCCAGGGTGTGTGTGTGTGTGTGTGTGTGTGTGTGGTGTGTACACATATCCATATACAGGGTAGGGCCAAAGTAGATTTACAGTTGTATGTGAACCAGTTGATTCTTGTATTATTATTCATTCATTCTTGTGTTATTTTCCATCTGAACAACTGTAAACCTACTTTTGCCCCGCCCTGTATACACGAGTATATAAGTATGTGCATGTGTAAGACCAATTATTATACCATATATACACAGAATGTAGTAACATATATCTGCTATTATATATAGCATCTATACAATATGCATGTTTGGAAGGCTGACGCTGCCTGCGTGGGGCAGTTCTACAAAACCACAGGGAGGAGCTGGGGAGAGCTCGTGGTCATATCTTTTCCTCCTTCTTCCCCTCTTCCCTCTTCTCCCCCTCCTCCTCCTCCTCCTGCTCTTCTTCCTCCTCCTCCTTTGCAAATAGTTTCTCTCAGAGCCCAGTTTCACCCCTTTAGAAAGAGGACTTGGCTGTGAAGTCACTTTGAAAGACTTTCCGTATGTTAATTGCAGCTGGGCAAGGTCTCGAGCAGAGGTGGGAGCCCACCATCTGCAGACGGGGTTGGCCCCCAGCGTGCTCTGCAAATCCCCATCATCTGGCAGGTGTCGTGTTGGGTTAATTAAGAGCTTCGCTGTGCCGGTTTACCTGTCATTCTGAGGATTTTAGGGATCTTTGGCTTTCTTGCCATCTCTGAGCGTTTAGTGAAGGGGAAACTGGGCACATCTCTGACTCGGATGAGTTTCCTGGCCCCGTGTCCTCCAGGACGGCCACCTCAAGTGTATCCTTAGTGGCCTCCGATCAACTTGCATTTTAATCAGTCCTTTCTAGTTACCTCGTTGAGTTTTTTATATGTTTTTATTGATTTTTGAGAGAGAGAGAGAGAGTGAGAGAGAGAAACATCAATCATTGCATCCAGCACACCCCTGAAACCTGGGCTTGTGCCTGGGCTGGGAATTGCAGTCGTGACCTTTTGGTGCAGGGTGGACGCCAGCCAGGGCAGGGCTTTCACAGCTAGCTCATCTCTGTTTGCAGCCATTTCTGTCGTCTCTGCAGGGCAGGCAGGAGAGGGGCCCAGAGCGCACCTGTGGGTGTGATCCTGGCCATGAGCCTGAGAGTGGACCAACCTCTGTTCTTGGTCCTGTGGAGGCAGCTGAAGATGGGGAGTCAGTCCCAAGTGTCCTGGGGTTCCATTCTATATCTTCTGCCTAGTCCTACCTCCTGCTTTGACTCATGGAGTACCCCTCTCACCCTGTCCCCTTTACCCTCACTCATGCCCCTCCCCCCCACCCATTTACCCTCACTCATCCCCCTCCCCCAACCCATTTACCCTCACTCAGTGCCCCTCCCACCCACCACCCCTTTACCTTCATTCAGTGCCTCTCCCCCCACCTCTTTACCCTCACTCAGTGCCCCTCCCTGCCCACCCTTACTCAGAGCAAAGGTACAACAACGTTGGCGGCTTCTCCTGGCACCTGGACAAGAGGAGCTTGCCTGAAACCCTCCCTCCCGCCTGGGGGAAGGCCCATGTCCTGCCAGGCTCTCCAGGATGTTTCCAGGGGAAAGGGGCTCACTGGCTGCTCCCCTGTCCCTCCCACCCACCACCCCTTTACCCTCACAGGTGCCTGACCTCACAGCATTCCTGGGCTCTGGTCTATGCTGCTTTGGGGGCACATTCTCTCATCTCAGCCCCACTGACCCCCAACGTGGCACCTGGCCTCTCCCCTTGATTTCCATGTGGGGAAAACACCACCCCAGTGGTGCAAGGCATTCTGGGGGACAGCAGATTTTACTAAGGCCAGTGCAGGTGACTTAGTAGGAAGAGGGGAGGGGCTGGGTGTTCTCTGAGCCGGGCAGTCATCAGAGAAGGTGTTCATGGGGTGATCTCTGTCTTGGGTCAGCTGCACCTCGAGGGGCCCCTGTCTCCAGCTCCTGGAAGAGGTGGCCTGGAGCTAGGCTGGCAGGCAGCGCGATGCTGTCAGATGAAGGTGGAGGGCCGGCCTGTGCTGGGTGGCCGGCGTCTGGGCCCAGCTGCAGCGCTGTCAGGAAGTGCCTCTGATGGGGCAGCTTCACGGGCGCCGGGAGCCGGGAGGAGAGGGCAGTTGTCCCCCTTCTTGGGCTGCTTGGTCTCTCTGCTCCCCCTCCCAGCCCCCAAGGAGGAGGAGGGGCAGGCGCTGTGGCGCTGATGGATATGCCGAGGCTGGGCGGGCGGCGGAGCCCGGCACTGTCACCATGCTCTCCCTCAGCATGCCGGAACCTGACACCCTGACCACTGAGGCATAAAAAACAGAGAATTGGAAGGCTCAGCCTGTCAGGCTGGGAGTGGCCCCCAGAGAGGCCTGGGGAGGCGTGCACGTGGTGTGTGCGTGTGTGTGTGTGAGCGCGCGTGCACGCCTGCGGTTGCCTGTGGAAGTGGGAGGGGGAGAGGAGGCCGGCTGGGCTTGGGGGGCGGGAGCAGCTGGCCCCTCAGGCCTGCTGCCTGGCTCTGGCCACCCCTGACCAAGTCCCAGGGGCCCGGCCTTTGGGCCTCTGCTGCCGGGGTGCAGGGCAGTGCTCCCGTTCTGACATCTGGCTGGTCCCTTCTGCGGGCTCCCGCCCTGCGGCCCTTTGGCATCCTTAAGAAGCATCTGCGGGAGCTTGTTTGGGCTGAGGGTGGCCCCGTGGGCTGTGTAACTCCTGTCACCCCGGCCAGGGAAGGGCCCACGTGCTCTGTACCAGTGGCATAAAAAGCCACTCAGTTGCCAGCTTTCCCACACAACGTGGGCCAGGCACTGGGGCACTCGGCAATGAGTCAGGCCCAAGCCCTGCCCCCTGGGACCCTCAGCTGCAGGGAGCAGACAGACAGGCAGCAGGTTGTTAGGGAAGGAATTTTGAACGCCCCTCCTCGTGATCCTGCTGGTGGTGAGGAGGCTCTCCTGGGGCTGGAAGCAAGAGCACGGGAGACACAGGCACAAGATCACTGCTCTGAGGGCCGCTGGGCGAGAGGGAACATCCTCGCGTCCCACCATGTCTTCTCACGCTCCCGGTGGTGCCCACCTGCCTGAGCATGCCCAGAGCAGCCAACAGCTGTCCCCTCCCCCGTGCCCAGAGGCCCACCTGCTGCCTCTTGCATGCTCCCTGGACTTCGGCTTCTCTCTTCATTGCAGCACAGTGCCCTCTGCCTCCTCCTGGCGGAGGGCTCAACTTCACGTCTCATCTTCCCCATGGGCGCAGCCACCTCTGGGTTCTCAGCACGAGGGTCCAGACTTAGGGTTGAGGTTACCGTGCAGAGCCACGCAGGAAACACGTGGGAAGTGGAACTAAATCCACACTGGCGTCCTGGCGTGGCTGAGACCACTGAGCCCTTGGTGGTGTGCTGAGGCCATTTTGTGAGAGAATCTAGGATCTGTCTCCTCAGCTGCAGAATGGGCCAGTAACCTCAGGGAACAGCTGGCACAGGGTCGTTTCAGGGCCCACATGTGAGGGGCTGGTATTCCCTCCCACTAACAGAAAAGGGGGACATCTAGATCATGCCAAGGACAGCTGACCCCCTAATAAGGGTGTGCCCTGGCCTTGACTTTACTGGTTATGAAAGTACCTGCAGTTCCTGTAAGAGGCAAATGCCACGGGCGTGTTCCGAACTTGCTTTGACATGTGGTTCCGGTTTCTCTCTCCCACCCCTCACCTGCAGGGAGTGAGTTTTCCGGGAGCCCCTACAGCCATCCTCAGTATCCCTCCTACAACGACTCCTGGAGGTTCCCCAACCCGGGGCTGCTCGGTGAGTACTGGCGGGAGTCACACCGCAATCAGGTGGCAGAACTCGGACCCACGCTCAGGGTCACCCTGACTCATATGCATAACCCGTGTGAGATGTGGCCCTCTCCCTGACCCACTCAGTCTGAGCAGGACTGCCGCCAGGAAGAGAGGCCTCCTCTCTCCACAGGAAAGAGCCTTGAGAATGCTCAGCACTCAGACCACGCATGTGCTGAGAACAGCGCTGGCCTGTTTTCTGAAAGCCAGGTGATTGTGTGTATCGGTCAGGCTTTCCGCCGCAAACAACAGAATCCACTTTGGCTGGTTTAAGCAGAAAACAAATCTGCTAAGGGATTTGGGGGGCTCCTGGGACCTCTAGGAGGACCCATGACACCGGCATGGTCCGCACAGCCAGGGACAACCCCTAGCCACGCCGCCACGGCTGCTCTGGCGTCCACACCCCTGCTGCTGCCAGTTGGCACCCCAAGCTGCCCGCTCTACGCTGCTGCCGTCGCCAGGGTGCTGGAGAGCTCTGTCCTGCCAACTGCCCGGAGCCCGGAGCCTCTGTCGGCCCTCCCAGCTTGGGGTCTCTCAGCCCATTTCCCCAGATTGCTTCTACCCAATCCAGGTCTTAGGCAGGACAGCCTATCTGACAGGCCACACACATGTGCACTAGCAGCAAGGGAGGCTGGGAGAATGAGTGCCGGCTTCCAACCCACAGAGGCGGGCCTCATGCTCCAGGCAAAACAGGAAAAGTTTAAACAATGCCCTGCGGCTAGAAACACGAGAAACGGTCCCTGTGCTGCCCCCGTCTGTAGCCTGGGGCACCGAGGCCAGGTCACCAAGCAATCAGGGCCTCGGGTGTGAAACGAGGGTAATCACAGGGCAGCTTTATGCAGAAAAGAGCTGGGAACCCTGCTCTCGGGAGGCTCGCTGTCCTGAAGATGAGTGAGCTGCCAAGCTCACTCCACCATAGTCTGGCAAAGGGGTGCCAGGCCCGGCACACTCGCCAGCCTGGCTTTCCCAGAGGTGTCTCCAGGCCCTATCTGGAAGAGTCCGATGGAGCAGGGGGCGTAGCCTGATTTCTGCAGTCTGGGGAGGGTGCAGGGTGCGGGGACCTGCTCTGAGGCTCCTGCTAGGTCAGTAGAAGCTGTGGAAACAGGTGAGAACCTCCACGTCCGCACTCCCGGGCGCTCACACCCACATGCACTCTGCCACCCTCGGCTGGCGGGTTGAAGCCTCCTCCACAGAAGCACCAGCACAGTAAGGATGAGCAATGCCACCTAATGATGCTGCACGCTCCCTTCTCAGGAGAACCTCCCTCCCCGCTGGGCCTCCTCCCCAGGAGCTGCCCATGGCCCAGCATCAGGGGCCCCCAAGCGGACTAGGACTAGGTTGGGGTAGGGGGAGCCAAAGGGAGGCTGAGGGGGAGAAATGGCGGGGGCAGGCAGGGCAGGAGGGGGGAAGAAAGGCAGCAGTGGTCAATTAGGATTAGAATGGGAGTGCCTGTGGCCGCTTTAAAGGGATTAGAGAGTGAGTGGGAGCCGGGAATGACTGTGTCAAGAAGTAAATTGATGATAATGTGAATTAGAGAGGAAAAATGACACGAGAAAGGACAAGTTTATTTTAGATGACGGTCTAATGGGCACCGGGAAGACAGAGTGCTCTGTGAGGTGATGTTTTCATCTTTCACGGTAAATGCAGGCGATTTTGATTTTGCCGTGGAATCCTCACGCTGAGGCCACTGGACAGCGCAGCCAAGAGATTAGGCTTTGAGAAGGGAGTGAGTCAGAGCCGAGGGCGAGAGGTGGTGGGTGGGTGGGTGGAGGACTCGGGGGGTGAGCCAGGGTCCTCTGCACAGGCTTACTTTCATTTCTTGTCCCCCGAGGCCCGTTCGTGGGGGCGGCCCCAGCCGTTTTCCTGCTCCCGGGCCCTGCCCCAGCCTGCAGGGATAGCACACACGCCCTCACGGTCCCCATCCCACCAAAAACAGGAGATGAGAGGGCAGGGCAGGCTGCCAGGTGTCTCAGTCAGGGCTCTGACCCGGGGAGGTGACAGAGGGAGCAGCAGTCTCCATCTCTGGGAATCCTCAGGCACAGGGTTGGCGGCCTTGCCTTCAGGAACAGCTCAGCCGGCTCTACCACTCCGCCCTGTCACTGCTGCCTCCCTGGGCCCCGAGAGGGAGTAGGGTATTTGCTCAGTGGGGCTGGGCGTGGAGGTGTGGTGGCACGTGATCAAGTCCCACCAGCTATGTGACTTGGGCGAGCTGCTTGCTCTCTCTGTCCCTCGGTTTCCTCCTCTGCTGCATGGGGACAGTACTAGTTCCTACCCAATACTAGTTCCTACCCAATACTAGTTCCTACCCTAGAGGCTTGTTGTGGAAAGTAGAAGAGTTCCTGGGTTTTATTTGGATAGAAAAGCACTTTTATATCCTGATGTCACGGTGCCCTTAGGAAGCACTACTCTGACCCCCTTTTCCAGACGAGGCAACTGAGGCCCAGAGGAATGAAGCCACTTATTCGAGGTCACTCAGGCAACAGTGGTAGAGCCTGGTGGCAATGCCAGCATTGGGGCTGCCGTGCTCTCTGGGAGACTTGCCAGGATTGGTTTGGATGTGGGTGAGATTTCAGAATCCATCCCTGTCACCTCCCCTGGGGAAGGAAGAAGCTTACTGTTCCCACCCCAGTAGACACGTGGTCCAGGATGGCTCCCAGGGCCCCAGCTGCCGTCCCCCTGAACAAACACATCCCCCCGTGCAGGGGGAGCAGGCCTGAGCCAGGGCAGATATCGAGTTCCAGGCGGGGCTCTGGCACGGAGAGGCTCTGTGGCTTTGGGCACATGACTCGGGTTTGGTTGAGCCTCAGTTTCCCTCCCCGTAGAAGGAGGAGATGGCCTAGCATCCCTAACCTCAGTGGTTCTAAGACGCTGCTGGTCTCCCAGAGCCCCCCCTGCTCTTTCATGCCTGGGAAGGAATTTGAACGCAGAGTGGGGCTCCCAGAGGCCTCAACCAAAGCCTGGAGTCAAATAAAGCTGCCCAGGGAGCTGGGAGGAGCCCAGCCAGGGGACGGGCCCTCCCCCCGGCCCTGTCTACGGGTCACAGGAGGCAGGCTGCTCCCTGCTCTGCCTCACACACCCTGTCTCCCCATGTCCAAGTCTCCCCGTCCCCCGCTTCCTCCAGGAAGCCTGGCCCTGCCAGAAGAACGGTGTGTTCCCCAGAGCTCTTTGCTCAGAGCTCCTCCAAGCCCCTTCCTTCCTCTGAGCCAGTGGTTCTCAACCTTCCTAAGGCCGCGACCCTTCCATACAGTTCCTCATGTGGTGGTGACCCCCAACCATGAAATTTTGCTCCTCTTATGCATCGTGATGTAAATATCTGCATTTTCCGATGGTCTTAGGCGACCCCTGTGAAAGGGTCATTCCACCCCAAAGGGGTCGCGACCCATAGGTTGAGAACCGCTGCTCTGAGCATTTGCCTTAGGTAAGCGGCCGCAGGCACACTGTCGCCCTCCAACCCCCACGCTGTCTTCTTTCTCTCCCAGGCTCCCCCTACTATTACAGCGCCGCTGCCCGAGGAGCTGCCCCACCTGCAGCTGCCACTGCCTACGACCGTCACTGACCCTCGGAGCCAGGCAGACGCCAGCACTTACGACACATATCACTGAGGGCGATAGCCTCCCGGCCCCTTCGGAGACAGCGGAGGGGCCCAGCGAGAGCATCCCCCAGCACCCTCTCCCCTCACCTGAAACTCTGCCCCCCCTTTCCCTGTCAGGGACTCTGGGGTTCTATGGTACGGCTGCTGGACTTCTGGACACCTGTCCATTTCTAAGAGTCCATCGAGGAGCTCCTCCCAGCGGTGATGGGGTCTCCATACATCCACAGACTGCAGCCCCAGCCCAGCCTGCCAGTCCCCCGTCTGTCTGACCACCTGCCCGTCTTCAGGCCCCAGGCCTGGGAAGGAGAGCTTGCTTTGGTCACTTCAATCGCACCTGTGTAAATACCTTCTTGCTTGTCTGTGGGCCCCAAAGGTCCACCTGAACAGACTGCCAGCCGCTATGCATTCAGCACTCCCAGTGCATCACAGACCTGAGTGCAGAGCATCCCCCTGCTGCCCCAGTGCCAAACCCCGCCCTCGCCCCCCGCCCCTGCAGTGGGGAGCTGTCCGTGGTACTGAAGATGCCCTATTCGGGCCCAGCCTCCTGGTCGATGCTCCTTTTTTATTGTCTTGACTAGGAGTCTCACTAAACTGGTTATGCTCCAAGCCTCCCACGCTGAGACTCTTCCGCAAGAGAAACACACTTCGGAGAGATACCCTGGCTTCCTGTCTCATCACCCTGGTCCCCATGCAGTGCAAACAGCTCTTTTCCGTATATCAAGTGACTCAAAGAACCGCCAACTACTGTTCTAAAGTAAAATGTCCCAGGTGCTGATTGCATTGTGGACTTGGAATATTCCGGCTGGATGGGACCCAAGAGATCATGGTCCAAGGCAGGGCCTGAGGTCCTCCTGGCCCGCCAGCCCCTGGAACCGCTGACCTGAACTGGGATGTGTTTTCTGAGGTATTCTCACGCTCCGAAAACTATGGACACCCACTATGGACACTGCCCTCACTCTCCAGGACCCCCTGAGTGGATTCTGTTCTGCCGTGTTGACAGCAGTTAACAAAAAGGACTTTGCCTGCACTGAAGACCACATGCACCTGCAGCATCTCCAGCACTTCCTGAGCAGCTCCCTGATCCTGGTGGAGCCTAGCATGCCGCTGGGAATGGAGGTGCCAGGTGGGGCAGATGCCGCACTTCAAATTGTGGGTATCTACCTGTTGACAGGAGGGGCCATCATGGTCAGGGCCATGGCCAAGGGCTACAGGAGCTTGGAGAGCGACTGGTAGAACTCACTTTGGGCTGGAGTAGTCAGTAAATGCCAGTTGGGAGGGTTTGGGGGACAGAGGAAGGCCTCCTGAGAGGGACAGGACAGGCAGTGAGGAACTGGTGGGTGAACTGGGAATGGTTTTGAAGTGGGGTTGCCTGGAACCACCATATCTTTGCCTACAGCCTCAAGTCCTTGCAGAGTCTCTCTTGCCAACTCAAAACAGCCAGGTAGAAGCTCTGTCCAACTCTGGGCTGAATTATAGCAATGACAGTGGACTTTGCCATTTCATGTGACAGTGTCCCGATGCCTGCATGTCACCAGGTTGGCAGAGAGCCAGGGTAGAGAGAGCCCGCACTTGAGGTCATGGGCTCTCAGAAGTCTTGTCCTGGCCATATCTCTGCCTTGCTGTGGGACCTCAGACAAGACCCTTCACCTCTCTGAGCCTCGGTTGCCTTGGTACTTCAGGGTCATTAGACAGCTCTCTCCTTCCTTCTTCTCTCACAGGGAGTTGGGACAGGCCCCCCACTGGTGAGAAAGCATACAGAGGTGGGAACCTGAGTCCCACTAATATTCAGACCACGTGGGAAATAAGAACACCTGGAGGGGTAGAAATCAGTCTTAAGGAAGACCTAGTCTAGGTCCCAAGGGTAACTGAGGCCCATCTGGGGAAGCCCTGAACCTGCAGGGAGAGAGAGCAGACCACCTTTGGCCACTACCAGGCATTTTTGCCTCCAATACCGCTGCAAGGTGGTGGGACAGATAAGAAACTGAGGCTCGGCAAAGTGCAGTCCACAGGCAGTGACTGGCAGGGGGAGGCTGGGACTTGGCCCCGGACCCCTGGCATATGGTGATCCTCTCATCCCTGGGTAGGGAGGTTGGTGGTGAGGTGAGGGCGGTAGATGGTTCTCAGCCCACTGCCCCACATGGAGTGTCCCAGCGCTGTTAAAACTGCTGAGGAAGCCTCATCTCCCAGGGCGGAGGTGGAGCCCATGAGCTCACTGCAGGCACACCCACTCCCCTGGCATCTGCTGGTGGAAACAGTTCCAGCCTCCATCTGCCAGGCAAGGTAGAAAAAAGTATGTTAGGAAGTGGTGGAGGCCGGGAGTCTGCTGTACAGACCTCTGTGCTCTTAGATCCTGGTCTCTCTTGTGGTCTCAGGCTGTTGGTAGGAGGTCAGCCTTCCCAGAACTGGCTGCTTAAGGCACAACCATCCTTCCTCTGCAAAGCCCACCTGGCCCCGCGAGCACCCCTCTACCCACCCTGTCCTCCCTCAGCCCTATGGTGCACTTCCTCCTCGCCTTTCCTCCCTCCCCTGAGGCTCTGCCCGGTCCTCAGATGCATTTGTACTTAGGAGACAGCCACTTGATTATGGGGCTGCCAGGCAAAAGCACAAGAGCACCCGATGCACACATGTTCTTACACTCAGAGCTGCTCTCTCCCGCTGAGGTCCCACTGCTCTGCGGAGCCGCCCGGGAGCTGGGAGAGGAGGGTTCCAAAGGACACATCCCTGATGCCAGAGAATTCTGAATGGAAAACACAAGGCCAGAGCTTAATGGCCAGAAGCCTGTGTGCTCCTCTGTGGCCCTTCAGCTCCACGGTCTAGCTCTGGCTTTTTGAAAAGGACATGGTGGATTTTATGAACATTTTTTTTTACTCTCATCTAACTCCACCCTAGAAAAATTTGATGACATATCAAACCCAACATCCCTTTCCCAAGGCGCCTTACTTAGGGTTGGCCCTTTCATAACCGATGTTCGCATGGTGCTTTGCAATCTCTGACTATCCACCGGGGCAATCAGAGTGCTCATTTTACAGATGGGAAGTTTAAGATTTGGGGCTCACAGGGCAAGAGAGAGGTGAGGTGAATTCTTAGATATCCCTGGGCCTTGTTCTCTCTCAATAGAATGGTGCTCCTGTCATGGGAGAGTGTGGCTTAGAGACACCCTTCAACCCCAATGAGGAAAGAAAGCAACAGGAAGCCAGAGTCTGGCTTGACCAAGAAGCCTGGGTATTGGTGGTGTTGGTGGTGTTGATGGTCCAACTAGATTCTCATTAACACCAAAACCAACTCCAAAGTCTGCCTAGATTCACACCAACCCTCTCACTCATCCAGACTCCTTGCTTGCTGCACCCTGAGGCTCCCAGAGGATGGATTAGAGCTTGTCCAAGGCCACACCACGAGGCCTGACAGGGCCTGAACCTGGGCCCATCTCTGACTACCAGGGTCTAGGGTTCCAGTATCTTGAGATGTTCCCTCACTCTTTATTCTTTCTGCTGTGAGTCAGACTCCAGGCCCGGCTGTGCTAATATTCAGGAGTCACCAAGCAGAGTCATTGGGGCCATCAGGGTGCCCACAGGCCTGGGAAACACAGATCACAATCTCCAAGGCCCTGAACAAATTGCTTCCCAGACCAGGCAACTCCGGAAGGGCATGAGGCAGCATGGATGGTGGGACATGAGACACAAAAAAAATGCCTATGAGCCCGTGGCCACCAGCTTGTGACCCCGCCCAATCTTGGTCCAATGCCCCCTTTCTGCTCCAACTCCATGCCCTTCATTGTAAATTTGGGGGGAGATGGGAACCCAGATGGATGAACTTTAGGTTGCCTAGCGCCTGGACCCTGCCCACCATCCTCCCCATCCCGGCCTCTGGCAGACGGTTTGGCTTCGGTTTGGCTTTGAAAGTCGGGAGCTTGAACATCGAAGGTGGTGTGGAGAGGGCACTGTTGGTGTTGACAGCAGATCAGTGCTGCTGGGCCTTTCACATGTGCAGGGCAAAGTCCCAGATGTGACCACAGGGCACTGAGGGGTGAAATCCCTTTATGAGCAGTCACATCCGAGAGTAACCGCCCTGCCTTTGGCAGCCCCTGACAGCAGCCACCCCTTCTGGATGACATTTCAGCGAGAATTTAGCTCTTAGCCATGGGGAGCAAATCTTAAAAACAAATGAAGCACTCCTGACAAATACAGTGGAACCTCAGTTCTCAAACTTAATTCATTGCAGAAGGCTGTTGGGGAAGCGATTTGTTCAAAAACCGACTCATTTTCCCCCCATTAGAAATCATGTAAATGGAATTAATCTGCTCCAGACCCCCAAATGACTCTCTGTTTTAACCTGTTTGTTTACATTTTAAATGGTGTTTCAGAGGTGTTTTAAAGGTGTGCTAAGTGTTGATTTAGCCATGCCATACCCAGTAGCCAGATCAGACATGCAAACACCTTTATCCTACTTTGCAGTTATTTCTTTTTAAAGCTCTATCGTTGGTTTCACAACTTCCCTTTCCACTTTGCTGCTATTGCTGCCTTTTTAGAACCCTGGTGACTTGCTGTACATATTTAATAACAATAAGCAGCAACAAAAGCAAAAAAAACAAAAATATTCACAACACAATTTCCTGAGATGTTAACCACGTGAGGTTTAGTGATAAACTGACTCATACTCGTGCATTCTCTCCTTTGTCTGTTTGTTGCCTGAGGGACATGTGACTGATCATACAGGTATCGGCATGAAAGGGTTGTGGGGTTGAGTACTGAAGTTTTGTTCAACAACCGAGACATTTTTTCCCCCTGAACAACTTGGTTGAGAAATGAATTGTTTAAGATGGGAGACATTTGAGGACAGAGGTCTGGCTGTACCTAGAAACAAGATATGTCTGAGACACAGCTGCCCCGAGGGTAGAATCCAGGCCCCTGAAAGGCCAGGCCCAGGCTGGCACGGGTAGGTCCCCCCACACTCTGAGCTGGGCCAGCTCCTGGGGGCCTGCTGAGAGGCCGGCTCTGCAGTCTCGGGCTTGTCACCCATCCAGGAGCCTGCCTCTGATGGTTCCCAGGCAGGCACACCAGTGCTCCTGGAGAAGTTTTTCTCTTCGTTCTCTGGGCCTCAGAGAGGTCCAAGGCCAATGCTTCTCTTGAAAAGTAACAAAATACGTGATTGGGAAGCTGGACAGTCAGGCCGTGACTTCTGGGTGGCCGTCTGTCCACCTCCCGGCAGCCCCTTCCGCCCCTTCAGCCCCTTGTCCCCTTATGTCCCCGTACCTCAGGATTACCCTCTTGCATATTCATGGCAGAGCCACCGTGTTGATCCTCACTTCCCTGCTGTCAGCTCAGGCCTCCAGAGCGGTGCCCGGGTGCCAGGGGGCGCGGCAGGGGATTGGAAGCAAGGCCCTTGCCCTCCTGCTCTCCTGACGAGGGGGCTAAGCTTCTCCGACTTGGCTGCTTGCTGGGAGCAGGCAGGCACCATCTTCCTTTCATCACTATAATTTCTCAGTAGGGGGGTTCCGTTGCTAGGCCCACCCCCCATATTCAAAGGGGGCCTCAGGGTTCTGGAGTTTCAGCCCAGGTGTTCCCAAAGGTCCTGTGTAGCCCATCTCCAGACGGGAGTAAATATCACCTCCATTCAGTGAGTCTAGGTATTCTTCCCACATCTTAGAACCCTGAGAGGCTCAAGGAGAAAATTTGGCTATTTATCTATTTACCGAGGGAATCTCGATGAATTCGGAAATGGAGTGGGTCTCAGGTGGTGTGCTTAGCCCTTCCGATGGGGGCAGCTCTGAGCCCAGGGAGGGGAGCATGGGGAACAGCAGGGGAGTTTTGTGGCCCTTCCTGATTCTCAGGTCTGGCCGGAGGAGGCCAAGCCACAGCCTCACACCCCAACCCTAGGCCCACTCCATTCACAACTGTGGACCCCGGGCCCCCTTCTTGTACCCCCAAATCAGGACGCTTATTCCCACGTCCCTCATTTTCTCCAAAGGCACTTTTAAGAACGGGTGATTTGGATGATGGATTTTTGATTTACACATGGCGCATTTCCCTTGGAGTGAAACAGAAAGGAAACCATTTAATGGCTCCCTTATTTTCAAGCATGAATACATTTTAATGAAATTATTTTATTGTATTCGAGGAAATGGAGAGTTGAACATTCCAACCAATCAATAGCCAAATAATCACTATAAAACTAAAAAGAAAATAAATAAATCCTGAATCTATTTTAAACTCCCTGCAAAGCTCTGAGCCTCCAAATCTGGCCTTCCCCTCCGTACGTGCACATGAGTATGTGTACACGGGAGCATGCACACACCCTCACGTCGCAGCTGTACTTGAAACTCAGAGAAAGCACTGAGTCTCCTCATGCCAGTTCTTGCCTGCTGTCCTCGCCATTGGTTAGAGAAGGTGAGCGAGCAGACCTGGCAGCAGCCCATCCTGAGGCTTGGGAAGAGGCAGGCCCAACCCCTGACCCCAAACTACCAGCACAGTGTGGGGTAGTGGATGCTGAGGGCCTCACTTCTAGACTCCAGCTGCTGGGCCTCCTCCATGTTCGGGCTGAGGGTAGAAATCTGATTTGGGTTTTGCCCTGACTCTTACTGGAAGTTGCTACCCTGGTTTTTCACTCTCTAGTGGCCTTTGGACATTGAGTCTTTGTAGAAGTACTGACTACATTGCAAATGGAACTCTTTGCCCGGAAGACACATGGATTTTGCTTTTCCTTCTTTGACAGTTGACTCTGTCTTAGGGACTGACCCTCCAGCATCAAAGAAATACGTATCCACCAAAGTTTGTGATGCCTGCATAGATGCTTACTTGTAAAAAAAAAAAAATTACAAATAAAAACCAACAAAAACAAAAAAAAAAACCACCCACAATTGAATTGCCTTTGAAAGTGGGAGATGTTCTATCTCCAACAGGTTGAAAAAAAAAACAAAAAAAGCTTCTTAAAAATGTGTATGTTTTGTATTCCTTTTTTTTTTTTCCTAGTAGAAAATAACTGACTGGAAACATTGGTGTGTTTTTTTCTTAGTGACGTGTGTTGCTTTTGTGTGTAATAATATTTGAATGTAATTACAGCAGTGCCAATTTGCCAAAGATGTTGGACATATTTTTCTTTTGCTGGGAGGAGGGCAGGGGCTGGGGGGGTGGGATTTGGGAAAAAAACAGGGGTGGGATTTTGTTTTAATTTTTAAACTTTTTTTTTCTGGTCAAACCTGGAATTTGTGGTTTTATTTTAAGTTAAATGGTTGACTGCAAGACTTTTATTTTAGATTAGTTGGAGAAATTTGCAATAAGATTGGCGTAGTTTTTAATATCTGTGTGTCTTCTCATGAGTGACTGTTACTTGTGAAGAATTGATTTTATGTAACCTTTATGTGAGATAATTATTTGTAAATATTTGCCATAATTTTATTGGTTCCTAAAATAAAAGTAATTTTTTAAGTTCAGAATAAGAATTTGATCTCGCTTGTTTTTACCACCTCATAGATGGTCTTTGGTCACTTGGACAAAGCCACGTGGAGTTGTAGGGAAGTGTATCAGCTCTCCTGATGAAATTGGGGTCAAAGAAATCTGAACAATTGAATGGAGGAAGGTGGCCTGAGCAGGGACAGAGCCAGAGTCTTGGCCAAGTGGAGTGATGGTTGCGCTCCCATCCTGGGTTTGACTCCTGGCTCTGATGCTGGCTGGGGGAACTGGGTTGAGCTCTGTAACCTTAACTTGGTTGGCTCTAAAATGGTCAGTGGCATTCACCTCATTCATTTATTCAACCAAGAGTGATTGAGCATCTACTCTGTCCCCAGCACGGGAGACACAGACATGAAGAGGGCTAACAAGGACCCTGCTGACATGAATCTTGCAATCTAGGGGTTTCCTGTGTTCATGTTGTTAACACATCAAATCTGTGCTCAGTAATAGTGTGTGCACACACACATGCTCTTAGGCTCGATCTAGGCTGGATCTTAAAACTGGGTGTGCCGAAACTGGTTTGGCTCAGTGGATAGAGCATCGGACTGCAGACTGAAGAGTCCTGGGTTCAATTCTGGCCAGGGGCATGTACGTTGGTTGCAGGCACATCCCCAGTGGAAGGTGTGCAAGAAGTAGCTGATCGATGTTTCTCTCTCATCGATGTTTTTAACTCTTTATCCCTCTCATCCCTTCCTCTCTGTAAAAAATCAATAAAATATATTTTAAAAAACAAAACAAAACTGGGTGCTCCCACATGCCTCTAACACGCAAACAGAGCTCAGAAGCCTGGAGACCTTGTCTTTGGGCCCCAAAGCTACAGGCCATATCTGACCAGAGCTTGGAGCCCAACGATCCTTCTGTGGAAAGTACACTGCCCCTGTGCCTTCAGAGCTGAGCATTTTGGCTGCTGCGGAGCCCAGAGGTGGCTTTCCAGCAGGGCCAGGACAGCTGCAGACCCGAGCCCTGCCCCTGCTGGGTGGTGTCAGCCTGCAAGGGCAGGCAGGGACCGCTGTGCCCCTTGGCACAGTGTGTGCATCGCAGTAATTGCCAGAGATGGAGTAGGCTAGTGACCGCGTGGGGGCCATGGGCTGCGACTCATTCATATTTAATAAAGTTGGCTGCACGGCCTCCATTCATTTCAGCAATGGATGGCGACGAAGGTGATTCCTGAGGGAGAGCGAGAGAGAGAGAAAGAGAGAGAGAAAGAGAGAGAGAGAGAGAGAGAGAGAGAGAGAGAGAGAGAGAGAGAGAGGAGAGAGAGAGAGATGCTGCCATGCGGAGCCCTGGCCCAGCTCCTTTCTTTCCACGGCTGATGACTTAGAAGCACACGTTTCAAAGAGAAGCAGCAGCATTTGGGACTGGTGAGACAGAACAGGTACCTCTCCCCCTGATGTTGCAGCTCTTGTCCCGGGTCTCCTGGGACAGAGGCCTCATGCCTGCCTTCCTCCGACATGGGCCCCAGTAAGCGGGGCATGTGCAGCCCGCACACGACAGCAGAATAGAGGCCCTGGGCAAGCCCTCCAGTAGAGGGTGGACATGCCAACCCTGAAGATGTTCAGGCAGCCTCCAGCAGCACCTCTGCCCTCGGGGACCATCACAAAGAGGGACAGCATGAGACACCAGAGGTCTGTCATGGGAGGCTTTGGCTTCAGGCCCATTCATTCCTCACACTGCTGCTGGAGCCAGGCCCCCATGCAAGGTGATGGGTACAGAGCTATACCAGGGTACAGAGCTATGCCAGGACTGTGGAAATGGAAAAGGATAAAGATTCCTAAGAGCCTTGGCTGGGAGCCTCAGCTCCAGCTCTTGCTGGGCAGTTTGCTGATGTAAGCAGACAACTTCCGGGAGCCTTGGTTCCTTCATCTGTGCCCTGGATAGAACCAAATAGCATTTACTTAGAGGTTGTTATGAGGAACAATGTCATGCATTGTGTGAAAGTTTTTGCAAACGACAAATGTGAGTTTTGCCAAGATATGTTCCGTGCTGTAAGAAAGTAAAAATTTTACATCCAAAAGTTGACTCTAAGCTAAGCTCAGGGCTAGGTGCTGGAAGAAAATTGATATAGATCAAATGTTTGTGGTCCCCTAGAATTCATATATTGAAACTCAATCCCCAATGTGCTATTTGCCGGTGGAGCGTTGGGAGGTGCTTAGGTCTTGAAGGTGGAGCCCTCGTGAGTGGGATTAGTGCCCTCATGAAAGGACTCCAGAGAGCTTTCTCATACCTCCCACCAATAGGAACAAGGAAATAGGATCTCACCAGGCACTGAATTTGCAGGTGCCTTGATCTTGGATTTTTCCGCCTCCAAAACTGAGAGATAAAGGTCTGTTGTTTTAAGCCCCTCCATTTATGGTCTTTTTGTCATAGCAGCCCAAACAGACCAAGACAGGGCTGGGCTGCAAAAATGAACCAGCAAGGAGTCTACATTGGGGGCAGATGAAGTACATATTTCAATTCCAGGCAACACATGACCAGTGTCACCTATTGGCAGGGCAGACGGAGAGGTGTGGGCTCATAGAGGGGATTCCATTCAGTTGGAGGAGGAGTGACTCAGGAAGGCTTCCTGAAGAAGTGGCTTTTGAGCTGAGCAATGAAGGATTGTCAGGATGCTGTCAGGAAATTCTAGAGAAAGGAGGAAGGAAAGGCATCCCAGGCAGAGGGGACAGTGCACACAACGCTCCAGGGATGGGAAAAGGTTTGTCGGGAGATGATCAGACACTGTGGCCTTTGCCTGAAGCCTGCCTTCTGAGGCTCTGTGGGTGCCACTGGAGCAAAGGTCAGGGCTAAGCTGGGCTCTGGGTCAAAGGTGAGGGCTGGCCGGGGCTCAAGTCATTTCCTAGCAAATGGGGTTGCTCAAGGAGGAGGGCGCACTGGCAAGTGCAAGCAGAGGCTGAGAGGGGGTGGGACACTGCAGAGCAGGTGGGAGTATATGGATTCCCAGACCCACAGACCAAGCAGTTTCTGGACCTCCTGGCTAGCTGCGTGGGGATGGGGTAAGGAGACTATTCTACCTGCCCCAATACATGCCCCGACAGCGTCTCGGGCTGAGACTTGTGTTCCGAACACCCAGGCAGGAGGTGGCCCTCACAGGGAGCCAATCAAGAGGAAGCCCCTCTGCAGGACACACAGCGACTGTGAGTTTGCACCACTGGAGGCATTAGCACCCCAAGTGATATTTGTCTCATCTGCCTGTTCTGATCTTTCTTCAGTGAACGTGCATTATATGCAATTTTAAAATCGTTTTTAAAAAAATAAACATTGTGTTCTTGACTTGTCTCAGCTGCAGTCTGTGAGGGAAGCCTGAGCAAGCCCCACTCTGGGGCATATGTATGCCTGAGAGCCCACCTCCAGTTGCTAGGGCTGCCATACCAACCCACCACAGAAACCCATTTCCTCACAATTCTGAAAACTAGATGTCCAAGATCAAGGTGCTGGCCAAACTGAATTCTTCTGAGGCTGCTGTGCTTGGCTTGTCAATGGCCATCTTCTCCCCATGTCTTCTCACAGACTTCCCTCTGTCCTTGTCTCCGCTTCTTCTAAGGACACCAGCCATATTGGATTAGGGCCCATCCTAATGATCGCAAATTAACTTAATCACTTTTCCTGCATTTGAAAACAACACGACTCAACTTCACAAAGACGTTTTTTGAAAATAGCCAGTTCTGCCAAAACCGGTTTGGCTCAGTGGATAGAGCGTCGGCCTGCGGACTAGAAGGTCCCAGGTTCGATTCCGGTCAAGCGCATGTACCTTGGGTGTGGGCACATCCCCAGTAGGGGGCATGCAGGAGGCACCTGATCTATGTCTCTCTCTCATCGATGTTTCTAACTCTCTATCCCCCTCCCTTCCTTTCTGTGAAAAATCAATAAAATATATATTTTTTAAAAAAAAAGAAAATAGCCAGTTCTGGCGAAGGTGTGAGGAAGTGGGCACTCTTCTCTGTTGCTGGCTGACCAGATGAGGCCGCGGCTGCCCTGGTGTCCCCAGGCCAGGGAGCTGAGGATGCTGCACACAGACCTGCCCACTCCTGGGCCTGTGTTTTTTTCCACTAGGCTGGCTGCCTGCAGCCACAGAATGACATGTACAGCCCAGGTCAAGTGGGAAACATGGTGTCTCCAGCCCAACCGTGTCACCTGGCAGAGCACGCAAGCAGCAGAGGTTCCCACATTATCCACAAACATGTGTAAATATCTCGACGGCTGGTAATGTAACCAAGAAAATCACTTCCCGTTGTTTCCCTTTCAGTGATATTTTCTGCTTGGCTGAGTTTGCTTAGCGCACGAGAAAGGCCAACTCATCAGTTCTTGTTGTTAATCAAGAGCAGTAATTGTCCGAGTTCAAAGCCTCCTGACTTAGACTCTGCTGAATAGGATAACAAGTTCCAAAAATGCTAAGTAGTAGTTTCTATAAGTGGGACTTTTTTAATAGGGAAGGCCCCTGAAGAGGGATTGAAAAGAGAACCTTTCTGTAAAGTGGAATTAAAACATCGTGCGTACTTTATAGAGCATGGCAGATAAACTCCTAACAGTCCTAGAAGTTCTTAAAGCATGTACAATGTTGGGGAAGACTAATTTCCTCATTTGCCATGTGGACCTGTGTATTGGTCAAGGCGACGCCAGCTGATGTAACAAACATTATCTGTAACTTCAATGTGTTAACACAGTAGAAGTCTGTTTTTCGCTCAGACGATGGTTAAATGTAGGCATTCCTGTAATTGGGATTTATTACAACGTTCTAGATATACCCCAAAATGTCGATGACGGTCCTGCCTTCCTACATGAACAGGAGGAGGGGAGTGTGCTACAGCGCACAGCTGGAGGAGCTTTGGGAAAATTAGATGGTGTGTATACCTCAAAGAGTTGTGAGTCCTTCGCAAATTGATTTCCAGTGCATTATCTCATTAAATCTTTACACCAACCCAGTGAGATCAGTACATGATGATCATCCTCAAGTCTACGGATGAGGAGACTAAGCCTGCAGCGCTCTGATATCTTGCCCCAGCTCACACAGCCGATGAGTTTCCAGGACTGGCAGGGGGCTCGGATGTGAAGCCAGGCACTGTGATCCCAGAGCGGAGTCCCCCGGTGTCACGTCCTCTGGCTGTGTGCTCAGTTCCCCTTCCAGCGTCCGGCAGAGACGTTCTGCTGGAGATGCTCCGGGGATTTCCTTACTCCTCACAAGAAAAGCACCTGCGGGGTGATACCTTCAGACAGAGTTCCCGGGCCCTTCTCCTCTCCGGCCTCACCTTGGCACTCTCTGATGCACTTGGAAGCTGAAACCAGGAACAACTAAGACTCCAATAAAAATCGTCCATCACCTGGGCACTGCTGTCAGGACCTGCATTTGAAAATTAAGCCAGTTGTTTCCTCCTTTTCTCAGCCAGTCCATGGTCCTTGATCTGGGCTGGGCACTGGGGCTGGCGATACCAGGGTGCATTGAGCCTGGTCCCTGCCCTCAGGGGAGGGAAGACATCTGCTGACGGGGAGGCAAGCCCCATAGGACAATAGCTATACAGAAGATCCTTGAAAAGCACCGGTACTTTAAAACCTAAGGAGATGCCTTAGGAACGTAACTGTTGCTTTTGATAAAACGAGAGGCACGAAATTCATGCAAGAGGCTGCGAGGGCCGAGGCAGCAGCCCTGCCCGCCACCCTGGACCTCTCAGCAGCAGCCCTGGTCTAATTAGCATATCACGCTTCTATTATTATAGAGGGGTTTGCTAATATGTCATTTTGCTTAAAGTCACAGAACCTATCAACGACGTTAAGTGAGGACTTACTATGAGAGTGAGCAAGTCAGCAAGCAGCAGAGCCGTTAGGACGGGCCAACTCATCAGGGGCCGTAGCCACAGCCCTGGGAGGAGCATCTCTGTTTTCCCGGACGAAAGGAGCTGCAGAGAGGTCTGGCATTTTTCTCTGTCTCCAGCGGAAAGGTTACGCTGTCTGGGGAGGAGGCGGGTCTCTCGTCCCTGAGCAGCCAGGGTGGACCTAGACGTCCACCTGGCAACACTGAAAAGGCTCAGATGACCGTAATTGGGCTGAGGGGTCTCTAAGGTGCAGAATGGATTTTCATTCATTTAAAAATGTCGGCGTTTAAAAACGGTAATACACACACGTGGTTGGAAAATTAAAACCGAACAGAAAAGTAGGCAGTGAGTCTCCTTCCCATCCCAACCCCAAGCTCCCAGGACCTGGCACTTCTTATTCTTCCCAGGATCATTTCTGCATATGTTATATAAGCACATATTATACTGAGAAGTTGTATGTATGGGTGTGTTTAACACACTTCGCTTTATTTAAAATATTTCAAGTCAGAGAATCTAGGTTCTTGGCAAAGCTAGAAAGAATAGGATTTTTTTTTCCCCAAACCCTTGTTAAGTATTTATTTCACTGCCTATAATAAAAAAGATCAACTATGAATGACAAAAACAAAACAAAACAAACAAACAAAAAAGAAACAACAACCAAAAAACAGAACAACAATGGCTTGAACAAGAAAGAAAATTACCCTTTCTCCCATAGGGAGTTTGGGGGTCTGTGGTCGGTTGGGGTTGAAAATGGCAACGTAGCCGCAGAAGGCCCGCAGGGACCAGATGTTTTCAGTCGTCCCTGGCCCTCCAGAGGCTGCGTCCCTCCGCCTCAGGTCTAAGACGGAAGCAGCAGGATTTCAAGCAGCAGTCGGAGGAGACAAAGGAGAGACAACAGCTGTCTCTGGAGGAAGGTTCCAGGAAGCTGGCACCTGACATTCTGCTGGCATCCCATTGGCCAGAATGGAAGCCCATGGCCACCTGGAGCTGCGAGAGAGATGGGGGAACCGGATGTCTATGTGAAGTGGCCCTCTTTGTCCAGCTACAAATCCTATTACCCTGGGAAGAGGAGAGAGTGGATCCTGCCACGCTGCCACGTCTCCGTTGCCTGTAGCTCACCGCCTGGTTCAGAGTGGAGACTCATTCCGTTATTTAGTCAGCCAATTGTTCTTGAATAAATGCTTGTTGAATTCAGTTGAAAGGAGGTGGGAGATGGGGCCACGCTTTGTGTGGAGATGGCAGAGGACCCAGAACTTCAGAAACTCAAGAGGAGCCAGCTGAGACCCACCACTTCCAAGAGAAAACATCACCTCCCCGCTCGATTCCTCTCGCTCCCTCGTCAGAAGAGCTCCACCTGGGCCCAGTCTCTCCACCTGCATGCTGGGGGAGGAGACAGAAGTTTGAACCACATGCTCTCTGGTCCTTCCATCTCGAAAGCTCAGTGAGTCTGTGGCTCTACATGAACCAAAGGCAAGGGGCCAAACAGTGGCCAGGAGGACTCGGGTCAAAGATGAGAGGTCAAAGATACTGAGACCTCCTTGGGTCTGGCCTTCCCTGTGGTGATCTTCATGTCTCGGAGAAACCCCCTGAAGCACCCAGGCACTCGATCCTGCTTGACCGATGCGCTGGATCTCAATCAACACTGGCATCCACCCAAAAGTTGGGAAGAAAGAGAATGAAAATGCCAAACTCTGACCACAATGAGGCACCTGTCATTGGAAATTACCCCAAAGCCCAAGAAGTGCCAGGCTTCCCCTGGTGGTAGACTGCCTGTCAACAGATGGGGTGTGTGTGTAGGCGGGGAGGGGGGACTATTAAAAACAGTGGTTTGGGGAGTCCCTATGGGACAAATCATGGGGAGGCAGGTGGGGGGCTTTGGCAAAAAGAAACCTCCCAGCCTGATCTAGTAGGCTTTTTTTTTTTTAAAAAAGGAAGAATGATATTTGGATGAGAATAAACAAAAAAATGTTATTATTTAGTCTTCAAACAGCTCTGGCCACCTTCCACAGCAAACCCACCCAAAAATGCTGAGCTTTTCAAGAATTCTTGAGACATTTCCTTATGATTAACAAACTGGCTTAGTGGGATGGGGCAGGGGGGACAGATATCAGGATAAATAGACACTTCAATGAATGGAATATATACCACTGTCTACTTCTCTAGAGGCTGGGATGAACTGGTTTTAGTTACATGCTTAACCAAGGGATGTTTTAAATGAGGAAGGCTTGGCCAACCCCAGTCCTGATGTGCGGACAGTCACACCGGCTCCAGCGGTAGAGGAAGGAGAGTCCGGTGGCATCCTTCAGGCCGAGGCCAGCCAGCAGTTGCTTCTCCTTCTGCCGGGACACTCGGGTTGCTATCCACCTTCCCCAGCAATTCTAAACCCGGCGAGGGTTTTAATTTTCTATCTTGATGAAAAATGTGTGGTTTACACACTGTCGCAGAACAAATAGAAATGGGATTTATGTGGTACAACTTACAAGGGTTGTTTGAGATTTTTCCATATGTCTTCGACAGTCCTATCACATTTCTGACAGTTACATTATTTTTTTTTCTTTCCTGGAAGTTAAGGAGAGACAGAGAACAGTTTTTCCCCCTTCTCCACAGAGCCTCGCTTGGGAGTGAGTATTTGTATGCAATTTGTGGACCTAAGCATGTATGTCTGTTATGGAGAAGAATTTTTGCATGAATGTGCCCAGAATGTGTGTGTGTGTGTGTGTGTGTGTGTGTGTGCTGGGCTCCAGCGTGTATAAGGGTATATGTTAAATGTGGTCATATGTGTTATGGTGTGTGTGTATCTGCAATAGCTACAATTCACCAATGAGCTGATATTCCATTTCAGATGTCACTAATGAGCGACCTCTTCCTGACAGTCGCCTGCCCTGACACACACCGGCCCCGCCCACTGTTAGGAAGAGCGGCATTGCTTGCCATGTCCCCGATTCCATGTGTTTTCAATTAGTTTCACATGTGTGTCTGTCAGTATGGAACTTTAATTAAATGTGTGAAGAAAATGCTCCCAATTATTAATCAAGGTACATTCCTTCACTCCGAGCTGCGCCGTTAAGCCTGACATCAATCCCAATCCTTTTTACTAATTTCTTTTTCATTATTGAAGCAGATTTACAACTTTGAAGTCAGGGCATTCGTGTGGGGGTTCCTCTCCGCCATATCCGCACCCCCCCCAACACACACACACTAGGAAATTCATCTGTATCCCAGAATCAGCTTGTAGCTCAATGTAAATTCGGCGTAGAATTTAGTCAGTTATTAAGTGGATTTAAGTGGCTGAACCCTGGTGTAATCTGACCAGCAATGCATGAAGGAAAGAGTTGGAGGTGTAAAAAATGTCAAATAGCTTTCTCAGATGCATTAAACTATTAATAAAGATAAAACGATCTTTATGTTTGGGGTTTAGAACATCTCTTTTATGATATCGAGAAGCCACTTTTTGATTCACGACTCGTTGGCTCCGAGGTCTGGTGTCATTATTCAGAAGGTGTCAAGAAGGAGGCCCAGGCAAGCTCCTCGGCAGAGGGGGGCGGTGGGGGGAGACGCGGGGTTTCGGAGGCCGGGGCCCAGCTGGGCTGGGCAGGGAGCTGTGACAGGGAGGGGATGATGTATGAGGCAACTGACAACCATGCACACACCCTGTGGAGCCCTCTGCAGGGGACGTCCCCAGGGTCCTGGGATATGGTTTCTGGGGTGGTCCCGGCCCCCTGTAGAGGGGTCAGCCTGAGGCCAAGTGGGTGGGGGTGGGTTGGTGGGGTATTCTCCACGTGTCCCCCATGACCGCCAGAAGACCATCCCTTCTCTCTGCCCTGCTCTGTCTCCCAGCAGACGGACCTCTGTGGACCTCAGCACCCTGACCCCCTGGCCCTCTGGAGACACCAGCCAGAGACAGGAGGGAGAAAGCGCGAGAGGCCGGTGGCTCAGAACCCACTCCCTCCTCGCCTTACCCCAGTTCTGTCAGGGCTGCCTTCTAGAAGGTAGGCTATCTTGTAGTCCCTCTCCCATGGCTCCTGCTCTTTCTCCAGGCTGGCAGGCTCATTCCCTCCTCCCCTTTGCTCCTCAGCCTAAGGAAGGGCTCCCCTTACCATCCCCGGTGGGTCCTCCTAGCGCTGCTCACACCTCGGCAAACTTCTCACTTGACCTGTGTGAGGGGCCAGCTATTTTCTCCTGGGACCCGGACTGTTTCAGAGCCGGCTTCTCGGGGAGAACCAGATTCTGGTCCTTCTGGAGCAATGTGGGTGGGGAGACCCGAGACGAGAAGGGCTCCGGGGGAGTCCGTAGGAGAAGGGAGAAGGGAGCCAGCAAGGAGCCGAGGCATACGCGGGGGTTCTGTGAGGAGCACCGGTGCGTGCCGGCCTCTCTCCATCGAGGCCTCTCAGGTGTGTCCCTGCTTGCCCTCCATCCCCTCTCTCAACAAACAGTGGTTCCTCCCAGGGCTCAGGTTCTATGCTAGGGAGCCCCTGTCCTCGTGGGGTTCATAGTCCAGTGGCGGATGCAAACCAACCAACCATTTGATCTCTGTGTGAATGCCATGGAGAGGGGGGGGTGCACACTCAGGGCTCTGAGACACACAGAGGGGAGGCACTGGGCAGAGGGCAGGGGAGGGAAGAGTTCCCGGAGGAGGGAGCATCTAAACTGAGACCCTGAAGGATGAGAAAGATGCCCAAGTGGAGGACTTGGGGGAGGGAACAGGGAGGGTAGTATTCCTGGCTGAGCAAACGGTGCACAAAAGCCAGAGATGGGACGTGGGCACTTGACAACTGCCAGGGGTGCGAGGCGCTGGGGAGCATACACAGAGGAGGGGCGGCCAGAGGTGGAGCTGGAGGGGGCTGAGGTGGAGCCCTGCCCTGGCCCTGCCATGCCCCCCGCCCCTCCCCCAGGCTCCTGGCTTTATTCCGAGGGCCGTGAGGGCCTTGGGAGTGGGCATAGACACGGCCAAGGCTACATTTCGAAGAGAGACCTCAGTCTACCCGGTGGAGGGTAGAAATGACAGGAAGCTGGGAGACTCCATCAGAGGAACCAAGATATGGGGCAGGGCGGTCTTGGCAGGGGAATGGAGAAAAGCGGGCTCGCGGGACCTAATCTGAAACCCCCACTTTCCAGATGGGGTCAGGAGGCCAGAGAAGCCAGACTGTACTCAGGTCACAGGAGAGAGACAGCGCGGGGGGTGGGGTGGGGGGGAGGCTTCAGGGATCTGAGCTGGAGCAGCAGCCGAGGTCCGGAAGCCGCCTCATCCTGGACGGGAGAGAGACTCCTTTGGGAGGGAGACTCCCTCCGGAGGGACCCGCCTTTGGGAGGGGCTCGGGGGCAGGTGGGAGGCCTGGTCCCCCACGGGTCTCCTTCAGGGCTGGGTGGTCTTTGGAACAGAGGGACCCGCCTTGGCCCGACCTGGACCCTCACCGTCGGGCACCCTGGGCCACCTCCTCCCCCCAAGGCCAGGAGCCCAGCCCGGGCAGGCGGGGGCACTGCCCGGCGACATCATTGGCACATTACGCTAATGAGAGCCTTTCCCGGGAAGGGCCGGCCGGGAAGGTGCCCTAACGAGCCGCGCGTGTCACTGCCTCCGCCGCGCGTCTCGCGCTGTCCCATTTGTCTGGCTGTAATCTACATTTCAAATGATTACATGGGAAGCTGAAGTGGTAGTGACAAGGATAAACGAAGCTTGTTAAACTAATAGCTGCACTAATGCCCAAATATGTGAACTTCCCGACGCAGGCCGCATCCCAGCCTGGCGGAGCTGTCAGCCCGGCTCCCCCGGGCTCCGCCGCCAGCCGCGGCCACATGATGAATGGCCCTGTCGACCAAACTCATCCGGGGCCCAATTAAACAGGCAGAAATGAACTGGAGCCGTCAGGCGCGGGGAGGAGGCGGGGGAGGCTGGGCCAGACAAGGGGGGGCAGTTAAACCTCACACAGACGGTAGGAACAGAGAGAGCGGGGCGGGTGGAGGGGGGAGAGAGAGAGGAGGAGAAGGAGGAGAGAGAGAGAGAGAGAGAGAGAGAGAGAGAGAGAGAGAGAGAGAGAGGAGAGATGTCAGGGAGAGGAGAAGGCCAGAGGCCACAGAGAGAAGAGAGGCCGGGGTGGGAGGGAGGGGAGAGGCCAGCACGCAGAGCTGCAGGGAGAGAGCCCCAGCCTCCCCCCGGAGCTGCAGGCGGGCTCCTGCAGACAGAGGTGGGGGAGACAGTGGAGAGACCCCTGGGTGGGGAGGCAGCGGAGGAGGGACGGGGTGAGCAGAGAAAATAGGCCCCAAAGTCAAGGCTGCTCGGCGGTGGCGAGGCAGCGGGGAAGTCGCTCTGTCAGAAAATGGTCATTTAATGGTTTGCCGAGCCCGAGACAGATATGTCATCGGAGGCGGCCGGGAGTCCCAGGGCGGCTCATTTATTAATTACCGGCTCCCAGCCGCTCCCGGCTCCTCCGGCCGGCCTCCAGCCCCTGGGCGGCGTGGGCCTCGCCCCATTTTCCAGAGGAGGCCGCCGAGGCCATACACCCCTGGGCAGGACTTCTAGGACTCTTGGACCAGGAGTGGGGTGGGGGTGGGGAGCCAGGATCAGGGCCAGCCCCTGTCCTCAGCCCCCCCCCAGCCCCCATGGCTTGCACGAGGACTCTATTTCCCTTTTTCCTCTTATTTAAACTCCTTTTTTAGAGACATCCGATCCACTCCTTTCCCCTCTCAGCAGACCCAAAGCCTTTGAACATGGCCTTGACCCCGAGTCTCCTGAAATTCAGGCCCAAGGAGCCAGCCTGCACATTTAAGCAGAGGTGAGCGCCAGTATCCTCCTGTGCGGCCCTTGCTGATGAGAAAAGTCTCCCCGGGAATGGTGAGTGAGACAGGAACACACAGGAACCCATACCGTGTTAGTGCAAGCCCTGCCCTCACACCCGTGCGCCTGCCTAGCCCCCCCTCCCCCTGCCTCCTGCCACCCACACACCTTCTAAGCGTCAGGGAGCTGCCTGCCTCGGAGGAAGAGACACTGCAGGGGCATCTCCCTGTCTCCCTGGCCCCTCAGGAACCAGTGACCAAGAGCTCCCCCGAAGGAAGAAAAGCAGAGAAAACCTGTTCCAGGCACAAAGCTGGCCCAGAGCGGTGGCTTCAGCTGGCCGTGTGACTCGCTCTCAGAGGCCTGGTGTGAGTCTGGGACATTGGTCGGAACCTCCCACCTCCACGATTATCCCTGGAATCTCCCGCCTCTCCCCGAGATGTGGAGTCTTCACATGCTCCACATCTACAAATGAACTTAACTCCGTTTCCAAAGCGGCCTCCCGGGGTCTCATCCCAGCCACCGGCAGCTGCTGCCTCTGTCATCCGGCTTGGGTGTGACCCCATTTCCGCTGGTCAGCCTTCTGACCCAGCAGACATCATCCTTCTCACTGTAAAGATGGGTAAACTGAGGTCCAGAGAGAGGGCTTATCTAAGCTCACAGAGTGAGCTGAGGGCAGGCCCAGAGCCAGAGTTCAGGTTACCAGATCTCCTTCTAAGGCTCTTACCCCAAAATAACATAGCCACGGACCCTTCTGCATCAAAAGACCTTGGGGGAGCAACTAGATCACCCCCTGAAAGCAGAACTCCACAGCATTAATTAATCTTGTCGTATGGAAATTATTGGTCATCTCTGTCTTCAAAAGCTTATTAAAAATTGTATATTGCTATTATTCTCTCCTTAAATGACCCGGCCCCCAGATTACTACGATGAATACAAACAGTCTGCATGAGTCATGGCCCTATAGTAGAGAGCATGAGAAAAGGACCGTGGCGTCTGTAGGGTAGTTCTGTTAGCTCAGCATTGCTTCCATTGGAGTCTGTTCTCCTCTGCTGTGTGTGACTCGCCTGGGGTTGCCTGTCAGTCTCAGGACAGGCCTGACCAACTCTAGCATCTCTTCCCTTTGGCAACTGTGATTAGTCCACGAGATGGGCATGTGACACATCAGGGCCAATCACAGTGCTTTCCCTGGGATTTATATACTGACCCACAGAAACTCCCTTTTTCTACTGCAAGGTAAGGCTGGAGCTTTCAGCAGCTCTTCTTCACCTGCTAAGAGGAAGCCCAACTGCGATGGGAAACAATGAGGCCAATCTATAGATGGAAGCAAACCCAAGAGATGGAGAAAGAGAATCCTGATATCTTGGGTTAAGCCCTGGATTCAGCCATGCTCTGGAGGTAGTTGGTCCTATGCTTCAATTAATCCTCTCTAGTCTTTATCTTAGATTGAGTTGGTATTCTTTTTCCTGTGCCTGAAAGAAGTCTAAAACTAAAAGGAAGCGCTTTTTCATGTCAGCCAGTTTCACACAACAGTTGCCACACACACAGCCCTCTGCTCTGGGCCACTTGGGGTTCAGTCCTCACACATATATTCTCTTGTCACTGGGGAAGAAGCCCTCAGCTGTGGCACTCTGTTTCCCTCACCCTCCTGCCTCTCCTGCATTGTTTCCTCAAAACCTTGGGGTTTCTCTTGTACATAGAGAAGAGCTGACCATTGGAAACCCTGTCTGGGCTCCAGGGATGCCGGAGGCTCTATCTGAGGTCCTATTGGGTTGCAAACAAGACTGTCTTCCAGGGTGAATGAGGGAGCCTCCTTCACTCAAGTGTTCTGATCACATCACTGTCATGTCCCCAAATCAGTGAGTCCCCTTCACTGGTGAAGTCCAGACTCTGAGACCAAAATTCAAGACTCTTCAGACTCTGTCCTAGCTTCCTCATCCTCTACTCCTTCCTGCCTCTGGGTCTTTGTTTGTGCTGTTCCTCTTCTTTCCTCTAGAGCAGTGGTTCTCAACCTTCCTAATGCTGTGACCCTTTAATACAGTTCCTCATGTTGTGGTGACCCTCAACTATAAAATTATTTCCGTTGCTACTTCATAACTGTAATTTTGCTTACTGTTCATGAATCGTAATGTGAATATCTGTGTTTTCCGATGGTCTTAAGCAACCCTGTTAGCAGTTCTCAATCTGTGAGTTGAGACAGGGTCACCTAAGATCATCGGAAAACACAGATGTTTACATTACAATTCGTTAACAGTAGCAAAATTACAGTTATGAAGTAGCAATGGAAATAATTTTATGGTTGGGGTCACCACAACATGAGGAACTGTATTAAAGGGTCGTGGCATTAGAAAGGTTGAGAACCACTGCTCTAGAGAGTCTTTCCTGTCCTTCTAGGCCCAGGCTAAGCACCACCTCTTATAGGCAGCCTTTCTTACTCTCTAACTAATAATCAAACTTATTCTGGGACCTCTTCTAATATGTTACATGCCCTCCTCTGTGGCCTTTATATAGTGTGTCTTGTATTAAATGTATTGTTTCATCTCCGTAACTTTTCTCCCTCCACCCCAGGCTGGGTAACTATTAATTCATTCTTTAAATCTCAACTTGAAGGTCACTTGCTCAAAGACAGCTTCCTTGGCTTCTTCCCCCGATCCTTTGTTTTCTTATGCTCACAGCACTCCAGACTCTTTCAGTGCTCATCATCAGTTTATAATAAAAACTTTATTACTATAATTATTTGATTAATGCTTGTACCCCCCTATTAGAACATACGGTCCTACTAGAGCTGAGACTTTGTTTTGTAGCCAGAATGGTAAATGCAACATCAATCAATCTTAGTGGAATTAAAATTAATAGAATCAATAGCTGAAAGGTGAATGAATGAATGAATGTCTTCCTTCGCCCTTGGCTAACCGGGAGCTCACTGGGGTCAGTAACTATTTCAGTAATCTTTACATTCCTTATAGTTCCCAGCATGCAGTCAACAGTAAGTAGTCCATAAACATGAATTTAACCATCAGCAGGTACATGGACTCTACCCATAGAGTGATAACGTGAGCCAGAAGCCTAAGGCCTCAATCCAAGCTGGGCAAAGAACTGAAAAAAAAAGTAATAACCACAGAGAACATTCTCTAATCCAAACACACTAGGGCTGCCCCTTGAGGGGAGAGCATACAGTTGTCCTGAGTGAGTTGTTCTGACCCATCACCTCTCCAATGGGGTATGACATCGTTCTCAAGTTTTATTGCTACAAGATGGGCTTAATCAACTCCTCAGTAAACAACATTACATAAGCGCCATGCACACACATACAAATCCGGGGTGGACAATAACCCCAGGCACATTGGAGTGTTTGATGGGATGGCCATAGGAAAGCAAGCCAGGAGCCAGCTTTAAAAACAATATTTATGTATTACAATTGGCAGAGCTTTTGGAGAAAATTACCACTTAGCTAGGATTTTACATTTTGTGAAGTGTTTTGTAATCAGCACAAATTCTCCCAACAATTCTTGAGGACATGTTGTTTTTGTCATTCCCGTTTGCAGGCAATGAGAAGGAAGTGGGGGAAACGGAAGGAAATGCTGTGCTTCTACTTTGCAAAGCACAGTCTGAAAGGAGAACTCTGGCTTAACTGAATGTAAGAAAGCACTTACAATTGTTTTCTTCTAGTCTATGTTTGACACTAGGAATCTGGTTCTATATAAGACCTGCATAAGATTCTGGCTCACTGCTGGTTTCTCGGGAGAGATATGTGCTTTGTCTCACCCAGAGAAGAAAACACTGTTTTCTTACATTGCCCCTTCCTATCTTGCTTAGCCATCAATCTCTCTTTTAAAATTTCATGCACGGTGTATCAGTCAGGATGGGCAGGGTAATGCTGCTGTAACAAACAATCCCCAAATCTCAGTGTCTTAAAATAACAAAATTTTATTTCCCCTCAGGTCATATGTCCATTGTGGATCAGCAGAAGGAGCTCTGCTCATTGCATAGCTGGAGTACTTTTTACCTCAAACACTGTTGGTTAATGTGCTAGAGGAAAGGGAGAGTTCGGGAGACTCTCACATTAATGGTAATTCAGTGACCTGCTGCAGAGATGACACATAGCATTTCAGCACTCACTTGCTGGCTGAAACCAGTCACACAGCCCCCCTAACCCACCAATGCTACTTTGTGTCCAGAAGTGAGAGGATTGGAAGTACTTGGCAAGCAGCACTAATAACTACTATGCAAGTTAAATGTTATGCCATGTCAAGAAGAAAAAGTAAAGCCAAATTACTGAGTTTGTTCTTAAGTCTGGAGAAATACCAACCTGAGGGTAGAAAGATTTTTGCAAGTGATTATTTGTGCTTTTTAATGAATAAAAAAAAAAACACCAACTTTTTCCAAAGTCATGAGTTTTTTTTGGGTTGCATTAAAATCTACCTAGTGCAATAAGACAAGAAAAATAAATAAAAAGCATACAAATTGCAAAGGAAGAACTAAATTGTCTCTGTTAGCAGATGACATGACAGGATATCCTAACAAATGTTAGGAAAACTACTACTTGAACTAATAAAATTTAGAGCATCACAATATATAAAATTGATATGAAAATCAATTGCATTTCTATACATTAAGAGTGAACAATTAGAAAGTAATATTAGAAATAAATACCATTAATAATAGCATTCAAAAGCATCAGACACTTAAGGATATATTTAACAAAATATGTGAAAGTCTATGCCGAAATGGTCAAATAATACCAAGAGGAATTAAAAATACCTAAATAAATTGGGTGAATTAAAAATTAAATTAAAAAATCCTGGATTGGAAGACTCAATATTATCATAATGTCAATTTTCCCCAAATGAATTTAAAGATCCATTATAATCCCAAACAAGATGATTTTAAATTTTATTTGGGAAGGCAAAGGTGCAATAATAGCCAAAACAATCCTGAAAATGAATTACAAAATGAGAAGACAACCTACCAGGTTTGAAGGTTTACTATAAAGCCATTGAAAACATCTAAATAGTGTGGATGTGGTGAAAGGATAGATGAGATAAATCTGTGGAGCAAAATAGAAGATCCAGAGAGAGTCCACACACATATTTTTACTTGATTTATAACAAATATGTCAAAGCCATTAAATGTGGAAAGGAAACTGTCTTTGACAAATGGTGTTGGAACAAGTAAGTATCCATATGAAAAACAAAGAATCTTGACCCTGTGTTAGACTACATACAAAAATAAATTCAAGATAGAATATAGATCAACAAGTAAAAGTGAACACAAGAAAACAGGCCTAAAGATCTTTTAGAAAGAATGCAGAAAATATCTATCACAACAGGGAAAAATGAGAAAATGGACTTGATCAAAATTAAAACATCTGCTCATCAAAAAAAATACCATCAAGAAAATAATAGGTAAGCATAGAATGAGGGAAGATATTAATCTGACAAAGGACTTTACCCAGACTATATAAACTCCTACAACTCAGTACTGAAGATAAGCAGCACAACTTTTAAAAAATAAACAAAGAACTTAAATGAACACTTTACAGAAGGAGATACACAAATGACTAAAGGGCACATGAACAGTCTTTTAACACCATTCGTCATCCAGAAAACACAGAGTAGGAGCTCCAGTGGCACAATCAGCACGTGGTACTTATAAGAAAACACAAATCAAAACCACAATGAGATACCACTAATCTCTGTCTAGAGGGCTGTAAAGGCTGATGGTGCCAGCGGTCAGAGAGGAAGTAGAGCAGCTGTATACCCCGCACATGTTGCAGTTTGAGTGTAATATGGCACAACCACTTATGAAAACTGTTTTCCAGTTTCTTGACAAGCTCAACATATAGTCACCCAATTTCACTGCTAGGTATTCATCCAAGAAAAATGTAAACCTGTCTACAAAAATGCTGGTCCAAGAATTATCATAGAAATTTTATCCATAAAGTTAAAAACTGGAGACTACCTAGAGGTCTACCAGAGGAAAATGAGTAAGAGTAAATGAGCTGTGGTACAGTCATCCAATGGAATACCTCTCAGCAATGCAAAAGAACAAACTATAGACACATACAATAACATGGATGAATTTCAAAAATATTATGATGAATGGAATAGCCAGACACAAAAGTGCATAATAACATATTCTACTCATTCTAGAATATGCCAAACTGACCTATGATAATAAACTCAGACCAGTCGCTGCTTTGGGGATGAGAGTGGAGGTTGTCTGGAAATGTCTTTAAAATGCACTCATGAGCTGAAACCGGTTTGGCTCAGTGGATAGAGTGTCGGCCTGTGGACTGAAAGGTCCCAGGTTCGATTCTGATCAAGGGCATGTATCTTGGTTGCAGGCAAATCCCCAGTTGGGGATGTGCAGGAGGCAGCTGATCAATGTTTCTCACTCTCTCTTCCTCTCCCTTCCTCTCTGTAAAAAATCAATAAAATATATTTAAATAAATAAAATAAAATGCACTCATGAAATGCACTGATGGCAAGGTACACCAGATCTCAGCAGTGCATGGAATGCAAATTCTACCTTACTAAAGGCCCAGTGCATGAATTTGTGCACTGGTGGGGTCCAGATGGCCTGACCCAAGGGGGGCCATAGTGGGCGGGCAGACTGAGGGTGGTGGGGGGCAAATTGGGGTGCAGGGCCAGCCAGTGTGAGGGGCTGTGGGCAGTTTGCCAGCCCGTCCCACCTACGATTGATGGGGGTGGTCTATTGGGGGAGGGCAGGGTCAGGCAGGGCAAGCAGCCACAGGCATTCTGATCATTCTGCTGTTCGGTCCATTTGCATGTTACCCTTTTATTATAGAGGATAGGTCACCCCCTGTCTGCAAGGGAAGCTGAGAAATGTCCCCTGGTGCTCCAAATGAAATCATCGCTCTGCCACTAAGTAAAAGGGAAGAATGCGAATTGGGCAGGTGACCACACACACACACACACACACACACACACACACACTCATCATGTGCCAGACTTGATCTTAGAGAATCCTCACAATGACCATTATTATCCCCATTTTGGAGATGGCATCTCTTCAATAGGAAGTATTGGAACTCAGTATCACGGCATATGAAGACTGGTTGAAGGAATCAGAAGTATTTAGTCTGAAGGATATAAAAGAAAGCCCAAGAGCTGATTACAAATTTCTGAGTATCACAGCCAACGGGGATCAAGATAACCCCAAAGGGTTAGGCTAAGATCAATAGAAAAAAGATACAATGTGTCAGGGTCTAGTTCCATGAGAGGAAAAAATGTTCTCCTAAGCACAGCCACCCCTTCCGCAGAGCCCCTCCAGAGTCTAACAAAGGAGAAGTAACTGATCACATCCCCATTCCAGGGACTCGGAGACTGAGGCCAGGAGAGATCACCTAACTCATCCCACACTCAGTGACAGAGCCAGAGTGAGAGGCACTGGGTTAGCCTCCACCACTATCCCTGCATACCAAGCTGGGGGACTTTGGTTTTCTCATCTGTAAAATCGTAATGATAATAATAATAATTAATAACAATATCTCATCAGATTGATTTGAGGACTAATTGAGATCATGCATGAGAAACAGTATAATGTCTGGCACATAGTAAATGTCCAATACATAGTGGTTATTATTGTTCGCCCTGGAGATCCAACCAGTGGCATAGTCCCCAGCACCAATGGCTTGGCACAGCCTTAAGGTCACACCTTCTAAGAAGGAAAACATCTGGATCCTGTGCAATGCTTGCCATGCCAAGGAGGATTGGAGACCTAATTAAAATTGCTCCTCTGTTTGCATTATCAAATGTCACGCTTTTTTTTTTCTTCCCACAGGGCAAAGATTTTTCTTATCAAAAATCTATTCACTAAAATGCTAATGATCGCCAGTGATTAGAAACTGCTGCTCAAATTTTGAAAGTTCCCAGTGGGCCTCTCAGACATGGCTTGTAACTTGTCAGTTGAAGAAATGTTCTCAACAAATCAAACTTAGCTGTATATGGTTTAAAAAAAAAAAAAAAAAGATTTCATTTCCTTAACGCTTCACTGTGCGGGTCCAGGAGGGACTTTCGAGTTAAGTGACAGAGACCACATTATTAGTTGTGGAGTCAGTTCTAATGGAAGTCTCTCAAGGCAAGATATTCTCAGCTAGGCCCCAAAACTGCTAACAAAAGTCTGTCAAGCTTATCTTCATTTCAATAAGCATTTAGTTTGCTAAAGAGAAGCACAGTGAGCAATTTGCTTTTATTCTCTTCCTTTTGTCTCTCTTCTCCTTTCTGTCTTCCTCTTTAGGAGGAAGTAGCTACAAGGCTGAGTGTTTCAACACACAACCAAGGCCCCGGCTCCATTAGCCATCCTCGCTGTTAGACCTGAGTCCCTGGGACCTCCTGGGCTCGGTTGATGCAGCCCCGGTATCAGGGTGTGGTGGGTCAGTTCCCCTTGGGCGCTTGGATGTCCTGCCACATGGGGGCAGTCAGAAACTGGAGGCCCTCAGGACAGCACAGGTCCTATCCCCCAGGGGTCTACTTTGTAGTGTCAAGAGTCAGGGCCATTGGTGGAGAAATAGCACCCAGGGATCTGCCTTGCAGAGGATGGCTAGGCAGTGTCCACCAACCTTGCCGTCGTCTTTTCTCTATTTGCAAAAACTCCAAAGTAGCAAAGCCTCTGTGCATTTAAGCAGCACACAACCTAGCATATCTCCCCAATGAGATGGGGCGGAACACTAGCTTGAAAATCAGAGTCTCCTCTCCCAGCCCGCCAGCCAGGCAGCAGCCATAGCACAAATCTCACTTGAGAGCCGAAGAGGTACACAGTCACTGATTTCTGGGGCCTTTGGATCTACTTGGGGAATAGAAGACACACGCGCAGCTGCTGGAAATCCCGGGCAGAAACTGCTGAGGGAGGTGTTGAGCATTCAGGGGACAGGGAGATTGATTCCTACTGGGGGGCTGGGGACCCCTTCCTGGATGCACCTTCCCTCGGGGACATCTATCATTTCTTGCAGGAGCTTCCAAGTCTAAAGAGCTTATTATTCCCTCCTGCACCACTTCGCCCTTGGGACTGTAAATCAAAAAGTCCACTTTCTAGCAATCCTCGGCTCAAGCCGAGGAAGGAGACTCAGTTGTTTTAAGCTCCCTGCCAGCCTTTTGAAGGGGAAGGAGTTGTTTGAGAGCCACACATCTCCCCTCCCCCTCCACCCCATCCTATCTAATAAAATAATAATATGCAAATTGGCCATCACTCCAACACACAAGATGGCTGCCCCAGGTGGACACAAGATGGCCGCCACAAGATAGCCAGCAGGGGACGACAGTTCTGGGCAATCAGACCAGCATGGGAGGGCAGTTGGGAGGAACCAAGCCTGCAAGGGAAGGTAGTTGGGGGTGACCAGACCTGCAGAGGAGAGAAGTTTGGGATTACCAGGCCAGAAGGGGAGTGCAGTTAGGGCAATCAGGCTAGCAGGGGAGCAGTTAGGCGTTGATCAGGCTGGCAGGGGAGTGGTTAGGGGGTGATCAGGCTGGCAGACAGGTGAGTGATTGGGAGCCAGCAGTCCTGAATTGTGAGAGGGATGTTCTAGATTGGAGAGGATGCAGGCTGGGCTGAGGGACACCCCCTTCCCCACCCATGTACAAATTTCATGCACCAGGCCTCTAGTATTTTATAAGGTCCTTAGGGAATATTCTAGACCAGTTCTCACGGGGGTAGGAGATGGGGTAGGAGGTTTTCTGTGAACACTGATCTGAACTTGCTACCAGGAGCTCCTGAGACCCCAATGCTGGGTATTTTTCCCCATCAATTACCACCAATTTCTTGTCCCTGCCCACCCACCTGAAACTGCTTCTTGCCCCAGACAAAAAGCACAGAAATTAAGGCAGGGGCCTCATCTCATTCATACTGTGTCTCCTGTGTGTCCTTCCTTTAAAGCCCCTGACCAGTTCCTTCCCCTAGGCCTGGGCTGTGCCTGAAGAGCTAGGATCCTTTTGTGGGATCACTGCAGTTTTTTGGCCAGGTGTCTACTCCTTCTAGATGCCTAAGCTCATCTGACTTGTGTTCCTATCAAGACGCCCCCATCCTTGCCTGGCTTTCTAGCCCAATGAATGAGTGATTCACCCTCACCCCCAGCTTTTCCTTCTCTAATGGCTGCACCAAGAAGGATAAAACCCTGCATTAGATCAATAGTAGCTACCAAACTCAGCATTGCTTTAAAAGGCGGGTAAATTAATAAAGCTAGAAAAGAAAAGCATAAAAATGTGGGTTTGACTAATGAATACTATGCTACCTAGAGTCGACGGAGTGAATTAGGTGAATTGCTCATCCAGGTAACAATTATTTGCATCATTGTCAGGTGTCAGAGTAGCTTTGCTATGAGTTTAATTTGATGATATCACTGAGCTCTGGAATGGTGTCCTGGCCTTCATGTTGGCCACTCAGGTAGCTATGTCGTCTGCTCCCAATTTTAAGTAGGGAGAGGATATAGCTTAAAGACATTTTGCCATATTCAGATGCCATGTCAGTTATGTTCATAAAATCACCATGTCAAAGGCAATTGCAGAGGCCATCTCATTCCACCTTGAGCCCAAGGGAAGAATCCCAGCTATGCCTCTCAGGGCAAGGTCATCCAATCTGTTCTTGAGCACTTCTGCTGATGGGGAACTTACTACCTGCAAGGAACTCTGTTTGGTCTTTGAGTAACAAAGGGGAAAGTTCTTTCTTAGTTGGAATCTAAATCTGCCTCTTGGTGGTTTATGCCGATAGTCCTGGTTCTATTGATCTAGACATTAACCTTCTTGTCATCATCTTCCACATGATAGTCCTGCGATAGTTTAAGACATTGAGATTGCTGGACCCCAAGAGGCAATATGGTATTGTGGCTCAGGTCCTAACTATTTGGGTTCAAGTACTGGTTCTACCACCTATTGGCTATTGTTATGTGGAGAGAGTTATGTAATACCTCCATACCTCAGTTTCCTCAGCTGTAAAATGTGGGTTAATAATAGCTATTTCCTAGGGCTCTCGAGAGGATTAATGAGCTAATGCATGAGAGTCATTAGGACAGTGCCTGGTACGTACTTAGCTCTATATGCTTGTGAGCTACCATGATTTTCTTAGTCCCATAGAGCAAATACTCTCCATTTACTTGCCACTTTCCCCTTAAAGATGACTGATGTCTCCTTCGCATGGGAACAACGTGGGCATCCTATGAGTTTCTCAGATCAGGTTCAAGAAAGAATAATAGGGTTGTTATGACCATGAAATAAGTTATATCCAGTAAAGTGCAGAGTACGGTTGCTTCACACGCAGACTCAATAAATATTTGCAATTATGGTCATGGGTGCTTCATTCAACAATTCTAAAAGAGAGAAGAGAGATGGCTGGGTGATATACATGTCTCACATCGAACAGACTTTTGAATAACTTCGCTGTGTACCTAAGTGAAATGTCTTAAATAAAGATTAGGCATGTGTGCAGAAAACTGCTCTAATTACTCAGCTTGAGCAGACACATCCCCGTCTTTGGAGACTCACGCAGTCTCAGTTACTGGTTCCCCCCAGGTATCGCGCTTCACGGTGATGAATGGGAACGGATTCTTGGCAGAGAAATGCCATTTGCATGGGGCCTCTGCGGCGGTGGCAGCAGTGGCGAAGACGTGAGGTTGGTATTAGAAATGCATAGTCTTGGAGGGGAGGCCTGAGGCTGCCTTGGAAGACACCCCACCTCAGCCCTGAGACTCCAGGAGGATGGGGAAAGCCTCTCACAAGCGGGGGAGTTCCTGGAGCACCAGGGACTCCTGGGGTCACCAGCAGAGCAAGAGCTCCAGGTACAGCTGTGCCAGGCACAGTGGCTTTTCCTGGGCAAGTCAAACATGCTACCTAGAAAACTCCAAAACCAATAAACACTCCATTTTGTTCCTCTTTTTCACCCATACCTCCTCACGCCCAGCTGTTATTGTTCGACCTAGACCTTCTCGTGCATTCTCTCATCTAGACTCACAATGCCCAGCCGCAGTTGGTGGTTTTATTCCCATTTCACAGGGAATAATATTGAGGCTCAGTGTGTGTGTGTGTGTGTGTGTGTGTGTGTGTGTGTGTGTGTGTAAACTGTTCCTCATGCCCTGTGAAGATAGAGGCACAGCCCAGCAGGCTTCTGCCAATGAAATGAGAGTGGAAGTGAGGTGCCTTAGTCCATTGCAGAGCAGTGATGAAAAGAAGCCTCCATGCACCCGGGTTCTGGAATTCCTGTTATGAGTAGGGCCTCCAGCAAACCTTTAAGATCACTTTGTCTGAGCAAGAGAGAAGCTTCTGTCATTTAAAGCCACTTTGATTTTGGTGCTGTTTGTTACTGCAGTGTAACCTAGACTCTCCTGGCTGATACAGAAATGTTAAATAATGGATGTAAAGTTGCACAGCTGGGGAGTTGTAATTGGACACCAGGAATGTCCGAATTCAGAGCTCACGCTCCAAACACCACATGATTACCCTGCCTCCCTTCTTCCTATTTCCTGGTTCTCCAGCTTGCTGCCTTCCACACCCCAGCCTGCACCGTGGACAAGGATCTCTGAGGGTAAAACTGTGCCACGCCACTCTGTCTAGCAGGAAGTGCTTCCTTCATCTCTGGAATTTCTGGGCTCCCCAGGGGTTGTTTTGTTTGTTTGTATGTTGTTGTTGTTATTGTTGTTTTCACAAAGTTAGCCTGGGCCCCAGGGGCAGGGGAGAAAGTGCATGGCCCCTCTCTTTCACAGTTTTCTGCCATCTCCTTCCCACCCATCCTGAGGGGCCATTTCTCTTGAATTCCGAAGTCACTGGGGGCTCACTTTATTAAAACCATTTCATGTCTTCCATGGCCCTCAGACGAGAGGCCTGGCACCAAGGCTCACCAGGAGCCGTTGCCTGTTTCCTTTCATACGTGTGTGTGTGTGTGTGTGTGTGTGTGTGTGTGTGTGTAATTGATTTCAGAGAGGAAGGAAGAGAGAGATAGAAACATCAGTTATGAAAGGGAATTATTGATTGGCTGCCTCCTGCACACCCGCTACTGGGTTTAGAATCTCCTTTTCTTTCAAGTTTCTGGTTTCAAACCTTTACATATGTGCCCTTGCCTGGAATCGAACTGGGACCCTTCAGTCCACAGGCCAATGCTCTATCCACTGAGCCAAAGTAGCTAGGGTTCCTTTGCAGCTTTCATTCCTATCTTTCCTCTGCATGAGACCCTTGCACCGGTCACAAGAAACACCTATCACCTAGACCAGTGGTCAGCAAACTCATTAGTCAACAGAGCGGCAAACCACGGCTTGAGAGCTGCATGTGGCTTGTTAGCTGCGGTTTGCCGACCCCTGACCTAGACTTCCCAGGCACAAGCATATAGGAATCCCCTTCACCCTGATCCTTTCTATCTTCTTCTGCCAGTCATACACACACACACTCACACACACACACACACACACACACACACACACACACGTAAACACATACACATGCAGACATGCATGCACACACTCACATCTGTTGCCCCCTCCCCTCTGTCACCCCTGGGCTCCCTCCCTCCATCTCCTCTGGAGTCACGCTGCATCATCCTGTCTTTACCTGCTCTGTCTCCGCCCAGACAAAGGTGTCAGGACAGAGACCACATCCGATTGTCTCTGCATCCCTAGAGGCCCCACCAGGCCTGACCTGGAGTGAGGGCTTCTGACATTGCAGCCCAGGATGCTAACCGGCAACCACCTTAGGCCTGAGCTTCCACGGCTGACCCAAACAGGGCCCTTTGCAACATCCCCTTGAACAAGATCCAGCCGAAACAAACAAAAACAAACAAACGTGTTCTTTTCTCTCAGCCCCAGACTGATGCTCCCCGGCGCTGTGCTTTCAAACATCATCTGCTCACCCCTCCGAGGTCTATCTATCATCTTTGCCAGAATCTGTCCCCCAGGGGCTGTGGCCCGAGAATAGTCAACATTTAACACAATCAGAGCTTGCTCCATTGTGGGGGAGATGGGGCGGGAGGCTGGCGGGGCTGAGCACTTGTCTTCTCACTGAGCACAAACGCCTACTACAGACCAGGGATTCTCTCCTGAGACACCCCCCTCTCTTCCTTCCCCCTCCCCTGTTCTCCTTTTATCCGGAGGTGGGGCAGGACAAAGGCAAACCTTGGCCCCATCCTAGCACTCACCTCTCCTGCCCTGGCTGTATGTCTCAGCCTCATTTAAGGGTTCTTATCTATCCATCACCACACGGCAGTGTGTGGCCAGGGACTGGGGAATATAGGTCATTCACACTCCTTCCTGCCTTTGGCAGCAACCGTTGTACCCAAACACTCCATTTATAGAAGTGCAGCTCACGGCGGAAAATCCTAACTTCAAGGCTTCCCCTGGAACTTCAGGTGGACCGGCCCACGTTTGGGAAAGGGGAGAAGAAGGAGAAAGGAGATTAAAAATATACAGTATATATAACGTAATTCTCAATGGCATCTGGGTTTAGAATCTCCTTTTCTTTCAAGTTTCTGGTTTCAAACCTTGACCTATGGGCCAGAGCAGGAATGAACAGGTGAGTATTGGAGATCCAGGTCTAGATTCTTCTACAGCCATGTCCAGGTCCAAAGACATGGTATTTCTGTACTTGCCCAGGGCCAGGGGCATGCGCAGGGGCAAAGGTTAAGTGTTGGGAAGCAGAGGTAAGAAGGAAGAACCAAGAGAAACAGCGGTGCTTCCTGGAATCTCCCTCCAACTCCCCTTTGCCTTTTTTGAGTGGACATGCCCCCATTCTGCTTGGGTGTTGAGCCTGAGCCATTGAGCTGTGGCCCTAGCAGTAGCCCTCAGATGCCCTCTATAAATGCCCCATTCCCCCAAACATAGGACTAACATCTTCTCAAAGCTGGTATCTCCAAGGACCTGATTTGTGAGTACAGAAAAAGAGCAAGGCACTGATCACGCATGCGCTATTCCCAACTCACCACAGAAACAACCAAGATCCAGCTACTCTGCTCCAGGTGGCACCAAGCCTCCTGGGTCTTTGCGAGAGGGTGTCTCCCCCCAGCCCACCCAGGAGCAGGCTGATTGATTGAGCTGGATTCATTTTTCCTGCTGAATACAGAGACAAGTGCTTACAAATTGAATGAAATTGATGCAATGTCTGAAGTGAAGTTATTCAATTTTCAAGCCTCGTTCTGAGCCTTTACTATTCTCCTCACAGTTTTAGGACCCATAATATTTGCTCTCTCCCTGAATAAATATAAAAATGCTTCCGGCACGCTGAAAGCCTCTCTGTCGGGTGTTTGCACTGAATTTCATTTCTGTAAGCGTTTGCTGAGGTGTTATGGGTCCTGACACCCAGCAGTTGGCTAACATTTCTTTGAGTGCTACTATTTGCCAACCATCTTTACATGAACATCTCAATTATTCCCCGTGAGAGTTCTCTGAAGGGGCATTACCCCCACTTCACAGATGAGGACACTGAGACTCTGAGAGGTGAGATGGCTTGCCCAAGGACACAGAGCTGGTCAATGGAGGACTTGCCTCCAAAGCTCTGTGCTCTTTTACAGTCATTGTCACTCATGAGAGTGCAAGGCCATTTAGGATGTTAACCAGCTCCAACTTGAGCAGAGGCTGGGTCCTGTAGAAAATGTGAGTGCATGAATGAATGAATGAATGAATGATTGAATGAATGAACAATCCCTGCCATTGAGGACAAGGTTCCCATATCCTCTCTTCTGTGCTCCATCCTCCTGCTTCCCTGCCCCTGCCCTGGGGGACATAGACCCAAGACATCCTCCCAAGTCACATCCCTCACCCCACAGCCCAGGTGGCTATGAAGCACACAGGGCCCACATATCAACTGCCCCAAGAGGAGGAAACCTCGGAAGAACTCTCTCAACTCCCCGAAGAGCTCATTTCTGCGTGTGTGGAATGGTAGTGTCCCGGACAACTGTGACAGTCAGCTGGAATGGCAGCGTTCCACAGCCCTGACCACTTCCTTCAGCTGTGACCTTGACCAGGCTCACAGTGGCCTCAGCTGCCAGGCTAGGGAGGAGTCCCATGGAGTAAAGGGGGAACCAGACTCAAAAGGGGAGGTCACAGCAGAACTAGGGCCAGGTTTCCTGAAGCCCAGCCCCGTTCTCATTCCTCTGCCTCCCAATACATCTTCTTTTCTGACCACCACAGTCACGGAGGCCCACTTATCCTAGGCCCCGGTGTGCAAGTGGGTTTTGTTTTGTGTTCATAGGAAAGAGTCTAATTCTGCCACGAGCAAAGGTAAGCGTGATACCAGAGGAAATGTATATTTTGGATCTTTCCCCAGACCCTCACTAGTATACTTTTTCCTCTTCAAAACAAAACCATTTGTTGTTTTTCTGTTTTTGTGTTTGTTTTTAATTACCTTCTTCTTCATGTCTCAATAAGATTTTCTGACCTAATGGCCAGAACTCAGGAAATTTCACCTAATGCTACCTGGGAAGGAAGGGTTTGATAAACATTTAACATAGACTTTAAGATTGCCAAGGGAGTGTTTAATTTGCTCAAGAGACCCACTGTCCTCAAGGACTCCAGTCCATTAGCTTTTGTCCAACTAATGACAAGTGAATTTTCTGTATTCATTAAACCAGACTTGGGATTTTGGCTTGAGGGGCAGTGAACTGGAGAGGAAATAGCACTGGACTCCGGAGGAATGTTCTTGATTACTTGCTGCACGTTTTGAAAAAGAATAAAATGGCGCTTTCTCAAATCCTTTTAAGTCAGACATCTCCATAAGATGGGCAGGTACAGCTTCCAGAGGAAACCAGGGGTCCACCCAAAATGAGGTTTTCAGGTCAACTCAAGCCAGCACAACTCAGCGTGGGCCACTTCACCAGCCCTCCCTGTCTGCCCCCACCCAGCTACGCCCACAGAGACAGAGCTGGCACAGGCCCAGTATGCCTTCCTTCGAGGGGCACACAATCTGATAACTATCTCAGGGGGAACCTGCAGGTGAGAGCAATGAGGGACAAGCATCTGCGGGTCACCATTACCACCGTCCTGAGCCCCAGCCTCCCTGCTCCAGCTTGCAGAATTCAACTCCCCTCAGCACAACACACCCACAGGGATCCTGCTGGTGCCAGGAGTCTTGACAAAGGGACAGAAGGCCTCACCGTGCTGCCCCTGCTGTCCCTGCACTTCTGTTTCAGCCATCTGGGCCATGGGAATAATAATCCCTACTTCAGGGCTGTTGTGAGAATTCAATGAGACCGTGAGTGCATCACTTACTAAATGATAGCTTCCCGTTTGTTCCCCCAATAGACTGGATATTCCTCCAGGGCTCATCATGTCCAACTTGACCAGCCTCAGCTCGAAGAGTGGGCCTGGTGCTCCATGAGTGGGTCATATAGTGCCCTGGTTAGGAGTACAACCTCCAGGGAATTCCTACTCCCTACCTGTGTGACCTTGGGTGGGATACTTGCTCTGTTTACTCATCTTTAAAATGAAATAATAGAAATCGTAGTAGTGGTCCTCGTTAATATCCATGCAGGATTTCCTGGGTGCCAGGCACTGTTTTAAGTGCATAATGTACAAGAACTCATTCAATCCCCTAAGCTGCACCAGTAGGAGACATTCGGACCTTTTTCTGTTGACCAAGTATTTCCAGATCCCCCTTTAGGCACTTAGTCAAATTACAAGTGGCCACCTCTTGGAAGTCAGATGTGGCTACTTGACTTGCTTTGGCTGGTGAAATGTGAGCAGTGATGCTGGTCTGTCACTTCCAGGAGTCAGTGTACAATTGGCCATTCTCTCTCTTCCTCTGTCAAGAGACTAGAGGGTTCCACATAATGGTTGTTCTGTCAATTTGAGCCGCAGAGTGACAATGACAACAGCACAGACCAGTGCCCTTGGCTGATCCAAGAGGGACTTTGCAATGTGATTGAAGCCACTTTAGGCCACTGAGATCTGGGAGGTGCTCATTACTGTAGCATAACTTAGCTGATCCTGACTGATGCCCATGAGACCTGGTCTTGTCCTCATTTCATAGTAAGGAAACTGTAGTATCTATGTCATGGGGAAGACAGGATGTTGCAGAGGCTGGTCCATGTAAACTGGCACACAATAAGCCCTTATTAAGTGCTAGCTATGACACATACAAACATAGACAGAGGTATGAACATGGACACTGCTTTGGGCTAGTAAGGGTATAGCTCAGGGCAGCCTTGAGACATCATAACCCAGAGGAAAGGTCCAGGTCCCTACAAGCACGTTTCTGCTGCTTCGCCACAGGGAAGAGCTTGGAAATTAGCAACTTCAGCAAATGCCAACCCTTCCCTTGGTTCTTCCAGTCTGTCTTGGCCATCGACCTTGACTCACTAGCAATCGCTCCGGGATGCCTGTGAGCTGGCAGCCATGGATTTTCTTTCCTTCTGGGTTAAGTTTCTGGCTATCAGTGGGTGAGTGCCTGTCACCCCCAGCTCACCTGCATCTGGCAGAGCTCAGGAGAGCTGGGAGGCTGAGGGGGGCTGTGACAGGGGCAGGCACCCCCTTGGGCACATTCCCAGGCCTACATTCATTCTCTGATCACCTGCAGCGTGTCCTGATCATTCCTGATTAACAAAAAGTAGCATTATTGAGGGTTACCTTTGTACAGTGCTTCCCAGTTTAGAATGAAAATGTTTCCCTTTTCCTTATTACTAAATACTCACTGGCCATTTTAGCAGGTTGATATTGCTGCCCCCCACCAACTCACAATTTTAGTAACAACAGCAATGATACCAGCTAACCTTTAGAATGTTTATTCTGTGCCAGGCCTATGCTAAGCACTTTTTGTGCATTCTCCCATTGTATCCTTCCCCACCCCAGGTGTGCGAGGCGAGGGCTAGGGTTATCACCATTATCTGACAGATGAAGAAGCTAAGGCACGTAAGATTGTAACACAACTGAGGACACAGCTAGACTATGTTGAAGCCACGATTCAAATCCAGGTTGGTCTGGCTCCAGAACCCCAGTGCCCTTATAGCAGTGGATAGGAAAGGTGGCGAGGCAGAGGAAAAGGAGCTGGGATCTCATTTCCTCCTCATGACAGCCTTGTAAGGTAGGTCTTATCATCCCATGTTGTAGATGGACTTGCTGAGGATCAGAGATGTAAGTTATGTGTGCAAGATCACACAGCTTCCACATGGGGAAAGAATAGACATTGTGGAGCATGCGTGTTGCCAACACCTCCTCTGTACAGGAAAGTGGAAACAGGCCAGTGATGCAGAAGGATACCAAAGACCAATAACACATGTAGTGATCAGAGAGCACAGTGAAGGGGTCATCAAGGAAGGCTTCCCAGAGGAGATGCCATTGAATACAGACAGGAGGGGGGGATCCCAGAAGAATGGTGCAAAGGCGATGTGCTGTTCTACAGGGAGTCCAAGGTGTGGGGACCAAGGTAGCCTGAGGCTGGCACTGCCGTGCCTCTTGAAAGCTGCCACACTAGGATCCCCTTGATGCCTATCTCCTTTGCTAAGTCAGGGTACTCGGACCTCTCCATTGTGAGGGGAGGTTTTGGTCACTCTGATTGCCCATTCCCAGACCACAGGGAGGACCGCCGGGCTGAGGGTGACAGCAGTGGTGGCCTGAGGACTCTCAGGGGACACACACATCAGGACCTGGACAAATTTTCCAGCTACATCCAATGTCCCCACTACATCCAGACTTGTCTCCTTGCCATTGTAATTCCAGCTTCGTCTATTGTATACCGTTTCCCTGAAAATAAGACAGTGTCTTATATTAATTTTTGCTCCCAAAGATGCGCTAGGTTTTATTTTCAGGAATGTCTTATTTTTTCCATGAAGAAGAATGCGATACACATTTATTACCTGTATACGGCACAGTAGTAGTTGTCATCACAAACCAGCTCACTGATTGGCCACAGCGCAGCCCGGAGCTGTTCAGGCAGTGCGAGGTCTCTTTAAATCAGGAGTCAGACGCCTTACGGTAGCTTCGGGGGCCTTATTTTCCAGGGAGGCCTTATGTTCGGGGGAGGCCTTATTTTGGGGGGATGCCTTATATTACAGCGAGAGGCAAAACTGGAAGTAGGTCTTATTTTCGGGGGATGTCTTACTTTCCAGGAAACAGGGTACCTACTGGTCCCCATCCAGAAGGGAATTGTGTGAGAGTAAGAGTAGGAACGTTTCCGTCTGGAGCAGTCATTAAAGGCTCTCTCTGCCCGTTGGACTGCCATTTAAATGGAGGAGGGGTCCGGGGTGGGCAGAGGGCATTGTCACCAACTGCCTGGGTGTGGCAGCGGGAGACAGGAAGGACAGACTGGAGAATGCGTTCCACACGGAGCTGAAGTGATGAAGAACAGCTGGTCCCCACATGGAAGAAACGGCGCCCAGAACCTCTTGGTGGATCCTGCCGGCAGCAGCAGACACGGCACTGCCTTGCTCCTTTTCTATCAGGACTGAATTAATTCGGGGACATCGCGAGCCTGGTACTCCCATTTCGATTACAGACAGACCTCGTTTGTGCAGAACTCATTAACTAGCGGGTCTGTGGGGACCTGGGCTTCCGAGCCTTGCTGGACAGGCCCTGGGAGCCGGCTTCGCAGGAATCCAGGCACCCGGAGTGTGGGCGAGGCCTGTGCCAGAGGCTGGGCCTTAGGAGATGTTCTCTCTGTCCGTGCAAGTCTGAAGGAGGTCAATGTGCGGAGGAGGCAGCCTGTTTCTCCCCAGCATGCCAGGCCGTGACCCCTGAGGGACTCAGCACCAAGAGAGAGTCCGACATTGGACCATGGGAGTTCCGAATGTCCTGTAGAAGCTCATCCTCCTAGAAGCAATGAATCTTGTCAGCATGTGGCCGGTGGGCACTGAAACCCAAGGTGGAAACGTGGGCATGTTTGGTGCTGCCTGGCTCTCCAGGTTCAGCTCCAGGACTCTCCTCCAAAAAGCTGGCCGAGACAGTCCAGCCGGTCAGGACCCTCCCTCTCCTCTGGGTCTGTTTCTATCCCCAAACGGTCCGCCCTGCATACCTGGAGAAGCAGGTGTTTCCATCCATTTCCTGCCTCCCCTGCTGAGCTCCAAGTCCCCACGGGCAGGCTCCTGGGACTCTGTACTCCCAGCTTCCACAAAGTGTGTTCCCCATTTGCTTGTTGACTCCAGGAACGCACAAATGAATGAAAAGTGCCCTGAGAGAAAGTACAAAAAATGCAATCGCTCATGTAAACCTTCCCAACAGCTTTATACTGAGAGATGAATGACGATCACTGGGTTTAACGTCAATAGACTTACATTTTCCAGACGGGGATCTAGAACCCTGCAGACAGGTTCCCAGTGGGAGGCGCAGAGCCTAATAGTTAACCCAGACTCCAGAGCCAGACTGTTTAGTGTATTTCCTAGCCATGAGCTTAACAGCTCTGTTGCTTTGGCCAAGTTATCTACCTTCTCTGAGCCTTAGTTGCCCACCTGTAAAAGGAGGATGATAAAGTAGCACTTACATACCTCATGGGATTGTTACTTGGAAGGTACTTAAAGCGGGTTTAGCATGGTGTGATGAGCCTTTACCTTCACTCTTCTCCTCCACAGTCAAGGACTGGCTTTTCTTAGTCTCTTCCTCCCTCTCCCACCACCTACACCACCTCATCTCAGCAACCAAGCTGTGCTGGGCCATGAGGACCCCTGGTGGTTGAGACCTGGAACTGTCTGATCATTGCAGATTCACCATCTCCATCTGTGTTTAACCCCAGGTGAGAAGACTTAACATATCAGTATTTTCCTTGCCTCTTACTGTTCATAACTCAATTTATACCACTTCAGATGCCCTTTCATACATAAACATGCATCCTCTCTAACTTTTGTACAGTTACTTTTAATTAAACTTCTTCCTTTGCCTCTATTATCTCCTTTTTATCTCCATCCCACCCTATTTTGTTCCACATGAGAGCCCCAAATGTGTTTTGGCTGCTAAGGTTAATAGTAATGCTATTGTGCTGCCCATGTGCTAGCCACTAACCATGAGCAGCTATTTACATTTAATTTCATTTCATTAAACTCAAATAACATTAAAAATTCAGCTCCTCTGTGGCATTTCCCACACTTCCAGTGTTCAATGGCTACATGTGGCTAGTGGTTACTATATTGGATATAAAACATTTCTATCATTTGTAGAAAGTTCTATTATACAACACTACTCCACATTCCTCTAAATAAGAGAGAAACATAATTTCAACTTCTGAAAAGAACAGAAATAATGAAGAGTAGTTTATCTTTATCTATATATCTATAACTATATCTATATCTATATGTATACATACACTGTCATGCACACACATATATGTTATATATATATAGTGGATCCATGAACAACATGAGCTTGAACTATGCAGGTCCACTCATATGCATTTTTTCAATAAATACTGTAAAATTATCTCCTTAATAAAATGTTTTCTCTAGCTTACTTTCTTATAAGAATCTAGCATATAATATACAAAATACGTGTCATAATCAACTGTTTATGTTAGCAGTAAAGTTCTGATCAACAGTAGGATATTAGTAGTTAAGTTTTTGTGGAGTCAAAAGTTTTATGTGAATTTTTGACTTCAAGGAAGGTCAGTGCCCCTAACTCCTGCATTGTTCAAGAATCAACTGTATATATGCATATGCATTTACATATACATATACACCATGTTAGGTGCAGTTATCTACCTATCTGGATTTGTATATATTTTACATAATATTTATTTGGAGGGGTCCATGCATTATAGCCTTGAACCAATTTAAAGGTACTTGGTATTCAAAAGCCCTTTGGAAATTTATGCAGGTCATCTACCATGTAATTCAACCTGCTTTTTTCTCAAGCGTAAATATTTAAGATTAACCTATTTTTTACATCGTCCTGTACACTTGGAATTTTGTTTACTCACCAGCTGTGTTGGTAGCTCAGCTGCCATCCAGCCTCTACGTAGCGGGGTAACTTCGAACACATTCCTTACTCTCCTGGGCCCCCACATGAGGAGAGGTTGCAGAGGATACCTGAGAGTCTCCTTCCAGCTGTAAGAAAATGTTTGCTTCGAGATTTGTTTTTCCATCACATGAATATAGAGAAGCTTGTTTGAAATGGCCATTAAAGTCCATAAAGTATATAGGCTTTGTGGGCTGGCCCAGGAGCAAATGACCATTTCACATCTATTTCTACACGAAGCTGACCTCTACGGTTCAAACTCTGGTCGTGGCCCTCTTGGAGCAATCAGTACCTAGAGGCCAGCTCTAACCCCAGGAGCCTAGGAGAGCTGCTAATGACGATTAAGGGCGTGCCCAGGCGGGGAGGAGGGTGTGAGTAAAACCTGCCCTCATTCCTTCTTTCAGCACCATGATAAAACGTTCTTTTAAAACTGCCTGACCAACTCCGGAGAGAAAGGGGGCCAGGTAGACTATGTTAGACAAAAGCAACTGCTCCTTTGCTTATTAAACGATCCATGGTATGTTATATTCATCACACTGAGAATGGCAGGAACAGAGTCCATCCTCTGTGTAGTTCAAGTCCTCAAAAGGCTGGGCAGGTACCCACACTGCATCTGGCAGCCCAGCAGATGGATGCTCTTCCTGCTGGAGAAGCCCATCTTTCCCCCTCTCTACCTTTTTTCTTGGAAAAACAGCTGGGAAGGGGACAGTTACAGTGTGTGAGGGCCCACGCTGCCCTGCTCCCAGCGTCTGGGGCTGGGGCAGAACTTAGGTAAGCTGACCCGGTAGAGGCTCTCCCCTGAGACTTTGGAATCAAAACACTCTGACCCTGGCCAGTAGCCACAGGGAATGGAGTCAGGTGGCCTTAGAGCCTCGAGGGCTGACACTACCATTCTGTGGAGGCCTTAATGGGTCATATGCAAGCAGACGAACATGCAGAAAAGCCAGTTTGCAGAGCCCACAGAGCGAAATAGATGTCCTAGAGACGTAACATAAGACATCAAACATTCTGTGGGAAGGGCTGAGGGGTGGGTGGCAAAGTGGAAAACATCGATGCCTGAGATCCTTCCATGCCGTGGGGCCCACCTGCATGTTTTGTCACTGGCCGTCAGGACGGTCTTCACTGCCTTCGTGACTCCCTCTTTCTACCTGAGCTCCAAGCAGACTTCTGGCCCTGGCCTCGAAATGCTTCCTAACCAGGCTCTCAGCACCTCAAAGCAGAGCTCTGCCATCCTGCTCCCAGGATTAATTTTTGTCAACACCGTAGGATGGTCTGAAGAACCCAAAGGAGAAAACCGGTGGACAGGGACTCAACAGTTGGTTAGCAAGCATTTCCTGGGTTTCTCTAATGTGCCAAGCCCCGAGTAAAGGATGGAGAAGTGGCCTTCCCTTCCCATTTCCAAATCTTAACAGGGCTCTGCTCTGTGCCACCACTTCCTGGAAGCCTTCCTAGATCAACGCGTGCATTCCCTCTCCCAGATTCCTGTGGTATAGACAGTCTCTGCAGCTCTATTTGGACAGTCCTACTTTCTGCCTGTGTTATAGTTTTATCCATCCTGGGCTAGTCCCTTACTAATTTGTGAGGTCCCTGGCGGCAGAAGCTGGCTCCTGCTCACCTAACTCGCCTGCCTAGTGCCCACACCCAGCAGGTGATTGCTAGTTTGGGTTGGATTACTAGATAAACACTTAGGCCATATTTTTGGTCTTCAACATGTCTAACCTCTCAAGTGTGCTCCTCCAAAGCTGTAGAGTCAAAACCCAGGTCTTCAGAATGCTCTGGAGTGCGATGGGGCACAATTCCTGATTTTACAAAAGAGGATCCTGTGGCTGAGAGAAGTGACTGATGATGCACCTTCACTTCCTGCCTTCGCAGCCTGACTACTCTGACTTCTCCAGAAAGCCATCTCAGGGGCCCTCCGTTGTAGTTAACCTTTCCCCCCTTTCAACCATCCCTCGCTCTTTAAGATGTTATTCTGAGCAATGGTGGTGGAGGGGCAGATGGGGGAGTATCATCCCCCAAAAAAGTAAGGAGAAGGCCCCGTTAGCTCTGGGGGGCAGGCTCTGCGGAGAGTGCCTGATGAGGCTAGTTTGACCAGTTTCACTGGTTTGACTGATGAGCTCACTGAAGTGATTGATAGGACATAATTACCTCCATGTTTGGACCACTGATGTGAGAAATTCAATACTTGATATGTATTTTCTCACAGTGTACTGGTTAATAATGCGGATTTTTTTCAGTAGATAGAGTTACACATACGTTGATATATATGCGATTTGATATGTATGCTATTTTGTTGTATTGACAACAAGCTTCAAAACTTCATATGTCAATTTTTCTGAAGGTGTTAACATCATAGATATTTTTACGCTTTAAAAATGTCGAATTTCATGCCCAAAAAAAGAGCATTTGTGGAAAGTTTTAATTCATTACTTTATTTTGAAGAAAAGTGTTGCTGAAAGTTATCGTCTACTTCAAGAAGCTTATGGTGAACATGCTCCTTCTCAAGATACTTGTGAACGCTGGTTGAAACACTTTAAAAGTGATGATTTTGATGTGAAAGACAAAGAACATCCAGGTGAACCGAAAAAGTTTGAATACCGACAATTATGAGCATTATTGGATGAAGATGAGTGTCAAACTCAAAAACAACTTGCAGGAAGATTAAGCATTGCTCAGCAAACAATTTCCGATCATTTACAAGCAATAGGAAAGATTTTTTTTAAATATATTTTATTGATTTTTTTTACAGAGAGGAAAGGAGAGGGATAGAGAATTAGAAACATCGATGAGAGAGAAACATCGATCAGCTGCCTCCTGCACGCCCCCCATGGGAAATGTGCCCGCAACCAAGGTACATGCCCTTGACCGGAATCGAACCTGGGACCCCTCAGTCTACAGGCTGATGCTCTATCCACTGAGCCAAACCAGTCTCGGCTATGGGAAAGATTTTAAAGGAAGGAAAATGGGTGCCACATCAACTGAACAAAAGACAAATGGAAAACCGAAAAGTCATCAGTAAAATGTTGCTTCAACAGCACGAAAGAAAGCCTTTTTTGTTTTGTATTGTGACTGGTAATGCAAAGTGGAATTATTTTGAGAATCCCAAACACACAAAATTATGGGTTGATCCAGGTCAACCATCAACATCGACTGCAAGGCCAAATCGCTTTGGAAGAAGACAATGCTCTGTGTTTAGTGGAATCAGGAAGGTGTGGTAGTATGAACTTGTGAAACCGTTAATACTGATCGCTACTGACAACAAATAATCAATTTGAACCATGCTTTGATCGTGAAATGACCAGAATGGGCCAGAAGACATGGCAAAGTAATTTTGCTTCATATGACGCACCATATGAAGCAAAACCAGTGAAAGACACGTTAAAAGATCTTGCCTGGAAAGTATTAACCCCCGGCTATATTCACCAGACCTTGCTCCTTCAGATTACCATTTGTTCTGATCGATGGCACACACACTTTCTGAGCTGCATTTCAAAACATACAAAGAAGTGGAAAATTGGGTCTCTGAATGGTCTGCCTCAAAACAAGAAAAGTTCTATTGGGACGGTATCCACAAATTACCCGAAAGATGGGGGAAATGTGTAGTTAGTGATTGACATTACATTGGATAAAGCACTTTGGATGTTTCTCTTGAAATTATCACGTTTTCGTTGATTACCAAATCGGCAATATTAACCGGTTAATAGTTATTCCAAATTATTATTAACCAGTACACCTAATAAGCCGCTAAGGGGTGGTTGGGCATGACCTCCAAGAGGGTGAGGTCCCATTGCTTCTTAAGTGTAAGCTCTCCTAATATAGGACATGGCACACAATAACCAAATGCTCATTGCCAAATAATTATGAAAAACTTTGTCATAACAGGGGCCAGACTAACTTCTGATACCTATGGCATGTGTGACATGTTACCTAAATTCCAATATCAGTAAAATACGAATGCTGATCACATTTTGGTCCCCTTTACCAGATGAGGGAGGGTAAATAAGTTTCATCTCTCTTGCCAATGCTCATTGTTTGGTGGTAGTGCGTGGAGTCTGTGTTGAGAAGGATTCTGAGGTCCAAAGTAAGAGCTGATGAGTGACGTGGATTTCGGAGTGAAAACTGGGACATTGAGGAAGGTGAGTCCAAGCAAAGGGCCCAGGACAGGCAAAGGCTCAGCCACAGCAATCGCCCTGAGAGTCCAATGAAGGACAGCTGAGGAGGTTTGGAGGGAGAGCATTTGGACATGAGAGGCGTGCTTTGAAGGCAGTGGTGGCCCAGAGACCTCTGTCAGCTGCGACAGTGAGGACTCCTGAGGAGAGCCAGCTGCAGTGCAATTCTACAAGGTCACTGTGACCCTTCCTTCCTGCCGGGGCTCCCTCTCCTCACCCAGGGGGGCAAGCCTGTGCCTGCCTCATCAAGAAACTCAGTGTTCATTAAGGCTGCGATTCCCAGCCTGGCAGGCAGTGCCAACGTGGGGGTCCCCTAAGCCCTTCACATGCTTATCTACCCACCCATCCCAGAGATGGTCCTGGTCTCCAGACCAAAGGAAGCTCTGGGACATGGTGCCGTGTCCCTGTCTGCAGAAGGCTCCCGGGGCAGAGGGTAAGATCCTCTCCCTTTCTCCTCACCTCCAGCACCCCTCACCTGCAAGGTTTGAGTGAAATAAAAGCTGACAGTGTGGAGTCATCTTCAGGGCCGGGCTACAAAGGCCCCGGCAATTACCAGTGTCAGCATTCATTCTGTCAGGGCCCCCCTCCTCCTCAGGGCGCACGCTCCTATTGTCTTTCGAAAGTTTGAGGAGACGGAGAGCATAATGAGAGAAGTACCAGGAGCGTCTCAAGATTAGAACAAACTGGCACAAAGTGGGCAAGGATGAGGTGTGTGGACCCCGAGGGTGTTGGGGCGAGGACCCCTGTTCTGCAGAAAGTCCCCAAATCACAGTGAGAAGGGGCTTTAGAGGCAACTAGTCCAGCTCCCCACCCCCATGTCAAGCCCCCAGCTCAGGGACAGGGGCTCATCACAGTCAGACACTGTGGCATTCTAGGGGTGAGGCCCATGTCCGCTCAGCACCTGGCCAGGCCAGGGAAGGGCAGCTCACAGAGGACAAAGTTTGGGGCAACATGGGGAGAGATTCCAGGAATAGTCAGTAAAGTCAGCAGATCAACTCTCTGAACCTCTGCCCTGTGGGCAAGGGGGGAACCCCCAAAGGTGTCTGGGCAAAGGACTGATGTGGCCACAAGCTGACAGAGCGGACATTCAAAGATGGAGGAACGGACCCGGAAGGGCCACAGAGGCTGGGCTGGGAGGTGTGAAGGGAGCACGAACCTGAGTGTCGGAGGGCTGGGCCGCAGCCCCACTGTCACCGCTAACTGCTCAGGTGACCGTTAGAATGTCAAACCACATTTCCTCCCCCTTGGCCCAGCGGAACCTGTCATCGAGTCCCAGAGTCACTGAGCTGCCAGGGACCTCAGAGGTCAGCTAGGCCAGATTTCCAAGCTCCGGGCTGGGAAATCAATTTACTGAGCTGAGGGTGTTTTAAAAATGAAATAAACGAGAAGTGTAGCGTCGGAACGTAGTGCTGTGGTAAAGGTAAAATTGCTTTGAGAAACTTTTGTTTTGTGTGTGTGTGTGTGTGTGTGTGTGTGTGTGTGTGTGTGTGTGTGT
>JAAGEH010000226.1:12126337-12181604 GCA_011751065.1 Lasiurus cinereus
TGTGTGTGTGTGTGTGTGTGTGTGTGTGTGTGTGTGTGTGTGTGTGTTCAAAATATAAATCCATTTCCATTGGCCACAGTAGAAAATGTTGGAACGCCGCTGATGGGTCACTCCCCCTGCACTGTGAACCGCTGTGCAGCCTTCTCGGTAAAATGCACCACAGTCACTCCCCCCACACTGTAAACTGCTGTGCAACCTTCTTGGTAAAATGTCGCTCTCTTCCGGGACTAGGTGCTAACCCCTCCCAAGGCACAAGCAAAGCAAGGAAGAGGCAGGGCACTGGGAGGGAGGAGGAGACAGAAGAGATGGGACAGGGCGAGAGAGAGGCCAGGAGAGACCGTGGAGAATGCCAGGGGAGGGTTGGACACGGAAGGGTCGGGATGGGAACAGAACAGGCGGGGCCTGGCATGCACCACCAGTTTGAGGGCAGAGATGCCCAGAGGAAAGAAGGGGTCAGCCAGCCGCATCGAGGGGCACATGGAGAGAGGCCTCGGCCCCGGGGAGGTGGCAGCGCGGGGGGAGAAGCCCGACTAATAGATGACCCTCTCCCCGGATAACCCTCATTAGACAGGACTTCACACACAGTTTTATTTGAATTTCCAATACGTGATAGATTTCAAACCCAGAACAATCATTTCTGATGTAAAAGATCAATAAGCAGTTTCCTGGGCTGAATCCCAAGGAAATGGGGACCCTTCCAACCGGGTGGCTGGGATGGATACACCTTCAAATGCTGGGTAAACACGGCCTTCTCTCATTCAAAGAACTTTTGTGTAAGGCAAAGGTTAGCTTTGGAAGGAAAGGCGGCTGGAGATTAATCTAGCTGACTGTGACCTCCTCGGGCTGGGCTTGAATTACCTTTCCACTTGGCCTGCGAAGCTCTCTCCTGTCTCTCGCTCCATTAGTTGGTGTACTTAGCAAAGGTCGGGTAATGAGCGGACGCACTTTCTAGCTCAGAACATGATCCTGCCTGCCTTGCTAGAGGTCACCCGTGTGGGTGAGCCAGCTGGGTGGTGCCTCGCACTAAGGCTCTGAGAGCGATGGGCATTACCATTATCAGGGGAGCTCTGGGAGGGCATAGGTCTCACGTGGTCCCGTGATCTGGGGCCAGAGAGAATTCAATAGAAGCCTTTGGGTTTCTTTTACTCCCAAGGGGAAATGCCAACCAGAACACAGAAGGAGGTGGAGGAGGAAGGGAGCGGGGAGAAGAAGTGGGAGGAGAGAGGAGGAGGAAGATGAGTCACTTCAGGCCACGTGCTCCCTGAGCCCTGTCCACCATCAGCCCAGTGACTGAGTGAGGGGCAGCCTTTGCCCAACTCTGCCAGGTTCCCCTGGAGGGCACCTCCCCGCCATGCCCCAGCGGCCCAAGCACAGAGTGAGAAAGGGCTCCCACACTGTCCTTTAGGGTGACGATGAGGCCCCGAGCCCCAGGGCTGGGGTAGCAGGTTGATGACCCTATTACACCCACTCAACAGTGCCTGGCTCCCTCGTTTTCCTGCCATGCTTTGCCTTCCATTTTCCTGGGACAAGAATCATGCCAGTGACAAACCCCCTCACGGGAAAGAGGAAGTGGGAGATGAAATGTGAAATCAGAAAAAATTCAGAACTAGGTCCTCCAGCCTAGGCAAGCCCTTGCACCCCGAAAGCCCTTCAGGGGCTCTACCCAAGGCTCCCCACCTCGCCAGCCTGCTTACTCACAGGTGTTATTCTTCTGCAACCAACTACCAAAATGAACAGGGTATTTTTCATTCCCTCCGCCAGGATCTAGGATGATCCCTTCAAAATGTAAATTGAATCATGCCCTCCCCTTTATAAAACCCTTGGATGGCTCCAAGTCCCCCACAAAATAAAATCCAAATTCCTTATCGGGCCTCCCGGGGCCCTGTGTGGTCTGGCTGCTTCTCCCATCTGGTAACGTGCTGTTCTTCCCTTTCTCACCCCACTCCAGCCCTTCATGGCAGCCTTCTCACTCTCAGCTCTCACCCCTTGTACAAGCTGGTCTCTCAGCCTAGAACACCCGGCTCCCCTTGCCAAGGCTCACTTCTTCTCATCCTCCAAATTTCAAATGAAATGTCACGTCCTCAGAGAAGCCTTTCCTGCCCACCCATCAAAATGAAGTACCGCCACCCCACACCATCAAAGCACCATTTTCCTCCTCTTTGTAGCACTTCCCTCCATGCGTGATTACTTAGCCATCTGGTTGTCTTCTTGTTTATTATCAGTCTTGCTCTGCTAGGCTCCAAGTTCTAGAACAACGCCGGTACATAAAGGCTACTCGATACTTATTTGTTCAATGAATGAATTGATTGATTAAATAAGCATTTATTGACTGTTCCAAGGTGGTGGTAAAGATCAAGTGAGATAACGCTATGCAAATATGAATGGTTGTCATCAACAGCATCCACTATTTCCACCTGCAATAAACTTGCAGAAGACAGCATGAGCCAACCTCCAGCCAATTTTGCCAGGCTGGTTATTTCCAGCGCCGTCTGCACAATAGCAACCATGGAAAAGGTCAAGGCTTCACCCCACTTTGCACAACAAGAATCATTTACAGTCCAATCATTTGGATTAATCTCTTGACTTGGGTTTGATCTGTTTTTGTCAGGCAAGCAAATATATATTGATATTTGCAAAGAGCTTCATGCATGTGGTGCCCACTAAAATATGGCTGCATTTCCCAAAGTAATTGTCTCTAGAAGCTCATTCCCAGCTGCGCTGGCTCATTTAGCGAATCTGCAGTAAGTATGGTATTGATCCAAGCAGCAAGGGAGGAGCGCATTAGCCTGGCCCGCAGAAGGGTGATTATTTTGGCTGCCTGGTCTCTTCGAGGAGTCTTGGCTGAAGTCTAAAAGCCACACCGATAGGGTCTGGAAGTGAGCCCTCTGCCTGCCCTCCTATCACCCCCTCCCACACACCTCACTCGGCTGGCCACAAGGTGTGTGATGGCAGCATCTCAAAGAGACCTTATAACTCCCATAAAAGGGCTCTCATCATTCCTTCCTTCCTTCCTTCATAACTGACAATGTCTTCTAAAAATGAGAATACTCAATGCTCGCTGAGATGCATGACAATCAATGTTCTCATATGCTGCTATGGAAAAGTACATGAACATAATCATTTGAAAAGCCAAGTTGAAGGGACAGATCCATGTCCATATTCTCTGACACTATAATTCTACTTCTCTGAATTTTCCTTAGTAAATAGTCATGGATGTGTAGTACTGTTTATAGTAGGTATAAATGCCCCAAAATAGGAGATTGGTTAACAGAATAAGCTGTTGTACATTGTTACAAAGAATACTCTCCAGCCACAGAAAAGGATCTGTGATTTATTAAGTGGAGGAAAAGGGGGAGCAGCTTTAAAAATAGTGTGGACAATTTGTACAATCTCATCCCAAAGTATTTAAATCTAAATTCACAAAAAATAGATAGAAAAACGACTGAACTGATAAAAGAGGGAGTGGGTACACAGGAGAATGTTGAATTTATTCTTTATTCTGTGTCAATCAAATGGCTAAGTAATCATGCAGAGAGGGAAGTGCTACCAAGAGGAGAACAGATGATGCTTTGATGGTGTGGGGTGGTGGTCCTTCATTTTGATGGGTGGGCATTTGAAGTATTTCACAGTAAAAAAAAAAAACAATGAAAGAAAAAGATGGAAAAGATGTACACCAAAATATTGACAGCAGATGTAGGATTCCAGGTTATCCTTTATTTTGTCCTGAGAGGTTGTTTATATTTCCACATTTTCTAAAATGTACTTAAATGCCAGTACATAAAGGCTACTCATTTTAAGATAAAAGAAAACTTCCTTTACAAAGAAAGGAGCATTCACACACAGCACCCAGTTAGTGAGTACCTGCCATTTGTGGAGCCTGAGAAGGTGCGATGGAGGAGAGAGGTAGATAAGGGGAGAGAACAGGAATCAGAGGGAGGAGGAAGATCTCGGCTAAGGGTGGAGGTAGGAAAACATGCATGGAAAAGATGGTGGGTCCTTCTGTTTGGTTGGTTAGGACCTGTGAAAGGTATGGCGGGAGACCAGACAAGAGGGGTCAGGAGACCCCAGAATCCGATGCCTGGGAGCAGGAAAAGGGGGCTGGGAGGCTCCCAGGGGGAGTGGTGTGCAGGAAAACTCTGTTTTGGAATGGGCCCTGCAAGCTGCAGTGGAGGGCAGTTGGATGGGCTACATTACAGGCCTAATATAAGGTGGAGAGGACAGAATGTGGGCAAATGAGGAATAGGTTGGCCAACCCCAGAGCAATGGCAGAGGGCCTTCCAGAAAACATCCCCCAAGACCCAGCAGGCATTATTCCCTCTAACCCAAAGTCCACCCACAGTGCCCTGAGCCAGGCATCTGCCTGTAGGACTACCTGTATCAGTAAAGGACACAGGCCAAGGCACAGTGTGGCCCCTGCTCTCTCTCTGACCCTCTGTCCTAGCCCCCAAGTTGTCAAAGAGTGACAAAGTTAAGATCAAGGAGAGATAAAAGAATGTTCTGGAAGGTGTAGTTACCCAGCCACTCCTCCCAGCTTTGCCATGAATGCTCAGATCAGGCGCCAGGGGCAAAATCATTGTCCTGGAACAAAATCCCTAGGTTCCCAACTGATGATAGTGCCCTGGGCACAGCCTCCTCTCCTGGGTGTGGGACCCATTCATTCTGACAGTACCATCAGCTGGTGGCCAGGAGGTTAATGGCTGTGGCTTCCCTCATCTAAACTGACCTTTAACAGCACCTGTCCTGGAGCCGAGATCCATCCTCTTGCAAGGAAATAAACACAAACTCCCGCCACATACACCTGCACCAACCAGTCCCTAATGCAAACTGTAAGTGGCTTTTTCTTTTTTTTTTTAATTATATATTTTTTTAAATTTCCTTTATTATAAGTTTCTCATGAATATTTCTGTTCCACTTTTTTTTTTCGCTTGGCACTCTCTTTTTTTTAATCTTTATTGTTGAAAGTATTAATAAGTGCCCTAGTGGCTTTTGTCAAGATGAGAGCTAGAGGCAGAGCTGCCTTTGGTCTGAATGAGCAGGGGGGTCCGTGTGAGGAGCCGTGCCCCCAGCACTCCACCTCCTCCCCTGTCCCAGCCCCACAGAAGTGATAAACAGGCTCTTTACAAGGCCCAGGAAATGCACAATCAATCCACGCCTTTAGGGCTGGGCCACAATTTAAAGAGAGGAAAAGAGAAGATAAATAAAAAGGCCTATTTCGAGAGGGCCATTTAAGCCCAGAGAGAAGCCATAATAATGTGTGCACTGGCTCTGCTTAAATTCGTCCCCAGCTCTCTCAGAATTACCCTGAGATAATCAAAAGGAAGTGAAGAGGAACAACACAGACTCTAATCCAGAGGAGGATGTGGTAATTAGCACCCGATGCCTGCACCCCCGCTGTCAGGCAGCGTCGTTGGTCACCGTGGGGCCTCCTGCTGTCGTCCACTGGCAGGGACGCTTCCCATCTCGCCCTGAAAGTGGGAAAGCACAGATCTGACACATCCATGACTGTATTTCTAAAATCATCTCTCAAAGAGATAAATGACTCTCCCCGGCCGTCGTTGTCTGACCTGGGTCTGGGAATAGATAAATTCATTTACTCGGGAGCTTGATCTCCATTTTTCTCCTGGCGCCGTCTATAATCCCATCTCTTTCGATGTTTGAGACACTCAGTGTGATGAATGTGCCCCAGTTAAGAGGTGAGCAGTGAAATCCTCCCTGGGAGGTCCAACGGGCCCATCGAAGGCCAAGCCCACGTGACAACCTGCTCTCAGGCACGCTGTGGTCCAGAAGCCACCACCCCACACAGGTGGGGCCCCTGGAAAGACCTGCACTCGATTCCAAGTGGGAATTCTCTCCTTCCCACTCCAGACCCCCGGGGCAGCTCCTGGGCTGCACGAGCTGAAGGCTCCCTCAAAGAGGGGCAGGGCCCCGTCCGGGTCCCCTGCGGCAAGAGGCAAAGGCTGGCTGGGATCAGAGCAAGACAGGACAGGCAGCCTGGCCCTGCCAGACCATCCAGACCCTCAGCTCCCGAAGTGCTCAATGGGCCAAGAGAAAGATTCTGCTCCTGGGAATTTTGACAAAGCAAGACCATGAAGTTATCTTCTTCCATCTCCTCGTTGCCCGTCCAGACGCATGGGTCAGGGTGGCCCAGACCCACAAGCCTTTGCTTCCTCGTCCATAAAGATCCAGAGAAGCCACAGAGTATAGGCACCGGTAACAGGTCAGGGCCCTCATTGTGCCCTAACCAATCAGATCGCAGCAGAACACCTGGTCCCGCGTGTCCCAGCCCCCATCACACACTGGCATCACGGAGGAGCCATAAGATGAATAATAAATACAACACGATGCGGGGGCCCCAGGCAGGACTGAGGATATGCCATCTCTGCTCACCGAGCTGGCACCAGCATTGCTCAGTGTGCAGCCAGGCCCGAGAAGCTCTGGCCGAGTGTGCGCACTCGGCCGTTCCTTTCCTCAGACCCCAGGGGCAGCTCCTGGCCAGGCTCTAAAGGGTGAGCGCATGGCTGGTGTGGTGAGCTCAGGGTTGGCCCTCCCAAGGAGACGCAAAGGGATGATTGCCCACCGGGTGACACACCCACAGGGACACTGGTTTGAAGCACAGACAAGGATGGCAAGGGAGCCGATGTTTACTGAGCCTGTACTGAGTACTAGGTACTGTGCTGCATGCTTGGCTTGGACTGTGTCTCTCTTAATCCTCACCACGACCCTGGCAGGGGCACTGTGAGGAAGGCAGGTGTATTGATGACGGCACAGAGGCTTAGAGGGATATTAAAGCCTCTGATCACCCAGGAGACCCATCTGCCTGGAGTCCTGACTTGAGGAATGGGGAGGGTGGGGTGAGGCCCTTCCACACACTCAGGATGGGCCTTTTCCTCTCTTGCCCCTTGGTTCCTCTCTCTCTCATCGGTACCACTTTTCCCCTCTCTGCCCAGCCTCTGTGGCATCTCCCTGTCCTTGTCTTTGCCCTGCGGGGGGCAGAGGCAGACAGATATGGAGGGCAGGTCTTTGGCAGCAGATCTCCTTCCTGCTCTCTGGGCAGCAGAGCCAGACATGCTCACGAGCTGGGCTGGGCTGTGACCCTGTGCAACCAAGGTGCTTCCCCTTTTGTGTTGGGCATCTTAACACGGTGCAGTGGCTCCGGCTATCCCACTGCCAGCCCCCGTGAGGAGTTCCATCCCATTAACTCCTACACATCACCATGGCAACACAGGCTCCCCACTCTCCCAAAGAAAGGAGAGAGGAGTACCAAGACCAGGGGTTCCTGAACCCTCTCCCCAGATATGCAGGAGGGACGGACAGTTGAACCACAGGGCCCGAGCTCTTCCTATGCACCCAGGTCTTGCCTCCAGAATGCCCCCAAACCAAGACACCCACATCCACTGACTGTGTGAGCAGAGGGCTGTCGCCAATTTTAGGTGAAGCTTCTCCATGACTCTGTATTTGCCTTTTCTCCCCACCCCACTGAAATCCGAGCTGGCTCACAGCAGAGCTGGAGCAGACGAAGTCATAGCGCCTAGCAGTTGTACACTCCCGTTTTCTCATCCACTTCCTGGTGTAAACTTCCATAGAATATATGGCGGTTCGTCCCATGTCACAGGAAGGAGTTTCAAGCTCAGAGGGGTTCAGTAATTCATCCAAAGTCACACCGACATTCAGTGGGAAACGACATTTGAATTCGGGGCAATTTTTTTACATGGCATCTTTGACACTTGGCGTTGTTCTTACAGGACAGGCACTGTTCTGTGCTTTATGCGTATTAACTCCTTTCATTCCCATATCGGTCCTATGGGGTAGATATTCTCAATAGCTCCACCTTACAGATGAGGAGATCAAGGTACAGAGAGGTTAAGTCACTTGCCCAGAGTCACACAGAAAGAGGCAGAGACTGGATTCAAGTCCAGGCAGTCTGGCTCATGTGTTGGTGTCTGTAACCACTACTATGTTTGGTTAGAGTTCTAGGTCTCCTCACTTCCAGCCACTCTCCATCCCGACCCTCCCACCCTCCCACCCCGGCTGAAGTCAAGAAATTAACTACTTGCCCCCCTCCCTCTACCAGTGGCCACGCCTGCTTCTCTCACTGAACTGGCCGGCCTCTCAAGCACAGCAACGGGCTGGTTTTGAGGATTTTATCTCCCTAACCATCCTGCAGCTTTCTTTTCCAATTTCCCTCTCGCGCAAAGTAATCTCACGTTTCCACTCATTGCTCTGGGCTTTAAAGGGCTCCCATTTGGAACAGCAGCCAGGAATTGTCTTCCTTTAGAGAGAAGAGCTTTCCAGTGCCCTCACCAGGGAAGTCCCCTCGTCCTCCCACACTCAGCCTGTCTCCAAAGACCATTAACGCAATCACTTAACCAGAGGCCAGCTCTAATAGAAAGGGAGAAAGAGGAGGAGCATTGTTAGAGGTTTGAAGGGGAGAAGAAATCATAAAATCCATCAAACCTGTATTTGTCTCATTAAAAGTGTTTCTAATTTATAATGTCCTGGAATGAAGATGCCGCCCAGCTGTGCGGGCCTGGTAGTGCCTCCGGGTGCACCCCCACCCCCCACCCCGGAGCCCCCTCTCCCACCTCGCTGGGACTGCCATCAATTTCTGCTCATCAGCGGCACTTACAGTAAATGGATTCATTTGTGGCAATGGGAGCTGAGAGACAAAGGTGACAATATAATTAAGGTTTTTAATTCTATGCCTGAACAGTTAAGTCCAGAACTCATGATAATTAGCCGGCTGTAATGAAAGATCTTTAATCGTTATTTTCCCTTTGTTTCCTATAATTGTTCATTTTGGCCAACTACGTTTGTCCTTTCATTTGAATCTGGCTGCACAGTTTCATGTCACTTCCATTATTCCTGTAAACTCCAAAGAAAATATGTGGTGGAGCTGGTCATTTACAAAGTCATGGCGAGGTGGCTCGGCGAGCTGATCTGTCCTGCACAGCTGCTGACTAGGGAGGATGCGGGGGTTAGCGGGGTCCTCTGGCTACTTGCTTGAGGAAAGGAAAACTGGGCTGGAGAAATCCACAGGCCTGGGGATGTGACTACATAAAAGCAGCACGGGCAAGAGGAGGAAAAACAATGGCCTCTCACAGCTGAATTGGCCCCGCGAGTCGGTTTGCAAACTGGAATCACTTGTGTGGCTGTTATCACACAAGTCCTTGATTCTCAAATGCAGGTACTGTTTGTTCACATTTCAGCATTCCTATTACCAGGATGCATCTTACAGTTGATGTGCATATTTAATGTCATGTCTGCCTTTTGTCTTTCCTGAAAAGTTATGAATGGACAGTGTTTTTTCTTAAAGGTGATGGTACCTTAGGTTTGAGAAAACATGGTGAGAGCATCATCCATACAACAAATACTTATTGAGCACCTACCACATTCCAGGCAAGGGGCTGTGACTGCCGTGAGGAATAGGAACTGACCCGTCCCTGTTCCAGTGGTCTCCACCATCTCCTGTCCACTGGACAGGACACTTTTCATTCGCTGTGGACTGTTTGAATCCTGTGGCAACTATGGGTTCAGGTAGCCAGATTGCTGGCAGGCAAATGCCTCTTATAAACCAGAACATCAAAGCCAGAGGCTGGGGCTTACAGCAGGGAATGGAGGGGTTTGGGAATTTGAGTTCCGTCTCACAGGCACCCAGGACTGGAGAAGAGCCCAGCTGAGAACACGGGAGACAAGATTACAATAGGAAAGGAAAATGGCTTCAGACAGCAGATAAGACATGCCCTGGGGAGTGGGGGGCACCTGGGCGGAGGCCTGTGACACACTCCACGACCTTTCCCTCTTCCCTCCTCCCCTGGGCTGTCCTGAAAGTTGCTTGCTCAAGGCCACGTGGCGCATTCTTATCTTTCTGGAGGGAAGGAGGGCTTGAAGTTGTGAACGTTGCTTTGTCTCGTGCCACCTTTAGTTTCCCGCTACCACGAAGAGGAAAACCAGGCCACCCTGGGAAGAAGCTTCTTGCTCTTTCCCAGTTCATTCTACACACAGAGTAGAGCCTTTATTGTTATCTGCCCACCACACTCCACCTGCCTCTGTGGAGACAGAGATTGGTGGGCTCACCACAGTACCCCAGGGCTAGGACAGGGAGAGGCAAACACTTGGGATAGGAATCCATGAATGATGACAGTTAGGAGCTGACCCCACCAGGCGAGGCTTTCTAGTTCTTCAACAAACAACTCATGAACCCCCTCTCTGTGCCAGATCCTGAGCTCAATACCGAGGCAAAAGTCAAGGAAGAGAACAGCTCTGCCTCAAGGTTACTCGCAGGCTTCCAAAGAGCCCAGAGAGTACAGTGGTTAAGAGCAGAGGTTCAAATTCCATCTCCATCACTTTTTAGCTGTGTGACCTGGCACCAGTTCCCTATCCTTTCGGTGCCTCACTCGCTGCATTTATAAAATGGGACAATAACAGCCACTGTCTCCGTGGGTGATTTGAAGAACAAATGAAGCACAGCGTGAAAGCGGTTAGAAGAGTGCCTGGCACATTACAAACAGGCAAGTAATGTTAGCTCTCCCAGCTCATGGCTGGTCTCTGGCCCGCGCCGCAGCCTCCCCCAGAAGAACGCCCATGCCCTCGTGCTCCTGGTCCCTCAGGGAGCCAGCGAGGCTGAGCCAAGAGAGGGCAGGCTGAGGAGTCCCCCAGATGGGAAGGCGAGACCTGACTCCACCACTCCGTGACTCTGTGTGACTTTGAGAGAGATACATGTGAAATGGACCATTTCCCCAGAACCCAGCCGAGCCTCTGTTTTCCCTGAGGACAAGTAGGAGGAAAGAATGACTGCTCTGCCTGCTTCACGGAGCGCTGTGAGGATAAAACAAGAGAGTGGATGTGAGAGTCTTTGGGGGGCTGCAGAGGGATTATTCCAATCAGAGCACTGCATCCAGGGGTCAGCACGGTGGGCTGGACCAGACTCGTGTGTGCGTGCGGACGGACTCACTACCCCAGAATCCAGGGACTGGAAGCCACCAGCAGGGGGGAGAGGGGACGGTGAACAGAGGGTGACAGACACCTGACATCCTTACGAGCAGGGCCTCGATGAGCTTTGGGGGCACACCCTGGGGAAGCTTCATCCTCTGACCCCTGATGGTGATTTCCGGAGCCCTTCCCCCGAGTGCCTGCCAGGATCACCATGGCAGCCAGTGCCACTCCTGAGGACTCACCCTGGCCGCGAGGCTGTTCCGATGCCCTTGAATCTATTAAACAGAGCAAAGTGATTAATTATTTTACTGTCTTTATGGCATCAACTTTAACTTGCTTCTTCACATCCAGATTTCCAATTACATAAGCCCGAGTCTTAAACTCAGGAGGACATGCATTATTGAACTATTTATAATCGGAGTTTTTCAGAGCAGAAAAACCTCTGCCAGACAAGAGCCACACAACCAAAATTAATGAGTCAGAGACCAGAAGACAATCTCTCCATAATCGGAGGGGTGTGGAAACACAGGCAGGGAAAGATCAGAGAGGCTGCGTCCGAATCAAGGATGGCAAACCATTTTCTACGAAGAGGCTCAGGACCTCCCTCTCCCACAAAGGGAAGGCAAATCAACTAAGGAAGGGGTGGCAGTCAGGGGGACCCACCATGCAAAAAAGTAATCAAATTTAGTTGGGGGAGCTATTCTTTGAACCAGATGATTTGACCTGGGTCACCCCAGTCACACCAACTCCGGGTTTAAAACAGGTTCACTTCATTCCTGGTAACCGGTGTTTCACTTCCATTGTGCTTCCCTCCACGTGATAATTCTGAATTTCTAGGGGCTCCCACCATTAGAGGCTCCTTAATTAGTTCTGGGGAACTTGTGTATTTTTCCCAGCAAGTCCTATCAGCTGCTACTTCTCCTCCTCCTTCAGCTCCTGCAAGTCATGGGAGGACACCCCCCGACTGCCTTGGGGCCGCCTTTAGGCCATTTTCCAACAGACAGTGGCACCTCCACCCTGGATGTTCCAGAGCTCTCCGTGGCCTCCCGCCTCTCTCTCACTTTGGTGTTGCAGGGAGATCTGTGTTCCAATGATATGCAGAGATTTGATCCGGGCAGGCCTTTCCATGTTTGCCCATCACAAGCCCGTTCCCCACAGGCTCCAGACATGAGTCCCTGATGAACTTGGACCAAGGGAAACCTTCTCAGATAAATACCCCACCTGGCTGATGACTCCAGGCTTGTTGCCACGCTGAGTTTGTGGGTCTGGTTCTCCTCTGTGCCTCAAGCAGATTCCTGGGCGACCCCCTGGTCAGTCCCCCAGAGAGCCTCAGCTCAGGGTTAAGTCGGATCCTTGGTTCAGAAACATAGGAAGGACAGGTCCAGAGAGGTCACTCCTGTTTGTTGAGCTCCACTTACAAGCCAAGTGTTGGATCAGGCTGTGTCCTCACAGAAACCCATCAGGTAAATGCTATTAACCCGTTTCACAGATAATGTAACTGCAGCTCAGAGAGGTTAAGTAACTCGTCCAAGTCCTATAGCTATGGTAGCAGGTGGTACAGGCTATAGCAGGATCTACAAAGATCTATTGAATGCCAAGATTCAAAGTTATGACTCTCCCTCCTGCTGTTTGTTTAAGAAGATAAAACCTGACAATACATTTGTCTAGAAAAAATAATTCTAAACATAGAGGAAAAATAAATGTTTTATGTGTTTTTGTTTGTTTGTTTGTTTGTTTTTTGCAAGGGAAGCAGAGGAAAGGACTGTCTCCAGCAAACAGACCAGATTCTTGCCTGGAGTGCATATTTGCTGAAGTAAACTGTAGTCTTGAAAAGATGACCCTCAAAAAGGCATCATGCCTTCTTTTAAAAGACCCCCCCCCTTTTTTTTAATGGTAGAGACTGGCTAGCTATTCAGGGAACCTCTTCCCACTTCCCCTGAGCACAGAGCTGCATAGACTACATTTCCCAATCTTCCTTGGTCCAAGTAGTTGGGCATGGCCATGTTGCTGGTTCTGGCCAATGGAATAAAAGCAGAGCCATGTGCTCTAGTTAACAGCTCTGGCCCATAAAAACTTCCCCATATAATCCTCTATGCTCATTTCCTGGTCATCATTAATTTGATGCAAATGAGTGTCATGACTTTGGAAACCACAGGTTGAAGATGGCTGGCCCAGAGGGTGAGGAAACCTGGGTCCCTGAACTATAATGGAAGGAAGACCACCATCTATCTAGAGTTGCAGAATTAACAAAAACTAGAGCAGGACATTCATTAAATGTGAATTTCAAAAAAGTGGTGGGTAATTTTTCAGTGTAATATGTTGGGGACAAATTGGGGACACAGTCAAATCCAGTTATGTTTCTGATCAGCTCTGGGCCCTTGGGATCACTGGGAAGACAGTTATCATTTAGGACCAAAGTATAAAAAATATTTGTTTATTTGATACTCAAGTTTAATTAGGTGTCCTATATTTTTTCTGGCAACCCTACACCTATCAGAACACCCATATTTACAGGAATGACATAAATATCTGTTGTGGTTGAGCCATTATGTATTTGGAGGTTTGTTATAGCAGCTCCCATTGCCTTAACTAATACACCATCACTCTCTTGAAGCATCCGGTATTAAACAATCAGTCGAGACTAATCAGCATTTATGCAAGTGGACACCTTGTCACCAGCTCTCGTTGTCTTGACTACTGCAGCTTGGTAAAGCCTGTCGAGTGTCCATCTCTTTCCCTTCCATGGACACATTGGGAACACCAGGGAGGAAGCAAGAACTGACCCCTCGCTCCAGGAGCTCTCCACGTGGGGTCACCAATGATTCTAGGAGATTCATGACCAGTGCAAACCAAGAGCCCAGAGGCTAAGTAGCTCAGGGATGAACATGGTGCAAGAAGGCTTTGGGGGAAAGTAGCGGCAACACTGAGCTCCTCCTGGGAAAATGACCACACCCACCAGCCTTGGCACCTACTGAGAGCGTGCCTTGGTGGGAATAAGTGACTGGCCAGTCCATGCTGGGACTGTCTGGGTCAGGAGCTGTGTGCCGCTCAGAGAGTCAGGATTGTGGAATCTTGAAGTAGGGTCCTAGAGCCCGTGGTGGGAGCTCCCAGGGAGTTTTTTCCAATGTGGCCCAGAAAAAAGAACAAAGTGGTTGGAGTTACATAGACAAGTCAAGTCTTAGCTTTGCTGCTTTTTAATGGTGTGCACCTAGGCAGGCTATTTGACCTCTCTGATTCTCAATTTCCACTCTATAAAGTGGGATCGCACCCAACAAGTGCTGTAAAATCATCTGAGATAATGTGCCCAAAGCTCCTGGCTGGTACATAGCAAATGACACTTCCTCCCCTGAGGGTCTGTCAGTTGGGAAAAAAGAGGTGAGGGGAAGCTCATCTTCTTTATCACTCCCCATTAATATGCACTTTCTCTCTCCTTCCTCCCCCCCTCCTCCCAGGTCCCATGGCCCGGAGAGCACTGCAGCCAGGGCTGAAGGAGGTCTGTTTCGGATGCCCCCGTCTTTCCTTCTAGTCAATGACCATAGAGCTCCCATCACCACAGAAATAGAAGTTGGGCTCCAGACTAGGCCCCTCACCAGCCTCTCTCTTAATATTGCTACAACTCTGCCTCTCCTTAGCAGGATGGGCTTTCAGTGGGCTAGCCTCGGAACCCAATCTCTGCTTCCAGCTTGTTTCTCCAGACCGAGCCTCATTCCTTCAGAAGTGACGCCCCTGTGAGCCTCGCATTCCAGGGATGGCAGGTGAGGCCTGAGCTTCAGGGTCCAGATGCTCATTTCCAGCACGCCCATCACTCACCTGCTCCTGGAAACGCTCCCGTCGGCGCCTCTGGAGCCATTACCGTTCGTCATGTTTATCTGCACTTTGGTGCGGTGGGGATTCACACACTTCGATCTGTCTTTGCTCATGAAGCAATGGCCCAAAAAATGGTAATGAGGCCTCTGACGCTGCAGCATTACTGCATTCTTTACATATGGGGTTGCCCGGTTTAGCAAATAAAAACACAGGTCCTCTAGTTATGTTTGAATTACAGGTAAATAATGAATTATTTTTTTTAATGTAAATATGCCCCGTGCTTATTTGGGACATATTAACACTAAAATAATTACTCCGTTTTATCTGAAGTTCAAGTTCAATGGGGTGTCCTGAATTTTATCTGCCAACTTTAGTCTCCTGTCCTCCTGATGCAACTGGGTCATGTCCACCTATGAAATTTTCAGAGTCAGGCAAGAAGTGGAGATAAGGGGCACCTCCCTCCTTGGCCGAATTCCAACCTGTCCTCCTCTGACATCTGCACCCATCCTACCTACCTTTCTGCAACAAGACTCCTACTTTACCCAGGCCTTTGCCCACACCATTTCTGCTGCCTGGATCATCCTTTCTTCTATCTCTGTTTATTTCCTATATTCCTCTTTCTTCAAAGCCAAGTTCCCAGGCCACAAACATGCCACACTTCCCCAATGGATTCCTCTTTCCTCTGCCCTTCTATAGCTTGGTGTCTGCCCTCTCCCAGGTCACTGAACACTTTCCTTAGAGCAGCTGTTCTGTGCCAAGCTCTCTGCCAGAGACAGTCTCAAGTCTGGGTGCGTCTCTGTATGTTTCTGCATGTGTTGTGTTGTGTTGGGATGAGATGTGGAGATTCTCAAATGTTGATGTAAAGTACTAGGTGTACCAGTTAATAATGCGGATTTTTTTCAGTAGCGTTACACATATGTTGATATATATGCGATTTGATATGTATGCTATTTTGTTGTATTGACAACAGGCTTCAAAACTTCATATTGTCAAATTTTCTGAAGGTGTTAACATCATAGATATTTTTATGCTTAAAAATGTTGAATCTCATGCCAAAAAAGAGCATTTGGAGAAAGTTTTAATTCATTACTTTATTTTGAAGAAAAGTGCTGCTAAAAGTTATCGTCTACTTCAAGAAGCTTATGGTGAACATGCTCCATCTCAAGATACTTGTGAACTCTGGTTGAAATGCTTTATAAGTGATGATTTTGATGTGAAAGACAAAGAACATCCAGGTGAACCGAAAAAGTTTGAAGACCAACAATTACAACCATTATTGGATGAAGATGCGTGTCAAACTCAAGAACAACTTGCTGGAAGATTAAGCATTGCTCAGCAAACAATTTCCTATCATTTACAAGCAAATGAGAAAGATTTTAAAGGAAGGAAAATGGGTGCCACAACAACTGAACAAATGACAAATGAAAAACCGAAAAGTCATCTGTAAAATGTTGCTTCAACAGCACGAAAGAAAGTCTTTTTTTGGCATTGAATTGTGACTGGTGATACAAAATGGATTTATTTTGAGAATCCCAAACACACAAAATCATGGGTTGATCAAGGTCAACCATCATCATGGACTACAAAGCCAAATCACTTTGGAAAGAAGACAATGGTCTGCGTTTGGTGGGATCAGGAAGGTGTGGTGTATTATGAGCTTCTAAAACCCGGTTAAACCATTAATACTGATCATTACCGACAACAAATAATCAATCTGAACCATGTTTTGATCATAAAATGACCAGAATGTTTCAGAAGATACAGCAAAGTAATTTTGCTTCATGATGACGCACCATCACACACTTCAAAACCAGTAAAAGACACGTTAAAAGATCTTGCCTGGGAAGTAGTAACCCACCTGCAGTATTCACCAGACCTTGCTCCTTCAGATTACCACTTGTTCTGATCCATAGCACACACACTTTCTGATTGAGTGAGGGGCAGCCTTTGCCCAACTCTCTGCCAGGTTCCCCTAGAGGGCACCTCCCACGGCACCCCAAGGGCCCAAGCACAGAGTGAGAAAGGGCCCCCACACTACTCTTTAGGGTGACAATGAGGCCCCGAGCCCCAGGGCTGGGGTAGCAGGTTGATGACCCTATTACACCCACTCAGCGGTGCCTGGCTCCCTTGTTTTCCTGCCACGCTTTGTCTTCCATTTTCCTGGGACAAGAATCATGCCAGTGACAAACCCCCTCACGGGAAAGAGGAAGTGGGAGGTGAAATGTGAAATCAGAAAAAATTCAGAACCAGGGCCTCCACCCTGTGATAGAATATGAATTTGAGACCCTAATTAGTTTGTTCTTACTGTTTCCCCTGCATCCCTTTTACCCCACGGCCATCACTCTCCACCTCCACCCCTCCCATGAGAGCATGTCATGCCACACTCCACTCCCATTATTACACCAGAGGGTCGTTGTCAGAATAGGACCAAGAATAAAAGCCCCAAGTTCTTAGGTTTTACATTTGGGAGCCACGGCCCAGGTGTAGCATAGACAAGTTAGGTGGGGGGCGTGATCCGTCAGTTACCTTCTGCCCATTTAGACTAGAGAAAAGACCCTCGGGCCCGAAGTGGCAAGAGGGAGTTTGCAGATGAGGTTCTAGATCAGTTGCTGGTGTGGCAGAGCCCTGAACTCTGCTACCTGCCCACATTGGACCAAATTTCATGGGAGGGGAGAAGATGCTAGAAGCCCCCAGATAAATGTGGATACCCCAGAGCAGAGAGCCTGTGTGCCAACACCCAGTGCTATCGAGCAGGTGGCTGCCAGAGAACAGGACGGGAGATGCGGCGTGTCTAGACAGGAGAGGGCCAGTGCTGCCCCAACCCACACAGTGTCCGCAGCCCTGGACCGCAGGGCAGTGCATTCAGAAAATTCTCACAGCTCCCAATGGGGCACTGAAGTTGGCAGGCAGAGAAGGTCATGGGCCAGAGTTTCATGGCCAGGATGGCTCCCGGGATGGGTGCAGCCACACTCAGTGGGTTTCCAGCCCAAAGATGCCCACCCACCTGGGTTAGAAGGGATAAGGGCACCAAACGAAGGAGATTAAGGCACAGAAATAGTGCCTTCCCCACACAGAGTCGACCGGAGAGAACACCTTGAGCGGGGAGCAATCCTGAGAGTGACCGAAGTCCCTGAATGAAAATGGCTTCAGTAAGAAATCACTACATCGGTTCTTCTGCATTAGGCAGCACAGGGACACAAAACAGAAGAAAAGCCCACTCATAAAAAAAATAAATTTACATTTGGGTACACCTACCTATGGTATGCCTTCCCGTGGAGCACATATACATATCCACCCCAGGTGGAAGACCTGACCTAAGTGGTCACATGGTTAACAGCACCTAGGGATGGCAGATTGCCTACTTGCTTTGATATTCTTCAGTGTGTTTTTCTGAATTACTGGAACCCCTCAAGAGCTTCTCATTCTCCAGAGTATGATATCAGGGTCACCTCCCGGAAGTGAGCTTTCAAGAAGGGCTGTCGAGGCTCAACTCTCTCTGAGCAGCACCTCCTTTCCTGCTACCCACCCATCACCCCAATAGCCTACACCCTATAATAAGCAATGGAGAGTATTAGCAGAAGAAGCAAGGGGGCTGAACCTACAGATGTGACCTTCATCCCAAATTCAGAGATATTTGTATTCCAGGTTCTTGGCCAGTGACCCTGTGTACCCTCATATGACCTCACTCCATCAAGGTCAGAGGCCTCTAGGCCGGGGCACTTCAGAGCCATCAGGATCACTCCCAAAGCCCAGCCTTAGAAGAGACGTCAAACACCAACATTGTGTAGAACGATACATGTGCACAAGGTCAGAAATCACAGCTCCTTTTATCATCCCTCCGACTAAAAGGAAGGTCACAGAGTGTCCTGGGATGAAGAGAATGTGCAGTAATAAGAGTAAAGCTGTCATATTGAGGACTTGACTCTTGGCTTCATGCTAGCTACTCTATGCATTTTATTATCTCTTTCTTACAACAGCCCAGAATCGGTACTCCTCTCCCACTGCGTGCCCATGTATCCTGGTTTGCCAGGACAGTCCTGGGTTGTGCCTGCTGTCCCAACGTAGTATACCAGTCTGGATGACCTCAATAGTCACCTTAATTATTAGTCTCCTTTTATAGATAAAGGTATGGAGGCTAAGAGAGGTTAGAGAACTTCCCCCAGGTCACACAGCTGTGGTGAGGCTGAAAGTTGGACCTGGTCTGCCAGACAGGGAGGCAGAAGTCAGATTCTGCCCCCTTTCAGCTTTATTTTCCCAATACCTTAAAGTAAACATGTAAATATTTTACAGATCTCCCTGTAAAAATATAACGAATTTGTAATGAGGATGCTTTTGCCATCATCATTAGAAGGATGATGCCACGCCCAGCCCTGTTCAGGGAGGCTCTGACCAGGTGCCCCAAAGCCCTGGGTATCTGGGCAGTCCGCTCTGCACCTGCTGCTGGGAGCTCAGTGGGCAGAGACACAGCAGAAAGGACTTGCATGAGGGTCTGGCAGCCCCCCTTCTGGTTCTCTCCACTCTCCCTCTGAGCTACGTCTCCTCGCCTGTAAAATGGATGTGATGAGCCAAGACCTGCTTGCCTTCCAGAGTTCTGACAACAGTACCTGAGGGGGAAATCTGGGTTTAGGAATATTTTCTGCAAGCCCAGGCCACAGGGGCAACCAAGCTGTCACTCACTCCTCTACCCAGTGGGCATCACCCAGCTCCTGTGATGTGGTCACCCAGGACCCCTGTGCTCAGAGTAGGCGTGGCTCACTGCTGTGAGGTGAGCAGCAAGCAGGACTCACTGGCTTGAGTTGGCATGTTCTCTCTTTAGTAGAAGGTTCCTGCTCCATTCTTTATTTTTTACCCTCCTCATCGGACTTTCAAGCAAATTTAAATTTCTTTTCCTCGGAAGAAAACAGCAGCACTTAGCTTAGGTTGTATTAATCATGTTTCATGCTGGAAACCCCAGCATCCAATGTGGAAAGGAGAAATGGAGCTGCAAAGACACTATTGACAAGGGACCCTTTGGTTCAGGAAGGGGGCGATAATCCCACTTGCAGACCCTCCATGGATGCTGGACCAGCTGAGTTGAGGCAACACACACACACACACACACACACACACACACACACATACACACACACACCTCCACTGGGAGACAGACCCTTTCTCTAGATCCTTCCAACAGAAGTCAGCCTGACAATTTCCCAAGGAACCTGGGAAATGATGGAGGAACAGAGAGGATCTGGGTCTCTGCAGGGGAGGACCCCATAAGATTGCTGGTCCAGTAATTTCTATGAACAGCAGGAAAATCCGGGCAATGGATGGAGCACTGGTTGCTCAAAGGCCCAATTCTGGAACAGAAAGTCTGTGTTAACCTCTTAGACTCAGTTTCCTCATCCATGAAATGGGACTACTAAAACATGCTCTGTCTACATCCAGAATGGTGAAGACTATGTAGTCCAATAGCAGGTAAGGAAACTAGGCCCACAGGAAGGATTTGGATGGCTCACCTACTCACTAGCCCAGCACCTTCTCCTTTATCTCTTCTCTTTCCATGCACAAGATTCTCTGTTACCTTCTCTCTAGAAAACTATTCCTATCACCTCTGGCTTTTAAGTCAAATTAATTCACAGAGAGGTCTTTATAGTCATTTTTTGTCCCCAGAGAGGGATGCCCAATCCTGCCCTCCCCACTCACAGACCGTGCACAGTCATTCAAGCACCAATCCACCCCGAATCTCCCCTTCTTATCCATGAGCAACCTGAGGCCAGACTTTGCAAAGATTCCAGGGCCACTTCAAGGACATGGCTCAGAAGAAGCCCAGCACTTGTCCGCACTCAGCTTCTCAGAGGTGTACCTCTCTCCACAAAGGAGCCCAGAGAACAAGGGCCATCTTTAAAAGGACACCATTTACAGTCAACCCTGAACAGCGACAAGAACAGGGCAATGACCTTCATAGGAATCCCTCGTAGTAACATTTCAGCCCCAGCCCGCGACAGGCTCCACTGACTTCTCGACATAAATTACTTGTTCATTATCAAGCCCCGACATGGGCTAAGGATGTCGGCAGCTTGATTGTGTCTGTGTCCTGTGGCAGGCGTTTGCGTGCTGGGCTGCCACTGTCCGTGGTGCTGTTTTACGTGGGCTGGCGCTGCTGTCTTCATCAGCAGACAGGCTCGGCCCTCAAGCCAGCCACGGGCTCCAGCCTCATGCAGACAGCCTCAGAGTCTGGGCGGGTGGCAGGGAGGATACACAAGTCCTCATGACAAGGTGGCCAGGGGTAAAAGGAGGTGGAATTGCTGCACCAATGTCAAGCTGCATAGAGCCGGACTTGAGTTAATCCTGATAGCTACCACATAGTGAGTCAGGATCTGTATTAAGTATATTTATATGAGTTGGAATCCTTTGGTTCCAAGTGTCAGAAACCCAGCTCCAACCAGCTTAATCCAAAAGGTAAATGTTATAGGCAGTCACTCAAATAGTAAAGACACAGAAAGGACAGGAATGATGCTGGACTAAGAATTCAAGTGCAATCAGGGCTCTCTCTCTCTCTCTCTCTCTCTCTCTCTCTCTCTCCACTTCTCTGCTTCTCTCCAGGTTGGTTTTTCTAATGAGTCAGCTGACCCCCAAGGCCAGAACCATATCTGCCAGTAACTTCAAGCTTCCATATTACATCTTTACAACAGAGAGGAAAGAGCCTTTCCCCCCAGCTAGTCTAAAATCCCAAGGACGGACTCTGATTAGCTACACTTGGTCACCTGCTCTAGCGAACAACAAGGGGCACTTCCCAGAGAAAAGGGATGCTCCCTTATGGCCAGAAACATAAAGGTCCTTCAAACATCACATACATTGTCTCATTTTTCCTTACAACCAACCCATGAAATGGGCACTACTATCATCCCATTGGCAGGTGAGGAAATTGAGACTCAGGAAGATCAGGTGATTTATCCAAAGTCACCCAGCTAGAAATTGGAAAAGCCAGGAATCAAATATAGGTCAGCTGGGTCCTAAAACACATACTCTTTACCTCCACTTATGAAACATGAAGTTGAAAGAGACTTCATAAAACCTCCTTAGTCTTAGGCGGTTTCGCTCATAGATTAGAAGACTAGATGATGACAGAATGAGGCTGGGAAAGTGAGACCAGAGTCCTCTCAGTCCACAAGCCTGGCCTGCAGCAACTGGATTGGATCTTCTCTATTTGCCCTGAAAGAATTGTTAGGGTGGAGACTAGGTGAAAAGTGAAAAGGCAAGAGCCCAAGTATGCCTTGATTCTGCAGAATCCTCTGAGCTTGATGGGGATCTGGCCTGTGATAAGCAGTAGGCTAGGTCTCCCTGCTGAACTCCGTTTACCTGATGGAAGCTTCATGACTGGAAAGCACAAGGGTTCAGGAGCACTACAGTAAGAGCCATGCTAGCCATTATACTGCAAGGGACAGTGAGGCCAAGATACTGCCTGATCCAACTGCATCCTCATTCTTTGAGTGGATGAAGCTGTGAGCCCCTTATCTACTGAACCATATCTAATTTCTGGGGCCAAGTCCAGTGCCTGGCATACAGGGAGTGAAGAAATGCACTAAAGGACAACAGAGTCAGTGAAGGAAGAAAATGCTACACGAATGAAGAAATGCACTAAAAGACAACAAAGTTAGTGAAGGAAGAAAACCAGCATGGACGGACTACCTGTGACAAGCTGAGCACTCTTCATAGGTTATCTTACTTAACTCCCAACTACCTTGCTTAAAAAAGAGGCGATGCACCCAAAGTTCAAAGAGGAACTTCACAGCCAATGAAAGAGGAGGCTTTTGGTCCCAGGCCCTCTCTTCACTCAAAGTCTGCACAGCAGGATGACTCCGGATTCATATCCAGGAGGCAGAATGTGACTCTCTTGTCCACTGTTATCTTCCAGTGCCCAGCACAGGGCCTGGCTCAGAAGTGATGCCCAGTTGGCCATGAGGTTGTGGCTATAACCATGTTGGTGTCCCTTGATCAGCAGCTGGTGGAGACTGAAGCAGGCAAGTCCCACTTCTGGGGCTCAGGGCCAAGAGGCCTCATGAGGCAGAGCCCCTCCCTAAGACTGTTCCTGCCTCCAACATTAGGCCTCCTAGGGTAGCTGCCCACCTGGTATCGCTGGCAGAGGGCATCATCAGACAGAGCCCCAGAGCCAAGCAAACCCTGAGGTCCCCAAACTTTCCACTTCCATAAAGTGCTCTGATCTTGTCAAATTGCTACTAGAAGAGTCATAGCTGAGTGAGCACTTGCCAGGTTCCCGCGGCTCTCCCGAGAGCTGTCACGGTCCTCATCCATCATAATTGAAGCAGTCCACCTGCTCCGGGCCATCTTTCAACTGCAATGATAGCTTAGATGCGATAGATGTGTCTTGTCATCACCTTGACTTTTTTTGGAGAATGCAAAGGTCAGAAGGAATCCTGGGGCCAGTGAAGCCCTGATCTCAGGGTAGAGAGCTGACCATCTCTCACTCTGAGCACCAGTGCTCACCATGGCCATCTGCTACAGCCCTCCAGCTGGTTCAAAGGAGAGCTGGAGACTTCCTTCAGGTTCCTGCATCTGCCTGAGATCTTTGGTTCTGGAGTCCAACAGGGTTTGGGAGACACTGGCTTCCATAGTACCCAGACTTGGGATGACCCTAAGATAGAACTTTTACATGTGTCTCCTTTCAGTTTATATTCATGGCCACTGGCCTTGGACCCGCCTGGGAAGAAAAATGGTTATCACTGGGTATCTGCCCTCAAGTCCATTGATAAATGCAGAGACAGGCATCAGATTGCCCTGGCATGGGGACCTCAGCCCCAGGCCAGCCAGCAGAGTCATCATCCTGATCAGAGCTCTGCTTGTTCATAGTCCTGCCCAGGGGCCTCCCAGGAATCCCTCCGCATGCCTAATAAAGACAACCCCTGCGACTGGAACTCAAGGCCCTTGGCAATGTTGCACCAAAGAGGCAGGCAGTTTGAGGAGCACTACTGCCACTAAAAGGATCGGTGCTTGGTTTAAACTAAAAGAACCAACATCCATTTGCTTAAGAAATTCCTTTTTTCACAGCCAGGGATGCTCTAAGGTACAAAGGAATGCCAGTGGAAGATGAGCTCCTTGTCTCCAGAGGCATTCAAGTGCAGCCCGAATATCTCCTGGAAGACTGCTGCTGAGGCTCTAGGATGAGTTCAAAGCCATCATCATCTTAGAAACTTGTGGGGTTTCCACAACAGTGGGATTTTAACCTGAGCACATTTATTCTCCTCATTGGTGTCACATCCCACCTACTTCTGCCTAGCCAAGGAGGCGCCCACAGTCTGGGCAGAGGGAAGCTGGGACTCCTGTAAGTACTTAATACATTTTTTGTTATTATTATCAATCCCATTGTGAAAGTTGAGGTGCTGAAAGTTACATCCCTTGTCTGGGGTTCCATAGGAAGTGGAGGGAAAAAAAAGTGGAGGAACCCTCTAGGGTCTAGGCTGTACTGATAGTTCTGAGGATACATGTTCTTTCTTGTATCCTGGATTGATGGGAGAGTTCTGAGACATTCGTGTTATAAAAAGTTCTCTTCCCAGGCACACAGGCACTGGTGAATGTTCACTTTGGCACCAGAGTGGAGTCCATGACTTCTGAATAGACAGAGAGGCTTCCCTGCAAATAAACTATTATCTGTTTAGATTATAACGTAGACCAGGGTTTCTTCAACTCTGTTCCAGGAGGCTCCCCCAATCACCTCACCCCTGCCTCTGCTCCCAGGTCTCATCTGGATATTGTAGGAGCTCCCTCTCTGTCTCCTGCCTCTGCCCCAGCCCATGCTTCATGCCCATCTGCCATCTTCCCAAAGTTCCAGCATGCACCTGGCTTTGTCACTTCCCTGCCAAGAACCCTTCCATGTGGACTGTGCTCATCGCCATGAGGCCCTGCATACTGACCCCATCTGCTTTTCCCACCTCATCATTCCCTGACCACTACACAATCTACTTCCTCATCCCTGGGCCTTTCCCCTTGCTGTTCCCTCCCCCTGCCACCCGCTTTTCCAACTTTTCCAACCACTTTCTTCCTTGAAGCCTTGCCAGCCCCAGAGCTAGGGAAGGGGAGGTTTCGTTGCCATCTTCTTGTCCCAGGACTGACTTCCTCCTGCCTGGTGCCTTAGCCAGTTCCCCACATCTGTCTCTCTCTCTCTCTTTTTTAAATCTACTAGGAGCAGTCTGAGGCTTGGTTATCTCTGCCCCTCCAGCACCAGCATTGAAGGCAATCAATATTTAGAAACAATTTCATTATATAATTTCTGCCTTAATAGTGTCTAGTGCTGTATTTTTAAAAGCACATTCCTATCAATTCACCTCACTTTACCCTAAAATTTCTCCTCCCATGATGGTGGGCTAAATATCATTCCCATTTGATGGATTAAGAAACTAAAGTTTCAGTAAGGTTAAATGTCCTTCTCTGCCTTCAGTCCCCCCCAAAATCACACAATTAATCAGGAGCAGGGCTTGACCAGGCTCCAAATATTCTGCAGCCCAGGCCAGGGGTGGGTTCTGCTACACCGAAATCACCCAGACCTGGTTAGAAATGTCTGAAAACCACTGAGGCATGGAGGCCTTGCCAGGAAAATGCTGTTCTGTTTGTGTGTGTGTGTGTGTGTGTGTGTGTGTGTGTGTGTGTGTGTTTAAAGAAAAGAAAATGGCTCAAACCAAAGACCAAGTGACCTTGACATGGATCCAGGCAAACCTGACAAGTTGTGAGCTGCCAGAAGAGGCAGACATTCATAGGAGGTGGCAGGGCCCGGGTGAGACCTCAGCCTCCACATTTACCAAACTAAAATGCTCCCTAGACAGTTGCAGCCAGCCACCAAAATGTGCGATTCCTCCAGGAAGTGGGTTTTGATATATTCCTTGGTCGGTTACCTTTGGTGTCTAAGTTTCCTGGTTTTTTTCCCCTCCCTGCCTGCTAAGTGTTCAGTACTTGTCCTAGCTAACTTCTTTTAGTCACATCTGTGTGTGTTTGTGTGTGTGTGTGTGTGTGTGTGTGCGTGTGTGAAATCTTGTAAATTACCCAATACCGGCCGCCCTATCCAGGGTCTCAGGTCCTGTTTCCTAATGATGATTGATGGCTTTGAAGATGCAGTGGATCAATAGAGTCTGAATTCCTAAACTCTTGACAAGAGCTGGAGAGAGCACACATCTCAATGCCTGCCGCACAAAAGCAGATGGGGGCCCTGTCCCTCACCCTCTTGCTTTTCCCAGGATCAGGTCCACCAGAAATGGGGCCTCGGGAGGTGGCACCTCACACTTGATCTGCAGTGTGGCAGCAGTTCCTTCATTCGCTCAACAAACAGCCGGCTCACCTGTAAGATTCTGTACTTGGTGTTGGAAGGGGGCCAGAGACAGCGGAGGTGGAGGGTGACAGCGAAGGCCTGGGCCCTGTCCTAACGGCATCTGGCATCTGGCACCATACTACCTGTTGCAGGGTCAGACAGATGCTGAGCTATGCACCAGGCATCAGCCCCAGCTCTCTGCATACATCTTCTCATTTGCCCACAACAACCCCACGAGGAACTTACTGCTATCATCCTGTTTTACAGCAGGAGGAGGCCCCGATGCGGTCGTCTGACTAAGGTCACAGAGCTAGAGAGTGGTGGAGACAGGACTGGGGGGAGAGTCCTCACCCTCGCCCAGATAAAGTTTCCCAGAAAGGAGAGACTTCCTGGGCATGGAAGGAGGAGGAAGTTTAGGCTTGTGAGCTAGACCTCCCAAGGACTGCTGGATTTGGAGCCGGGTGGGGGTGGGAGCATTCTAGCCAGACCCTATTCCTGGATATAAGGCTCGGGAGGCAGGCAGGAGCAGCTGGAGAAATGGGAAAGCTGGCTTTGCCTAAAGCAGAGGCCTCAGGGAGAGGGACCCGCAGGGATGCCCCTGGAAAGGCGGTGCAGGGCCAAAATGAGACAAGACCCAAGAGCAGGTGTTTTCCGAGTAGAGAGCTACGGAAGGGAAGGTGGCCCTGCAGGAGTCACCACCACCAGGGCTGCGTCCAAAGGAGCAACCTGGAGGCTGTCTCACTAGCACGACAGACTCAGAGAGCTGAGGGCCAGGAGGGGTGGAGAGACTTGCTCATGAGTCCCCTGGTCCCAGACACGAGCGGGCAGCGGGTGCGCGTAGGCTGTGCAGGGTGAGCCCAGGCCCGCAGCCTCGGGTTCCGGGGCGGGGGGCGGGCGGCGGCGGTGGGGGGAGGCCGGTGCCCAGCGCCGGCAGGAGGCTCCCTCTCGACAGGTAAGTGATTGGATTAAGAGGCCTGTCTGACAGGATGTCCGTTCAGCCGCGGAGGCTAATCAACTTCCCCATCCTGTCTGCTAATAAATCCTGCTCCGGGGACCACTCTGCCTGATGATCTCTCCTCGGGGACCGCGCAGGCTGCTCCCGGAGAGCGCTCGCGCAGTCTATTAAGGAGCCGCCGCGCGCCTGTCAGGCCCGCCGACCGGGGCGCCTCGGGGGGTGCCCATCACCCAGGTGCGCCCGCCCCGGGCTGCCCGCCGCCCGGCGCACGGCCCCGGCCATTGTTCTGCCGCCGCCGCCGCCGCCGGGGGCTGACGCCCGGGGGCCCCCCGCTCCCTCCTCCCTGCGGCGGCCCGGACCGCGCCCTTGGCCGCTTGGAGGTAGTTGCCGGGGCTCCGGGAGGGCTCCGCGCGCATACATGGGGAGGCGGCAACTGTTGGATCTGTATTATCTACAGAGGAGATGTATAAATAAATGAAAGCTGGAATTATTTTCTTGCGTTCGCTGCAACTCAAGAGAGCTGGTGCGAAGGCCCGAGCCTCTCCAGAAGCCGCTCTAGCTTCTTCGCTGCGGCGATGTATGTATTTATTTTTTTCCCCTCTCTCTCCCCCTCCACCTGCAAACGGCATGGGTGTTGCGTGGGGGTGGGGACGGAGAAACGATGTCCTTTGTTGCTCAAGATAAAAAAAAGTGCAGGCCTTTTGACTTGAAGACCCAGCTGCTTCCAAAATAGAATGCGCCCCTATCCCCAGCACACACACACACACACACACACATACACACACACACACACACATACACGCACACACACATGCACTCACCACCAGCTTTCCTTTCTGTGAGCAGTCAGTCTATGGGTAGAGTTCAATCCCACATTTTCATCAGATCTGGAAGAACCTCCAAGGGCGTTATTAAATATGTGAAATACGCCAGAAATATTCAAGCAATCCTCATCTGGCTGCGGGAGGGAGGAAGAAAGGACTGGGAAAGTAATAAAGTGTTTATTTTTTTTAAATCTAGATGACATGTTTTACATCATTAAAAAGGACAATTATTTTTAAAATTCAGCCTGCACGCTTCAGTGGTTTGGGAGGTCTGCCGCCACAGAATCCGTCAGAACTTCCCCCCTCCACAGCCAGGCCTGGGTCCATCCTCAATGCCAAGTCGCATTCTTAAATGTTCAAAACCTCGGAGGCAATTGTGAGTCATTTTAAAAAGCCTTCATCTCTGAGTCACCTTTCCCAGGAGCAGGGGGCTTCTCAGAGGCTGCTGAGCTCAGGCCGCGTTTCAAAGGGTGATGGACGTCAGACAGGGTTCGGAAGGCCCACACCTTGGCCCAAACACTAAATAACTCTGAAACAAAGCACCAGTTGTCCCATTATGAAAACCCTGCAGATTGCTCTCCAGAGTAAATCCCACCTCAGTGTGGGCCGGGGTCATGCCTGAGTGAGGGGAGCAGCTGGGACTTCTGCCCCATCATCTAAGGCCAAGCCAGGCCCCTTTACAGGATACCCAACAGCCTAAAGCTGCTCCATGCCATCCCTCTGTCCTCTTGGTCTGCTGGGACACACGCCTGAGGTCAGTGTAATAAAGTGTAGGTATCCCTTTTGACTCAGACGTTCTAGGAATGCAATTAAGTCATTGAAAAAAATGTGCCAAGTTGAGTCTTGATGATAATTCATCATGGTGTTATTTACATTAGGTCAAACCATATGAAGTGGCTATTTCTTAGGCCAAGAATAGCCAAATGTCAGAAATTTCATGCTGTTCAGTTTAATAATATATTTAAAAATAATTAGAAACCCCTAAATGCCCATTAGTAGGGATGGTTGGCTGCATTTCAGTGCCTATTGGAATACTATGTAGCTGTTGGAAATTATGTTCCAGAAGTATATTCGGTACAATGTAAAGATTTCAGAATTATTTTAAATGAAAAATAATGCATCTAGTCAGATCACTTTTCTGTAAAAAACAAAGAATGAAAAATAAATATGCAGAGATAAGGGTAGGTCCCAAGAAGTTAAAAAAGGGTTGGCATGATTTCTTCTTATTCTTTTGTTTGTCTGTATTTTCTGATTTCTATTAACAAATATGTATTTCTAGTATAATAATAAAGGGTTCAAAAACACAATAATAATATAAAGTGTGCCCCTGGCTGGGTAGCTCATTTGTTTGGAGCATCATCCTCTACACCCAAAGGTAGGTAGGGTAGGTAGGACCCCAGTCTGGGCACATACTTAGGCTGCAGGGTGCATATGGAAGGCAACCCATTGATTGCCTCTCTCCCTCTCTCTCTAAAAACCAATAAAAACATATCCTCATGTGAGGATTAAAAACAATAATAATAAAACTCGCCAAAACCGGTTTGCTCAGTGGATAGAGCGTCAGCCTGCGGACTGAAAGGTCCTGGGTTCGATTCCGGTCAAGGGCATGTACCTTGGTTGTGGGCACATCCCCAGTAGGGGGCGTGCAGGAGGCAGCTGATTGATGCTTCTCTCTCATCAATGTTTCTAACTCTCTATCCCTCTCCCTTCCTCTCTGTAAAAAAATCAATAAATATTTAAAAAAAACATTTTTTTTAATTTAAAAAACACAGTAACAATAAAACAAAGTGTGGGGCCCAGAGCTGAATCTGGGATGCTGATCAGAGCTGAAGAGAAGAGACTGTCCTGCCGCAGCCCCGGCCTGGACACCATCTCCACCCTGTGTGTGGTGGAGGCGGGCAGAGGAAGTGCGGCCAGACGCTCGTAGAAGGGGCAGTGGGCTCGGGTGGTGCGGCATCACCCTCTTGGGCCACCTGATCCAGGCAGCTGCCAGCACCATGGGAGCTTACCGGCTGCTCTGGGCCTGGCCGTAGAACAGGAGCAAGCAGAGCAGGAAGCACATGTATACGATGGCTTTTATGTGAAGGGATGCTGGACTTGTAGGAGTGGGAAGAGAGCCGCTGTTCTCCTGATGCCACAAGGCATGCACCGTGTCATGTGGCAAGCAGGCAAAACCCTCACATCAACTCCATGGGGGACCCGCGTGAGCAGCCAGCCTGGAGTTTGCAGATGTGGCCCTCGTGGCACAGGGAGGGTGGGGGAAGGGCTAGTGGTAACATGAATGGCGACTGAGCAACAGTAAAAAGACTTGTGGGTAAGAGACTCACATCTGTGAAAAATGTTGTGGAGAGATCTTCAGCTTCTCTGAGTTCTTGGAACATAAGAAAAACGGCACTAAACATTCACCTGCCCCATCATGAACAACAGTGAGAGGCGGGTGCCTTCAGAAGACTTCTCAGGGCGATGCTGAGCCTCACAGGCCAGGCAGGAAAGACAGTCACAGGGAAGATGGCAGCAGATCAGGGGCATGAAGGGGAAGCCAGGGACAGGGTCTGTCCTTTACTTAAAGATGGAGACTGCCCTGCCACCCACACCCCAGGACTGAAGCTATTTACCCAAAGGCAAAGTGGCCAACACTAACCTCACTCTTCAAGCACTACCAGGCGCCAAGGTGGCGGTGAGTCAGCAGAACGTGGACCTGCTTTCCACCTCCTTGCCTGGTGCCAACAGCATCCTGTGGGGCCTGGCGCAGATCCTGTGTCTGCAGCAGCAGCAGCTACAGCAGATCCAGCTTGCTGAGCAGATCCCAAACCAGGTGAGCATGTGGGCCACCACCATCTCCGCTCCAACACAGGGGGAGCTGACACCCTGAAGACCTCAGGCGCCACGTGTCCCAGCAGGTTTCTGTGGCCTTGGCTTTGCTCAGCCAGAAAGCTGGAGGCCATGGTCTATCTCTGGACACCTTGAAACAAGCCAAGCCACCTCATGCAAACATCCCTTCCACCACCAACTCTGTGTCCTCGGGCTGGTGTCCTTCGTCCTGAGGCCAGACGGGTCAAGGTTGCTCCCAAGCTACCTGCCAGGTGCTTTGATACCTCAGGCCCCAGGCTCTGTGCTCTCAGAAGCCCCTTCTCCACAGTGGTGCTAGCCCCAACCAAGAAAGGGAAAGGGAAGCCACCCAACATGCCCCCAGTGGATGTCAAACCCAAAGACAAGGCCGCCCTTTACAGGAACCACTGAAGCAAGGTTTGGGAGTGACAGCTCCTTACAGGCCCACCCCTGCTCCCGTACTGGAGAGAGACCCTTTGTGAGCTCTGCCTGTGGCCACCAGTTCACCACCAAGGACAACCACAAGGTGCACTTCCAGCCACATCCCCAGGTGAAGGCAAACCCCCGCTGCCTGCCCAGCTCCACCACAAAATGGCGGCAGGGGTTCCTTCTGCTGTCTGTACCTGTCCTCACAGGTGAATCGAGTGTCTCTTTAGACAGCAAACCTGGCCTGATTACAGCGATCCTCATTGTAGAGCTACCTCAAAATCCCTCTTGGGGGACTAACCCCAAGGACCTAATCAGTGGTCCATTGTCCAAAGACTTGCAGCCCCAGCCTTCTCCAAAAAGTGTCCTTAATGTGACCTGTGCCAAGTAATTATGAAGATTTTTCCCCCCTGAGTATTGCATGAAGGCTACAAAGATGGAACAGGCAAGTCCTGGGTGTGAAAGCTTTACTTTACCTACTGCATTTATTTTTTATTTTTGTTGATGTAGTCTCTTTTCTTATTTTTATAACCACCGAAGTGTTTTGTTTCTAGTTCCTGTCTTAAATGTAAGAGTTGATGTATTGGAAGGACCAGCTGGATGTTCAAGATGTTTTGTGGCCCTGGCCGTTTTGGCTCAATTCATAGAGTGTTGACCTTCGAACTGTAGGGACTCAGGTTTGATTCCAGTCGAGGGCATGCACCTTGGTCTCCTGGACCCAGGCCCTGGTCAGGGCTCTTGCAGAAAGCGACCAACCAATGTGTTTCTCTCACATCGAAATTTCTCTCTGTCTTTCCCTCTCTTTTCCACTCGCTCTAAAAAATCAATGAAAAATTATCCTCAGGTGAGGATTAAAAATATATATATAAATAAAATAAATGTTATTCATGACTCGGTGGGCAAGAATATGTCATCTACCAGCATGACACAGGATAAGTAAACATATTCTTGCATGAGGATTTTTTAAAAAAAGAAGAAGAACAGGAGGAAAGTATAAGACAAAAGGACTGGGAACAATGCATCATTTTTCAAAGTCATTGTTTTCTATCCCAAAGGACATTGACTACTCCCTTGGCTGGGGGAGAGAGAAGAGGGTCAGAGGTGAGATTGTGGAGGGGTTCTTAGGAAGGACCTGGAACCCTGTTCTTCCTCAGGTTAAGCCTGGAGTTACAGGGATAACAGAAGTAGCAGGTGGATTTGGAGAGATCTGAAAGTGAGGGATACCTGGGCCTCTTTGTGGGGTGGGAGCCAGGGGCAGAGAGGCACAAGCTTGTAAGAGTTCTCCTGTTTAAGTCTGGGCAGGAGGGGCAGGGTAGAAACAGCTGTGTGTGATGAGCCTCGTGTAGCTTCCTGCCCCAGGAAAGAGCACTGGGTTGTCCCATGTCCCTTAGTAGCCTCTCCTGTAGCTGAGACTGCACCACTTCTAGAGAGGTCAGCCTTGAGAGGGAGGGTGTCCCCAGGGCTGACAGCCAAGGTGGGTATCTCCCAGAACACAGACATCCCCCAACTTATTTTGTCTCGGTTCCAGCACTTATTTGCCCAAGTGACCTTGGGCAAGTCACTTACCCTCACAGAGCCTCTGCTTCCTCATCAGTAAAGTGGGGGTTGCTATCTTCTGTCCTTCCCACTGACTATTTAGACACACTCTGGCTGATGAAGGGTAGAGGGAGACCCTAAAGTAATGAGACCTCTTGGAATTCATTGAGTGACAGCTCAAAAGACAAAGCAAGCCCTGGAGAGAAATATAAAGTCTTCTTTCTTGCACACTCAAGGGTGTGGCCGAGATTAGATGAGAGATTGGCAAGGTCCCACTGAGCACCACATCCTGTGGGTCTGCATCTTCTCAGGTGTTGAGGCCACCGAGAGGCAGAACAGGCCAGGAGAGCCCTTGGAGACGATTGTGACCAACACCAAGGCTGGATAGGTGGGGAAACTAAGGCAGAGAGGAGCAAGGGTGTGCTTAAGGTCACAGATGAGTTCATGGCAGGACAGGTTTGGGATTTGCTCTTTCTAACCCCCGGCATTGCAAGTGACCACAGTCCAACAGAGTAGGGTGAATGAATGGGCACTGAGGAGCCATGCCTGGGGGTGTAGCTGGACAATCTCCCCGTCTAGACTCCTCTCAGAGTCCAGCTGTGACTTGGATCTCCAGGAACTCGCATGCACACTCAACTAGCTGTCTGCAGCCACCATGTCCTGTTAATAATCGTGCTAACTAACCCCACACACGCCAGCACGCATCTCCCACACAGCCTTCCAGGACCTGATTTATCAGAATGGAGGGCATGCTCTCAAAGGGTCACAGCCCATGGCGGATCTCTGGCTCCTTTAGCAGTAAGTGGCGGAACATATTTTCTCTGCTAACACTACTGTATGTTACAGGATAGATTATTTTAAGAATCAAGACCAAATTGAAACAAGGCAAGCTTGATTCCACCCCCCCCCCGCCCCGCCCCAGAACCATAGGAGAGGGTCATCTATCAGCATGACGCAGTGGGCAGAGTACTAGAGAGCTCTGCAGAGCCCAAGCAGAGGTCTCGGTTCCAGCACTTACTTGCCCAAGTGACCTTGGGCAAGTCACTTACCCTCACTGAACCTCTGCTTCCTTATCAGTAAAGTGGGGGTTGCTATCTTCTGTCCTGGTACATCAAAGGATCTCACAAATACGTCAGGGAAACACAAAGCTGACCTTTTACCAGGAAACACAAACACACACATGGCCTGCAAACAAAAGAAAAATGTTCAAAATCCCTAAATCATCTGAGAGATCCAGATTAAGCCAGCTGGAGAGCATTTTTTGACTATCAAACTAACGAAGATCATAAGATGATAAAAGCCAGCATTGGTGAATGTGGAGAGATACAGACACTTTCAAATACTGTTGCTGAGAATATAAATCAGAATGACCTTTGAGGAGGGCAAATTTGGCTGTTCAAATGAGCGTACCTTCTGACACTGCAACGCCAAACCCAGGAACTTATCCCGGGAAAATAATTAACTGCATGAACAAAGAAGTGAGAATTTAAAGAATGTTATTCTAGGGATTGGTTAAAGTAGACACAACCATCTGACAAATATTTTGTACCCAAGTTAACATTTAGTTGTCCAAAACCATTCACAAAATTATTCATTTTAAAGGATTTTTTTTTTGTTGTTTGTTTTTTTAAAAAGGCAGGTTACAAAGTAGGATGAGGGTGAAATCTGTAGAGAAAAAAAACTATAGAAGGAAATACATCAAAATATTGACAATGGAAAGTCGCTGGGCAATGGGTTCATGAGTGTTTATTTTCTTCTTTTTACTTATTTGCTCCTTCAACATATTCTACAGTGGCCATTCCATTCTTAAATTTAAAAGAATAAAAGTTATTTCTGGTGCTAATATTTTTGCTCTGTTCCTCCCCCCATTCCTCCATGATGGGAGTGAGGATCACACTGGAGATGCTAAGGAAACTAGACCACATACTAGTAGATGATTATGAATCTACGGTCCTCCTCAAGGCCCCTGGGTCAGAGGTCATCACTCCCTTATCAGTGTCCCCATTCATACGTCAGTGTCTCTCTCTTGGTCCTGACTCCACACTGCCTTCTCTTACTTGATTTGCAGACTCATCTCTTCTTGTAGCCTGTGAGGTCGCTGATGCAGGGCTACCATGCCCTACAATCATTACCCAGGAAATGTCTATTGCACTAAACTAAATGCTCATCAACCAGAGCTAGATTGTCTGGATGCACCGCCCTGCCTGCTGGGCACATTCCCGAGGGCTAGTTGCCCTTATCGGAGCCAGGCCCTGCAAAGCCCCACCTGCAACCCCTATTGTCACCACTGTTCTTCCTGGAAGGCTGCCCACAGCTTGCTGAGCCAGTGAAACCTTATGCATAGCCCCTTCTCGGTGGGCAATGGTGGTGCACGGCTTATCAAGGGAGTAGGTCATGAAAATGGAGGTTCTTGAGTAGAATTAAAGGGGAAGCCTGTGTTCTCAGACTTGAGTCCACTGTTCTGACCTTGTGCTCAGGGCGTGCTCCTCAGCTCAGGGTATCGGAAACCCAAGCCTCTGTGGAGGGGCAAGGACCAGACTGCGTTCCCCCCATAAGGAGTCGAATTAAGGTCAGGGTGACCTCAGGCCTGGAGGCAGTAAAACCAGGAACTGGTGGTTTTAGTACACAAACACCAAGTACCTGAGTCACACCCAGCTCTGAGAAACTACAGGGTCTGACAAACGACCCCTAAGAAGGACATCTGTATTCCAAGCTGCCTGCTTAATCAGAGTTTAGATAAAGAGTAATGCTTAGCCAATTAAAGTTAGCCAAGTCCTCCTGCGCTGAGGATAAAAGGCATTTGCTGCGGAAGTTCAGGGCTCGCGTGCTTCCCTGCTGTGTCAGTGGAACCGTGAGCCCGGACTCGAGTTCGTAATAAAGGCTTCCTAAATTTTCCAATTGGTTGTCTGGTGGTCGTCTTTCGCGGGTGGGTTCGAGTCCCACCTGGGTCGCCCCACAACACCTCCACGTGGATATTCTGAAGCCTTCAGACTGGTAAATCCGGGTCCCCACATCACTTTTCACTAACTATGTAGCTTTGGGTCTCTCCGTGGTCCCCTCTCAGAGCCTCTGTTTTCTCATATGTGAACTAGTCCAAATGTCTGTCTCAGAGGATTGTGGAGGGGATTATATCGGAGGAAGCTCCTTGCACAGAATCTAGCTCAGCATAGGCAAGTTTCCTTCCCGCTCAAATGAACCTTTTGAGACAGGGCTGCCTCTAGACCTGGCGGCCCAGCTGGGCCTGCCCCTGTGCTTCTCCTCTGGAATGTGTCCTGCCTTCCATGTGCCCTGAGCTCAACAGGAGGCGGATGCAGACATTGCCTCTGCCTCTACCCCTCACTCAAAAAAGAGCTCCACGTTTATCTTTACAAACAGTTTCCTTACTTGGCAGAGAGAGAGAGGGTGGGCATGACAAGTGAGGAAGGGACTGACAATGTGTTTCTGCCACTGACTCTATAGACACATCACTCCTGAAGCAGGTTGAATAAAACAGCTCTCCCAAATGTCAGTTCCTAACCCCTAGGTCAAACTGCAAATCTCACTCTACACAGCAAAATAGAATTTGCAGATGGGATTAGATGAAATATCTTAGATGAAGAGGGTTCTCATTAGATGGTCCTAAATACCAGCACCAGTGTCCTTGTAAGAGCAAGGTAGAGGGAGATATGACACAGACAGAAGAAAAGGCAGTGCGCCCACAGAGACAGAGATTGAGTGATGCAGCCACAAGCCAAAGAATGCTGGCAGCCACCAAAAACTGGGAGAAGCAAAGAATGGATTCTCCCTGAGAGCCTCCCTGAGAGAGCATGGCCCAACCAACACCTTGATTTTAACTGAGCAAAGTGGATTTCGGACTTCTGGCCTCCAGAACTGTGAGAAACTAACATTTTGTTTGAAGCTACCAAGTCTGTGGTAAGTGGTTACCGCAGCCACAAGAAACTACTATCCCTGCCCTCTCTGAGTCCAGGGGAAAGTTCTGTGATGCCACGCTTGTAATTCTGGAGGGTTAAACAGACCTTCCTATCAAGTAATGAAAGTGACTCACTTCTGGATTGTTGCCATCAATCATTTGACATAAAATGTACCCATCTCAATACCAAAGGGCCAGTGCAGGATTGAACACAACCTCAGGCCCTTGGGGATGGGTCAAGATTTCTTAAAAGTGCTTCACCAAGCACCAGGACCCTATGCTACATATGTGCCACATATATTATAGAAAAGAAAAGGAACGAAAAGAAGGAAGAATATCAAAGGCTTGAGAGCCCAGCGATAGCCAAATAATTAAATGTCTGAAGCATTTTTTCTGTACTTCTCTTTCTGTTCTATATGGTAGTGACATGCGACCAGTTCTGTCCTTTCTAAACTGTGTGTTCCTCAAAAACAAGTTCCCAGCCCATCACACAGCCCTGGCACAAAGGAAGAACTTAAGAACATTTGCTGATCAAATGGATGAAATGGAATATTTGAAAGCTTGGGCCAAAGAATGCAATTTCCAGGAATGAAACAGCAGCCACTTCTCCACCTCCTCCCGGCTTGTGGGCAGTTAACTTGCTGTGAGTCCAGCAGATGTCCAAGGTCTCTCCCTGCAGGAGCCCCCACAGGACTAGCATCTAGCATCTGGGCAGGGTGGTCTAATGGATGGAGCCACAGAGGGTTGAGCATGGCTCCATTCACCCAGCAAGTAGACTCACAGAATCAGAGTGCTGCTGATTTCAAATACTCTAAGAAAGCGTCTAGTCCAACTCCTCTTCATACAGATAGAGAAACCGAGGTCAGGAAAGAAGAGGTTTGCCCAAGTTTACAGAGACAGTTAGGATCCAGAACTCCAGACTCCACTCCCTGGACCCATTCTAGAGCCCCCTGTATCAATATTCTCCCTGGGACCAAACCTTAACAATGAGGGTAAATTTAAAGGGACCCCCCCTGATTTAATTCTATGTCCACAATGTATATCCCCTTTGACCTAGTGATGCCATTTCCAGAAGTGGGCCTCAGCTGTGCACAAGGATGATCATTGTGCTGGTGTTTATAAGAGAGAAGAATTTGGAAGCAACATAAATTTCAATGGTAGGAGGCTGGTTCAGTAAATGATGGCATATCTCTTTTATGGAATATGGTACAATGATTAAAAATAAGAATATTCTTAAAGAAAATATGCATGATAGAAAACTAGAGAAACAATACATACAGTATGTTCCTAAATTATAAAGTTTATGTATATATACCTATAGGTAGATAGATATAATCTCCTTAGACCTTATGCTTGGGAAAGGTGATTCCTGCCTTAGGTCCCACAATTTAGGATGGTCTGCATTTCATAAACACACACACACACACACACATCATTTATTACAGAAGCAGACACAGGCACTTCTATTACTTGAGATCTGGTGATTGTCGCCTTGCAGAGCCCTAAACATCACTTTGCAACTAACAGCCTTCAAGCCCCAGGAAATGCGGCTCCATCCTTGCCCTCTGTCTGTGAAACAAAGAAGGGCTGATCCCGATGCCACCGCACTGCGTGGGCTGTCCTGCCACCGCCATCGGAGACAGCACTGCTTCAGAGAACAGGGGAGATGGGAGCAGTGGACCCGCTTCAGTAAGAGAAACGACAAATTAATTTGTCAAATACTTCCTCTCCAAAAGCATGAAATGCAATCTTTTCTTGCATAACAAAATACCATCTCCCAGCAGTGCCAAGTGTCCACCTTCCTGCTTTTCTCCCTGTCCTAATTCGCGGTTCCAGAGGTACTAATTAGCACAACAGTTGCAACACCTGCACATCGCAGCTGAGGAATACCTGGAGATAGCCAATCATTTATTTTATTCTTAAATCTGTATATGTGCAGCGTTAGACCAAAGATGCTCAACTGGAAACTGGATGTACATTAGCCGTGAAACTAGCATCAAGTTTGACTATTTTAAATATTTAATTTTGTTTAATCAAGGGTTTAAAATTAAATTAAAATTCTCAGCTTTCTTGGAAACACTTTCATCCAAGTTTTAGTATTTATTAATTGTGATTTGAATGTTTGCCTTTTTATCTTAACATTTTTAATATTTTAGAAGAAGGTAACCTTTACAGAAAAAAATTACTTCAATGTCAAATATTTAAACATGTGGGCTGTGGGACTCCAATGGAACTCTTGTCCCTGGGCCTCTCGAATCTAAGCGTTAGGCCTGTGTTCAAAAAAAAGATTCAGCGAGAAAATACACGAAAATTTTAAAGAAGGTGAACTCTAGATTGTGAAATTGCTATGCTTTTTAAAAATTTTATTCTTTTGCCGAAACCTGTTTAGATCAGTGGATAGAGCGTCGGTCTGCAGACTGAAAGGTCCCAGATTCAATTCCCGTCAAGGGCATGTACCTTGGTTGCAGGCACATCCCCAATAGGGGGCGTGCAGGAGGCGGCTGATCGATCTCTCTCTCTGATCGATGTCTCTCTCTCATCGATGTTTCTAACTCTCTATCCCTCCCCTTCCTCTCTGTAAAAAAAATCAATAAAATATATATTTTTAAAAATTTTATTCTTTTACTTTCCCCTTGTATTTTTTTTCAGATTTTCTAGAATGAAAAAGTATATAGTCAGATTTAAAACACACACACACACACACCACCACCACCATTAAATTTGTATTTTCCAGTGTTGCATCTTTCCCAGGTCAGTTCTCCAATCCCATCTCAACCAGAGTCTTGTTTGTTTGTTTAATATATCTGTATTGATTTCAGAGAGGAAGGTAGAGGGAGAGAAAGAGAGAAACACTAATGATGAGAGAGAATCATTGATTGGCTGCCACCTACATGCCCCACACTGGTTAATGAGCCCACAACCTGGGTGTGTGCCTCGACCGGGAATCAAACCATGCTCGACCACTGAGCCACACAGGCCAGACCCAGGTTTCTAATTCTGATCCTTTGCTCCCACAAATACCCCAGATTTCCAGCAGGAAGGACCCTAAGCTCGCCCTGAGTGCTGCCCCCCTTAGCTGGCATCCATGTCCCTTAACAAGATACTGAAAGCTGCCCCTGAATCCCCATAGGCCACACTTCTGGCAAACAGCATTCTCAGTGCTGCTTCTGGGTACAAGGTAGAAACTGGCACCTTCCCCCGGTGTTTAGGCTCTCCAATCTCCCCCACAACAAGGCAGAAACACCCACACATGGCCTTCTAGAAGCATCGTCTGGAAGATGATCAAGCATACTGCGGTGGAGGCTACTAGAGTTTATTGATCAATTCTTGAGCACAGCAGAGGGATTTCCCCATACAGGGGACAAATCCTGAGGAAAAACCCTAGTTTCTTCCAAGAAAACAGCAGTGGGAACAGAGCGGTGAAGGTGGTAGGATACTGTCACTGGTTACCACCAATCCCAGTGGAGCTCTCGGACCCCTGCAGCTTCCCCACCCCCATCTGGCATCCCCCTTCCACCGTCCAGGCAGTGTGTGAAGGCTGCATTCCCTTGTCAGCCCATCTGTATGGTAGAAAGGTTTCCTAGACTTGGAGGAGGAGGCCTTTGCTGCTCTGTAACCTATGGGGGCCCTGAAGGACCTCAGAGCTGAGTCCACCCCTCTTTTACACCTGAGGCTCCAAGAGACTTCAACTGGTGACTGGGGCATGGGCTATCAGAGTCACAAAGAAAAGTGAGCCCTTAAAGGGAACTTCTCAAAATAAAGGTTGAGTTGTGCAGGAGACAGAAAAAAAAACAGCATCATGCCCAGATGATTCTCTAGCCCAGGTAAGGTGGGAAGATAGAGGTAAATAAATATTGAAAAGAATTTGTGCTTTTTTTTCTTTTAAAGTCTTTCTTGAATATGAAGGAAAGACACATTTAAAACAAAAACAAACAAAAAACAGTTCCTAAAGATGAAGAAAAAGAATTATTTGGAAAACTTGGAGAAACAGATATAATAATGATAATTGGAAACCTGCCTCTACCCTTTATAGAAAATCCTGATGAGATGCATCCTAAAGTGTAAACAGATTTGAACAATAAACTTATTGAACCATATACAATTATTTCTAGAGAGAAATGGATGAGCGGTTGGTTAGACAAATGGAAGAGGTGTGAATGATTCTTAACACTCTGATCTGGCAAAATGGTCCTTGGAAATTAATGGAACAAAAAATTATACCGAGAAAGAGAAGCATCATCAGGAGAAAGCACTAAACATAGGAACCATGAAATGAAAACGCATTCCTATGAATAAGAGAATTAATGAAATGAATTTAAGAAAAGGTCAAGTTGGGGAGAGTATCTGATAGGCTGCAGCTCCACAAAGCCCCTACATTTACTGTGGCATTTGAAGCACAGGATTTTGGAAGTACAGAGTCCCTGAGAAATCATCCGTTCCACGCTCTTTTTCTCTAGATGGGGAGCCTCAAGTCTAGAGAGCCTGAGTAACTTGCCCAAGCCACACAGCGGAGCGGGTACCAGTCTGCACGCTGCGTTAGTGCCACATGTGGACCCAGAGAAGCTGTGCTTCCATCCCCACTAAGCTGTGTTTAGTGACAGATACCACACATTAGAGGGCGCTGATAGCAAGGGGACAGGCTACAGGAGCTCGCTCAAGAGCTACCCGTGTGGAGAGCAAACTTTGTACCATCAGAGAGACCTGGGTTCGAATCCTGGCTGCACCACTTGCCAGCTGTGAACTTGCAAGTGAGCCTCAGTCGCCTCCTCAGTAAAATGGGGCCAACATTTCCTACTTTGCAGAATGAAATGCGATCTCCCAGGAAAAGCACCCAATAGGTGGTAGGAACTAGAAAAAGGATGCTCATGGTATAGGCATGACCCGAATTCGTTGCCTTGAAATTCTAAACTTATTCAAAAAGAAGAAAAAAAATTTTTTTTAATGACAATAAAAGGAAAACAAAACCTCAGGACAGAATTAGAGGTTTGTCGGACAGAAATGAGGAATGGGGTGTGGCCCCAAAGCCTGTCATCTTTCCTCAGAGAAGGCAGCTGGCTCAGGGTTGCAGACAAAATAAACTCGGGCAGCGGGGCTGCCTGGGAAGTCCTGGCACCTCTTTCCTAGCGTGGCTCTCCAACTGCTCTTGAAGAGTAGGACTGCCCTTCCCCAGGGAATGCCCAGGAGGGTCCCTCTACAGAACTCCGGCCCCAAAATTAATAGCGCCTGCTCTACAGAGGAGTGTGGTTCCGTCAGCCCCCTTTTCCCACCCATGACTTGTCTGGGTGTGTTTTCGGGGTAAAAGGACCAGAAGGGCCCTGGGAGGAAGCTCTACTTCTCTCCACAAGGAGCCCCCAGGAAGGCATTACCCCCCTGAGGCTGTCTCTGGACCAATCCACTGGAGCTGTCTGGCTAAGAATTCGGTGGAGGTCCAGTTGGGAAATATCCATCTGATTTCTGAAACCTGCGGTGACTCCACTCAGCAGGTCCGTGTACCAATCCTACGTGCAAGGGGAGAGAGGAAAGGGGCCTGGTTACGGAGTCATTCTTGCTCTATTCCTATGAGAAGCCAAAGTGTCTTTAGCTAGAATTATTTTCACAGCATATACGACGAGGAGCTCTGCACAGACTGGATCTAGGGACTCCCAGTCAGCAGACCTGACAGGCTCAGACACTCCAAACTAAGACCGCACAGCCACAGCTCTAAATCCTTCAGCTTAAACTCTCTTTTTTGACTGAGTTAACTAAACAGCAATGTCATCCTGCCTCCAATCCTGCCCTGTTCATAAAGCCTTCCCAATCCCCCTGTTGAATCAATTCCCTCCTCTGGCTCTTGTGACTCCATGTTGGCCCCGTATTTCTGGAATTTGGACAAGACTGCATGCCACGTGGCAGCAACTGAGGTCAGGAACCACTTTTTCCTTTCTTTCCAATGCCCTTAGCAGCACCTAGCTGGGCACCTGGCACATGGCCATGGCTCAGAGCATTCTTGGAATTATATATATTAAATGAAATGATTGTGGGGAATTAGGGGTGAGGCCAAATGGACTCAGGGGCCATATTTTCCAACAGTGGTTTTATTGTTTTCATAGCCTGTGTTATATGTAGGGAAATCCAAGATAGTTTATACCAAATAACTTAGAGTAAAGAGTAATGGACTCTGTGTCCGAGAACTTGGCAGTGGCGGGAGAGCCAGCATCCCAGGCCAGGGGAAGAAGGAGGCTATTCTTTGGTAGTGGATGGGCCCAGGTTCCAACTCCAGCTCTACTATTTACTCCCTGGGTCTCCATTGTCCTCCTCTGTAACAAGAAGATAACAGTGCTTACCTTCCAGGATAGTCGTTAGATTTAAGTCTGATTATGTGCAAAGCACCTGGCTCATAGTAGGCCCATAAGCACAATCATTCCATTCTGCTGTCATGTTTCAAAGAGACAAGGGATAGGAAAGGGCATGGGCTTTAGAGCTTGGCTGACCTGGACTATGTTTGAAAGCTCCCTTCTCCACATGCACTTGTGTCTCTGAGCAAGTTACCTAATATATGCAAGGTCTGTTTTCTCATCTGTGGAATGCAAACAATAGTACCTACTTTATTGGATTTGAGGGGAGATTAAACGAGATTAATGAAATACCAAGAATTGCCTGGAACATATTCAGTTCTAAACAAGTGGTCCCTATTAGTTGGCGCTTCCTTACGCTGGTATGAAGCATCTACCAGGCCTACCGTCAGGCTGGGGCTGTGTGTAGGCTCCATGGACTTGGAGCTCCTGCTGAGACCACCTGCCAAGACCAAAGAGCAGAGGACCAGGTGGAAAGCCTCTAACCTGTCGGCCCCGGGGCACTGAGGACTGGACTGTGGAGCCCCAGAGGTTCACAGCCCCGGGGGGTAGAAAGACTGTCCAGGGGATACCCAGTACCAATGCTTCCAGGGAATACTCTTCCCGGTTCTCAGCTTCCATGGGAATTCCCTCCTACAGCTGGTCGGCAGGTGCAGAAAGCAGCATTTCCGTTTTCCATCCTCATCTTCTCTCACAGTCCCCTTCTTCTCCTGTGCAGACTTCTTTTCACCCTGAATCTTAGGACGTTATCCTGTGGAATCCACACATCTGGGGTACCAAACAAAGGGACGATTCCACAAACGGCATTCTCAAGGTCACCTTGAATCATGGCACTATCACCACCACTCCCCAAGTCCAGGGCCGCCACACACAGCTGTGCAGGTCGCTCACGGCGCAGTCGCAGGGGCTGCCATTGACCTCATCCTCGTGGGAACGGTGCTCCCTGGAGTTCCCCCGTGCACGGACGGCCTGGCTGTGCGAGGGGTCGTGGCCCTGTCCATTTCATTAAGGGAAACATTTCCAAACAAGTTTAACTATTTAATAATTATTTCCCAACAATTTGCAGTACATTCCTGTTACTTTTATCAAATTTGTACTGCTAATAGTGGAAATAACTCAATTTGGAAGGTTTTCTTGTTATTTTTAGAGACTTGGGATCACGAGAAATTTTTAAAAATTCAATTTATATACATCTTTTTTGTTGCAGAGAAGTATGATAGAAAAATCAATAAGAGACTTTCAAGCATAAAAATACATTACATTAGAATTAAATTCTGTGGGAGAAGTGGATTGGAAATACAATTTCCTACTGTTAAATAAGAGCTCATTCGTGTATTTTTTAAAAGGATGGTGGCAGTTATCAAATTGCTATGATATTTGTATTTTATTGGACACATTTAAAACAGCGATGTGAGCGCTTTATCTTACAATTTCTGTATTTATAATACACCAGACATTACATGCTTTCCAATTACTTAAAATTGTTTAAGATATTCCAGATGTCAACTTCAAAATGCTCAAGAAATAACTTAGATTTTCAAAATTATTTTAGGAAACATTGAGCAAAAATGGTTAACCTCAGTGGGTAGCTGATGTGGCTCAAGTGGTTGGGTGATGTCCTGCGTGCTGAAAGGTGGCCAGTTTAATTCTCACCTAGTCAGGGCACAGGCCTGGCTGCGGGTTTGATCCCTGGTAGGAGCATGTAGGAAGCAGCCATTTGATGTGTCAATCTCACATTGATGTTTTTCCCTCTTTCCCCCTCTCCCTTCCTCTCTCTCTAAAAAAATAAAAAACACAATAAAAAATATATTTTTAAATGGTTAACCCCACTGAAGCCAACCCCATTTGAGCCAGCAGCCTGCCCCAGCAAGTAGACACAGCCTCTCCCCCCGCAGTATACGTATCCCCCTGTGGGGAGTGTTTGTTCTTTGTTTTTCTTTAGGCTGAGCTCAGGCTCTGAGATAGGGACAGTGCTATGAAGGGTGATCTAAAAGGAGGCCTTGGGCTGCCGGGTAGGATTTGCCTACCTGTCTCTTGTCATTCCTCTCCTTGGGTTTTACTCAGGGTGACCGTGAGCAAGTGCTCGCCTCCCTTTGGGCTCAGCAACCTGACTATGAGGAAGTTGCAGGGTCAATCTGACCTCTTCCCACACAGACCCTGGCCACGCAGGGGGTCCTTTGGTTCTCTGGTTACTCCTCCACCAAGGCTGCCTCACTGTGGGCAAAGCCTTGACCAACTGGCATCTATGAACTTTGAGGACTATAGATGAGATAGTCAGACGTCTACCTACTCAATAAAATGTAAGAGCTTAGTTTCACATATAAGTAAAGCAATTTATACAAAACATGTTCATATACTGATTTAGTCATTATAAGTTAATGTTAATTGGAATTCATGTCTTGAATGGTAACTGAATAATACAGTCATATGAATTACAAGTATATTTAGAAACTTTGCTTTCTTTCCAGGCTCGCATTTTAATTCAGGAAGCAATTATATTCATTCTCTTCACATGCATCTTTGACTTTGGTGTCTCTGACACCTCTAGAGCCACCGCTGGAGTCATCAAACACAGCTTCCCAGAGAACACCATCTTCACTCCCATCTAAGTTATTTAACATACAGGACACTGTGCTTCCCTGGATGATGCTGTCACTGGAAATTATACTCCTAGCTCCAACTTCCCATTCTCTATTCATGAGCTCTGCAAAGCAACCACTTAGTGTATTGTTTTTTAAAGGGATCTTTAAAAGGCTTGTTTACAACATCCAACACTTGCAATTATAAGGAAAAATAACTAAATCTGTGCCTAGTGTTTTTGTCTCCATTTTTGCTCCAGTAAGTGACCTTTATAAGCGCTCGAAGCGCAGCGTTGATTGAGGTTATCGGGGGGCTGATATGTCATTCCCAAATAGTGCTTTGTGGGTCAAAATTAAGTGACTGAGAGTGAGCCTTATAACATGAGAGGCTTAGAAAGGATTTGAATAGAAAGTAAATCTCTCTTTTCTGAGAAATAATGTGTGAGTGGCTGGTGGAGGAATAGTTGGATATTGAAGTTTGGCTAAATTCTAGACCCTCCTTCCCAGGTTGGGGCTTCATGGGGGCTGCCTCCCTCAAGACTGGAATCTCCCTCAACACTGACCCCCCTGCATGATGAGTTTGTGTTTGGGCAGAGGCTGGCGGCAGGGCTGTAATCCTGACCCAGACCCAAGCCTGAGAAAGGGAGTTATGTTTGCCATGTGCTCCTCTGTAACAACAGCACCTTCTTCTCCGCTACCTGACTGTCTCCCAGCCAGGCTGTGAGGTGGGTGCTCAGCTGAGAGGAAACAGAAGCTGTGGGCACTTTCCAACTTCATTTATAGAGGCATGAAAACCTGGCCAAAAATGATCCTCCAAGAGTTAAAACTTATGCCCAGAGGCTCGGAACTTGCTTTGGAGTTAGACATCATGGGTTGAAACCCTTGTTCTTCCACTGAGAAGACATATGTCCAGCAGTGAGTCACTTAATCTTTCTGGACTTTACTTTTATAAAATGGGGGTATCTTCTATAAAATGGGGGTAATAGTGTCATGAGGGTTAAAATAATGGTACCTAGTCCAGATCCAGGTACATTGTATGCTCTGCCTGTAAGAACCTAAACTCACCAGACTCAATCTCTGAGAACATAATAATAATTAAAAAAAAAAGAACCAGCTGCTCCTTAGGATCAGAGAGCTTCTCCTGGACAACAAGTGGCCACACCGTTTCCCTATGCATATGTGAAATGCAAGAAAAGATACAGTAAACTGGCCACCCACCCAAAGGAGTACCAATGATGTGTGTGTGACAAGCATCTTAAAAATCCTATTTATGGCTTGTGTCTCTTATTACAGCCATCACACAGAGGGACAAAGGAAAATTACAATGAACTCTAATTTTTTTAAATATGTTTTATTGATTTTTTACAGAGAGGAAGGGAGAAGGATAGAGAGTTAGAAACATAGATGAGAGAGAAACATCTATCAGCAGCCCGCAACCAAGGTACATGCCCCCGACCAGAATCAAACCTGGGACCCTTCAGTCCTCAGGCTGACCCTCTATCCACTGAGCCAAACCTGTTTCGGCTACAATGAACTCTAATTCCCAGGATAGCATCAGTTATTTTGGCATGCATCCTTCCAATTCCTGTTTGTTTGCTTGCTGTCCCTCTTTTAATTGCGAATATAGGGTCATACTCTCCGTTTTATTTGTAACTTGTTTTTCTCACTTAACTAAGCCTGTGAACATCTCTCTACAGCATTAACTATAATTTCCCACCATTGGAATGATTATGCAATGCTTTAGTCAGTGATTGTGCCATTCTTTTTCTAAACCAACCCCTTTATAGAGGCTTTTGGTTTGTTTCTAATTTTTCCCATTACAGATAAGGTCTGCCAGGACTTTGCAGTGTGTAAAGCCCTTGCTCCCATCACTTTGAATCTTCTCATTAACTTGGAAGGAGGAGAATGTGATCATCATTCTTCCAATGTGACAGATGAGAAAACTGAGGCTCACAAAGAAGAAAGTGGCCTGCCCAAGGTCAGCAATCGGTAGAGCAGCTACCAGCCTGAGCCATTTGGGCCAACTTCCTGACCTTCCATTTTTCTTTTCTTCACAGAACAATGAATCCTCCAAAGCATGTTTGTGCTTCTTCTACTTCTTTCTCCCCAGGAGTGTCTGGGCTTAAAGGGACCATTTAATCCAAACCAGAAACCCTGACCTCCCAATCCAAAGGAGCTCCCCACAGATTTAGCCCATCACCCAGTTTCATTTCAATCATTGTAGTTATCGTTACTTGTTATTTTCTTGTTTACTTGTCTTTTATATAGTTCAAGGATTCTCCATGGGGCAGAACCAACCCCTAGTGATTGGAGGGAAAACCTGTGTTGTCTCAAATCCCTGCATCATCTGAATTTTAACCACACATCCATGTAGGTCAAAACCGTTTATAATTATTTCAATCCAGATGCAAACTTCATCTTATACATGAGCACAAAGGAAAGTATACTTGGTATAATTCACACGGACTTTTCCAGAAATACAATCACCGTGGAAATTGGAGAGATTATTTTACTTTCTTCAGTTTGGAGTTTTCACATTTCAGAAAATGACATCATCAGTGACACCACAGTTCCTGGTATTTTAGTCATCATTACTACTCTTGTATCAGTCTGCATTTGTAGCTCTCACCTTTCATGAAATTCTAAGTATATTTATCAATTTCTTTTTTTAACCCTTATTTCAAATTGGCAACGATAAAATGTCATCAACATTCAGTTGGCTATTATGTCATTTGTCTTAAATTTAAGTATTCATTGCAAGTAAACATAAAATCTGAATATTTTATGATGCTTTCTGGTATACTTACGAGTGAACATTTGAATATTAGAATACACATTATTTTCTTAAAGTACTTTCCTTTTATTTTTCTATTATATTACAATGAAAATGCTATATTGATTGTTTACAGATAGAATTTATTATCTGTGAGTTTAATTTCAGAATGATGAAGGTACCATTCAAAAGACTTGAGTTATGAAGGGGCCTTTGGACCCCACTGTGTTGAGAACCACTCATGTGATCTGTCTCCCCCATCAGGAGATCTGCTCCATGGAGTCAGGCCCTGGCTTGACCGAGTCCCTCCTTCACGCCCTAGCACCCAGAAGGGTACTCAGTAAAGACCAGTTGAATGAAGGAATGATGGAGGCATTCCAGACATTGTAGAAAAATTTGTGTGGGGGAGATATTTATGGGTAGATTCAGCCTTTGACACATGGATTAGGTAACATTTCAGAAAATCTTTTTCTCCAAGTACTAATTGACGTAGAAACCCTTTTTTGCCTGGACATTGAAGAGATTCAAAGAGATCACAGATCTGAAGACAGTGGCACAGTTTCCGGCAGAGGGCAAGGAGGGAGGAGGGAGCTGAATAATTGATTGCTGCTATTGTTTTGTTGTTAGATTTCTCAAGCAGTAAATCGTAACTCTCTATTTTCAGCTACCTGACCCCTCTTCTCTACTCAAAATCTGGTAGTTGTTATTCATACATTTTCCTAAGAACCTCCGGTTCCCATTTATTTATTTCCTACCACCTCCCCCTCCCCAGGCCTGAGATACCTTCAATAATCTCACTCTAATTGGAAATTGGGGCTGTCAGACTGACCTTCCTCTCCTCTCCCCAATTCTCAACTTGAGCCTGTGTCTGACAGATGCAACGCCTCCACGGTTCCAAGCAGAAGACACAGACCAGGAGGGTGTCGCAAAGGCCAGACTCCCTGTGGGCACCACAGTGGGCAGGCCCGGTGCCCCCAGACTTCAGCTGCCACGCAGGGAGTGGACCTGGCACCTCTGCCAATTCTCCGTGATGAAATGCCACCGCCCCCGGGGAGCCATCCCCAGCCTTCCGCAGTGGCGTGGCGGCAGGTTTATCACACTCGCTGAGAGAAGACATAATCAATTCCCCAGCTGGCACTTTGCGCTGAATACCCACTTTTTCAGCTTGATAGCAAGACTAAATTAGTTATTTAGCAACTAGGCCCTAATTTAGAGCGAGCGAGAGCCTTGACAAGGATCATTGTTCAAGGCCATCCCCCCTCTGCCGTCAGAGAGGAGGCCCACAAATCCCCAGAAGGTGATAAATAGACAATTAGAAAATAGATATATTTGGTTAGATCTACAAGGCTCCCCGGCGCTGTCAGGCTCACAATGAAGGGGGCCGAGGTAAATTGGTGGCCAATGAACGCCAGCTGCACGGCCATCCGTCCTGCAGACACTCAGCCATATGTGGCCATTTACAGGCCGTCCTGAAGAATAGCTGGGACCAATAAGACCAGAGGGAACTAAAAATACTTGACAAAGTTGGCTGCTCTTCATTTAACAAGAATAAAATATCTAATGGGGTGTAATGGAGGCCATCAATCACCTGCTGCCATTCCCGGCCATAATACCATACTTTTAACTATTAATGCAACTTTTTTTCCCCCCTCTAATAAGTGAGACAGGCACATCCACTTTGTACACAGGGTGGATGTTTGGGAAGTGAAGATGAATGGGAGATGCCGGAGAGCGGTGGCAGAGGATGAATTCCGGCTTAAAAATAGAAAGGGATGGTGGGGATGTAACACGCTAAAGCTGCTGTGAAAAACAGTCCGGTGGTTCCTCCAAAGGAGGAACATAGAATTGCTACATGATCCAGCAATTCCACTCCCGGGTAGATACCCAAAAGAATTGAAAGTAGAGACTCAAACAGATAGTTATACACCAATATTCATAGAAGCATTAGTCACAATAGCCCCAAAGTGGAAGCAACCCAAGAGTCCATCAGTGGATGAATGGATAAACAAAATGTGATATATACCTGCAATGGAATATCATTCGACCTTATAAAGGAAGGATATTCTTACCCAGGGATGAACCTTGAGGACATTATGCTAAGACAAATAAGCTAGATACAAAAGGACAAATATTGAATGATTCCATTTGTATGAGGTACTTAGAATAGGTAAATTTGTACAGACAGAAAGTAGAATGGTGGCTACCAGGGGCTGGAGGGAGGGTGGAATAGGGAGTTATTGTTTACTTTAAAGAGTTTCTATGTGAGATGATGAAAAAGTTCTGGAATTAGATAGAGGTGATGGTTGTAAACATTGCGAATGTACTTCAGCCATTGAATTGTACACTTTAAAATGGTTAAAATGGTAAATTTTATGTTATGTATATTTTACTACAATTTTTTTTTAATTTTAAATAGAAAAGAGAGAGCAAGCGACACATTCAGAATCTGCTCAAATGGCAAACACTGCATTCAGCAGGTAGATTAAATTTCAGCCAACCCCAGAGTTCTACCTCTGACTTTGCTGTGTGAGCCAGCCTATCTCCTGATTGTGTGGGCTGACTTGAGCCCGTCTTCCTGTTCATTGCTGCTGAAAGCAACCTAACTGCTGCTGTGGCCATCTTCTCTTTCCTCCTCCTCCCTGCTGGCCAGAGTTGGTTTGATTATTGCCTGCAAGGGAAGGTTTTGCATGCGATTCATCTGCTTTCTTCAATGCCAAGAAACAGCCACCAGCCCTCCTCTGCATAGAACAAAGTCCTAGGCTCGGTCGTATGTACACAAACCAGTCTATGCTGGCCCTCAGAGAGATTTCATCCCACTGGAGGGGACAGACACATGCACAAAGACCCAGCAGAATTTGGGAAGCGGCAGAGGAAAGGGGCTAGGTGTCCTCGGCACCCCAAGGAAGGAGAGATGGGACTCAATAGAGAGGCAATGACACTGGTTATAGAAAAGCCCTTGAGCTGGAGTGCAGAGAACAGGCAAGATTTTGCCAGAAGGACATACAGTCAAGGTTCTCCAGGTAGAGGAAAGAATATAGACAAAGGGAAAGAAACAGGGCATACCTATTTAGCTGGAGAGGAGGGGACGTGAAGGGAAGTAATGGAAGATGATGTGGAAAATGAGGTTGGAGGTAGTCAGGAAAGCCTTCATTCATTTGTTGTTCATTCATTCTATAAACATTTGTTAATTATCATGATATGCTAGACACTGGGATCTGTGGACGAGAGATATAGGTATAGAAAATTAAAATTTTAATTGGTCAATAATTTCTGTTTGGCTTTATAGTATCAGATTTAAGAATCATATTATAAGACACCACATTCTGTCCCCCAATGCCACTGAGGAAGAAAAGCCCAGGACCACTTTACCTTGAATGTTAACTTCTGCTTTTCACTCCAAGTAAAAGCCCTACTTGTACCCTTACTCCTCCCTCTTCCCCCCTCTCCATAATAAAACCAACTCTGGCCAGCAGGGAGGAGGAGGAAAGAGAAGATGGGCACAGCGGCAGTTAGGTTGCTTTCAGCAGCAATGAACAGGAAGACGGGCTCAAGTCAGCCCACATAATCAGGAGATAGGCTGGCTCACACAGCAAAGTCCGAGGTAGAACAAACTCCGGGGTTGGCTGATTTGGAGGATTGCCCATGCCATCACATATCCAAGACCTTTCTGTCTGTAGTGGAGACTAGATGTTCACTGTCTGATTTTCTCTTTTTCCAGAGCACACAGAGTGTTTAATCTAGACGATATTTCCCAGCCTCCCTTGCAGTTGGGTGTGCCCATGTGAATGACTTTTAGCCAGTAGAATGTGGGTGCAAGTTGTACCACCTCCAAGCCTGGAGCATAGAAACCTTCCATGCACAATTCTCCATTGTGTCGCTTCTCATCTGCCAACCAGAACGGGAGGACCCAAAGGTCCAAGGGCCTGGCAGCACCACCTGGAGGAAGGAGCATGAGTCCCCCAATCACCATAGGCCTTAGTTTTAAAGGGCTGACATAGCAGGATATCACAAAATGAGGGGCTTAAACAACAGAGATTTATTTTCTCAGGCTGGAGGCTAGAAGTCCAAGATGAAGCTGTCAGCAAGTTTGGTTCCTCCTGAGGCTTCTCTCCTCATCTTGCAGATGACCACCTTCTTTGTGTTCTCACATGGGCTTTCCCTTGTGCACTCACACCCTGGTGTGTCTGTGTATTCAAATTTCTTAGAAGGATACCGGTCAGATTGGATAGGAATCAACCTAATGGGCTCATTTTAACTTAATCATGTCTTTAAAGGCCCTATCACCAAATACCATTCACATTCTGATGTATTGGGGGTTAAGGCTTCAATGAATGAATTGAGGGAGGGGGGACACAATTAAGCCCATATCGTCACGTGAAAAGCCATTTCCAGAAGCTGATAGAAGTTTACATGATCAAGAAATAAATTTCTGTTGTGTTAAGGCACTGAGATGTGGGGGGCTGTTTACTTAATAGCTAAAGATAATTACCCTGTTAGTCTGCTCAGCAGTTAGTAGTGAGCTTCATCCTAAGGCTGGATGAAAGATGGATGCCAAGAGAATCTGAGGTGTCTGCTTCCTTTTTTATATCCATAGGGAAAGAGAGGGTCACTTCCAGAAGCTCTCTAAGAATGACGAGCACCTTCCTTTCCCAGAATTCCCTAGCGAACTTCCCTTCATGTTTCATTGGTCAGGAATAGGTCAGATGCCCATGATCAATCATCATTACTAGGGAATGAAGCTATTCTGATTGACTTACATAACCAACGTGAGTCCATTTCCCCCCAACCATGTGACTCCATGCTGGATGAAGGGCTATCTGAATAAAATTGGAAATTCATTAGATAAAAGGAGAAGCAGATGTGGAACCAATATTTGATCTCACACTTTTAACAAGTTTCTCTTCTTTCTACAGCTACTAGGGGCCAGAACTCTGGCAAGCCCAGCCTTTTGTAGGCAATTTTTAAAGGACATGTAGAATGTAAAGACTGGAAGAGACTTTTGAGTTCATTTGTTCTAAGCCAATCCTTTTATTGTATGGGAGGTAAGGCCCAAGGCCACCAAGGAGTGAATGGTGAAGCCAAGACTAGAACATAAGGGCATAATCCACACACCCTGCCTTCACTCAACCTACCAGGGGTTCCCACAACTGGCTGCTTGCTCATCAAAAATACCTGGGGGAGATTTCTAGCACTACAGCTTCCAGAGCCTGGCCCAATCTGATTAAATCAGAATCTTAAAAGTGGATCCCGCTGAAACCGGTTTGGCTCGGTGGATAGAGCATCAGTCTTCGGACTGAAGGGTCCCAGGTTCAATTCCAGTCAAGGGCATGTACTTTGGTTGCGGGCACATCCCCAGTAGGGGGCGTGCAGGAGGCAGCTGATCAATGTCTCTCTCTCATCAATGTTTCTAACTCTCTATCCCTCTCCCTTCCTCTCTGTAAAAAAATCAATAAAATACATCTTTTTTAAAAAAGTGGAGCCCAGCATTCTATGTTTTTTTAAAATCTCTTTAGTTTATTCTGGCTCAAACACAGTTTTGGGAACCACAATACCACACTTTTTCTAGAGAAATCATTCTGATATTTCATTTGCCTTAGGAACAGAAAATTTTATGAATTCAGTTAATCTAGAAGTAATTTTTTTAAGTCATCCCAGAGGATTGATCTTCCTTGGGCAAGTCATGCTTTCTTGTGGTCTGTTTCACGGGCTGGCAGACCAACTCCTGTCCCCTCTACCTCTTCGCACTATTGTAAGGCCCAAATGAGATGAATGGGATGTGAGCATCCTTTATAAACTGTTAAGCACTGTTACCTAATTTGTCAATCCATGCGGGCTTCCAGCTCAGCTAAGAAACATGTCAGGAATCCTACTAAAAACACTTCATCCATATGGACTGAGCCATCAATCTGAAAGGCCCCATGGATGGGAAAGGCAGGTTCCCACAGATGGAGACCAGAACCTGTCCTCAACCCACCACCCACTTAAGGAGTCTCCTCCTTGGCCACTGCTGGTTTCATGCATTATTCAGTCACTAGAGTCACCCCACAGTGGCCCTGATGGTGTCCTTCACACAGTCTGAGAATGTCTCCAGGTAGAGCAGACAAGAAACAAGAAGCGGAATGACTTTGAACACACCTACAGCGTGCAGATGAGCCAGGTGCTGTGGCAGCGTGGGGCTGAGTGCTCCTTGCGGGAAGGCAGGCGAGGTCTGAGTGTTAGAGGGGAGGATGATGGCTGCATTTTCAATGCTTGTGGTTTGGGATTTTTGTATTCTTTTACCCCACCAGAATGCATCTTTGTGGTTTACCAAAAAGGTTCCTTCTATCCCAGTTTTTAAAGCACAGTTACAGCTCTTAACTCATTTGATCATCAAAACCACCTTGTACATGAATAGATTAACTGTTTCCTTCCATTGAACCTGGCACACTCTGCTTGTGTCCTAATTCACCGAGTCTTAATACAACGCAGCCCCTCTGCTCACTGTTTTACATACAATTATGAACCCAAATGTCCTATGTCCCCTTTCTTTTTCCACCTGACTCATGCTCAATCATTAATTCATTTAGCAAATTGCATTAGTTAGGATTCACAAGAAGCAGAAAACAAACTCAAATACCTTTAAGCAAGAGAGCAGAAATTAGCCCTAACCAGTTTGGCTCAGTGGATAGAGCCTTAGCCTGCGGACTGAGAGGTCTCAGGTTCGATTCCTGTCAAGGGCATTTACCTTGGTTGCGGGCACCTCTGCAGTAGGGGGTGTATAGGCGGCCGCTGATCAATGTTTCTATCTCATCAGATGTTTCCAACTCTCTATCCCTCTCCCTTCCTCTCTGTAAAAAACAATAAAATATATTTTTTTAAAAGAAAGAAAGAAAGCAGAAATTATTATAAGGATCAAAGAGAATCTCATGAAACCCAAGAACAGGAATGTGGCTGCGTGCCAGGTACACAACCCAGGAACTCAGTCCTGATGACCACAATCTTCAATCTTCACCTTCTCTGGCTGGGTTCCTGTGATATTCTCTCTCTCTCTCTCTCTCTCTCTCTCTCTCTCTCTCTCTCTCTCTCTCT
>JAAGEH010000226.1:12181614-12210086 GCA_011751065.1 Lasiurus cinereus
TCTCTCTCTCTCTCTCTCTCTCTCTCTCTCTCTCTCTCTCTCTCTCTTTCTTCTCTGATCAGTCTTCTCCAGTTCTCTGGTTCAAAGAGAATGAAATATATATGAAGAAATCTGGCCTTCCTTCTATCCTGAATTTTAAAAACCTCAAGAGGGGCTTACTGACCCAGGTACCCACTACTCCTGGACTAGTTGGAACCACCATATGAATAGAATGGAGTGGAGAGGGCAATCCCAGTAGTTAGGAGATTAGTGCTAGGAAACTAATCACAAGGTGTCCATTACACCAAGTGTCCATTACACAAATGCCACTGTACTCTGTCATGTGTGAGGCACTCATTCATTCAAAACATGTAGTGAGCCCCTACCATGTGCTAGCCACTGTAATATGCACTGGAACAAGACATACCCCGTTCTCGGGGAGTTTAAAGACTATCTGGCAAGATAGGCAATACATAATTATACTCTGTAATTTATTGCCATTGGGGTGTTATAAGGGAAGAGGGGAGGATATATATGTGTATCTTCTGACATGGATTGGGGGGATCAGATGTCTTCCCTGAAGAAGTGAATTTGAAGCTATGACTAAAGGATGAGTAGCAGTTATTTGGAAACTCTACTGAGGACTCTGAGAAATATAAAGAGGGAGACCCTGTTTTTAAGAAATGTCGATCTAATAGCTGAGTTTCCTGAAGGGTTCTATAGTTGCAATTGGATGCAACTACAATTAGTAAACCATCAGTATCACATGGAAAAATCTGAAAGGCACACCAAGAAACCACAGGGAGGCGTGTCTCCGGTGGGGCTGACACTAAAAGAAGCTGTCACTGTGTACAAACAACTGTTAAAAACCAACTTATTGTTTAATGACAGGAAAGAATGTTGTAAGCCTTTTTACATCCTATTATGGTAACTTGTAACTTAAATAAAAGGCATTTAGTTTTGCTTATGTTTTAGTAAGACTTGGTTGAGGGTTTGGGGTTGATATGTAACACACTGAATTATTTTTTTCTCCTTAAAAGAATGGAAAATTGGCTCCCAATTACTATTCAGGTGCAAAATGACAGGAATTGATTACTGAAAGTACAGATGCCTCTAGTTTTATATGGCAGGAAAACTGAATTTAAATTGTTTTAGAAATGCCTTCACTAATCTACAAATCAATACTCCTCTTGTTTTAAGAACCAATATAATTGGTTGTATTAAGGGTTTTTTCATCTTCTGGAAAGCAATGACTACTCATCTGTTTCCTCTAAGGTTCTATACCACTGAGCCACAAGCCTGACCGAGCGCATCAAACCCACCTGAGGTTTTAAAATATATAGATGTAGCCCAGTGAGTGTAGCTCAGTGGTTGAGCATGGACTTAAGAACTAGGTCACGATTCCAATGCTGGTCAGGACACATACCTGGGTTTCAGGCTTGATCCCCAGAAGGGGATATGCAGGAGGCAGCTGATTGATGATTCTCTCTCATCATTGATGTTTCTATCTCTTTCTCCCTCTGCCTTCCTCTCTGAAATCAATAAAAATCCTATATAATAAAAGCCTACATGGCATCACACCCTCGCGCAACGCCCTTGTGCCATGTCATCATAAGATGGCTGCCACAAAATGGCTGGCAGGGAGGGCAGTTGTGGGCAGTCATGCTGGTAGGGAAGAGCAGTTGGGCGTGAACAGGACAGCAGTGGAAGATAGTTGGAGGTGATCGGGACAGCAGGGGAGGGGAATTGGGAGTGAACAGGCCAGCAGGGGAAGTAAGTTGAGGGAGACCAGGCTGCAGGGGAAGGCACTTGGGAGTGACCAGCTCAGTAGGGGAGGGCAGTTAGAGGCGACCAGGTTAGCCAGAAAAGGTACTTGAGAGCAGCCAGACTGGCAGGGGAGGGCAATTAGGGGCAACCAAATTGGCAGGGGAGGGCAATTGGGAGTGACTAGGCCTCCAGGGGAGGGCAGTTCGGGGTGATCAGGCCAACAGTGGATGGCAATTGGGTACCATCAGGCTGGCAGGAAAGGGCAGTTGGGGGTGAGGTCAGGCCAGCAGGGGAGGGCAGTTGGGGGTGATTAGGCTGTCAGGGGAGGGCAATTTTGGGCAATCAGGCTGGCAGGGGAGGGCAGTTGGGAGCAATCAGGTCAGCAGGGGAGGACAGTTTTGGGCAATCAGTCCAGCAGGGGAGCAGTTAGGAGGCGATCAGGCTGGCAGACAGAAATGGTTAGGGGCAATCAGGCAGGCAGGCAAGGGAGCAGTTAGGAGCCAGCAGTCCCAGATTGTGAGAGGGATGTCTGACTGTCCCCTGCAGGATTGTACCTCAATCAGCAATTGGTCCCAAATTGGAGAGTGTGCAGGCAAGGTTGAGGGACACCCTCCCCCCATGCATGAATTTTATGCCTTGGGCCTCTAATATATAATAAAATAAAATATATAGATGTGTATATACTATCCCAGACAAATTTAAGAGACTCTCTAGAGGCAAGATTCATTCATCAGTATTTTTTTAAACTCCCCAGATAATTCTTTTTAAAAAATACATTTTTATTTTTTTTTAATTTCAGAGTGGAAGGGAGAGGAAAAGAGAGATAGAAACACCAGTGAGGAAAGAGAATCATTGATTAGCTGCCTCCTGCATGGATCCCACCGGGGATCAAGCCTGCAATCCGGGTATGTGCCCTTGACAGGAATCAAACCCAGACCCAGGACCCTTCAGGCCACAGGCCAATGCTCTATCCACTGAGCCAAACTGGCTAGAGCTCCTCAGATAATTCTTAAGTGTACTCAAATTTGAGATCACTTCTCTGAACAACAAATTCCTCCAAGAACTTAGGAGTAGGGAAAACTTGATATGTCCAAGAATTATGAAATCTACTATGAGTTTCCTTTTCTTCTTGGCTACCAGGAAGCTCAGCCAGTTAGTTATAGTAACCCTCCTGTGCCTGGTACTTACTTCAATTCTTTTCTTTCTTCAGATGTCCAGGTGATGCTTTTATAAAATCTTAATTCCCTTGTATTACAATAAAATTCCAAATCTTTGTGTGCTATCATCAGACCTTTTACCCATTCTAACCAATCATTCTAATATACATGACAGACACACACACACCCCAAGGATTAGCCACATTTCCTGCTTCTGACTTAATCTTTCCTCTGCCTCCAGAAACTTGATTGCCTTAAACATGTTCTTCAGTAGTTAAAACCTTGACTGACCCAATTTTCTATGAATCGGGGCTATCAAATCTTAATATCAACCAACTTTCTGTGACTAAAAAAAATATTTTTTACTTTGGGAACAAAATACATGGTCTCATTAATGCCAGAGTTCATCAACCAGTTTAAATTTTTTGTGTTGTTCTTTTCATCAACTCCAACAAAGTGATACGAAATTAGACACCCTGTGAACTGTTTCTTTGCTCTAATATGTGATCTGCGCTTCACTAGAGGGAATAAAATAATCCACTGTCATTTCTGTTTTTATCATATTCAGTTTTGGCAGAGAATTTATTCACTCTTCGCTCTATAGTTATTTATGTGCTACAACCTCGCATTTTTGCATTCCCCAGAGAACGCACCATTAAAACTCTTAATGTGACACCTCATATTTTGAGTAGGCTAGAAAATAGTTACAATTTTAATTTAAATTGAAATGACTATGTAATAGCTGGACAAATCAGTGTGAGATCCCCAGAGCTCTTAATTGTAATTCTCCATTGTTTTCTATGCATAAATTTCTTTTCCAAAGTGCTCATTCTGAAATAGTCACTCATTGTGTTTCAGCTGTTCCATGCTCATCCCAAACTCACTTATTTAATAATTTTCTATGGTTAACAACTTCATAATTAAACTTTAATGTTAAATATAAATGGTTGAAATAATAAGCTTATTAGAGTGTTTAGAAAAGAAAGAGAATTAGACATTTAAGGAATGATGAGTATAACTATCAAGTGTAAGAATAGGAGAGATACTCAGCCTGGCCACGAACAAGGCAGAGACATAGATTTTGATATATATGGTAGAATGGAACGTCTGTCTGCTCCAAGACACGAGCACAGGAGCCTTCAACATGCTGGAAATCAGGGCTGGCTGCCATCTGAGGATCTAGTCTAACGTACTCATTTTACAAGTGAGGAAAACACAGTTCAGAAAATGGAATGATTTTTTTCAAAATCAAATGATGTTATTAGCCAAGATAAAGCTAAGAGAATACTCCAAAGTGAACTAACAGAAGAGGAGGAGGATTCTACTAAAGACAGCCAGCTTCCCTTTTCCAGAATCCCTATGTCCAGCAACCCGGTGTCAGACAGAGCAATAAATGATGTCATCACCTCCTGCAAGGCTGAGGATGTGTTTCCCAGTACCTGATGCACAGGTTAAAAACAAAAACAACACCTGAGCTACTATCAGATCAGCTTGTACTTTAACCTGATCTGGCAATGTTAAGAAGGCGAGACTGTCTCCAAGAGAAAACTGGTGTAATGCCTCTCAAAGAAGCCTTCAAAGTCTGCTCAGCATCTTTGAACATTGTTGGTTGCAGAAATATCTAATCTTCTCCTCCATGCAACCCCCAAAACTCCCAGGATACACACACACAAAGGGCCTAATGAAGGCTGACTGCTGAGCTATCCTTCTACTTAATGAAGAAGATTTAAATCACCTAGAAAAGAATCTTTGACAGATTCTGGCAAATCTGTGGTCCACTACTGACCCTGCACTAACTAACTGTCTGTAGGACTGTCATCAAGTCCATTCACCATACTAGGCTTCAATGTCCTTAATGACATTGAAGATAAGAAAATAGGCCTAAGGACCCACCCTTCCAGCCCTATTTGGCTTCAAATTCTATCCCTTAATTCCATCTTCATATTCTTCACTTGACATTTGTTGCGAATTTTGTATGGCCAGACTTGGGGTTGGCACTGGGAATATCAGGTGAATAAAAAAAGATGCTGTCCCTGCCCAGCCAGTGTGGTTCAGTGGTTGAGTGCCAATCTATGAACCAGGAGATCATGTTTCTATGCCTGGTCAGGGCACGTGCCTCGGGTTGAGAGCTCACTCTCTAGTAGGAAGTATGCAGGACACAGCCAAACAACGATTCTGTCATCATTGATGTTTCTATCTCTCCCTCTTCCTTTCTCTCTCTGAAATCAATTAAAAAAACATATATATGCTGTCTTTGCCCTCCAGGGGTTCAGAGTCTACTGAAGATGAGCAATTCAAACTGTGGGAGTGGAACACAAGAAGGGTTAGGATAAATATGAAGTTTCTCTCATGAGCGTTTAAGTAAGTGGTCATGCCATTGTCCAAAACGGATAAAATGACCATGTATTGTATCATTCATTATCAATGTATCTAGGAAGTTTTTTAGAGTAAAAGGATGGATTATTAATAATTATACTGGCATAACCGGCTTAAACTGAGGCTATTTCCGGCAACACGGGGTGTGTAAGTCACCATAAAGATGGGAAATATAGGAGAAAATTAGTAAGTTTGGGTCTAGAAATCTTGCCTCTTAGGAACCTATGGAACATCTACTAATAAATGGAGCTCTATAGTGGAAAGGTAGACACAGAGAGTTGGAGCTGAGGAGAGAGATCTGGCCAGAGACACAGATTTGGGAGTCATCATAAGCCATAGGAAGGATGAGGAGAAATATGAAGGGTAAGAAGAAAACATTGAAGGGAAAGAGAGGAAGAGGCTGAAAAGCAGACTGAGCAGAAGTGGTAGGAAAACCAGAAAAGAATAAAGTCAAAAGCAGGGGGAGTTACCAATGGAGGAAGCAGTCAGCAGGCAGAGGCCAGAAAGAGGTAACGGCGTCCCTGAATGCAGCAACAAGCAAGTCAGAGGTGCTCTTTAGCTCCAAGCCATCCTCTAATGTCACCTTTAGACCAAAAGATTTCTCACCTTCCCCTTAAACCTGGCCCCATCTCCACGGAGTCTATGTCTGAATCTGAAAAATGGAGATGCTATCTGAAGACTACAGAATACTATTTACAGGATCCAATAGCATCATGGATATGAAAAACACTTTGCAAACGATAAATACCATACTGAAGTTCTGTCTCTCTACCCACACCTTTTCTGCCTCCAACATCACATTTCTCATCTCCCCTCTCCTTCCCTCTGCCTTCAATCTTCACCTTCATGGTCCTGCCTGTCTAATTTCCCCTCAATCATTCTTGCAGCCAAATCCACGAGGATGTGATCTGAACTTCCTGCTGCCACTTCTCACAATTCCCTTGTCTTCCTGAGAGCCGATGCTCTCTTCTCCTTCCTTCGCCTCCCTGTCCTCTGCAGCATCCAGTTCTGCCGTCTATCCCTTTTACAAAGGTCTCTTCTCTTGACTTTGGTGACTTATCGTTCCCTCTCCAATCTCTCTTCAACCCCTTCATCTATTCTTCAGAGACGTCGTTGACAGTGTCTGGGTCCAACTGCAGCTTAGATCTAGTCTACAACTCTGGGGCAAGGAGAGATATTGGGCCCATTTTCAACCTTTCTTTTCAAATCATATACTAGTATATATTTTATTGATTTCAGAGAGGAAGGGAGAGGGAAAGAATCCTTGATTGGCTGACTCCTTGCATACCCCACAATGGAGGTAGAGCCTGTAATCCAGGCATGTGCCCTGAATAGGAATCAAACCATAACCTCTTGGTTCATAAATCCATGCTCAGCCACTGAGCCACACTGACCGGGTCATTTCCCTCTTTCTAAAGCCAGATGCTACATTTGAGTTTTCTATCAAAAATCCTGGGGCTTCCACTCTACAAGGCAGAATTCAGATACTAGATTCTCATGTTAAGAACCTGATAGAATGATTGCTTACAGGATTAGAAGGGAACCTCATGTGATTCAACTCAAACCTCTCCTAATCCTCATAATCACTTCCCAAAGGTCCCTGCTGAGGGGCTCTCCTGCCTCTGCTGGACCACTCCAGGGATAAGGGACTGGCCACTTCCTGGACAAGCATCATCCCTGCCCAGACATCTGAGAAGAAAGTCCTACCTCATATCAAACCACATCCAGCTTCTTATCCACATGTATTCAGTTTTCCTTATACCCAAGGGATCCTCCAAAAAAGGTCAAATCCCTCTTCCACCTAACTTCAGATTTTTTAAGATGCCTGCCACATCTCCTCCTCAGCCTCATCTCTGGAAAGCCTGATCACCTCCATTCCTTCCACCACTCCTCACATCATGCAGTTTCAAATCCCCTCATGACTTTGACCTTATTTGAGTGTAACCATTTACAAGTGTGTGTGTGTGTGTGTGTGTGTGTGTGTGTGTGTGAAATGAACAAAGGGGATTTCTTTTAGTTTTCCTTTAAGTAGTTCATTTTTGCAAACATCAGGAAACAATTTCCGAGAGGCAGCATGACATATGATGACATAGGAACAAGGTTATCCAGAGCCCAGCACATCAGACAGTCTGGAAAACCCTTAAGTGAAGAATGCTTGTCTCCATGAAACCTTGATAATTTAAAAGGGACAATGACTATCTGAAGCAGTCAAGGTCTCCGTTAAATCCAGCAAAGCTAGGCAACGGGAGGGATGGGGGCGGGAGGGCTTCTCATGCAAGGGGACCCTTTGGTCTTTAGCGACATCATTATCTTCGGGTTATTATCATTACTACAAATACTAATACACTTTTATTAAGCACTGGCAATGACCCAGGGCAAGTGAGTTTAAGTTCATATTATATCCATTTTCATTATCAAGAGAAAAGAGGAGAATGAACAAAGGACTATAATGTGAAATTCTAAAGTAGGAAAAATGAAAAAAGGTTAATTAAAAAAAAAACCCACAGAGTAAAGAGAAAGGCTCCAACTGTTCGTAGTCAGGAGCCATGATGGATGGTGGATCTTGTCACCCTGGACTTGTCCCCTATGATTTCTTTCCATCTCTCTCTCTCTAAAAAAAGATCCTCCTCTCAGCTAAGGACATAGCAGGAAAGGGGTGGGAGGGAGTCGAATGAAGGGAAGTAGACTTTTATCTCAAGGGCCCCTTTGACTCTGAAATTCTACAAATCAATGTTTCCTAATTCTAATATCTAGCCACAAATAAAATCAAATTTTGCATTGGAAATACATTAAAATATAAAAATAAAATACAAATGTGAAATCATGACAGACACTCCCTTCCCCAAAGACCATTTTTTCTTCCCCTAACTATAAAATAGCAAAGTACACTACTCTTGCCTCTGAGTATACCCTGGCCTTCTGTACGGTTTACATCTCTTAGAACAAATGTAAGAAATTTCCCATCAGCCACCAAACCTCTTTGAAAGTCTCCTACAGAATTACATCTTACTGCTTGATAACTCTGTGCTTGATACTTCAAAACATTGTGTCTCTCCATCAAACAAATGCCCGAGGCTTTTCAGAGTGTTCAAACCAGTGGAAATTTAAAACACCAAGCAGGTCAGGAGAATGAACATCTAAATACAGAAGAACTGTATTTTCCAGGCCAGGGTGCCCTATAGGAGGAGTGTTGTGTTTTGGGTGTATACTTATGTTACATGGTGAGGTGTTTGTAGCTACCATATGGGAGCTACTTATCATGGCTGACACTTGAATCCATCAACCAAATTACACATCAAACTTTGATGTCATTTGTGGTGTCGGCTAAAAGGGACCCTAAACAAGGTTTGTATGTATTCGCATGTGTTTCATGTTTATAGAAACAAACACGGAGACAGGCAATGACTTACCCAAGGTCAGACAGCAGGACCAGGTCTTGAGTCCAAGTATCTGAGACCCAGAACCCAGTGCTCTTTCTACTAAAATGCAGTCTCATTGACAGTGAGACAAAATGGCATAGCTGGTCTTATGGGCGTCTTTACAACGCTTCAAACTAGGATTAAGAAGTCCTACCCTGGACCTATCTCCTCGGATACTATGGAAGTTGACTTAGAGAAAGGAGACAGCCATCCCCACCAAAAAAAAAAAAAAAAAATCCAAGAGTAAACTTCTATACATCTTGGAGCCAGCCAGTGTGTTTCTGGTTGAAAGCCTTAACACCTTGATGACAGGATCATACATGTATTCTTACCCATATCCCACTTCGCACCAACTATGAAGTTCAAATTCAGTAAATGCTGACTGAGTAACTGAACTCCATGAAGTTAAAAGTGAGACAAGAATGACTAAATATTCAACAAATGACATTGGGTCAACTGGATAATCATTTAGGGGGCATTACGTTTGGCAGTGGAAGGACTAGGGGTGGGCGGGCGTACCTATCAGATATCAGATTTGTTTTGACAAGATGACTCCATGTGCAGATCGGTTAGAATACTGGGAAGCTCATCTTCTGGGGCTTACTCTGGGCAGACCCTGTGCTATCAGCTGCACACATATTCTGGCAATTCTTATAACCATTGAGGAGGGCCTATTTTTTCTGTTTTATAGTTGACAACCTGAAGCTTTTAGAAGCCAAGCAATTGCTCAAGGGTCTCCCTGGTAGGATGTAACAGTTTTCTAATAACTGCCATTTCAAACATCTTAAATTTTTAAAAATCAGCTAACAACTCTGGGTTCTCTTCCACTTAATGACACACTCCCACCAATGTGGGTGGGGATGGCTTTAACACTTCCCTATTTGTGGTTGCCTCGGGCTGTAAGATGGGGAACTGGGAATAACCACTGATGGGTGCAGGATTTCTCTTTAAGGTGAAAGAAGCCTTGCCAGCTCTGCTTTACCAAAATAGTTCCATGGAACATTCAAGACGCTTCCAATTCTCTCATCACTTATTTCCCGGTAAACTTTCCACTCTCACCTCCTGCTCCTTCCCCCTTGCACCACCTGCTGCCTCCACCCTACACACACCAAGCATGCCTTCACACACACTATGCTTGCTATTGAGAATGTCATACTTGCTCTTCCCTTTCTGTTGACTCATATATCCTTCAGGACCAAATGCTGTTTCTTCCAAGAAATCATCCCTTTCTCCTCCAGGCAAAGTTGAGCATCCCCCCTATGCTATCAGCACTGGCTTATGTTATCTGCCCCTTCGGATACTCCTTGAGTTTACTTGGACAGCGTCATCTTCAGCTCCAGGACCTACTGCTTGTACGCGCTTAGTAAATGTTTAGAGAACAAAACACTCCCTGAGTATTGGCTAGAAACAGTGCTATTTTTTCTCTAACTAGTTTAATTGGTAAAATCCATTCAAATATAACTTGAGTGCTGGTCTTTAGAGACCAATAAAATGAAATAAAAATACAAATTTGAGGCCAACATTGAGACTTAAGAAAAATTACCATAAAGTAACATTTCATGGAGGTTCATAGTTCAGATACTTATCATTGTTGACCGAACACACTTACTGAAGTCAATACTCTTTTATTCAACATATTAAATGTGTTGTTTAACTCTGGTAACCACAGCTGTGACTTAGTTAACGATCTCAATAAATCCTACTTAAATCAGAGACAGGAAAAAATTATGCAAATGAATTCTTATCTGCTTTTCTGCCCAAGGCATATTTGATAACAGATAAAACATACTCCAAATAGTCTCTACTTAATAGTCAGAAAGCCATTTGAGGTTTTATTTGAATCAAAATCAAGAACAAAGAAGAGGAGAAGCCCGAGACAGTCACAAATGGTTTTATTTCAGAAAGAAATTACACATTAAAAGGAGACATAGTTAAGAGCCTACATTCACATATGGAAGTGAATCTGGGAAAGTCAACAGTTGTTAATACACAAAGCCATATGATTAAAAAAGACAGAACAGATAATGACAGATGGGCTAGCCTTAGATTCATCCACAAAATAGTATCTTTTGTTTAAAAACAAAATTATATTGGTTTTTAAGATAGCTCTTTAGAAAGGAGTTTGTCATTCCAATGGACTTTGAAAATCAAACCAATCACACCAGTCTCTGTATCACACCCATCCTCATCCAGCAGCATGGAAACCATCCATCAATTACACCTTGCAGCTAGACAGGATGTCTTCCACTAATCTCTTGTAAACCCAGGCATCACCCTTAAGCCGCTGCCTCCTGATACCCACCACATCGGGTTTCTGAAGCTGGCATACTTCTAGTTCAAACTGCATTGTCACTTTGCCAAAATCTGACTGTGTTTGACACTTCAGTGTATAGCTGTGAAAAACAAGATAAGAAGCCAGTTAGTAGAACCATGAATATTCTGTATAATACAAGAGATTGCTAAGCCTCTTGGAGGCCAGTGGAGAAAATAAACCATTATTTCCTATTAAGCAATATATTACTGCTTACAGCTTCCAAATGGCCTAGCTATGCGTTTGTGATAGAGTACAGACTGGTGTTTCCCCAGAAGCTGAACTAGGATCTTAAGAAAGAATAAAGATGAAAAGGCTTTACCAGAATTCTCCATTGCTCCAAAGAAAAGCCTTTCTTTCATAGCTAGACATGCCATTCACGCTCAGGAAATCTTCTGGCACCCTTTTATGCAACTCTTTCAACAGTGTAATCCGTGAACATTAGGCCAATTCCACAATGTTCACAACAAAGCAAAGCTCAGGGAAGATTAAGAATATTTTTTTGCATGCACCTCATCAGAATCTTCTGTCTTTCATATAAATAAGGCTGAAGCCACCAACCTGTCAGAGGACACATGTTTTTGAGGTCTCTCCAATGGTAATAAGAAGTTACGATCGCCACCACACTTTATGGCAGGGTTATAAAAGAAAGCCCAAAGAGGTGGTACATTCCCATGGCTGAAACGTTCGGCATACACAGTCAGAACTGCATGTGACCTCCTCTGACAATGGAAAGGCCAGACTAAATGAAGCCTTAAACACGGCTTAAGAAACAGGTATGTTCCTGAAAAGCTGCATACATTAAATTCCTGGAAATCTGTTTTTTATAAGCTTACATTATATTTTAGTTTTATTTAATTGTCTCACTGATCTTCAATAAACACAAACAAAACCCAGTGTGATTAATTTTAAATTTCAGGTCCCTATTTAGGAGTTGGTTTGCAGAAGTGTGGAGGTATTTATTACTTATGTCTGTTATGTATTATGAGGTTTCACAGAATATCATTATTTTTCTTACTAACTTAGTTATGTGTTTTGGGGCTTTATTGCTTAAAAATAAGCAGTCAATATCAGGAATGCCTAAAGGAGCACAGTTATGGTTCCTGATGGGAAAATGAAGCATTTAGTCATAGGAAAGAGAAAAGGCAATTCTTCTGATTGGAATAATATGGACTATAACTGAAATTGGCAATATCTAATGAAAAACAAAGAGGATCAAGACAAAGACCTTCTGGTTGATCAGAAAGTTAGAAGAACAAATTATTGGTTAACAGCCAGTTAGTGATCTGCTACAGATCAGATGATGAAGGAAAGATCATGGAAAGTTTCTGATATAGATTTGGCTAGAGGTTCTGAAACCATCGCTAAACCCCAAGCATGAAGGACAGGTCAGAGTGAATTAGATGTGTTCTAATGACACACGAATTCTCACCAATGCATACAGAGTGAAAAGCAAAATTACTTTTGCAAAAGATTGACTCTTAAAATCTCATCTCTCGATTGACTAGCCTATTTAAAAGCTTTTATTAAATATTAGTGGATCTTCTTAGCTGTGTTTAGAGACATAACTGAGTGGAAAGGCTTGGAGATAGGAATATCTTAGGTAAGAGAGAGGGCCAGGTAGTTTAGACCATGAGATCACAACCACCGAAGCTTGAGGGCAGATCACTCCACAGTGGGAAAGTGTTAGGGGAAATGACTTCCTAAAGCACTGAAAGCCCAATCCTGTAAAACAGCAAGACGTAAAGAGAAGGTGTCCTCAGGTATCTCACAAGTTTAGATTACAATTTATAAATATTATTGTAAAGTAGAACATGGAAGAAAGAATAGGATGTAAAAGAAAACTGGAAGTTGTTCAGATTTTCCTATTTTGAGAAGTCTAATTTTTAAAGTAGTGACAGAATGAGTACTTAAAATTTGTCTATAGCTCATGTAAAACAAAAAAAGAATAAATTATGAACAGTGATACTCACAAAAGCCTTTTGGAGTGAGGTGGGAGAAATATATATATTGTTTAAAGGGAAGAAAAGAATCAACCATGTTTTCTCAAAGCTCAAAAGACATCAAGTAATAAATCTAACAGCCTATCAAGTTGCTTCTTACCCCTTCCGTACAAAGTCAACGTGCTTCTTTGGAAGAATAGACATTATTTCATTCAAGAGCTGATCTGGATTCACCAATCTGGTTGTAGTCACATTATAGTGAAGCTTAAAAAAGAAAAATGAGTAAGAAGTCAATCTTTACATCACACAAAGACCAACCTGCCTGATTTAAAGAACCAAATTTCCTCCATGTAGTACTATTTCAAATGAAAATATTTCAAGAAAAATACTGAAAGAATTTACAACCCATTCTTGGTAAACTGTATTAAGATGGCATTGGGAAAGCTTGGAGAAATCATGATACTAGTAACTATTTCCATATCATCCTTTTAATACTTTTATCTTCCTCTCCTAACAATCTTTTTAAAGAAATAAATATTAAATAATGTCTATTTGTTTAAACTGTACCTTTTCCTCCCTTCCTACACTATGACAGAGGCATTTACAGTCCTGAAATGTAAACTGAGGGAAGATGAAACAAATGCCCTAGAAATTTCCACTTGTATATAGTTGGATAGGTTTCCTTAACTGTTTCTTGAGTATTTTAAAAATATTATAGAATCCCAGGGCTAGTTTTCTTTTAAATAAATGTGGTGTTTTTTTAAATATATTTTATTGATTTTTTACAGAGAGGAAGGGAGATAAAGGGTTAGAAACATCAATGAGAGACATCGATCAGCTGCCTCTTGCACACCCCCTACTGGGGATGTGCCCGGAACCAAGGTACATGCCCTTGATAGGAATAAAACCTGGGACCTTCCAGTCCGAAAACCTACTCTCTATCCACTGAGCCAAACCGGTATCGGCTAAATAAATGTTTTTTAAAAGTCAGTCATCTTGCCTGACTGGTGTGGCTCAATGTTTGAGCATCAACTTATGAACCAAGAGGTCACAGTTCAATTCCTGGCCAGGGCAAATGCCTTGGTTGTGGGAGCATGCAGGAGGCAGCCAATCAATGATACATCGCATCATTGATGTTTCTATCTTTCTCCCTCTCCCTTTCTCTCTGCAATCAATAAAAATAAAAACATTTTTAAAAACTTTTTAATTTAAAAAAAGCCAGTCATCTTGAAGGTGGTGGTTTCATAGGTACATATCTAGTGCTAAAAGTATGCTAATTGCACATTTTTAAGATGTGGTTTACTATATGTCAATTATACCTGTATAAATCCTTTTCTTAAGAGTCAACATAAAGAAAATACCAGAGAAATAACAGGGGAGATGAGATGTTGAGATGAAGGTGGGTGCTCCATGACTGAAGCTGGGAACCCCAGCTTTAGTTACAAAAGGAACAAGTGGCACAGATACAATGGGACCCTCTATCTCCTGGGTCCCAGGGCTCTTCCACCAACTAAGCCACCTTTGTTCAGGTAACAATCCACTGAACACTTTCAAATCACAATTTAAGTGATTCCTTTTGTAAAATAATTAATCCTACTTTGTCCATTAGCATTTGATAATTGCTTAGCTTCTCATAAGTTGGACAAGTTTCCTTAATTTTCTTTATTTAATGTTGTTCAGGAAAATGGCATTATGGTCTTCTTAATCTCCATACTTTACAATACTCTCCAACCAGAGAAATCTCTGAATAAAAGAATAAAATACATCTAATAAACAGTCATATGTAACATAAAAGTTATTCGTGTATTATACAAGTTCAACAAGGCAACAATACTAATGGATAAATCCTTTCTTCTTCCACTTCAAGACAGGACATATATGGGATGTCAGAACATTCTCCTCTGAAGCACCCTTCCCCACAACACCTCAGCATTTTCCTTCCCCGAGACCTACCCATATTTGCTCAAAATGAGACTCTCAGTGCCAACTAAACATAGAACCAGTCCCCAAATCATAGGGAACACGTGCATTTTCCCCTCCTTCCTGTGGGTCCGCACTCTTCTTAAACATGTTTTATTACAGCACTGAGCTTTGTCAGAGCAACAACATCCCTGCCTATGGCCACGCCACTCTGAGTTTCGCAAGGATGTGGACTGTTGTCTTACTCTTCCTTTACCTCTTACTTCCCCAAACAGAAATGTCATTCATTAGATGTTTGAATGAAAGCTCAGAGAGAATCCAAGAAAGTATTTTATACCTGTTAATAACTCATTTCACTTTTCCTTGCCAACCAAATATAGCGCCCACCTCACTGACACATTCAACGTTTTGAAGCCTAGTGTGTCTATTAAATGTGATCCAAACCTCTTAGCCAGCCTACCTTCCCAGCTTGTTGCTCACTATTTTCTTCACACACACCACACTCAAAGTTCAAATGAACTTCTCATGCATTCCAATATTCTCTGAGGGCTTAAAAAGTTATCCAGGCGTCAGGGACTCTTCTGTGGTGCCACAGATATGACAGACAACTGAGCTCAAGTCCCCATCCTTAAGGGATCCTGAACGCAGTTGCTCATATCTGCCCCATGCTTGCCCACCTCCATGCTGCCTCAGTGATTAATCCCTCTACCCCAACTCGAATATATGAATTCTAGTTATTTGCTCCTTGAAAGGGATGGCCACATCTAATTTACCTCTGCAGTTTCAAAGCCCATTGCATAGTGATACACCTATTTTAGATGCTCAAAAATATTAATTAGCCCTCGCCGGTTTGGCTTAGTGAATAGAGCGTCAGCCTACGGACTGAAGGGTCCCAGGTTCAATTTCTGTCAAGGGCACATGCCTGGGTTGCTGGCTCGATCCCCAGTGGGGGGCATGCAGGAGGCAACGGATCAGTGATTCTCTCTCATCACTGATGTTTTTCTCTCTCTCCCTCTCTCTTCCTCTCTGAGATCAATAAAAATATATTTTTTAAAGAGAAATAATTATAAATATATAGAGAGATTGACTAAATGCTAAATGAGTAAATAAATTAATTTATTCAGTACTTTAATTTTAAAAAAGCCCTGACCGGTTTGGCTCAGTGGATAGAGTGTCGGCCTACAAACTGAAGGATCTCAGGTTCGATTCTAGTCAAGGGCATGTACCTTGGTTGCGGTACATCCCCAGCAGGAGATGTGCAGGAGGCAGCTGATCAATCTTTCTCTCTCATTGATGTTTCTAACTCTCTAACTCTCTTCTTTCCTCTCTGTAAAAAATCAATAAAAAAAAGTAGTCCAGTTAGGAGTCACCTTCTGAAATCCACATTAAAGATTTAATCCTCTTACCTTTAGTCTTCTTGGTCCATCTTTGACACAGCCCTTCCATTTGCTCCTGGTAAACACAGTAATAACCTTATCCAACCCCCTTTCAAGGCTGCCAAACACTTTGGTTCCTTTTCTTTTTGGAGTATCCTCTACATGTGCTTGGTTGAGATCGAGTTCCACTGAGCGACACCTTAAAGAAACAAAACACAAAACAACCCCCGAGCAGAGCTAGGCCTCCTGTCCACTGGGGCCCTCACAGGCTGTGCTTGAGGCCCGTTTGCCCGGGCGGGTGGGGGGCAGGGGGGACCCTCATTTGGGTAACTAGGGCCAGCCCACTTCATTGCTCAGGGAACACAAAGTCATCTTCTACTGGAATTCAATTCCCATTCTTTCCCCCAGCCAAATACCACTTGGCAAAACTATTTCCTCTACCTTTTAAAAAAGTGTCAAATATACACAAAAGTTGAAAAAATAGTACAATGAACAATTGTTAATATTCTGTCACATGTGCTTTCTCTATGCATATATAGATAATAAATACATTAAATATATGTACAGCTTTGCTGAGCCATCTAAAAATTAATAATGACATAGTTCACATTCTAATACCTAGTTCACATTCTAATTTTCTCAATTGTATTCAAAATTGATCCTGCTTGAGAAAATACTATAAAAGACAATGAAAGGTTTTCTATGCTGCAGAACCACTCAGACAAGAATGGGTTTTCTTTGAAAAACCTTTTAATATCTTTATTATTTTGAGCAACTGCTATCTGTTAGTGAATGTCTATGCTCTATTGGCAAAAGTATAGAGAAACGTGAGCCCCAGTGGCTGGGGCCAAGGCTGCTGTCTTCCCAGCCTGCTGTATTTTAGGTTAAGGGGCCAGCCCTTCCGCTGATGAGTTTCACAATTCTACCCCCTGAGGAAAGCAGTGGCAATAGCTTCAGTAATGCCCAAAGACCATTCTCAGACAGACATTCCTACAGTCAGATAGAATCTTCATGATATCTTCTTTTATCATATATGAAAAAAAGGAAATCTGGTTACACATACTAAAGATCAAAAGTCTAAAAAACACTTACCGCCTCTCAGGGCTAATGACACCTGTCATTACCTTCTCTGTTCCTGCAGAATTTACTGGCATTTTAATTGGGGTTTCCTTCAGGCACTGGTTTCTAACTATTAGAAAAAAAACAAACAAACCAAACAGAGCTGACATACTATGGTTTCAAAATTTCTATCAAGAATGCATACATCACCCCTTCCGTGACTCAGAAATGTAACCACTTCGCCAGTGATGCTAAAGCTACAATTCTGTAAATAAATGTTTCTATGTGATTTATAATAAAAACAAAATCATTTTGCTTTGCATGTGTGGCTCTCCTTTCTCTTCACTGCTTATGATTTTATTATAAATATCATGACAGATCTAAACAGATCATATAAATACAGGTTTTGTGATTAATGATTCTCCTTTCTATAAATGAAAGTCAATCTGTGTTTACACAAGGACCCAATTTATGCCTTTTAATTGATCTAGTACTGAGAGGTATTAATTCATTCACAGCTCAACTCAACCTGTAAGGCCAGTGATTTCCAGCCTTTTTCATCTCGTGGCACACATAAACTACTAAAAATTCTGTGGCACACCAAAAAATACTTTTGCCTACTTGACCAAAAAAAAAAAAGGTATAATTTTCATTGATTTAAAAAATAATATAATTACCTAACCTTTTTGCCCAAGGTGACTTTTTAAAAACTCATATGCCTATACTTGTATATAAGGATTTCTGATATCAAAAATTAACCAATCAGATGCGACCTTATTATGGGATGTGACCAATAATATGCAACTCTATTATATAACCTATATATTTATGGTTCAAGACAAGGCATTCACATTGGATGGCTATTGTTGTATTAACTGTTGCTTTTTTTTTTTTTTTTGACAAAGCAAGGGAAAAAAGGTCTGTGTCCCTAACTATATAAGTCAGGTCTTGCTTGTTTTTAAAATTCTTGCGGCACAGAGAAGTATCCCAGGGAAAGTATGACAAAAGTTACTAAAGAGGAGTGAGTTGTGACTATTTTTATATTCCTTATCCCAGGATTTTCTTGTTGTATACTAATGGGGTATTTGTATCCCATGATAGTTTATGACAAATATGCATTAACTAATCTGGTTGCCAGTGATTAGTTCACTTTTTCTTCACAATGTAATCCTTTAGAGATAATAACATTCACTTTATTAAATATGATACCAAATTTTTAAAGAGATCAGAGGTTTTGTTTTGTTTATGACTATTCAGCACTATTCTCACTGGTTCTACAAGAACAGGAAAATAAGATCAATCAACATCTATGAAAAACAGTTTTCATCTTTGTACACTGAGAGTATCTACTACCATACATAGTTATCCTTCAACAAATTGTCACTGACTGGATTATACACGATTCAGAGAAAAGAAATTAATGTTTATGTCAAAAGTGACTCAGAGCAAAAGTAAAATGCAAAGCACTAATGGAACCTATCAATCGAGGCTCAGATACTCTCTCCTATAGGCAGCTACTATTATGTTTAAAGAAAAATAGCCAATTATAGTTTTTGACCAACAAAATGTTTCTCACAGGGACAAGTCATGTAAACTTTAAGATTATAAATTCTCAAGTATCCATATTTTAAAACCTTCAAAAATACATAAAAAGCAGAAAATATCAATGATAGAAGGGATAGTAAGCATCAAAGGCTCTTTCTAAAAATGCCCTGAATGAGCTGAACGTCCATTTTACCTTACTGCCCAACCCACTCACAACGGATGTTGTACCTTTGTTAAGAGAAATAACAGAAGAGCTTCTCCTCACTGGAAAAAAATTCAATAGCAAGTACTACTGAGGTCCTACTATGTGCAAATGTTATCTCACTAAAACCTCATAACCACCACAGGTAGCCACACACCCATCTCATCATCACCACAAACCAGCCTCACAAGTTGGAGGAAAATGTTGTTTGAGTTAATGAATTAGAGAATGCAATGAACAGGACTTCCAGCAAATATTCTGACAAAGTTCTTCATCTCTTCACATATAAGTGGACCCCTGGAACTGGCTATCAGCCCCACTAACACACTGGAAGCAAAATGACAGTATGTGAGCTGCCAGCAGCTCCCATGGCCATGTTTCAGAGTTTGGATTCATTAGGATGTTAACATAACAACATTAGTTCACAATGACTGGGAAAGGCTAATAAAGGTTAGGTGTAATTTCAAAAAGTGACAAAGACTAAATCATAGTAAATAAAAACCCTTCCGCCTTTAATTTATTCATTCCTGCACTCAAACAGATATGGCCCCCATTATATACCAGGTATTAAGCACCTCTTATGTACAGATCTATGCCACTGCTGCAATAGAGATAGCAGACAGTCTACTCTCATGATACTACCTTATCCTGGTGAGACGCAGTACTAGAAGACTAGGTTCAGTTCTAGGCATTGCTTTAAGAGACATAATGACAAAATAAAATATGTTTAGATGAGGCCAGCAATAAAAGCGCTGAGGTGTCGTAAAGGAAACAGCGTAATAATTGGTGATGACAAAGCTGAGGAGAGGAAACCAAGGGAAGAGAAAGTTGCAAAGTGTGGACACTGATATCTGGAAAAATATTGCAGCTTTTCTCTGTCTGCTGGAGCATGGGCAGTAGTACAACGCAGAGCAGGATCAGATACCAGAACTGGAGATCTGATGCGTAAGAAGGGCTCTGCAGAGACTTCAGTTTAGTCATGATAAGTGAGAGCAAAGGAGTGGGGCAAGCAAGATCTAAACCTGGATGACCTAACACAACTCCTTCACTCATCTGAATCTCAGGTTCCTCAGGTATGAACAGGGCAGTGGGTTAAATGAACTCTAACTTGCCCTTCAGCTTCGATATTCTATGATGCTATGATCAATTTTATATATATAAAGTTGAGGAGAATTAGAAGTTGACTAATATGCTTTCATTTCAGCTAATCAAAATAGCACATACTAAAAAAGCAGGATGACTTCTCCCAGAGACTCCTGAGAGCAGTGCTAGTCATTTCTGACCTGCTATCCATTCATGCAGCTTGGTAAGAAGAACGGACTTTGAAGGTGTTTCGGCAAATACCTTTTGAGGGTGTAGTGTAATGATTCGGTGTAGTGAGTATTTCTCTTTTATGCTGGTTCTTATTAACTGGAGTCTTTGGCTCTGGAAGTACAAAGCCATCTTCATTCTTTACAGCAGAGTTGGGAGTATATATATTTTCTTTGTTCTTTAATTTATTGGCAGATGCTTTGCATGAACCTGGAGTTAATGATTTAGATTCCAAACCGTTTGATTCTGTCCAACGCTTGGCAAACTGGAAAAAAAAATCATTAGATAAAGCACAGTGAAGAAGAAAAGTCAATTTCTTTACAAGAGGGTTTTAATCATTTGTAAATTAGCTTGTACCATTTTTCCTAAAATGAAATACTATCAAAAAGGTATTATTAACAATACCAAGAAATTTGAAAATGTACATTCTATTCTCTTTGGTAAGTGTAGATCACTTTAGTCTGTTCTATTGACAGGTAATTTTCAACATGTTTCAAGCCAAGTTTTCACCCAAATATACCCAGATCCTAGGCAATATTGAGAACGATCACAAATAAATCCTTAAAAATTGCTTCCAATACTTAGATTGTCATGGTTTGTCTCTTAATGTGTACCAAAAATAAAAGCTTAGTGGATAATTAGTGCAGAAAAATCACGTTAAAATATTCTAACAGAAATGTTGGACAGAAAATATTTTTTAATCCTTTTGAATTTACAGTTGAGCTTGCTAAATAGTAAGGAAAGTCCTCAGAGGTCAAACTAAAAACAGGAGCATGAATCCAGAAACATAACCAAGGATGAGACTCCCCACTGCCCTAAGGGCATCTACCTACTATCTCGGATACCCTACGGCGTAGGCTTTAATACATACTGCGGTAGCCTTAGACCGATGCAGGGTTAGATCCAAAGCTCCCATGAAGAGCCAGGGAAGGCTAAATCTAAAATTTTAAAAGTGAATTAAATATAAATATGCCCTGCAAAGAAGTCGGCAAGGAAGTGTCTATCTTGTCCTGTGCTCTGGGCGAGAAAAAACAGTCTCCTTTAATAATTTGTAAGTAACCACAGGACAATCTTCACATAGGCTCCAAGCCCAACGTCACACTATGTGCATGGTCCCTGGACTCGAAAGCCTACAATTTAATTTAAAGTAGTCCTAAATTGTTTGTGTTTCAGGATCATGGCAGAAGCAAACACAACTCCTATCTAAAAGAAAAGCTTCACTCCAACAAACCAAGCTCACCGCGCTGCTGAGTTTTGGGGAGAGGGAGTTGACTACAAAGGGGCATGAGGAAATTTGGGGGGCAACAGAACTGTTCTTGATTTTGGCAGTGGTTACACGACTGTATGCATTTGTCAAAACACAGAACTACACACTAAAATAGTGTCTTTAACAATTTAACTACATGTAAATTATACCTCATTGAAAGAGAGAGACAGAGAGAGAGAGATGTGCAATAAAGTGTTCCAAAATGGAATCTTGGCTTTCTTCAACTGAGCTACCTGGCCAGGGCTCTCATTAATGTTTTCAATAGTTTTAGAATTCATTAAGCCCCTAACTGGTTTGGCTTCGTGGATAGAGTTGGCCTGTGGACTGAGGATCCTGGGTTTGATTCTGGTCAAGGGCACATGCCCGGATTGCATGTAGGAGGCAGAAAGTCAATGATTCTCTCTCAACATTGATGTTTCTATCTCTCTCTCCCTCTTCCTTCCTCTCTAAAATAAATAAAAATATATTTAAAAAACAAATTCATTAAGCTTGAAGCACATAGTAAATCACATGTTGGGGCCTAGATATTTTTATAATTGAGACAATATAATCTGCTTTAAGTAATAATAAAATTAACCAACCTGTGGTGTTTGGGGAGTAGCCACACCTGTTGATGAATTGTCTTCATACCATTCATATTCTGTTAATCCAGCCACATCATTTTCATCACTTGAGGTCATATCTTCTAAACTCAGGTTCTTTGACTATTCAAAAATAGAAGGTTCATGATTCAGTTTTTAAAATAGCATATTCCCAGTGCAGGGCAATGCCCTGGAAGCAGAAACAAATGATAGTATATTGAAGGAGCTTACCATTCATTACAGCAAACAGGAAGTTAAAAAATTTTAATTCAGATTATTAGATGGGAGAATCTCTGACTCTCAAACAGTATGTCTGGAAACATATTGTAGCATACTAGTTAGCTTGTCATATCACTAATGCCAGACAAATAACTCCTCTGCAAATCTACAAATAAAAAGCTCTGACAAAGTAGAGGATAGAAGAGAAACAACTTTGAAACACAGGTTTCTTAGTTGTAAGAACATACAGAGTAGTTAGCAATTTATACTAGGAGTAAATTAGCCTTATGGAAGACATCCTGGGGACAGGATACGTGAGGTCCTGACCTAATAATACCACCAGAGTCATTTATTTTCCCTCATTCTTCCTTTCTATACACTAAGGCTATACCAAATACTTCCTAAATTCTAAAACAATGGAACATACTTGGATTTTTTATTTCTCCCTGCTTCCCTTTCCCTCAACATCTAGTTAACTTGGCCAGGCAATATTACTTGCATTTCTTACACCTCATCCTTCTCTTTTCCAGTGCCACTGCCACTGTTCTGATTCAAGGACAAATCTTCTCAGACCTGAACTCTTCAAACAGATAATATGGTCTCTATGACCAGTCTTTCCACCCTCTCAACCAGGAATGACAGAGTTCTCCAGGACCGCCAATTACCATCAACCAGACCTAGCTGCATGGAGTGCCAGGCTGAGAAAAATACTAAAGTGAAGTCTAGGCTCAGTGGGGAAAAAAGGCAGTGTTGTATGAATGATGGCTCTCCTGGCATTATAGTAGACAGTAACAGCACACATACATATCAGACTGGACAATTCCATATACCACTGGATGAATTATTAAAAATTAGTCATATCAGTGATATGTCATGTCTTGTTCAAAAATCCATGGTTCCTATTACCGAGAGCATAAAGTCTAACCTCTCTCATGTGAGATTTCAAGGTTCACTATAATCTCTCATCCGCCCTTCCAGCTCTCGAGCTCTCTCCCTTCCTCTTTTATTTCCTCCATACTTGAACTCTTCATTTTGTTAAACAGAGCTAGTCACTGTCAACATGTATGTCAAGCCTACATTTAGGTGCCTGAGCTTTTACTAATTACATTCATCTTGCCCTGAATACTGTGCTCTTTCTTTTCCATTTTTCTAAATTTGACTATGGGTCCAGTTTGGACCACCCATGTCGATCATGCCCATCCTCTAAAGCCCCTAGAACACACTTCTAGCCCCTTATCTGGCACTAATCATCCACTACAGTGATTTTCAATCGATGTGCAACAAGAATTTTTAAAACAAGCAATACCTGACTATTTAGTCAGGGGCACTGACCTCTTTTCCCTTAGACTATCAAATAAAAAAAATACAACAATAGCCATTTAATGTGACTGAGTCAAAATCACACCTATTTTTTTTTGTCACATCAACAAAAAATATATTTTTGGTGTGCCAAAGAATTTTAGTACTTTGTTTCTGTGCGCCACGAGATGACATTGGCTGAAACTGGCTGGTCTACTATGATGTGGTATAACACAACTGTTAGAAACCAAGTACCACATTCATAGAGATTTCTCTAACATGGGGCCTGAAAATGCTAATGTTGATGATGATGTGATCTTTTGTGATTCTTGAATCAGATGGTATTATTGTTCCATTGAAAGTTTCATCTATTGGTTAACTACTACTTACTTTCTTATAAACAGCACCCCAAAGGAAAAAGGTGATTTGATCAAAAGGGGAAATAGTACAAAAAGACATATGTGGCTTGATTCAAATCCCAATGATTTGCATAAAGATGACAAAAGAACCCAAAATTTGATTTCTACTTCATTTCTTGTCATTAAAATGCCTATCTGGTATATATATTCAATCAATAACATGAATTACTTGCCCAAATAATTAATTAGGTAAATGCTCATTATAGGGAAGTTAAGAGTAAATATCTTCCCATATCTTTTCCACCTGGATACTTTATGAATCACACAAGCACATGAACTGAGACCAGACCCATCCAATGGCTTAGGGAAATATTTCAGACCTCTTACCTGAAGTATCATGAATTTAAAACTCTGGCTGAAGTGTTTATTCTAAGTACATAGTATCTATTGCCTTTCTGAGATTACCTCGATCAGAAGCAAAGCTCATGCTTTGGTGTCCTCCTATACCCAAAGGTGATAACTTGAGTCTGAGAGTTTGCTTAAAGGATTTGGTGACGTGGGGAGTTCATAAAGCCCATAGATAAAAGATCTGCCTGGGCATGGGGTATTCACCAGCCAACAAAACTCTCCAAGAACAGGCCAGAAAACCATCCCAGGAATAAGATTATCTCACTTCAGAGATTTCTTTATACAACAGACAACTTGCACTTACACTTTTTAGTTCTTAGTTTGGTCACAGACAAACTGGGGCGGGAAGAAGCGAGACAAGTTAGGCTCAAGTATTTGGCACAGCCAAGATATGGACATGAGACCCACTATATCTGCAGCATATGAGTGACAAGTGACAAAAAGAGAGATCTAGTCCAGCTGGCGTGGTTCAGTTGTTGAGCGTTGACCCATGAACCAGGAGGTCACAGTTCAATTCCCAGGCAGGGCAGATGCCCAGGTTGCAGGTTCGACCTCCCTCCCCCGTGGAGGGCATTCAGAAAGCAGCTAATCGATGTTTCTCATCAATGTTTCTATCTCTCTCACCCTCTCCTTTCCTCTTTCTGAAATCAATAAAATCATTTTTTTTAAAAGGTTCCACATGGACGCAAGACACTGGGAGAGGGGGTGAGGGCATGTGCCAGGGAGTAGGGGAAGCTAGGGGAAGGTCAAATGGAAAAAAAAGGGAGGAGGGAGACATGTGTACTGCTATTTGTAATACTTGAAGCAATAAAAACAAACAAACAATAAACACAAACAAATAAGTAAAAGGTTCCAACATTTACCTTGACATTTGTGAAAGGGGTACCACTGACTTGTCCCCAGGAAAAAGGCGGAAGCCTTAATCGAACAGGTTTCCCCCGAGCCTTCTTGGCTAGAAGCAGAAGATAAGTAGCTGTGAGATGATCATATTGCCACTGGAAGAAAAGAAAATTAAATTGTTTAGAAGATTAAATGTGCTTTTTGAAATAATGTTTTATTTTAAATTAATTTTTTTCCTGGATGTAACAGAATTTTTTTAAGTTTTTTTAGCTTTATCAAGCATATAATGAAAAACAGCGATCCCCTACACCGCACCACACACACCCATTTCTACTCCCCAGAAAGAACTACATTTAAACACATTTAGTTATTTTTCCCATATTCTTAAATTAACTTTTTATATAGCTTTAATTTTTTCTTTAGCTTCAGATATCATTTTTAGATTTTCTACTGTATAGAATTTAGCTCTACTATAATTCCTTCCTTCCTTCCCCACACATCTCTTCTCTGTATCCTCCTGTTATAATTTTGTTGTAATTTTAGTAAATCAATATGTTATTATTATGTAAATACATGGTATTCACAACTAAGTAAAGGTAATGTTCAGATATTTAATTAGTATGCCAACCAGTCAGAAGAGAGACCAAGAGGTATGTATGGTTCTGGGGCCCCTGTGATGCCAATTACTGTCCTTTTTTTTTTTTTTTAATATATTTTATTGATTTTTTACAGAGAGGAAAGGAGAGGGATAGAGAGTTAGAAACATGGATGAGAGAGAGACATCGATCAGCCGCCTCCTGCACGCCCCCCACTGGGGATGTGCCTGCAACCAGGATACATGCCCTTGACCAGAATCGAACCTGGGACCTTTCAGTCTGCAGGCCGATGCTCTATCCACTGAGCCAAACCGGCCTCAGCAATTACTATCCTTTTAATGATGGATTTGAGGTGGGCCTAGAGGGCAGTGCCCAGGGCCCAAGGGAGGCAACAGGGAGGGCACTCTGGGTAGTAGTTATCTACCAATCAGTATATAAATATTAGTCTCTTACAACCAGTATGGCCACATTGGCTGAGTATTAGTCGCAGTTAAACCACACATGTTGAAGGAGAAACCAAGATGGCGGCATAAATAAACACCTAAACTGTTGCCTTGCACAATATCAAAACTACAACTAAAAGACAAAACATACACTATCCAAAACCACAGGAAAGCTGGCTAAGTGGAAATTCTACAACTAGAAGGAAAGAGGAAAGCACATTGAGACTCAGAGGAGCTGCAAAAGGCTGAGGTACAGAGATGTGTGCGGAGAGGACGGGAGGCTGAGTACATAAGTGGCTGAGTGCGCAGCTGGCTTCCTCAAGTGCGAGGGAGACAGAAGCTCCCAACCACACTGAATTCCAGGCCCAAGTGAGGCCCTAGGAATCCACACACATTCAGGGTGAATCTGGAGTGTCAGGAAAAGAGAAAGCACACTGAGACTCAAGGGAGCTGTGGAAGGCAGAGGTCCAGAGGCGCACATGCCCAGAGAGGACTGACTGCTGAGTGCACAGATAACTGAGTGTGCGGCTGGCTTTCTAAAGAAGGAGGGAGATGGAAGTTCCCCACTGCGCTGAATTCCAGTTCTGGGCAAGTTTCTGGGAACTCAGACTCATTCAGGGAGAAACTGGACTGTCTGGCAGCAGGCAAAACTTGAGGGCGGCTTTCTCTCAGAGGTGCTTGTAGCAATTACCAAGGGACACTGAGACCCAGGAGTTTCATAGGACAGAACTGATGGGAAGCGAAGGCAACTCCGTCCCATCCAAGTTGAGCACAGAGGCTTTTGCAATTTTGCAAGTCTTCTCTCATAAGGCTGTCTCTAGCACAGAAGTTCGCCCAGTGCAGACATAGCTGATCCTCATAGCCAATCAGCCTGAAGGTCAATTCCTCCCAGTGATACCAACAACAATCAAGACTGAACTACAACAAGGCTGTGCACACAGTCCACAAAGGGGTGCACCAAAAGTGTCCACCTCAGGTAACTGGGGAGGCTGAGCCACTGGGCCCTATAGGACACCTACCACACAAAGCTACTCTACCCACTCAGGGAAGCAGCGAAAATGCGAAGACAAAGAAACATCACAAAGGAAAGAAATGGAGGAAAGCAAACCACTGGATATAGAGTTCAAAACCATGGTTATAAGGTTTTTCAAGAATTTCCTTGAAAAGGCCGGTAAATTTAGCGAGACCTTCGAGAATATGAAAAAGGACCGCTAGAAATTAAAGATGCACTGACTGAAATAAAAAATATTTTACAGAGACTTAACAGCAGACTAGAGGAACGCAAGAATCAAGTCAAAGATTTGAAATACAAAGAAGCAGAAAACACTCAACCAGAAAAGAAAAAAGAACAAAGAACCCAAAATGTTGAAGATAATGTAAGGAGCCTCTGGGGCAACCTAAGGGTACCAACATCAGAATTATGGAGGTGACAGAACAAGAGAGAGAACAAGGTACTGAAAACCTATTTGAAGAAATAATGATTGAAAACTTCCCACATCTGGTTAAAGAAATAGACTTACAAGTCCAGGAAGCACACAGAACCCCAAACAAAAGGAATCTAAAGAGAACCACACCAAGACACATCATAATTAAGATGCCAAGAGCAAAAGACAAAGAGAGAATATTAAAAGCAGCAAGAGAAAAACAGTTAGTTACCTACAAGGGAGCACCCGTACGATTGTTGTCAGCTGATTTCTCAACAGAAACTATACAGGCCAGATGGGAGTGGCAAGAAATATTCAAAGTGATGAATAGCAAGAATCTACAACCAAGATTACTCTACCCAGCAAAGCTATCATTCAGAATTGAAGGGCAGATAAAGAGCTTCTCAGATAAGAAAAAGCTAAAGGACTTCACCACCACCAAACCAGTAGTATATGAAATGCTAAAAGGTATTCTTGAAGAAGAGGAAGAAAAAGGTAAAGATAAAAATTATGAACAACAAATGCATGTCTATCAACAAGTGAATCTAAAAATCAAGTGAATTAAAAATCTGATGAACAGAATAAACTGGTGAATATAATAGAATCAGGGGCATAGAAAGGGAATGGACTGACAATTATCTAGGGGAAAGTGGTGTTGGGGGGGCAGGAAG
>JAAGEH010000226.1:12210186-12276688 GCA_011751065.1 Lasiurus cinereus
GGGGGGGGGGGGAGGTAAGGGCAGAGAGTAGGGTGAGAACTGGGTGGAGGGGAGCTATGGAGGGAAAAGGAACAATTGTAATGATCTGAACAATAAAGATTTATTAAATTTAAAAAAAAAACACATATTGCTATCCTTGCATTTTCTTCTTTTAAAACTTGTTTTTCCCTAAAGTTAAATCTTTTAAAGACAGTTATTTATCTTACTAATTCAACTCCACAGTCTCCGACACTCTTCACCTCCTCCCAACATGTTCACACGTATCAACTGATCTATCTTCTTCTCTGTCTCCGTTTTGGAGACATTCCTCCTGATATCTGCATTCCATACTCCACTCTGGATTGTCTTTTCTTAGCCTGCAACTCAACTGTTAGTCTTGGGATTGCCTTCACTTCTATCCTACATTTATCTATTATCTCTCTCTTACTCTCTCTCTCTCTCTCTCTCTCTCTCTCTTCCTTTATTTCTTTGGTTGATAATAATTTTCAGTTTTGAGGACACAGATCCATGGTTCTCCCTTCTAGTATAGCTATGGAAAAATCTAAAGCCTTCTGATTCTCAAGATTTTGTGTATGATCTTTTTTGTTTTTTGTCCCTGATACTTTTTGAATCTTCTTTTCCCCAGTTTTCTGAAATTTCACTCCAGAAGGCCCTTGTGTGATTCTATTTTCATCATTTTGCTAAGCCCTTGTTAAGCCCCTTTGTTCTTAGAAACTCTTTTCTGGAATATTTCTTCAGTGGTTTCTTCTCTTCTTTCCTCTGTTTTATCTTCCTGTAACTCACATTATTTGTATGTAGGACCGTTCTTACCCCTTCTCTTCTATTTGTGCATCACTTTGTCTTTAGGTTCTACTTTCAGAAGGTTTCACATTAACTCATTTTCCAAACATTATTGAGCTTTTTTTCTTTCTTTTGGTCATATTTTAAATTTCCAAAAGCTATTTCTTGAAATGTTCTTTTTAGTCATCTTATTCCTATTTCAAAAAAGAAATAGCTTCTCTTATCTCCAAGAATGTTAGTTATCATTTCTTAGCCATTTTTTCCCACTTCCTGTTATCTTTCTCCCTGCCCCCCATGCCACCCCTGAGTACCTTTACTTTTTCTTCCTTCTCCTGGCCAACCCCACACCATTTATTTTGACCTGTGGCTTCATGTTAGAGGCTTTCCTCAAATATCTGGTGATCTTAGGCTGTCTGTCTCTATTTAAAAGTGAAGAATTATAATAACACAGCTAATTAAAGGCTCTATGTGTAGTCTGGGGCTGCTTAACACCTTGGGGATTTTTCTCTAAGGCAGTGATTTCAATTGCTGTTCTGCAAAAAATTTTAGATCATGCAATACCTGCCTATTTAGTCAGGGGCACTGACCTCATTTCAAATAAAAAATGGTAACAGCCAATACTACAACAGCCACCAGGTGTGAATGAATTAAAATTACACCTATGTTTTTGTCAGACTGGCAAAAAATATATTTTTGGTATGCTGCAGAATTTTAGTAATCAGTTTATGGGTGTTGTGAGATGAAAAAGGTTGAAAATCACAGCTCTAAGGTAAATGCACACAAGAAAACTGAACTCCCAACCATTGCTATAGCAAGTAGGTGTTTTTTTCTCCTCGCTTTCCCCTAGAGAGTAATCTTCCAATATTCCCCCCACCCCCACCAAACAGGATAAAATCCTAGCTCCAGCATTCTCAGAGTTGAACAGTGAAGGGGGTTAAAGGCAGTGATTCACCATTCATTATGAGGACTGTGTGTGTCCATGCATCCTTTTCAAAACAGCTCATTGCCCCCACCTGAGCTATGTCTGGTACAAGAGTGCCTCTTGTTCAATGTCCCTAGTCTCCTGCTGGGTGCAAAGAGGTGGCTGTCATGCGCACAAGTAGAAAAAGGGATTTGGGTTCTAAATGCTTCCAATACAGACTTTCAACTGACCTTCCTGGTTTCCAGCTGCTCACTTCCCTGATTTCAGAGGCTCCAGGCACCCTGACTCACAAGCCTTTCTGGAGCTCCAGTGCTCTCATCAGGTTGCTGATTGCCCTTTCCCATCGCAGGCACTTAGGCTCTCAGCTTTCTCCAAAATGCGATCCCAGCGCCCACTTATCTACTTCATAACTTCCAATTTTAGTGACATTACTTTTATCTCCTCTCTCATTCTCTTCACTGTGATTTTTCTTGCCCTTTTCTCCCTTTGTTATTTTTTGTGAGATTTTAGAAAATGTTGGATGCAAATATATTTGTTCAATCCAGTGTGCTTAACTGAAAATTTTTCAATAATGTACCCATAAGACTAGGAGACTCTCTGCCTGCAAGAGTGTTCAATTTTAATAACCGATAATATTTAAATGCTATGTATCTCTTCGCAAAGTGCATGATTCAAAGAGGTCTACTACTAGTTGTCTTTATTAGTAGACTTTATCAGTTAATATTTCAGATGGCCACAATCATAAATATATGCTTTGAAATTTATACAATGGATCTATCCATCTAGTGGGAGAAGTATAAGTTATTTCTTATCACAGAACACTTCCTTTAATCCAGACAGGGCGTGGGAAAAGGTTTCATGGAGAAAGTACTTGAGAACCAGGTGAAAACTATGTAGTTAGAATCACTCTCCATTTTCCAAAAACTACATTAAAGATTGTTTTCCCACCTCCCACATCTATGTTCTCATCTCTTGACAGCCACCTTTTTGAAAAAGATGCCATAAACTTGAGAACATGTCTAAGAAACAAGTTGCCACTTGCTTATCAACAATGGCATAACCGGGCATTGCAAAAAACACCTGGACGGTGCTAGTCTTTTAAATGGCATTTTCTAAGCATGCCTAGGAGTTTTATAACCATCCTCTAAGCCCTCTTTTCCTCCAAGGCATAGAAAGCATCCTTTTTATAACTTTTTTACCATAGCCTCTGCATATTACTCATTATGATAAAGTGCACCGGGGAGTTCTGTGTTGAATAACAGATAAATCAACACATTAGTTACGCTTTCAGGTGATGTCAATCCTCAAGTCTAACACAACCAATGTCTCCCCTTATCTTTTAGACAATTCTCTCTTTTGAAAGTCAAATGTCTGAAAATAAAGCAATAGCTTTACCTGTAATAAAGAAAGCACCATTTCTAAAAATCTAAAAACATTTTTAAAATCCCATCCCTGACCAAATATTAAAGAACTGCCCAGGCACCTGGGCTAAGGAAAGGCAGCTATTGGTACAGGGGGGATGAAAAATTGAAGAGTAATCCACTATCTTTCCCTTGACCTTGCTAACCAAGGCCTTCAATCTTTAAACTCCCACCACCAGAATACATGGGTATTTGCATTGTAGGAGTGGAGTAAAGGAATGCCTTGGTCTGAATTGGTTCTCATATGCACATGTGACCCTCAGTGAAGTTCCCCAACCAGATGACTGGAACTCCCAAAATCAGAGCCACTCATAGCTAGAAGAACTGGGGGAAAGTAAGGAAAGCAATGAGGTGAAAGCTCTAGCACTGCTAGTTGGGAATCTCGTTGAGATAGCTCAAAACCTTAAGACATATGAAACTCTGACTTCTACATATATAAAAACAGCAATTTAAGAGTGCTATGGCCGAAACCGGTTTGGCTCAGTAGATAGAGCGTTGGCCTGCGTACTGAAAGGTTCCAGGTTTGATTCCAGTCAAAGACATGTACCTTGGTTGTGGGCACATCTCCAGTGGGGGACGTGCAGGAGGCACCTGATCAATGTTTCTCTCTCATCGATGTTTCTAACTATCTCTTTCCCTTCCTCTTCTTACAAAAATCAATAAATATTTTTTAAATATATGAAAACAATTTTTAGAGAACTAATAATGAATTCAACAAGGTAGCAGTATTCAATGTCAATATAAAAAATTATTGTATATTATTGGACAAGTAATGAAACATTTAAAATTGTAATTAAAAAGCAATACCATTTAAAAAAAGAGGGAGAGAGAGAGAGAGCGAGAGAGAGAGAGCGCAACGCGCGCATGTGCACGCACGCACTTATGGCCCTAACTGGTTTGGCTCAGTGGATAAATCATCAACCTGCAGACTAAAGGGTCCGGGGTTCAATTCCTGGTCAAGGGTAAGTACTGTACCTCGGTTGCAGGCTTGATCCCTAGCCCTGGTCAGGGTGCATGTGGAAGGCAACCAATCAATGTGTATTCCTCACATCAATGTTTCTCTCTCTCTGTCTTTCCATCTCCCTGCCACTCTCTAAAAGTCCATGGAAAAATATCCTCAGGCGAGGAATAATATTATCTATTCTGTTTTCTGTGTCAGATGTAAAGAAGACAATTCTTAGTTCCATTTCACTTCTAAGTTTTAAAATTGTATTTAGAGACCACATAAAGGACACTACTATTTTATTAAAGACCTTTTTTTCAATGATTCTGGAAATTCTGAGTATGTTACTTTTAAGATTCAAATTTTAAAAATTTGTAAATCTCATACAAACATTTTCCTGGATAAAATGACATGATATATGGGATTTTCTTTGAAATACCCAGCTGAAAGTGCAGATGAGGGAGAGTATTTGGGATATAGATGAAATTAGCAAAACTTTTAACAGCTATTGAAACTGGATGATGAGTACATGGAAGATCACTGTTACTATACTATTCTCTCCACTTTTGTAAGTGTTTGAGATTTTCTATAATAAAACTTTCAAAAGAAATTTTATATATTTGATAAACAGAGTTCTATTAATGATCATCCCAAAGAAAAAACCATGCAGTTTTTTAAATTGCTTATATGAAAACTTCACATTTTATTGTAAAAAACTAAGGACCTACATATCTTGTAGCAGTTCCCAATTCTTGCCATTCCTTTTCATTCCACAAAAAAGTGAATTATCATTCTGTTTTCCAGACATACTCCAGAGCCTTTGCTTATTATGTCATTCAAAAGAATTCCTTTTTTGCTATCACCTCCTCACTTAAAAGAACTGTGCCTTAGCAAAGTTTTGTTTAGTTAAAAAAAAAAAAGAATTCTTAAGGCCTTTACCTTGCAAGTTAGAAAATAGGAAAAAAAACCACCATACAAAGCATAGGTGATGAAAAGACATAGAGTGCAGAGAGAAAATTAGGGCGCAAGCCCAGCCCAGCATTTACAGTATACACAGAGACAGCTCTGAGTGCTCTACCTCCAGGAAATACGTAATCTGGATTTAAGCATCTGAAAGAGCTAAAATGACTCAACACCAGAAATCATGATAATAATTTCACAGTACTTGGTTCATAATCTTAGGAGTGATGTGATGCTACAGGGCTGCTTTTAGCTAAGAAGGAAAGTATTTTGTATTGACCTTAATTTTTATAGCAGAATCATAATTCCATGTTAGAGAATTTAAAGTAGTCAGAATCAGACTCTGTCAATGTCCTGGACTAGTTTGTTCTGTTTCTTAATTTTTCCCCACAATAATTCTCTTTAACCAGTATCATTTTTTAAAAGGCTGCCCAGCAGACATAAAGAAAAAGTTGACAGTCCTCCACCCTTGTGGACCCAGGGATGAAACTGAAGCACCAGAGAAGAAACCAAGATGGCAGCATCGGTAAACACAACAATATCAAAACTAACACTAAAAGACAAAACGGACACCATCCAGAACCACAGGAAAGCTGGCTGAGTGGAAATTCTACAACTAGGAGGAAAGAGAAAAGCACATTGAGACTCAGAGGAGCTGCAAAAGGCTGAGGTATGGAAATGCGTGCGCGTGGAGAGGACGGGCGGCTGAGTGTACGGACGGCTGAGTGCACTAGCTTTCTAAAGCGGGGAGAGACGAAACTGCACTGAACTCCAGTCCCGGGCAAGACTCTGGGAACTCAGACCCATTCAGGGGGGATCTGGACTGTCAGGAAAAGAGAAAGCACACTGAAACTCAAGGGAGCTGCGGAAGGCAGAGGTACAGAGGTGCACACACACAGAGAAGACTGACTGCTGAGTGCACGGGCGGTTGAATGCGAGGCTGGCTTTCTAAAGCAGGAGGGAGACAGAAGCTCCCCACTGCGCTGAACTTCAGTTCCAGGCAAGTTTCTGGGAACCCAGACTCATTCGGGGAGAAACTGGACTGTCTGGCAGTGGGCAAAACTCAAGGGCGGCTTCTCTTAGAGGTACCTGCAGCAATTACCGAGGGTCACTGAGACCCAGGGGCCTCAAAGGGAGGGATGTCAGGAAGCCATGACTGCCTGATCCACCCTGAGACTACGCCCTATCCAAGCTGAGCACAGAGGCTTTGCAATTTTGCAAGCTTGTCTCATAAGGGTGTCTCCAGCACAGAAGTTCTCTCAGTGTATACACAGTTGATCCTCACAGCCAATTGGTCTGGAGGTCAATTCCTCCCAGTGATACCAACAACAATAAAGACTTAACTACAACAAGGCTGTGCACACAGTCTACAAAGGAGTGTACCAAGAGTGTCCACCTCAGGTTAACTGGGAAGGCTGAGCCACTGGGCCCTATAGGACACCTACCACACGAAGCTACTCTACCAACTCAAAGAAGCAACGAAAATGCGGAGACAAAGAAACAGATCACAAATGAAAAAGGGGAGGAAAGCAAATGACTGGATATAGAGTTCAAAATCACAGTTACAAGGTTTTTCAAGAATTTCCTAGAAAAGGCCAATAAATTTAGGGAGACCCTCGAGGATATGAAAAAGAACCAATTAGAAATTAAACATACACTGACTGAAATAAAAAATATTATACAGAGACTTAACAGCAGACTAGAGGACCATAAGAATCAAGTCATAGATTTGAAATACAAAGAAGCAAAAAACACTCAACCAGAAAAGAAAAAAGAATAAAAAATTTGAAGATAATGTAAAGAGCCTCTGGGACAACCTAAAGCATATCAACATCTGAATTATGGGAGTCGCAGAAGAAGAGAGAGAACAAGATACTGAAAACCTATTTGAAGAAATAATGACCAAAAACTACCCCCACCTGTTGAAAGAAATAGATTTACAAGTCCAGGAACTGCACAGAACCCCAAACAAAAGGAATCCAAAGAGGACCACACCAAGAAATCATAATGAAAATGCTAAGAGAAAAGCAGCAAGAGAAAAACAGTTAATTACCTACAAGGGAGCACCCATACGATTATCAGCTGATTTCTCAACAAAAACTATGCAGGCCAGATGGGAGTTGCAAAAAATATTCAAAGTGATGAATAGCAAGAACCTACAACCAAGATTACCCTACCCAGCAAAGCTATCATTCAGAACTGAAGGGCAGATAAAGAACTTCTCAGATAAGAAAAAGCTAAAGGATTTCATCACCACCAAACCAGTAGTATATGAAAAGCTGAAAGGTATTGTTGAAGAAGAAGAAGAAGAAAAAGGAAGAAAAAGAAGAAGAAGAAGAAGAAGAAGAAGAAGAAGAAGAAGAAGAAGAAAAAGGAAGAAGAAGAAGAAGAAGAAGAAGAAGAAGAAGAAGAAGAAGAAGAAGAAGAAGAAGAAGAAGAAGGTAAAGATAAAAGTTATGAACAACAAATGCATGTCTACCAACAAGTGAATCTAAAAATCAAGTGAATTAAAAATCTGATGAAAGGAATGAGCTAGTGAATGTAATAGAATCAGGGGCATAGAAAGGGAGTGGACTGACGATTCTCAGGGGAGGGGAGGAAAGTGTCGGGGGTGTGGGAAGAGACTGGACAAAAACTGTACACCTATGAATGAGGACAGTGGGGGTGAGGTGGGGCGGAGGGTGGGGTGGGAACTGGATGGAGGGGAGCTATGGGGGGAAAAAAGAGGAATAATTGTAATAATCTGAACTATAAAGATTTATTAAATTAAAAAAAAAAGAGTTGAGTAGAAATTATACATGAATATAAAATAAGTGCAATAGCCCTGCTCAGTTGGCTCAGTTGGTTGAAACATTGTCCTCTACACCAAAAAGATGCAGTGGTCAGGGCACATATCTAGGTTGCAGGTTCCATCCCCAGTCAGGGTACAAATGGGAGGCAACTGATCAATGTTTCTCTCTCACATGGATGTCTCTCTCCCCCCTCTTCCTCTCTCTAAAAATAATAATAATAAGTGCAATAGTTAAACCCATGATAAAATCATAGGTTTGACAATGCTACCCTATTTCTTAATATAATGATAAATTTGAGAGCAATGAAAAGTATTACACTAATTCATGCTGAATTTCTTACCAATGAGATTAAATCCTCCATTGTTTGCCTGTTGTTTTTATGATGTACAGAAAGTTCCGTTATACAATCTTCATCAAGGTGAATAAGCTAAAAAAAATTATAAACTTTATTAATAAAAATATTATAAAATACAGGGTGGGACAAAAGCAAGTTTACAGTTATGAGTACATCAAACAAAGTTTATTCTTGTATTATTACTTATTAATTATTGTGTTGTTTTCTATACAAACAACTACAAACCTACATTTGCCCCATCCTGCATTTGTTTTGAAATTTTCAAATTACCTAATTACCTTATGAAATCAAACACCAATATATAAAAGCAACACAAGTTTATAAAAACTCTTGGGTAAGAATAAACATTCTCCATAATTTTTAAAGATATAAGCAGGAGACAATAACTCAAGAAGATGAACTTTCCTTCAGCCTTCATAGCCCCAGTATCTTCGCATCAATTGCTAAAATTCTGTTATGCAACCAAGGGACTATATACTCCATCTCTACCACAGGAGCTGCACTCGCATTCTCATCAAAGAACAGTCACCTGGGGATCCAAATCAGTGACTGTACAATAGACTGGTGAAAGAGTGGCTCAGAATTGTAGCATATTGTTCCTCCAAATATGTTTGGGGTTAGCACAATCCAAGAAGCCCTTATGATGTTACCATGGATGTTGCATAGTGGTCATTATCCTGGAAGTACCAGCAAAGTACAATATTAACAAAAAAGTGAGATAGCCTCAATACAAACTTTATAATGCTTAAGGATAGAAATCATCCAAGTATTCTGATCCTTGAAATGATGGGACCCCCCTCCTGTCCTCTAAGGTATGTCTCCCCATGATCCCTATCAATACAGTAAATCAATACAACCTGACATAACAGGCTTTGGAATGAGACAGACTTGGTTTTAATTATAATATCATTAATTAACTTTGTGACCTTGAGCATGTTACTATGTCTCTCTAAGCCCCCGTTTCATCATCTGTAAAAGAGATGACATATGTAACACAGGTGGAGTGCCTAGTCCAGTATCTGAAGAGAATAAGTCCTGAAGTTGAACTAGTTGACCTAAGCGATTCATTCATTATATTCTGGAGCTCTTGTCTGGGTTTAAATCTTGGTTCTATGCTTATTAGTTCTTTGACCTTGACTTCTGTTGATTCATCTGCCAAATGGGAACAATAAGTTGCTACTTCAGAGGGATGGTATGAGGGTTAAATGAATTACAAGAGTTAAAAACATAAAGCCCATAGACTCGCACCTGACTCTTAAAGGTACTATCCTAGGGGCTCTACCTATACTATACTGTAGTATAATATACAGAGAGTTCTTGCTATGTTAGCACACTATTCTATATAGTAAATATTCAATTAATATTAGTAATTATTATACTAAGATGTGAGAAAAATTATATATTCTTTTGGAATACCCAAAGCTATGCATTTTACTTTATACTACACCTCAATTTAAAATAATTTTTGTTATTGAAATCAGAGGCTTTCTTCATTTTGGCATCTGTTTTATTGCAAACCGTAAGTGCATCCTATCCTATTAGAATCATGGCTAAGAAGATAGGCAAAGCCCTCCCACACATGGAGAAATGATGACCCCCAATGGCTGAACACAGGCATTTGTACCACCTACTCTCCACTTCACAAGGGGCACTTCCCTGCTGCTCTGCTAAGACACCTGCACACTCTGCTGTTCTTGGCCTCTCTTTGTTGATACTAATAATGTCATGGAGGACCGAAGGGAATACGGAGAAACGAAGTGTTAGGAGTTGACAGTCATAGGAGAATCAGGAGGGAGTTAGGCTCAGGCTGCCTGACCATAAAGTGGGCAGAGTAATGTGAAGGGGCTTAAAAAAGCACTGTCTATTTTTCCAACACAAGTTGGCTCTATGGAAGAGTGTTTATATTTATTGATGTGATTATTCCAGAAAGCAAATATCTCACAGCTTTACCAAGTCTACACTGTGGCATGTCTGAGACGCAATTCTAAGCTATTTTGTTGACACACACACATAACCTACTTCATTGCATAAGTGTTAGTGGGTTTTCAGAGAACATCGCCAATTATCTGAAAAGGCTATTAAAATTCTTCTCCTTTAAAGTATTAAAGTATTTTTCTAACTACATATCTGTGAGGCTACATTTTCTTCATATGCTTCAATCAAAACAGCGCAAAAGCAGATGAGTATCCAAGTGTCTTCTATTAAAGCAAAATTTAGAAAAAATTTACAAAGATGGAAAGCAATGCCATTCTTTTCACTACATTTATTTTTTAAATAGTTATTTTTCATTTCTCTATTTCCTTATTTATCAATAGAGGATAAGAATTCTCCAATCTTGAAGGGTACACCTTCCACAGAGGCTCTGGGCTTTGACCTGTGGCTTGCTTTGGAGAAAGGGACATTAGTAAGCATGGTACAAGCAGAGGCTTGAAAAATGAGTAGTAGAGCTTGTCCTCTTTCTTGCTTCTTTTGGAACCCAGCCACCATATCAAGAAGCCCGGGCTAGCCGACTGAACACAATACGCGGGTCTTTAGAGTGACTCATAGACCATACAGCCACAACTGATTCATCCAATGACTGCAGTCACATGAGCAACCCCAGGTTAAGACTCACACAAGAACTGCCTGGCTTAGTCAGCCCAAATTGCTGATCTACAGAATTGTGCATAATTATTGTTTCAAGTCACTAAATTTTGGGGTGGTTTTTAAACAGCAATAGTTAATTAATATACAAAGTGTGTGTGTGTGTGTGTGTGTGTGTGTGTATACATATATATATAGTAATGTTCACATTTTACCAAGTTGCCATTTGTTTAAAAAATTTTACACATTAATGTAGAAATAATTATTTAAATGACTGCTTAAACTTGCATAGCACTTTTATTAAAGTTCTTTCATTTATATATTAGACCAGTTAGTTCTCAGGCATGGTCCAAAGACCCTTAAGGATCTCCAAGGTCAAAACTATTTTTATAACAATACTGTGTTTCATTTTTCACAGTGTTAACATTTGCATTGATGGTACAAAAGCAATGATGAGTAAAACTGCTGGTGCCCTAGTAAAAATCAACCCAATGGCACCAACTTGTACTAACACACTGTATTCTTTGTAGTGCACTCACAGTTAAAAAAAAAAATTCATTTATAATATCATTGACAAAGCAGTAAAAGTTATTAATTTTACTTAGACTTGGATATCTGGCAGACATTTTCTCAAAAATAAAGTGAACTTGTCACTTCAAAGAAAACAACTGACAGTATTTGTTGCCATTAATTTGGGTTTTTAAGCAAAACTTTTTGGGAAATTTACATCTGCCGCCATGAGCTTGACAGCTTTCCAATAATTAAAGACTTTTCTGATGAGATCAATAACAACTTTAAGAAATTTGTGTTTTTTAATATTGTATAATGAAAAGTGTTAACATTTGGAATATCTGCATAACTAAGTAAACTGATATTTTCCAAATGACCAATGCATAATGTTACATGGGGAAAAGGCCAATGGACAAACCAGGATATTTAATTTAAGAGTACAAAAAGTTTACTGATGTGGTGTCAGATACCACATGCAACTAACCTTTAAGAAACTACCACTTGTCAAGTTTTAATGAAATACCAAAGACTATCCCAAATTGTCTGAAAAAAACTATAAAATACTTATCCATTTTCCTACCACATATCTATGTGAGGCTGCATTTTTTTCATATGCTTCAATCAAATATGAATAAGAAAAAGGCAAATATCATATGATCTCACTTATATGTGGAATCTAATAAACAAAATATACTGTTGAACAAAACAGAAACAAAGGCATGGATACAGCTGTCAGAAGGGAAGGGAGTGGGTTGGACTGGATGAAAAGAATGTTAAGGGATTAGCAAAAGAACATATATGTATAACCCATAGCTACAGACAACACTGTGGTGATGGCCAGAGGGAAGCAGGTTGGGGACTCCGAGTGGAGGTAGGCAAAGGTGGGGAGAAATAAGGACACCTGTAATAGCATCAACAATAAAAATAAAGTTTAAGAAAACAAACTACCTGAATGCACATCAGATCCTAGTGTCTTCTATTAAGCAAGACCTTAAGGAAATTTTCAAAAATGTACAATGCTACTCTTCTTCCTAAATTCATTTTTGTTATTTTTCATAAATATATGTAGTTGTGATAAAATGTAATAGGTTTACAAATAGCTATTTTTAAATGAATCAGTAAATAAATATTAAGAGTATAAAGGACTATATGCTCATAAGTACTCTGGGAAGTAGACAGAACTGGTTTAACCTACATTTTTACAGACGAATAAATAGCTTTGATAATGTTAAATAATTTGCCCATGATTCCCAGAGCACTGGTCCCAGAGCACTATACCTGGGAGCTTTAAAAATATCTACAGATTGTTCTGAGATGGAGCAAAGGCATCTTTTTAAAAGTGATTCTTATGCAGTTTGGGTTAATAACCACTCTCCTAGAGAAAAACAGGCTAATATACATAATTAGGTTGCAAGTCTCCCAAACACTAATCTGACAAATAAGTCTATGGAGTACTCTTTCTTTTATATTTAGATTCTGAATTCACACAATTTTTTTTTTAATTTCTACTGGATTTAATTTTACTTACAGGATTCTTGCTTTGCCACTCAACAGGACAGTTGTAATCTTGCATGATCCAGGGATGGCTCAATAGATTCTTCATAGGAATCCGTTTCTTTGGGTCCACCTAGTGGCCAAGGAAAAGTAGCTAAAGATTAGCATTCCAAACGAAGGACATAGAACAACTCTTTTCCTCCTGAGAACTCAAAATTCATCAGAACAGATGTAAACTTTATCATCACAAAAATGCTGTCAAAGACCTTAAAATGGCCTTGGAATGAATTCTTTTAAAAAGGCAATAGAAGCAAGAAAACTATAGCAACCAGCATAGGCTTAGGAGATAAATGTTTAACAAACACGAACTTCATTGGTATGGACATTATTCATGAAGTTCAGCCAATCTATTGTATGATGCAATAGTCTTTTGCTGGAAAACCTATTCACAGGAAATATTCACCAATTTAATATTCAAGCAGCCACAATGCAGGGCATTCATACTGAATATGCAATCTCTACCTCCTGAGGAGCTTACAATCACATAGAACAAGTTGAAAAGCACACCTTTCTTTTCCATTTGTAATTTTCAAATATGAAGAGAGGAAAATTAATCAACAAAGATTAAGTTTTTTGGGGTTTAAAAGAAAGGACGAAGTGTTTTCAATCTCATTACAGAGATTTGGTGGTCTGGCCCTACTTAATCAAGGTGAGTGAGACTGAGGTAAATTTTGAATAAAAAGTGGAGATGGCACTTAATAGATGGAAAAACTGGAAGATATTCTGAATACATAATAATAATAAAAACTGCACTAATAAGGTATTCATATTTTCAAAGGGTTTCCTATTAATCTCATGTTATCCTCATAACAATACATAGCAGAGGCCAGGCCAAGAATCGCCATTTTATAAATCAGAACCAGAGTAGGTGGTATGCATATTATTGGGAGGGTGGAAACTTAGACCTCAGCATTCCTGACTTTCCCTCTCAGAGGCCATTCTACTAAATCAGTGGTTCTCAAAGTGTGTCCCAGCAACATCAATGTCATTTGGGAGCTTGTAAGAAGTACAAATTCTTATCTTACCCCAGATCTACTGAATCAGACACCCTCAGGGTGGTGCCCAGCAATACGTGTTTTAACAAGCCCATCTGACAATTGTGACACATGCTAATATCTGAGAACCACTACACTAATTAGATCATGGGGTCCACCAACTGTACATCAGCTCATTCAAGCATATATTAAGTATCTACTACATATCTAATGTACAAGAGTGGGGAGCAAAGAAACAGAAGAGTGGAACAAGAGTTGGTTACAGAAAACAGACAATGCTTAAGAAAAAGGAGGGAAAACTGTATCAGCAAAGACATGCAACAGAGGTCTAAAAAATGCATTTGCAACAGAATTAAGAAAGCATCTAGGAGAGAATGTTTGTACAGCAGACATAATAAATACAATTTTTAAGCTAATAGTTAAATTTGCTGTCCTCCAAATATAGCAGTAGCACTACAGACATGTTAAAGTTGAGTCAAACAATTCCAATAGACTTATATTATTTAAAAATACTAAGTAACAAAGTTTACCTGAAGCATTTGTTGAAGAAGCAGAATGCTACTGGGAGAGAGCCATTTAGGAACCTCATATTTCCCTTTCTGCAAAAAAAAAAAGAAAGAAAAGAAAACATTTAAGAAAGTTAGGTTCAATCAACCTTGACACAAATTTCTAAGGTAAACAAGCTTGAAGACTTCACCCAACTATAAAATTTCATAAACATTGTTAATAACATAAGAAATCCATTTCTTGCCCTAGCTGGCTTGGCTCAGTGGATAGAGCATCAGCCTGAAGACTGAAAGGCCCCAGGTTCAATTCACAGTCAAGGGCATATGCCTGGGTTGCAGGCTCGATCCCCAGTAGGGGGTGTGCTGGAGGCAGCCAATCAATGATCCTCTCTCATCATTGATGTTTCTCTCTCGCTTTCCCTTCTTCTTTGAAATCAATAAAAATCTATTTAAAAAAAAAAAAAGAAATCCATTTCTTGTCTTAAAGAAAAAAAAAATCCAGCAAATGAAATAGTATTATCAAATCTAAATTATGCACATATCAGAGAACTAGAGTACAGAGACTGTAAAAGTCCTATATAATAAAGAGGTAATATGCAAAATTGACCATCACTCCAACACACAAGATAGCTGCCCCCATGTGGACACAAAATCGCCACCACAAAATGGCCAGCAGGGGAAGGCAGTTGTGGGCGATCAGGCCAGCAGGAGAGGGCAGTTGGGAGGGACCAGGCCTGAGGAAAGGGCAGTTGGGAGCAACCAGGCCAGCAGGGGCAGGCAGTTAAGGGTGACCAGACCTGCAAGGGAGGGCAACTGGGGGCAACCGGGCCTGCAGGGGAGGGCAGTTTCAGGTGACCAAGCCTGCAGAGGAGGACAGTTAGGTGTGACCTGGCCTGCAAGGGAGGGCAGTTGGGGACGACCAGGCCGGCAGGGGAGAGCAGTTAGGTGTGACCAGGCCTGCAGGAGGGCAGTTGGGAACAATCAGGCCAGCAGGGGAGAGCAGTTGGGGGCAACCAGGCTAGCAAGGAAGGCATTGATGAAGCTGGCAGGGGAGTGGTTAGGGGTGATTAGGCTGGCAGGCAGAAGCAGTTAGGAGTAATCAGATAGGCAGGCAGGCAAGCAGTTGGGAACCAGCAGCTCTGGATTGTGAGAGGGATGTCCAACTGGCAGTCAGACATCCCTCGAGGGGTCCCAGATTGGAGAGGGTGCAGGCTGGGCTGAGGGACACACACACACCCTTGCACAAATTTCATGCGCCAGGCCTTTAGTGGAAAACATAAAGGTTATAGGGCTTTGGAATCTGTAATATCTGGGAACAATTTTCAGTTGACAAAATGAGATAATTTTTAGAAAAGGCATATTTGGTAGCAGGACATAGGCTGTGGTTAAAAACTGGTCACATATCCACAAGGCAGAATGTAGAGTCACTGAGGGAAACCGATGAAAGCCAACTTCTAAAGCAAGTATTTCTTTTGGGAATGGAAGGGGCTCAGAAGACAAATGTTTATAATCTGGTATACTGAGAAACTATAATCACCAAGTCATCAACTAAAAATAAGACCAGGGGCTTGCGAAACACTAATACGTAACAGAATATTTCTAAACAACCTGCCACACACCCGTTTCCCAATTCCGAGGAAATGATACAATCATTTCTCTTAGCAGAGAACAAATTGTTTAATGCTGCCAGGAAACAGGTTCATTATTTGAGCAAAATTAAGATTGAACTGTAATTCACAGTCTACACTAAAATTAATTCCACCCATATTAAAGAGTTAAATGCAAATACAGAACCATAAGTGTATGTAAAGAAAGCATGGGTGATTATTTTTTGTCTTTCTAGACATGACAGCAAAACCAAAAACTATGATAAAATAAAAAGCTGGCATTTCTGTACAGCGAAACACCACTAACAAGGTTAATTAATAGCAAATTTCAGGTGGGGGGAACCATTTCTACCTAAATGACAGAAGATTAATATATTTCATCAGATTAAAAAAACTCTCACAAATCATTAAAATTTCACCACCACCAAACCAGTTTTTCCCACATCCCCCACATCACAGCAAATGGCAACTACATTACCAGATGCCCAGGCCAAACATTCGGCATCATTTTTAGCTCCTCTTTCTCTCACACTTCACATCCAACCCATCAGCAAAATCTACTACTACTTCTATGTTCAAAATATATCCAGAATCACCTGTCACTGCCTCCACATCACTAAATTCTCTCACCTGGCATATTGCAAGGGGCTCCTAACTGGTCTTCCAGATTTCACCACTGTCCCCCACAGTCTAGTCTCCACTACCACCACCAATGTTCTCCGATCTGGGAGTATCCTTCTAGTTGCTAGATGGGATGCTGCCCGATCCATGAATTACTTAAAAAGCCAAGTAGATCTTTAAAAATATATGCAGAATCTGGTCATGTCACTTCATTACTCCAAACTCTCTACTATCACCCCATCTTGCTCAGAATGAAATCCAAATTCCTTATTCTGGCTCTAAGGCACTGCCTAGTTTGTATTTCTCCAACCAGCCCATTCCTTGTTACCTCACAAATTCACCACCTAACTCTCCCCCCAACTCATAAACAGTCCTGCCTTAGGGTCTTTGCACTTTGTTCCCTCTGCCTGTAATACTCTCCCCAATATCTACACTGACTGTGCCTTAATCTTCTTCAGATCTCCACTTAAATTCAATGTTATCAGTGAAGCCTCCCCTGACCACCTTTATAAATAGCATCCCCTCACTCCTCTACATCATCTGCCTCCTTTTCATGTTTAGTTTTCTTTATAGTCTCATCCCCACTTGTCAAATGACGTATTTATTTTCTGCCTCATTATATCTATATATCCTATCTAATAAAAGAGTAATATGCAAATTGACTGTACCTACGCTACACACAAAAGCCACACCCAGAGCATCAGAGCAAGTATGCAAATTAACCCAACCAAGATGGCTACAGCCACAGAGAGAGCAGAAAGGAGGCTTGGGTTGCCCCTAGCCATGGAGGAAGCCAAGTGCCCAGGCCTCTGCTTAAGGCAACAAAGTTTCAATGGTTGTGCAAGCAGAAAGCTTGGCTTTGCTCCAGGTTACCAAGTTTCAACTGTAGAAGATAAATAAATCCCAGATACCAGGGCCTCCGCTGGGGTGTGTGGCCAGCCTGCAAACCACCATCGGTCCCTCGCCCTGGCCACCCAATGCCCCAAAGGAACACCCACCCTGATCCAGGACACCCTTCAGGGCAAACCAGCTGGCCTTCACCAGTGCACCAGGCTTCTATCCTATCTAATAAAAGAGTAATATGTAGGGTGACCGTCACTCCAACACACAAGATGACTGCCCCCATGTGGTCAAAAGATCCTGCCTCCATATGAACACAAGATGGCTACCACAAGATGGCCACCAGAGCAGGGCAGTTGGGAAAGACCAGGCCTGCAAGGGAAAGCAGTTGGGGTGATCAAGCCTCCTGGGAAGAATAGTTAAGGGTGACCAGGCTGGCAGAGGAGGGAAGTTGGGGGTGACCAAGCCTGCAGGGGAGGGCAGTTGTGGGGGACCCAGGCCTGTAGGGGAGGGCAGTTAGGGGTGACCAGGCCCACAGTGTAGGGCAGTTAGGGGCAAACAGGCTGGCAGGGGAGCAGTTAGGCATCAATCAGGCTGGCAGGGGAGTGGTTAGGGGGTGATCAGGCTGGCAGGCAGAAGCAGTTATGGGCAATCAGGAAGGCAGGCAGGTGAGCAGCTGGGAGCCAGCAGTTCTGGATTGCGAGAGGGATGTCCGACTGATCTAGGATCGGGCCTAAACGGGTAGTCGGACATCCCTCAAGGGGTCCCAGATTGGAAAGGGAGCAGGCTGGGCTGAAGGACATCCCCTCACACCCCCATGCACGAATTTCATGCACTGGACCTCTAGGCCTACCTAATAAAGGAGTAATATGCAAATTGACCATCACTCCAACACACAAGATGGCTGCCCCCATTTGGACACAAGATGGCCAGCAGGGGAGGGTAGTTGGGAGGGACCAGGCCTGCAAGGGAGGGCAGCTGGGGGTGATCAAGCCTGCAGGTGATGACAGTTAGGGATGATCAGTCCGGCAGAGGAGAGAAGTTGGAAATGACCAGGCCTGCAGGGAAGGGCAGTTGAGGGGAACCCAGGCCTACAGGGGAGAGCAATTTGACGGGGGGGAGTGGACCAGGCCTGCAGAGGTGGGCAGTTAGGGGCAAACAGGCTGGCAGAGGAGCAGTTAGGCATCAATCAGGCTGGCAGGGGACTGGTTAGGGGTGAGCAGGCTGGCAGGCAGAAGTGGTTAGGGGCAATCAGGAAGGCAGGTAGGCAAGCAATTGGGAGTCAGCAGTCCTGAATTGTGAGAGGGATGTTCCAGATTGGAAAGGGTGCAGGTTGGGCTGAGGGACACACACCAACTGTGCACAAATTTCGTACATCGGGTCTCTAGTATATATATAAAAGCCTAAATGACTGGCCAACCAGCCGACTGGCCAATAGCTATGATGTGCACTGACCACCAGGGGGCAGATGCTTAACACAGGAGCTGCCAAGCTGTGGCGACTTGGCAGCTGTGGTTCTCGGGTGATGCACCCAGAACCAGATGGGAGGGAGTCTGATTCTGGGGTGCGTCACCCAAGAACCGCCCTCTCGCAATCCAGGACCCCTCCACAGATGTCAGATAGCTGGTTTTGGCCCAATCCCTGCAGGCCAGGCTGAAGGACCTCATTGGTGCATGAATTCGTGCACTGGGCCTCTATTTAGAATATAAGTCTTTAATCACAGGGATTTTGTCTGTGCTGTCCATCTAGACTGTAAGGCCCTAGCATATAAAAGGTGCTCAATAATAAATGAAGTAATGGGATAAAAAGGCATGCATTTCAAAAGAAAATGAACAGAGAATAGTCACAGGTAATGCCCAAAACAAGAACTTGTAAATGGCCAATAAATATGAAATATTAAACTAATCTAGTAATGAAAATAATTAAACAAAAATATGATACCATCTGTTCTCTATTCAACTGACAAACTTTAAAAAAATCACTCAGTAAGAGTTCAGGGACAAGAGTGGCTAAATGTACAATTAGAGGATATAAACTTTTATGAAGAGTAATTTGGAAATACATATGTATAAAACACATTCAAAATTGTATATCCTTGACCCAATAATTTCACTCCTGGCAATTTATCCTCAACAAATAATGTGGTATGAAAAAACTTATGGATAGGAACATTCAGCACAGGAATTGTTTATGGTAACTTTGGGAACTAAGGAATATAGTCTGATAGGACAAACTTCACAGGGCCCCCAAAATTAATGAAAAACAAAATTAACTGAATAAAGACTGCAGAGTACCTTTCACAAGTCAGAAGGCCGGTTACCCATCACCATGACCTGACCTGCTCAGCTCAGTCCCTGCTCTGAAATACTGGCAGAAATAAAGTCCAGAACTGAGTTCTGCTGCCAACTTAATCCAACATCTTATTTGTTCACAGTACTTTAAAACACACAGGACATTTGTACAGATATTTTTATCCTGTGCAGTAGGCAGGGATTATTAACCACATTACACAGATGAAGAAACTACATCTCAGTCAAGGATAGCAAATGCTTGTTCAGTATTATAATGCAATGGTTCTCAAATGGGGATGTGTTTTTGTCCTCCAGGGAACATCAGGCAGTGTCTGGAGACACTTTTGATTGTCATGACTTGTGGGCTACTATGGGCCGAGTGGGTAGAGGCCAGGGATGCTGCTAAACATCCTACAATGTACAGGAAAGCTCCTACAACAAAGAATTATCTACTCCAAAATGTCAATAGTGCCCTGGCCAGATGGCTTAGTTGGTTGGAGTGCTGTTCCATACACCAAAAGGTTTTATGGGTTGGATCCCTGGTCGGGAAGCATATAGGAGGCAACCAACCCATGTTTCTCTCTCACATCGATGTTTCTCTCCCTCTCTTCTTCCCTCCCTCCCTTATCCTCTTCCTTCCTCTCTTTGTGAAAAACAATAAAAACATGTTTTTAGGTGAGGATTAAAAATAAAATAAAATGTCAATAGTGCCAAACTTGAGAAAGATTGTTATAGAGCAGCGGTTCTCAACCTTTCTAATGCCAGGACCCTTTAATACAGTTCCTCATGTTGTGGTGACCCCCAACCATAAAATTATTTTTGTTGCTACTTCATAACTGTAATTTTGCAACTGTTATGAATCGTATCTGTGTTTTCCAATGGTCTCAGGCGACCCCTGTGAAAGTGTTGTTCGACCCCCAAAGGGGTCGCGACCCACAAGTTGAGAACTGCTGTTATAAGGGGGAAAAAAGGGTATAGATAGGACTGGAAGAGTGTTACAGTACTTTTTCTACTGCACTATGCTGGAAGGTCTAAGGAAGCCTAATGGTAGCCAAGAAGAAAGGCTTCTTATTTAAATACTTAAAGATATATCTAAGGATCAGATAGAAAAGATCTTGAGAGGAACAATCTACTAGGGAAGAATAACTCTAGAAAAGGCCCTGTGACAGCCCTGGCTGTGCCCCTCCACCCTGGTTTAAGCTCAGTCTTTGGAGAATTCTTGTTTATTTAAGGGATGATTAACTTGAAAAAGAGAGCAAGAAACAGGTAATGCAGAGAAAACCCAAGTGGGAGAGGAAAAGGGATCTGTGGGCTAATAAAATAATCCTGGGAATTCTAATGGGCTTAAAATTGTTCATTTTTCACATGGTGCTAAGAAAGGCAGGCGACTGCTCCACCACATACATAATTACAGCACTGTAGTCAGCTCTATAATTATAAAATATAATCTCATTAAGAGATAATTTGCTCATTTTCTTTAAAATTATAAATTTTACTTGTTAGAAAGCTATTTTACTTTCAAGCTATTCAACTTTCATTTACTAAATTATTTATACTCCCCTAATATTTGTACACCCAGAACTAGAGTACAGTCATGCTTGTCTTTGAATGTAGTGATGGCAAATGAATATAGGTGACATTAATAAGATTAATAGTCAGTCTATCAGTAATCATGCTAGAAATTGCAGTTGAGCATTTTGGTTAAAATAGTCAACAAATGAAAACAGTAAACGAAGTCTGCCTCTTAAAGAAGAGTTCCATAGAGTATGTCAAATATTGCTAGGTATTTAAATCAAACCAAGAACAGAGGGAAGTGTTATTCCCCAGTGAGGAATTTTAGAACATTCTAGGCAAAAATACATACTGCATGCAAGTGATACGACACCTTAATTAGATTCAACCAGCAGACTATTACACTGCGACTCGGAACAACAGTTCTGAGCCAAGATTACAATAAATTTCAAAATCTATAATGTGTGAAATTAAATTCCACAATAATACATAAAAGTCCTAATTTGAATCAATTTTCAACTTGCAAACACATGAAAAACTAAAAAATGAAATCCAGAGGAGAAACAAAGAATATACAGTATTAGTAAATAATATTAATTAGGAAGGCTAAATCTTCACTGAACAAGAATTAGACATTTTGTACCATATTCATTCAACTACAGAAGTATTTGATTTACCAAAAATATCAAGTATCTACTATTAGGATGTAACACTTTTATATTATCTTAAGGTAATTCTCCTCCCCCCAGAGGATTAATACAGGATCCAGTAGTACACTCAAATAAAAAATAAAAGTAGAGGATACTGGAGTTTGCATGTTGGCACATTCACCTTGTACTGATGAAACAATACACTCATAATTAAGAGCATTAATTCCATGGCTGCATATGAATGTGAAAGACTTGCAGTAACAGCAAATGAAGGCAAATAAAGAGCACAAAAGTTTAAGTCTGGATAGGTTAAAAAAACAGCAAAGTTTGGATTTAAGTCAGTAAATGAGGAGAACCATGGATATAAATGTAGTGCAATTTCATTAAGGAAGGAGTGGTATAAGGAAATAAAATATTATTCCATATATATGTATATACACATACATACTAATCTAAAAAATACATAAAATCTGATATACAGACAGCCGTCAGGTTACGTCGGACTTGATATATGTCGTTTCATGGTTAAGTCACCATCTCCCATTTATTTATAAAAGAAAAAAAATGTTTCACCATTTTGACATATGTGCTTTATGTTTTTTATTATTTATTTACCACAAATAAAGGTCAGGAATTGTTATATTTCTTTTAATTTTTTTTAAATATATTTTATTGTTTTTTTTACAGAAAGGAAGAGGAATAGACAGTCAGAAACATTGATGAGAGAGAGACATCGATCAGCAGCCTCCTGCACGCCCCACACTGGAGATGTGCCCGCAACCAAGGTACATGCCCCCAATCGGAATCGAACCTGGGACCTTTCAGTCCGCAGGCCGACACTCTATCCACTGAGACAAACCAGTCTCGGCTAATTTTTTTATTTTTTTTTTTAAGTTTCATTTCATTACTGCTGTGTCTGTGCTCCATGTGAGTGACGTAGGTGCTTATGTAGATGGGTTCCAACTTATGTTACATCACGCTGTAGGAACGTATCTCCACCATAACCTGAGGACCTACTGTACACTGTCACTAGATAAATAACCTCATGCCAATAAATTTTAAAAATTAGACAAAAGGGACATATTCTGTATGTCCAATTCTGAATTCTTGATCATCTCTTCTCTACCAGGAATCTTTTCCATCTCAGATGACAGCAGCTCCAACTTCCTAGGTGCTCAGGTTACTCCCCTCATCCCATCCATCAGCTATATTTGCAAGTATAACAAGAAAGCAGATATTATCACGACTGGACTGATGACTACCAGACTTGAAATTAAAAACATGTTTAGAATTAGTGTCACTATGTTAGCTTATCTGCACCAATAGAAATGCCTTCCTCTACTGATGTAATTGTTACCCTTCCCTTTCTCATAAATACTCCTTCCCTTTGCCTCCTAATCAGAACATTCTTTGGGTTTTTGCCTGAATTAGAGCTTCCCAAATAACTTTTTTATCTCAAATAAATGCTCATTACCTTTCACTTTGGGCTTTTATTTTTAGGTTAACACTAGTGACTATGATCATGGCAGTTACATGAATATTAGGCAAAATTTCTTACTGCAATTCCAAGGGTGGAATATAGGAAAAACTATTTAGTCAAATAAATTTTAAAATTGAAGATTAATTTAGTGTCCTTAGACTTCTATCATGTATGCAATGGGCCTCCTGGGACTCTCAACTTGTGAACCTTCCCAGAAATGACAGTTGATTTAGGTAGTGTCCTACCTAAAGAGTGTTACAGACCCAATAGTCCAGCCACATAAACTTCTCACCATTTCTCTTAATGCTTCTCCCATCTAATGCCTCTATGTCTACTCCACCAGGCATGCTCTGTCCCACATCCCTTTCGGAAGCACTTTTACACTTCTTTTAAAGCCCTACTCAAACCTCACGTCCTTTCAAATCACATGCCGGCTCCTGTATTATCTTCATTTATCCCTCTGTTATAATATGACATCCCTGACCTCTTGCCCTTTTGAGATAGACAGCCTTGGCTTTGTCTCCAACAAGAAAGCAAGTCCTGGTGAACAATGATCAAGTTTCATAGATCTTAGTTCATAACCCTTCAGTATCTCATACAAAGAAGACCTATAGGAAACATTTGTTCAATAGAACTGAATTCAAGATGCACTCAGAGACGCTGTTCTGCTAGTCTGACCCTGGTTTGCTAAAGATGCTCTTTCTTCACCTATCTTCTTTTGCTAGCTTGCATTAAATATTAACTCTTTGCCCTGCTGGCATGGTTCAGTGGTTTAGCGACAACTTATGAGCTAGGATGTCATGGTTTAATTCCCAGTCAGGGCACATGCCCAGGTTGTGGGCTCAGTTCCCAGTAGGGGAGTACAAGAGGCAACCAATGAATGATTCTCTCTCATCATTGATGTTTCGAAATGGAACCATGACCTCCTGGTTCATAGGTCGATGCTCAACCACTGAGCCATGCTGGCTGGGCATTAAAAAACATTTTAAATATTAATACTTTTAAAAAATTTTTACCATTTCCCTTGATATATGATTTTGGGTGTTCAGGTCAATACTCTATCCATTGTGTCAAACTAGCTAAAGCAATTTTTTTAATTGAATAGTATAATTCACACAACATAAAATCCACACTTTTAAAGTATACAAGTCAGTGGTTTTTAGTATATTCACAAAGTTGTGCAACCATCACTACTATCTAATTCCAGAATGTTATCATCATCCCAAATAGAAATCCCATACTCATCAGCATTCACTCCCCACTGCTACTCCACCTTTCCCCGCACCCCATAATCACAAATCTACTTTCTATCTCTGGCACATATGATTTAACAAAGCTTAGTTTTATTATACCTTAAAACCAAATATTTTACCTTCAAAAAGGAAGTTTTTCTTATTTTATAGGAAAATTTGATTTAATACTGCAACTAACTAAAGTATCATTTCAGGATACAAAACAAAAACTTTTACCAGGAAAATCATCTTAAATGTTTATTTTCTCTTAATGTTTTGTTTTGTTAAGCTTTTTATTGAAGAAATATAATATACATATAGAAAAGTACATATAAGAGTATACTTTGATAAAGTTTCACAAACTGAATACATAAGTATAACCAGCACCTAGATCAAGACAGAATCAAAACCTTATGCCCCTCTTCCAGACACTTCCACCTCCAAAGAATAACCATTATCTTGACTTCTAACAGCATACATTACTTTTGCCTGCTTTTGTACTTTCACAAGTGGAAGTATTTAGTATGCAGTACAGAAAACTTTTACAATGAAATTCATACCTTGGAGTACTCACCATAATCTTCTTGTACAAAACCATAACATTATCATCATCAAATGGTAGAAAGCCACACATAAGTACATACAAGAGTATGCCCATGCTCCAAACATCTGCCTGAGAGGGAGGAAATAATAAATAATTCCAAAAAAATTTAGAACGTATTTGAAAATGCCAGTACACATAATAGAATTACAGAATCTTCACAGAGCTGTGAGATCATCCAATTAAACCTGCTCATTCTACAGACAGGGAACCTAAAGCCCAGAAAGTAAGACTTATCCAAAGTCACCTAGACACCCAGGTAGGTCACCTGACATCCAATTCAGTGCACTCACCTTTAATACTGAACTCTAACTGTTTATAGAAAACTAGAGGCTCAGTGCATGAAATTCATGCATGGGGAGGGGGCGTGTCCCCTCAGCCTGACCTGCACCCTATCACAATCCGTGACCCCTTGGGGGATGTCCGACTGCTGGTTTAGGCACGATCCTGCAGGGATCCCTGTGGGGTTGGGCCTAAATCGGCAGTCGGACATCCCTCTCACAATCGACACTGGCTCCTAACCACTTGCTGCCTGCCTCATGGCCCATAACTGCTCGCCTGCCTGCCTGACCCCCCTAACCCCTCTGCCTCAGTCTCCACCGCTATAGCTTTGTCCAGAAGGTCATCCGGAAGGTTGTTCAGCTGACCGGTCTAATTAGCAAATTATGCTTTTATTATTATAGATAATTTCCAACTGATTGGGCTGGACTGGGCACAATAAGGAAAAGGAGGAGGAATCTGCAGGTATCTGATTCTGAAAGATAATTCTACAATGCTACTGAGGGTTTATTACATATGAGGGTTATGTAAACACACATGAGGATGTCAAAACAAGTCTTAAAATTTACTGCTGATAATCTGAAAATGTGATAAGCTGCACTGCAAAGTCCTCTCTATATACAGAAACCTTAATAAAGTTCAACGATTGATTTTTCAAACACAGAGGCTAGAAATGAGCCTGCCAGCACAAAGAGCCCTACAAATCTCAAAATCCCAGAAAGGAGCTTAACCTTTATATAAGATATCTGGGTGTCCCACGAGTCCTAAGCACTAACTACTTATACAAGCGGAATTTGGCCTTTGTCAATAATGACAGCACTGTTGGCTAAGTCACAGCTCCCACCCTCCTTTGAGCCTTAGGAAAATTTTAAGAGATAAAAAGAGCAAAAAAAAAAAAAAAGAAAATCAAACTAAAAGGGACAAGAAAAGTCCAGCTGGGTTGCTCAGTTGATTAGAATGTCATCTTGTACACCAAAAGGTTTTGGGTTCAATTCCCAATCAGGGCACATAGGTTGAAGGTTTGATCCCTGGTCAGGGTATGTACAGGAGGCAACCACCACTTTTCCTTTCTCACATCAATTTTCTCTCTCTTTCCCTCTCTCACTTCATCTCTCTAAAATCAATAAATATGTTCTCGGGTGAGGATTAAAAAAGTGGTTAAGGAGAGAGAACCAAGATGGTGGCATAGGTAAATGCCTGTACTTGCTGCCTCCAACAATATAAACATTACAACTAAAATAGAGAACTATCATCCAGAACCACAGGAAAGCTGGCTGAGTGGAAGTTGTACAACTAGAGAAGTAAAGAAGAAAACGCAGGGACTGGTAGGAGGTGGGTAGACACGGAATGGGCTGGTCCGGCACCCAGGGGTGCGGCTTTTTTAATTGGGAGGGAGATCACTTCTGTGGAGGCTGCCCGGAGGAGCGAGCGCTCCCAGCCCAGGGTTCCAGAGCTGAGGAAAGAAGTCCCTATGGGCAATAAGAACTATGGGCTGTAAAAACCAGTGGGGCCGAAACCGGTTTGGCTCAGTGGATGGAGCGTCGGCCTGCGGACTGAAAGGTCTGGGTTTGATTCCGGTCAAGGGCATGTGCCTTGGTTGCCAGCATGTCCCCAGTAGGGGGCGTGCAGGAGGCGGCTGATCGATGTCTCTCTCTCATCAATGTTTCTGGCTCTCTATCTCTCTTCCTTCCTCTCTGTGAAAGATCAATAAAATATATTAAAAATAAATAAATAAATAAATAAATAAATAAATAAATACAAACCAGTGCGGATTGGGGCTGAGTGACACACAGGCTGCTGGAGACCCAGCTGCTCCTCTAAAAGGCCAGCACCATGAACTGAATTTACAAGCTCCCTCTTCCTCTGAGCTCCAGTGCTGGGCCAGGCTCTGGCAGATTCAGACACATACTAGGAGAAACTGGACTGTCTGGCATCAGGGCAGGAACTCGGGGGAGGCTTTCTTCCAGACGGAGGTGCTTGCAGTGATCACTGTTCATTGTCCCCTGCTGGGACCTCCCCATTGCAAGGCTTACTGGCAGCCATTTCTGTTTGCTCCACCCTAGTGATTCCCAGAGAGACCCCAAACCACCCAATTTATAACCTCAGCCAAGCTGTGCACTGCAGCTTTTGCATATGAATGGTCTGTCCTTTCTCAGGCTAAAAATCTGTCAAACAAGCTGCAACTGGGTCAGGAAGCCCCAAACCTATCAGTAAAAGGCCCAAGACCAAGCACCAGCACCAGCCTGCCTTGCTTCACAGCTAGGCATCATCTGGGCATTTCCAAACCCAATACAAAGAGGAGGGATCTGTAGATAACTCTTTAGCTCCTGCTGGTTGGCCCCAGGCAGTGACTGACTTTGCACCCCTGACACCTAAGAGGCAGTGTACCCAGTGGTCAGTATGAGACCATATCAGATTACAACTCATCACATCCATAAACAATACATTCAAGGGGTCAGACTGAGTGAGCACCGAAGACCCACTGAAGCAAGACCTGCCTTATAAGGGTGTCTCCTGCACAGCAACTCTCCCACTGTAGTTGTATTTGGTCCCCACAGCCAATTGGCCTAGAGGTCAATTCTTCCTAGTGATACCAATAGCAATCAAGGCTCAACTACACCAAAACTGTGCACACAGCCCACAAAGGGGTCCACCTTAGGTGACTGGGGAGGCTGAGCCACTGGGCCGTATAAGACACCTACTACACAAGGCCACTCTATCAACTCAAGGAGACTTAGCAGCTACCCAATACATAGAAACAAACAAAGGGAAGCAACCAAAATGTGGAGACAAAAAAAACATTTCACAAATAAAAGAAATGGAAGAAAGCAAACTACTGGATATAGAGGTAAAACCAATTATAAAGTTACTCAAGAATCTTCTTGAAACCTCCAAAGAACTTAGTGAGACTTTCAAGGATCTTAGTGAGAATGCAAAATAGATGGAAAAGGACCAGTCAGAAATTAAGCATACATTGACTGAAATAAAGAATAATATACAGGGATTCAACAGTAGACTAGAGGATCCTGAGAATCAAATCAATGATTTGAAATACAAGGAAGTAAAAAACAGCCAACCGGAAAAGCAAAAAGCAAAAAGAATCCAAAAATATGAAGATAGTGTAAGAAGTCTCTGGGATAACTTTAAGTGTACCAACATCAAATTATAGGGGAGGTGGAGAGGAGGTGCCAGAAAAGAGAGCAAGATATTGAAAACCTATTTGAAGAAATAATGACAGAAAAACTTCCTCTGCCTGGTGAAAGAAATAGACTTACAAGTCTAAGAAGTACACAGAACCCCAAACACAAAGAATCCAAAGAGGACCACACAAAGACACATCATAATTAAAATGCCAAGGGCAAAAGACAAAGAGAGAATCTTAAAAGCAGCAAGAGAAAAACAGTTAGTTACCTACAAGGGAGTGTCCATATGACTGTGAGCTGATTTCTCAGCAGAAACTATGTAGGCCAGAAGGGAGTGGCAAGAAATATTCAAAGTGATGAATAGCAAGAACCTACAACCAAGATTACTCTACCCAGCAAAGCTATCATTTAGAATTGAAGGTCAGATAAGATAAGAAAAAGCTAAAGGAGATCATCAACATCAATCCAGGATTATATGAAATGCTGAAGGTTATTCTTTAAGAAGGGGAAGAAGAAGAAAAAGATAAAGATAAAAAATATGAACAACAAAGTGACAATAAATACATATCAACAATTGAATCTAAATATCAAATGAATAAAAAATCTGATGAACAGAATAAATTGGTGAATGGAATAGAATCAGGGATATGAAAATGTAACAGACTGATGGTTCTCAGAGGGAAGGAAGTGTGGGGGTATAGGGGAAGAGGTTAGACAAAGATCTTATCCTATATAATAAAGAGGTGATATGCAAATTGACCATCATGCCCTTGCATAAGATAGCCACTCCCATGTGGTCACAAGATGGCTGCCACAAGATGACTGGCAGATGAGGACAGTTGGGGACAATAGGGCCGGCAATGCAGACAGTAGGGGGCGATCAGGCTGACAGGGGAGGGCAGTTGGGAGAGATCGGGCTAGTAGGGAAGCAGTTAGGTGTAAATCAAGCTGGCAGGGGAATGGTTAGGGGGTGATCAGGCTGGCAGGCAGAAGCAGTTAGGGGCAATAAGGCAGGCAGGCAGGTGAGTGGTTGGGAGCCAGCAGTCCTGGATTCTGAGAAGGACATCCCTCGAGGGGTCCCAGATTGGAGAGGGTATAGGCTAGGCTGAGGGATATCCCCTCTTCCCCAGCCAGTGCATGAATTTTGTGTGCTGGGCCTCTAGTATGCATATATGCATTACCTATGGACAGAGACAATAGGGTGGCAAGGGTCTGGGGTGGAGGGGAATTATGGGGGGAAAAAAGAGGGACATCTGTAAGAATCTCAACAATAAAGATTAATTTTAAAAAATGGTTAAGATTTCATGTTATATGTACTTTTTACCACAATTGGGGCAGATCTAGCATGATTCCAGAATTATGATACATACTCAGTAAAAGTTTTTTTCCTTTCCTACAATGCTCTGAGAAGGTGACAACACTTCCATGGCATTTCTGCCAAAAATGCTTAACCTGAATTAATCATAAGGAAGCATCAGATAAATTCAAATTGAGGGATAGTCTATAATATAACGGACTTCCTCAAAAATGTTCAGGTCAAGGAAGATAAAGAAAGCCTAAGGAACTCTTCCAGATTAAAGAAGACCAAAGAAACAAGACAACTAAATGCAATGCATGAACCTGGCTGGTGTGGGCCAGTGGTTGAGCATCAACCTATGAACTAGGAGGTCACGGTTCGATTCCCGGTCAGGGCACATGCCTGGGTTGCAGACTCGATCCCCAGTGTGGGGTATGCAGAAAGCAGCCGATCAATGATTCTCTTTCATCATTGATGTTTTCAATCCCTTTCTTCCTCTCTCTGAAGTTAATTTTTTAAAAAACACATTTAAAAATAAAAATAAATGCAATGCATGAGTCTGAACTGAATCCTGGACTGAAGGGAAAATATAGCTGTAAAGGACACTATTGATGCAACTGACCCCATTTGAATATGAATTTTGGATTAAATAAATTATATCAATGTTAAATTTCCTGATTTTGACAAAGTACAGTTATAAAAAGAGAAGACCTTTGCTTTTAGGAAACATATACATAGTATTTGATGATAAAAAGATATGCCCAACTCACTCTCAATTGGTTAAAAAAAACAGTATATATATATATATACATACACACCCACACCCACACACACACACACACACACACACACACACACATATATATAAAGAGAAAGATAGATGATAAGGCAAATAGGAAAAGATGTAAATAATGGTGAATTTGTCCAAATATATACAGAAGTTTCTCACTGCATATTTGCAACTATTCTTTAAGTTTGAGATTATATCCAAATAAAAAGTCATCAAAAACAAGCTCCTGTCTTAGAGTTACAAATAAAGTAAACTGGCATATTTCAAAGTTTTAACACTAGTTCCAAAAGATACTCCACATAAAAAGTGAATTCTGTAGGCAAGTAAAATTGAAACTAGCTATTGGTCCCCTCCCAAAAAATTGGACCATACAAGAACATATAAAGATTTGTAGATGTCCTAAACTAACGAAAACTGTTTATCCCAGCAAGCATTTCCTGAGTTTTTGATGACCAAACATTTCTTACACTATTAATATCAACAAAATTAGTATTCCAGAGAATGGAAGGGGCTAACTATCTCGCAGCAGCTAGGAGGTAAAGCAGGCAATGACCAGGCCTTCTGAGCTGGGCTTCCTACATTGCTGGCCTTCAATAGTTGGCTATGGACAAAGTATAGATTTTGTCTGTACTAACCAGCATCTCTGAAAACTGACCCTGCATCCTGGCTTTGTGCTCTACCTGGCTGGACTAACCAGTCTAAACTATGGAACTGTTTAACACAAAAGCAACCACAAGAAGGATTCCAGAAATAGCTCCTTGCTTCATGAGTGTACTATGTATTACTATATTTATTACAACTTGTTCATTTTTACTTTACATACTCACTCTCTGAACACAAGGATTACCTCAACACTAGATCCCTAATGCACGTGCCTGATTCATTACAGGTCACCAATAAGAGTATATTGAATTAACCAATGAATAATTACCTCTGATCCCAAATACGATTTGCCTTGTATTAATTCGGGTGCTGCATAAGCAAGGCTCCCACAGCATGTCTGTAGATGGTAATCCTTGTTACCCTGCCGATAAGATAAAAATGAAACGCTTATTAATTATAGCTCTCCAGAGAATTAAAACCTTGATAAACATTCTTTCAGCACAAGCAAAGAGAAGCTAGATAAAGAATTACCCCAAATAATAAAAAACTTCTGGGGCCAACCCAATATTCTCTGCCTACATGCACGCATGCACGTGTGGTTTTACCTTCTCTGGATTTCTAATACCACCACAGCCTAGCACAAACAAAATCCTTTTCCCATGAGCACAGCCAAGTCAGTTCATACTTCCCTAGACATCCATTTGCATAATAATCAGCTTAGCATACTTCCAAGCATACATGTCTCCCCACCCCTAAGTACTCAAGGAAAAAAGATTATTTCTTTACCGGATGCTATCTCTAATATCAAACCTTTCCTGTAAATACAGAAGAGCTTTCTTTCTCCTTAGAGGGAAGAGAGCAATATGTTACACAGAACATTGCTTTGGGAGTCTGCTTTCTAGTCTCAGTTGTAACACCAATCACGACCTGAACTTCCAGATCCAGCAAAATGAAGAATCTGCTCAGCCTCCTCACCTTTCCCACAGAAATATCAAGGCACCGGGAAAAAAGACACTACTGCCCCACACTTGCCGTACAGAGTTCTACAACTGGCAAAGGATTTGTGAAATTGTGAGACTGCATTTACAGCTGTAACAACATGCCCAGAAATGAGCTCTTCAGCGGAAAGCTGAGACAATCCTCTCTCTGCCCACCACTGCTTTTTCAGATGGTGTCTGTGTGTGTCAAATCTGTGGCAGCCACAAGCAAAGGCTAATGGAGTCTGTCACAAACATTCTCCACTGCCTCCTGTGGAGAACATGGCTTAAACCAGTTTATCTGCTCAAAGTATGTTTTATCTTTATATACCTGCCAATCAAAAAAAAAGAAAAAAGGCTTCTATCATTTGGTGTCAAGGCACAAGGCTCTACTGACAATTTCTGAAGTACTAAGGAAAGGAGAGAAAAATCAGAAAGAATCAGACATTCAGCTGGAAGGGCAAAATCTGATCCCCTGTGTACCTAGCTAATTCTGATTGGGGCAGGAAATACCCGGAGGAGTAGGGGCGGGGGGAGCTACAAAGGGCTAGGATAGGTCTGCAATTCCAACATTCTTAATGAGTGCAGACAGCTCATTGCAGAGACTGTGAGTACCATCATTAGAGCACTCAGGAGGCAGCCTCCAACAGGCAGCCACACAGGAGCGCTGCTGCAGACAACAGAAGTGGAAAGTTCAAAGTCACCTCAAAGAGAAGGTACACTAGAAAATGCCAGTCTCAAAGGTGGAGTGCAAATTAAGAAAACACATACTATAATTTTAAAAGCCCATATGGACTTTTTCCTTCTTTTATAAGGAAAGGGGACCATCTCTCAAAATGTAACTAACTGTTAGTTATATAACCATTTGGATAACAAAGGATAGATTTGCAATAAATTCCCCAAACTCCTGGTGAACAAAGGCATCATCTAGTGGCAACATACTCAAACTGCAAACACATGATCAATTCAGCATTCATGCTGTGACAGCCTCATATCCCTGCAAAGTCTCTCAGGCTACCCATGGGGTCTTCAGCACAACCAACCCTGGACCTGGTGGTTCTCTGTCTTGGTTATAGGTCAGAGTCATTTAGAGAACTCATAAAAGGGATGAAATTTAATATCTTCACAATGGATGCAACCAGGCTCAATAAATACTTAGTGGAAGTCAGTGCAAGGTAATACACCTTAGTGTGCATTTACAAAAAAATAGATGCATTTTTACTTCTGCACTTACCTTAGGTTTCGCACAGAGACCAAAGTCAATCAGCTTTATTTTATGATATTCATCAAACAACAAATTTTCCTGGAAAAACAAAGATCTTTTCATAACTATAATGACTTCCTTATAACACATCCCACCTCCAGCCATTTCTAAAAAACAATTTAAGGTTTCTATATTTAAAAACCTGGGTATAATAGTGAAAATCATTTTTAAAAAGAATGAAATAACAAGAAATATAGAAAGGAAGAGAGGTGAATGTTGATAACTATATCCCACTTTCCCTCAAAACACATTAGCATAAACCATTTTCTCCTTAGTGCTCTGAGGTTCAACTACAAGCAAACAATGTGTGCTAAAGGCAAATTTAAACAAAAGAGTGAGCTCAAATCTTAGGGTTGAGTATAAACAACAGGAAAAGGATAGTAACACTACCATATTTTGTTGGGCCTTTTCTAGGTCCCTGTCCCTAGTCCCAAGCAACATGAATATCCATGTTCACCACCATCCATATTAGTCAGAGCCTGCAGTCTCAAGAGTATTCACATTTTTATTCTGTCCTTGAAAAGTAGTCTGCCCACACACTGAACTGTTCCTGTCTGAGGCATAATGGTATGAAAATTAAAGGAAGATGGAGTTAAGAAGAGAACTGAATGGAAAATATTCAATGACAATATACTCAAAGAAAGTACTTAAAACTCTTTGTTTCCTACAGATAAAATTCTGAAGTTTATATTTCATGGCTGATTACAAAAATATTTATAATGTCACACCCAATTGGCAGGTAAATAGAATGTCAATAAGTCCATTAAAAAAACCCTACCAGAAATCAAAAGGAAGGGGGGAGTGATATAGTATAATGGGAGGTACGGGGAGCAAAGATAGAATCTAAACAGAAAGAACCTAGTCATAACAAGTAAATAATGTTGAACTCTCAGGTGACCATCTAACTGTGACAGTCACTTACCGGTTTGAGGTCCCTGTGAGCATAGCCCTGGCTGTGCACGTATGCAACTGCAGAAACAATCTGACGGAAGACGACACGGGTCTCCTCTTCTGACAGGCGATCCTGGGAAATTATGTAGTCAAACAGCTCTCCTCCAGGGCAATACTTAACAGCAACAGAGTCACACAGATATTGTTACTACTCACAAAACTCACGTGAGAGGAATCTTCTGTACTAATAAAAGCCTTTGTGGTCGTGACACCCTCACGCCATGATGCCCTCACACCATAACAATCCATCAACAGGAGGCTGCGTGCGCAATGGGCGCACACCCAGGTGGGCAGGGCTTAGTATGCCGTGAGGCGCACACGGGTACACAGGGCAGAGGCAGGTCCCGGCAGCTCCAGCCGCCCATGGGGGAGATCAATTGCGGGGCTCCTGTACTGTGAGAGGGCACAAGCCAGGCTGGGAACCCCTCCCAAATGCACAAATTTTGTGCACTGGGCCTCTAGTTGAAAATAAAAGCATACTTCAGCCCTCGCTGGTTTGGCTGAGTAGACAGAGCATTGGCCTACAGATTGAAGGGTCCTGGGTTTGGTTCCTGTCAAGGGCACATGCCTGGGTTGTGGGCTTGAACCCCAGTAGAGGGCATGCAGGAGGTAGCATCAATGATTCCCTCTCAGCATTGATGTTTCTATCTCTCTCCCTCTCCCTTCCTCTTTGAAATCCATAAAAGAAAAATTTTGTTTTAAAAAAAAAACATACTTCACTTAGAGTTAGTAATTACACTTAGGCAAGGGAACTGAGTAAAGCAAATTCAAAAATACACTCTCAGAATCATACAAATCAACAATTATTCCAGAAAAGGACAACAGCTCTTGATCTCAAGCTTTTATTACCAGTAAGTAGAAGTAGAACCAACTACTACTAATTTTTAAGTTCATTCAGGGTTTTATATTTTTACTAGAGGCCCATTGCATGAAGAGATTCGTGCAATAGGCCTTCCTTCTCTTGGCTTCCAGCACCCAGGACCCAGGCCTTCACTCCAGCTGGAGTCTGCTATCTTTGCTACAGACTCCAACCAGAGTCTGCTGCCTTCTTTTTCACTGCGGGCAGCTGCCATCTTTGGCCTTCTAATTTGCATATTCCCTCCTGATTGGCTGGTGGGCATAGTGGAGTGCTGGTAAATTTGCATGTTTCTCTTTTATTAGTGTAGATGGCAAAGTACTAAAACCCCTTCTCATCTTAAGGAAACGCACTTTTAGTGCAGTTATCTAAAACCAAAAACCCAGTAGCAATTACTGCTTCTCCATCCCAGAGACTAGTTACTTTAAGTCTGTACCAGGAGCCCAGCTCTACAGAAGCTCCTCAGAGCTCATGGAGAATAGATACCAAAACACAAAGCTTTCCATCCCTTCTTCTCCAGAGCAGCTCCTTGTTTCTGTAAATTGGGGTTTCCATTTAAGGCTTCATTTCATTTAGCAATTAAAATACTATTATGAGAGGCCCAGGGCACGAAATCGTGCATGGGTAGGGTTTCTAAGCCTAGCCTGCAATCAGGGCCATCTTCTGCCTGTTCACCAGTCCCCAGTCCCACCCCACCGCTGACACCCACCCCGGTTCCCCGTGGAACCCCATTAGCCATCCAGCGATCGGAGCCTTCGGCTGGGGGGAAGGACCAAGAGGTGGTCCATATACCTCACAGCGACTGGTCAATCAGTTGTACTGGTCATTATACCATTATGGCCTCTGGCCTTTTATTATTTAGGATAGTATTTAGCCTGTGACCTCATAGTTCCATGTTTAGAAATTGTTCCTACAGATATAGTCTCACAACAAAAACAACACACATTCAAGATCATTCACTACAGTAGCACTGTTTGTAACAAAAAGCTGGAAACAATTCAAATATGTTCACACTATGTAAATTATGACACATAATTTGAAATTCTATGCAGCCATAAAAAATAATTCTTGCCCTGGCCAGTATAGCTCAATTAGTTGAGTGTTGTCCCATGCATCAACAGGTCATTGGTTAGAGTCCCAATCAGGGCATATGCCCAGGTTATGGGTTCAGCTGTGGGCTAAATACTCAGTAGGGGGCGTGCAGGAGGCAGCAATGGATATTCCCTCATTGATGTTTCTTTTTCTCTCCCTCTCCCTTCCTCTCTCAAAAACATAATTTAACAAAAGAGGAAGCTCTTCATGAACTGAAATGAAACAATCTTCAGTTTTAAGTGAAAAAGCAAGGTGTAAGAGTATATATTGATATTGTGACTTGCAAAAAGCATTCTGCTGAACAAAAGAAGCTAAACACAAGAGTACAGTCATATGATTCAATTGTATCAAGTTCTAGAATAGATAAAACTAATATGTGGTGACAGAAATCAAATCACTGGTTGTTGAGAAGAGCAGTGGGTAGACGAGGTTACAGGAATTAACATCAAAGGTCAGAATAAACTTTTCCTATGTGATGAAAATGTTTTATACCTTGACTGGGGTGGGAAGTATATGGGTGTGTACCTTTTTCAAACTGTACACCTAATGTGTGCATTTTATCATACATGAATTATACTGCAATAATCTTTTTCAATGCTATCCAATTAAATTTATATTAAAAAGCCTACTTTATATTTTCAAATAAAGAAATACAAAGTAAAGCGAAACAAAAACATCAAAAATCTCTATAAATGCACATATGTAGACAGTTTCCAAGCTAAAATGTTAAGTGAGGAGAAAAAATACAAGATACAGAATAATATAGTATGTGACCATTTGTGTGGCAGAAACTAATAAGCTACACACACATACATATGTATAAAATATAAATAGGCATTTGTAAGTTCACAGAAAATCTATAGGAAACACAAGAAAAGTAAGTGATTTATTCAGGGGAAAAGAAACTGGATGACAGGAATACAGAAGAGAGAGAATTTTACTTTTTAATAGTATATACTCTCTTATACCTTTTCAATTTTGCCATAAGTTCGTGGAAGGGTTTTTTGTTGGTGGTGGTTTTGTGTGTGTTTTCTTTTTAAGTATTTAATTTGAACAAGGAAATCAGCATTTTAAAAAGACTTTAAAATCACACTATTGACCATGTGGGTGGATCTACAGTGTAATAAAGAGAAAATGGTTCTAAGTCCAAAACTTTCAGCATTATGAATTTTAAAATATGCTTTTAAAACAGAGCTAATCTGTGAAAATGATGTGCAGTTACAAATTATTTGGCTGAGACTAAGGAAAATGAAGAGATGAATGATGCAAGTTCTAAAGACTTTAAGCTTCAAGCCAAAAAGGGCAGGGGAAAACTTAAATGAGTTTGGTTTGCATAATCCATATGCTGAAGGCTTGTGGGTTGAATAGTATTCTCCAAAAAAGATATATTGGAAGTCCTAAAACCCGGTACAAGAAAACATGACCTTATTTGTAAACAAGTTCTTTGTAGATGTGATCAAATCAAATAACATCATATTAAATTAGGGTGGACCATTTGAAGACAGAGGCAGAGAATGGAGTGATGCATCATCTGTAAGCCAAGGAATGCCCAGGATTACCAGCAACAATCAGAAATTAGGAAAGAGGCAAAGAACAGATTCTCTAGAATAAACCTTGCCCACACTATGATACTATGATTTTAGATTTCTAGCCTCCAGAACTGCGAGATAATAAATAGGTCCAACTTGGTGTTGTTTTAAACCACCAAGTTGGTGGTAATTTACCATATACAACATATAAACTAAAATGAATCCTTCCCCCTGAGGACAAATTCTAACATATTCTGTCCATTAAACCACACCTCCCCATTAAGAGTGTATTAAAAAGGATACATTTACAATGAATCTCAATTGTTATAGACAGAACTCAAACAGGTAAAGCCTTAACATTTATTCTAATATTTCAGGTGAAACATACTTTTCTCTTAACAATTGATAGTGAATGGGAATGGTATGAATCTTTGTTCCCACCCAAAATTCATATGTTGAAATCCTAAACCCACAAAGATGGATTAGGAAGTGGCCTTTGAGAGGTGATTAGCACAGGAGGGTGAAGCCCTCATGAAGGAAATCAGTGCTTTTAATAAGAGGCTCTATAGAGTGTGTGTTGGGGAGGGAGCGGGGGAACAATAAACAATGATGGAAGGAGACTTGACTTGGGGTGGTGAACACACAATGCAAAATACAAATGATGTATTATAGAACTGTACACCTGAAACCTATATGATTTTATTAACCTATGTCACCCCAATAAATTGGATTTTTTTTAAAAAGAGAGAGAGAGAGAGAGATTCCAGGAGCTCCCTTGTCCCTTCTACCATGTGAGGACACAGCGAGAAGGTGCCAGCTCAGAACCTGGAAGAGAGCCTTCACCCAACCACACTGGTGCCTTGATCTTGGAATTCCTAGTCGCTAGATGGTGAGAAATAAATTTCTGTTGTTCATAAGCTTCCTAGTCTGGGATATTTGTTATAGTAGCTAAACAGATTAAAACAGTGAACAAACACAGTTAGGTCTCTGTAACATACTACAAACCTCAAGAACCATGAATATTTTGTTGGCTGTCTCCAACACATGGTAGAGTTGACATATATGCTGATGTCTCAGATTCTTCAAGGCATCAATCTCTGTTTTGATCCGGGGCAAATCACTCTGTGGCAAAACAATGTATTAAATGTGCAATAAATCAATTTGGGAAGTGTTCCAAAAATCAATATAAAAATATTAATATTGAGTAGCAAAAACAATCATAGCCTCAAAACAAATTGTTCCACAATACAGAAAAATAAAACAAAACTTATTTGTATATACATAAAAAAAGCCTTGAGGGTTTTATGAAAGACAAACTTAATGTGGATTGATAATACAAAGTCCTGAAAATTTTTATTCTCCAATTCCTTAGAAAATTTGCATTCCAAACAAAGAAAATGACAGAAACTTTACTTAATGTGCATGCCTGAGCTACCACTTTTATTCTTAGTAATGTTCCATAAAAATATAGGTGAAAGGTATGAAGATATTCACTGTCTCAGTTTTCCTAGGGGCTTGAAATTCTTCAAAATAAAAAGGAGGGTAAGCCAAGCTGAAAAGAACTGGTTGAAAAGGAGGGTAAGCCAAGCTGAAAAGAATTTCAAAGACCATATTAAAGACAAAAATATGGATATCCATGAAGTAACATGTAAAACTTTATTATAAAAAGAGACTCAATCTAATGATCTGTGGCTTAAGATCCAATTATCCAGGACTATGCAACCAGATATCAGGTCTTGACCAAGAATCAATTATAAGGACCAAACCAGAGAGGGTCGGACCTGCATTGCCACCATTTGTCCACCATCCAGATACTATTGCTGATGTGTACACTTAAGGAACTATTTGACATTGAAACTGGAACCAGAACTATTGGACATTGAAATTGGGACTCAAACATTTTTTGTTCTTATAGGTTTATTTCTAGTCTGCAGAAAAGAATAGGGGGAAAAAAATAGATACAGAGGCAAAGGAGCATTGAACAGACTGTCCAATTATAGCAGGAAGGCAGGGGAGGTTGTGACTGGGGTGGGGAGGGCTGTAAGAGATGAGCTGAATGACTTGTATGCATGTATATAAGCAAAACCAATGGATACAAGACACTGGGGGAGGGGGCAGTTGAGGGCATGTACTGGGGAGTAGGGGAGGCTGGAGGGAGGTTAATGGGGAAAAAAAAGAAGACATATATACTACTAGTTGTAATACTTTTAACAATAAAAAAGATAAAAATAAATATATTTAAAAATAAATAAAAACTTAAAAAAAAGAATCAATTGTAACTTCGACTATTTTAATATGATAACCTTTTTTTTTCTCTTTTGGGAAGAGTGGGAGTTGTATAACTAAAACCCTGGAAGTAATCAAAATATTTTAAAATACTAGGAAGTAATTAAAATAAGCATAACAACAGAAAATATAAAAACAAAATTAGAACAAATCAATTAATAAATTAATGTTATCACACTGATGCTTTAGAATGAATTTTGAGTATCAGTTTGGTAATACACTTTGTAATAACAATACACATTTTGTTTGCTATTTACGTATTTGTAGTGTTCAAGTGAATAAGTCATACTACAGTTGCAACTAAAGTTTACATTGCTTATGGAAATTAATTTAATCAGATTTATAATCATTGATTTCATTCATGAGGGCTCAAGAAAAAATGTTTCTAATGCTTTTTATTTGCTTAGTAAATATATTATTGAGCTCAATAAACAAAAATATTGAAGAAGAGCCTGAATTATCAGTTGAAACTAAACCTTATGAAGGATGATACATAGAATTAGGAAAATAAAAAAGACCATTCAGGGTGAGTACAAATACTGGGTAGGGTATAACAGGCCCAAAAAGATCAATAAAAGAGACAAATTTTCCCTCAATATAAAAACAAAAAACTTTATGTACATTATTGCCAAGATCACAAATTGAATGAGCTGTATTAGGAGGTAATGAGCATCTCAATCCTGGGGAAAAAAGGCTGATCAAGAAAAGGAGGATTTCATTAGAGAACTACTAAGGTTATTTTGGATGAAATTCTAGGACGTAAGAGCCATCTATACCATAAACTAGGTAACATTGAGTTAGAATATTTGAATACAAAGAAACATCTTCAAGACCATGAAACAACTGCAGAAAAATGGATCCTACAGGTTTCATACATATGCCATTGCCTTGCATTAAAATTAAAGACAAAGTAACCCCTTCCCTCAGATTGCTTTGTAAAATCTGCCAGTTAGACATAACTGGAAATTTAAATGCAAGAGAAATATTATTCTAATAATATTATTCTAGAACATTAGAACGAATTTAGATTTTCATTCACAAAACTGATGTATAAATATTTTTTAAGTAATTTTAAACTTACCCCCAGTGCATTTTTATCCATGATTTTTATAGCTACCATTTCTCCAGTAAGGATATGGCAGGCAAGTTTGACCTTTGCAAAGCCACCTAAGTGTAGAAAAATTATGAAGAGATAAGCAAAACTAACCCAAATATCAATAGCAGAGCAAATTGAGGACTCGGGCACAAACACTGTTCCATATGCTTTCAAAAGGCTCTATCAACCCATACTTTCTATAAGTGTATGGCTCTTCCTGTTGCCTCCAAAGTGTTAGCCATGACCCTAACCTCTCCTCAATCCAATGAATAACTGAAGTTTTTTTTACCATGATAGTATATTTTTAATTTTTTAACAAACAAGAAAACAAATTTCATTCTTTAGAAATATGCTTTATAATTAGCATTGCAATCAAATTTGCTTTATAACTAATATTACTAGAACACAATGTAAAAGTTGCCAAGACTAAAGTCAAGTAATATGAAACTTCCATTCAGTTTTAAAAGTGGGAAGATGAACAATTATGTTTTAACACTGTATCAAAAGTGGGAAAATTTCTACAAGAAAGTGCCAACTTCACATTTCTAAAAAGAAGCTCCTAATAGTCCCTCCCATGACCTTCCCCATCTCAGTAAATAGCAACTCATTTCCCAGGTGCTCGGGCCAAAAGCCAAAGGGTGGGCCATCATTAGTCCTTCTCTGTTGTCTCCTACCTCATATCCAACCCATCAACAAATCCTGTTGGCTATATCTTCAAAATATATCAATGGAATCACCTTGAGGTAAAAAGAAAGGTACTGACTGGAAATGCTCTATGTCTTGATCTGATCAGGAAACATAGGCATATATATGTATGTAAAAGTCCATCAAGATTAGTGCACTTTGCATTTTTGACTATGTAATAACTCAATAAATCAAAATACACACACATATATGTATATGTCTGTCTAGAGAATCCCACCCCTTTCACTACTTCATTCACTACTATCAGCCTCGTCCAAATCACCACCATCTCTAGCATTGTTCACCTGCATTACTGCAATAACCTCCTAAAATCTCTCTGCTTCGGCCCTTGCCTTTTTCTACCCAATCCTTTTACAAGCAAGCAGAGAGGGTGACCCTTAGAAACAAAGATCAGATCACTCTCCAAATGACTTTTATTCTAAATAAAATGACTTACAAGGCCTCTCCTACTCCTTCCCTCTCCTTTACTCCACTTTTTCTAACTAAATAGGTTGAAGAAGTTTAAAACTACAGTTCAGACTAGAAAGCTTGTTGACGGCCCAAACACACTAGACTCTCAAATAGTTGACTATCCTCTCTCCCCAAGAAAAAATAACAATTACCTGTCCCAATAGTTTCATATATTTCATAGTATTTGAGAAGTTCATCATAATCTTTCATAGTCCTGCTGGAAGTTTACTCAAAATTACAAAAATAACCTGTAAAACAGAAATAGTACAAGATCAAAAAAGGAACTAGTATGAGATTATGTCCTCCACTCTTATAAGTGCAAATATAAATAAGTCTTGGGCACATAGATGATATTGGAAAAACTGATTAGCCACATGAAAAAAAACACTGGATTCCTATCTCCCACCATATATAAAAATCAATTTCAGATCAAGTAAAGACTTAAATGTGAAAAGTAAACCTTTAAAATTTTTAATAGAATAGTGTCATGATTTCCAGACAAAAAGGGATCTTTTTAAAGTGCTAATTATAAAAATTATATTAAACAATGTTAAAATTAAGAACTTCTGCACATCCAAAGGCATCATTTCAAAAAAATCATAGATATGAAAAAAATATTTGCAACACTTATAACAATGGATTTTTATATGGAATACATAGACTCTAAGCCTACAATACAGAAAAAGACAACCAAAGAAAAAATAAGCGAATGAAATACAAAAGCATTTCAGAGAGACACAAATAACCAATAAAAAGATGAGAAAAAATGCCCCACTTCATTAGTCATCAGGGAACTGCAAATTAAGATTCAATAATATACAATTTTAAGATACATATAATACAGATTTTATTATTATGCTTTACATATTTACATATACACTGAAGTACATATCATATACTCTTAAGTATATATCAAACAATATATAAAAATTTGTTGTAAAAGTCTTAGGTAGTTATTTTATTCTGTCTTCCTGAGTTTTAAAATTAAGTAGAATTGCAAAAAGCCATAGGATTGAGTAGGGCCCTCACACTGATACTAGCTTTGTCTTACTTGCAGAGGACAGATTAGCAGTGCATTTTGCAGAACTAATCAGACTATCTATCTGAATTTTCTTTTGTTCATTCATTTATTCACACGTGTTTACTGAGCACCTATGATGTGCCAGACCCACACTTGACACTAAAGCTATAAGGGAGAAGAAACAAAATGTGGTCCCTGCCCTCATAGATCTTGCATTCTAGCACAGAAGACAAAAGGCAAATCAACAGACAATAAAATTAAATTATCATAATTTATAAGAAATACTAGGGAAGAAATAAGCAACAGTAGTCAGGAGTCACTGAGAAGGTAATATTTAAGCAAAGATCTAATTCAAAGGATGAGAAGTGAGAAAAAAAAAACATCAACCCTGCTGGTAATCAGACTGGATATTCATTCCTACCAAAACTTAAACAATGTTCCCAACAGGACCTGGACATGACCACCTAAACAATGTTTCCATACAAAACTGTTAAAATGACAGTGACCCTTTATTTGACTTCCTGCTGCTTTCTCACCAATGACATCCTCAGCCCCACAGTATTCTAAAACACCCAAATGCTGAAATGCTCCAGCTCTTTGACAGCTTTCCTAATCCCTTCTCAAAACCACACAGCATAAGCCCAAATCCTATAAACCCCTTTCAACTCACTCTGACTGAGACACCCCAAGGTCCTAGGGAGAATGGTGTGTCTCCTGCAGCAGCAAACTAAAAACACCTAATGTTTCTTATAGCCTGACATTCCTCCAGTAAGGATATGGCAGGCAAGTTTGACCTTTGCAAAGCCACCTAAGTGTAGAAAAATTATGAAGAGATAAGCACGACTAGCCCAAATATCAATAGCAGAGCAAATTGAGGGCTCAGGCACAAACACTGTTCCATATGCTTTCAAAAGGCTCCATCAATCCATACTTTCTATAAGTGTATGGCTCTTCCTGTTGTCTTTGATTGGTAAACTGTAGCAGTTGTTGGCACAAAAAGAATAAGAGGAAGAATATTCCAAAAAGAAGAAATTTAGCTGCAAAGATCCCAGAGGGGAAAAAAAGTTGTCATGTACTGAACTAAAACTACTTTTAGAGATACCAGCAAATGGAAACATAGATTTAGATCTGGGTTAGCCATATGGGAAAAACAAAAAGCACTGGATTGTCTCCATTTCACACATACACAAAATCAATTAGTTAGTGTAAAGACTTAAAAAAGATTAATCTTTACAATGCAGACAGTTAAGTCCTCACTCATACCAGCTAGGAGTGGTAAAAAGAAGAGGCAGAGAAAGAAGAGTTAGAAAACTAAGAATAAGAATACAGTTTCATGGAAGCCAAGAAGGAAGAAAAAAGTAAAACTAGGAAAAGAAAGTTTCTGGGAAGTATATTTCTAAATAAATTTCCTAAAAGTGCCCATATGTAGGTCAAGTTCTAGGACTTGAATAGATGCTACAAAGTGGAGCTCTCTTTAAAGAAGACATGGGGTGAAAGGTGAACCTACACAGAAATGATTTCTGAAGAGACTCTTGTTCCTAGAGGCTAATGTAGGACAAAACAAGATTTCAACCTTTGGAAGAGATGCCCCACACCCCTTAGATAGACAAACAGGAATCAGAGGGGCCCAGGGAAATGGAGGTCACTGAGTTAGACACAAAGAATCTTCCAGCCCTAACAGGTTAGAGCATCGGCCTGCGGACAGAAAGGTCCCAGGTTCGAATCCAGTCAAGGGCATGTGCCTTGGTTGTGGGCACATCCCAGTAGGAGGTGTATAGGGGGCCGCTGATCAATGTTTCTCTCTCATCAGATGTTTCCAACTCTCTATCCCTCTCCCTTCCTCTCTGTAAAAAATCAATTACATATATATATATATATATATATATATATATATATTTTTTTTTTTTTAATAATCTTCCATATAGTCCAGCATACACATTAGGGCTCTAGAGTTCACAAAGGGGCTTGAAGCAAAGGTCCAGCTAGTGATGAGATCCTCCTTTGACTGGCCTGTCTTCTGTGTACAAATCTCCCTCAGTGACCTAGCAGTGGATTAGCTCTGGCAGCACAGGGTTCAGGATGCCAGGACCCTATTCTCTCTAACAATCTGAAAGGCTGGGCACAGCCAACTGGGAATTGAGAAGCAAAGCTCAACCTGGAAAGAGAAGAGCTCACACATCTTGAATCACTGCCTCTCAGTAGCTGAAACCTGGTGCTAGTGCTCATTTATAGAGCCAGTCTCCCTTCACCAAAATAAAAGCAGAGTTCCAATACCGCCCACTGAGGGCTCTGGGGTTGCTGGGTGGCCAGTATGACCATGTTCACTACCTTCAAGTTCTCTGTTCTTCATCCTGTCTTATCTAGAGCTGAGTGATCAGCATGTTACTAATCTATAAAATCCTGACTTTCGAAGACCTAGAGTGTGAGTTCAACCTCAGCAGTACAGTGGGTTTATAAAGAAAAAAAAGATGGAGTAATTGGCAAGGTCCTTATTATAGTGAGGATGGGTCATCTTCTTAAGTTGAGGGGGAGAAAAAAATGAAATGAAATTCCGCCTGGAAACATCACAGAAGACACATCGATTCTCACTGGGCACCTAAGGGACGGGATTAGAAATACCCTTAATAGCAGTACTAATTCAGAAATCTTGAAAAGGCCATTTGTCAGTGTTGCAAATGTGGGAAATAGAACCACACACTCCCCTCCCCCTCAAAAAAGAAATAAGACTAAGAAATTTCAAAACAGTCAATAACAGCAGTAAAGGTATTGAGGTAAACACAATGCTAAGAAATGTTTGGAATCCTGATGACAGTGAAGAGAAAGAGTAGGAGATTAGAAATGGAGGAATGTCAGGCTATAAATCAAGAACCACAAAAAATATTTTCAAAATATCCTTCTAGGGTTTGGAGGAGGTAGAAGAGGGTAAAGGGGAATAAATAGTAATGGAAGGAGACTTGACTTTGGGCAGTGAACACATACACTATACAGATATGTATTATAGAATTGTACACTTGAAACCTATATAATTTTATTAACCAACTAGAGGGCCAGTGCATAAAATTTGTGCATGAGTAGGGTCCATAGGCCTGGCCAGTGATCAGGGCTGCTCAGGGCCTGCAAGCTGCTAGTTGGAGTCCCCCTTCCTCGGCTGTCAGCTATTGGCTGGGGTCTTCCTTCATTCCACACCAGTGGGGTCAGCACACGTCATAGCAAGTTATCAAACTCCTGGTCTCCCGGTCGAACTCCCGGGGGGACAATTTGCATATTAGGTTTATGTGTATATGTGTGTGTGTGTGTGTGTGTGTGTGTGTGTATAGATATCACCACAATAAATTCAATAAAATTTTTAAAAATAAAATAAAATATCCTTTTAAAATGCCTAAAGCATTCTGATTCCATGAATCATTTTACTCAGAGATAAAGGGTAAATTATTATGAGCAATAAAAAATCTTCAAAAATTTAGTCAGTGAATAGAACACTAGAGGAGAAGCTTTGGAAAGAAAAAAATATCAAAACTCAAGAAAAACAATCAGCTTTTAAAAAAAACAACGGGTCTTAGTCTCAACATCAAAACTGAAATACCAAGAAAGATAAAGATCATGGGCAAAAGACATGATCCACTAAACAATATTAGCCATTTCCTGGGAAGGGATGGCATTGGACCAACTTAATAAGCAGGTTGACCTTTTAATCTAGCTCAGTGGTCAACAAACTACGGCTCACGAGCCATATGCAGCTCTTTGGCCCCTTGAGTGTGGCTTTTCCACAAAATACCATGGGCCTGAGCAAGTCTATTTTGAAGAAGTGGCATTAGAAGAAGTTTAAGTTTAAAAATTTTGGCTCTCAAAAGAAATTTCAATCATTGTACTGTTGATATTTGGCTCAGCTGACTAATGAGTTTGCCAACCACTGATCTAACTTAACTTGCATGAATGTGGTAGGAAAACAGCAGAAGCACAGTCAGGTCCTCAAGCTGATGAAAGTTGGTGATATAAAATGAAACATTTCTGCTTCCACTACAGTGGCAAAAGTTACTCCAGGCAAGGAGACACCAGAGAGGACAAATCGATTCTCACTGGGCATGTAAAGAACAGGATTAGAAATATCCTTAACAGCAGTACTAATTCAGAAATCTTGGAAGGGGCATTTGTCAGTGCTGCAAATGTGGGAATGAAATAGAACCACACTACCACCACCACCCCCAACAACAACAACAAACAAACAAAAATCCCAAGACTAAAATATTTCAAAACAGTCAGAAACAGCAATAAAGGTATTGGGCTCAACACAATGCTAAGAAATATTTGGAATCCTGATGGCAGAAAAGAGAAAGAATAGATTGGAAATGGAAGAATGTCAGGCTATAAATCTGTTTGGAAAGTTGTCTGCTGTAAAAGTGGAGTATCAGGTTCACTGAGGAGCAAATCCCCAATTAATGCAGTACGTATTGCGGTATCCAGAACACAAGGGCTAAAGAGGAAACACAAAGAGAATGAAGTAGGCCTTAAAAATACAAGAATCCTAATTGCCACTACTGTACGCCTAAATACCATTCAAGGACTGGGCTGCTTCAACTTGTCACACAGAGAAAGCAATCGGTTAAGTTGTTGGAATTCACTTCCCCTGACAAGGGATATAACAGTCTCATAATTAACTTATTGACAGATTTCTCCCAAATGACTTTTGAACTTCCAGATCATGAACCCTAACTGAGCAAAGATAAACTTTCATCAATGTAAGATTGAACCATGCACCTTCTTTTTTACTCTCTTATATTTCCTTTATATATCCTTCCCTTCCCTCAAATTAGACTATCTTTGCATACTACTTAAGTGGGCCTGCATTATATCTATTGAATCCAGGGAACATCATTTTTGCTACTGTATAAGAAAATGTGTTTACACTGCAAACAGCTATAATAATAGCTTTTATCTGGTTTTTAAATGTAGGTGTGGAGCTGGGATCCTCTAGAATGTGGAAATACTGAACACAGAAAAGACTTGTGATTGGAGTAATACAACTTTATAGCTGCTAAAGGAGATATATGATCAGTCAAAATGGAAGGCAGCCCCTCCACTGTAGATAATAAAGAAGGCAACTAAACCCCAAACACCTAAATGTCCTTGTGAGTGTGACTAAATAGAATAAAGAGGGGAAGATGAGTGGGAAGAGATCAACCAATGAACTTGTATGCATATACATAACCCATGGACACAGATAAAGAGGTGGTGAGAGCCTAGGGTAGGGGGAGGTGAGGGAGAACAGGCTGGAAGAGGTTAATGGGGAAAAAGGAGGACCTATGTAATAGTTTCAACAATAAAGATTTTAAAAATAAATAAATGTTTAAAAAAAGAATTGGAGCTCTTGAATTTCTCTGAGGAAACAAGAAATTGCCTAGATAATAGGAGGTTTATCATTAAATTTTATAGGACAGCAACAAATTGGGGACATTTTCTTATTAACATGGCATTATTTAGGGCCTAACTTTTAGACTATGCTATTCATCGCTGAGTAATACATTTACCTTACCTAGTGAGCTTGTTAAGACACTGACTCTGAGGATAGTTCAAATGAGAACTAGAATACAGAATAGCTTATTATGTGTCTGGTAATACATTCAATTAACATTCTAACCTGCTCCCTTCAGGGAGCACCGGCAGAGACATTCATGCCTGAAGGTGTTAAGGGACTGATTTGCTCATCTCCTTGATCCACGGTAGATACAATGGAAAGATCCGCTGGTGAAATGAGCCCATGAAGGTGCAATAAGGGCATTTCTGATTTCTTCCACACGATATATTAAACAGAAACCAAAATATGAATTAAAAAAATCCCTGGCCTCTGAGCAAAACTCTAGGCACCACTGATACACGCCCTCCTTCCACCTTTTCCCATTCCACAACCGAAGAGAAATAACCAAGGCGAAGCTCAGGAACAAGTAGTACTCCTCCCAGGTGTGGGAGGCCCGATCACTCTCTCGGGGTGCCCTCCTTGGGGAGTGTCCCGGGTGCGGGCTGCTCCTTTTACTGACACAGCACTGGGTGCACAGTCCCCTTTTAACGCCAGTCTCTTGAAAGTAAAGGGAGAGGAAGGAATTGGACTAAGGGAAAGGGGTGGTTATACATTACACATTTCTTTCTTTTTTTTTTTTACTGAGTTGCACGAACAGAAATCACTGGAAACGCTTGAATTTTTTTTTTTTCGCAGAGACAGGATCATGGAAACGCGGCGTCGGGATTCACATCTGTTGCAGCCTCCTGGGTGGCAAAGGCTTTGCCTGCACCTACTTTATGGTAAGTAAGTACGATCATTATCCCCACTTACAGAGGAGAAAACCGGGGGGTCGGGAAAGCTAACTCTCTCATCCAGGGAACGGGACCAGTAGGGTGGGGGCTCCGGTAAAATTCTCGCCTGGGAGCAAAGTGGGCTGTCGCCGCCGTCCCCCCGCATTGCCGGGACACCGGCGGGAGACACTGACCTGAGGGGCGGAGGGCCAGGCAGGGCGCGGCCGGGCACAGGGACAGAGGCGCCCGCTTCGGGTACGGGCGAAGCGGGGGGTGCCAAGAGCTCCTCCGTGCCTCCCGGAGCCTGCGGTTCTCGCCGCTTCCGCCCGCCAAAGGAATCAAACCTCCCGGGCCGGAAGGGGCGGGGCGCGGCGGGCGCGCGCGCAGAGGAGAAGCTCGGGGCGGCGGGGGCGCGCGTTCGTCCTCGGGCCGGAAGCGGGAAGTGCTTGTCTGGGAGGGAGGAGGAGTGGCGAGTGGCGCCTGGGGCAGCTGCGGTGAGTTAGTCTTCAACCTGGAATAAGCCTCTCCCGCGGGGTTTGGGGGGCCTGTTGAGACTCCCTAAGTGGCGTGGACACACCAAGTTCCCACAGAACTCAACCCTCTTACGTTGGGTCCTAAAGTGGATCTGCAGAGAAGTCGCTAGTAGTCACGGTTCTCAACCGAGTCCTCCCCTCCAGATCTTACTGAAATGTTTATTCCACGAGGCATAAGCACCCCCAGAAACCAAATTCTCCATTAGGTAACTCAAGGTACCGTAAATACCAGCCCAGCATCATAACTGAAGTCTTTCTAATACATTTTACTGTTTGGTCCTTCTGTGCATGAATGGTCATCGCTGTATAAATTACAGTTGTAATGATAACTTGGTCCAGGAGGGGGGAAAAAAAAAAAAAATATATATATATATATATATATATATATATGGCCACAGGAAAGAAAAAAGATTAAGTATAAATATATAGTGTATTCTTATATGTATTTTTAAATAGACTCTTTTTTTTTTTAGAACAGTTTTAGGTTCACAGCAAATTTGAGAGAAGATGCAGAGATTTCCCCTAAACACTCTGCCCCCACACCTGCATAGCCTCCCCCGATAACAACATCCCCTACCAGAGCAGTACCTGTGTTACAACTAATGAACCTCCAATGACATATCATCACCCAAACACCATAGTTTACATTAGGATTCCCTCTTGATGTTGTACATCTGATGGGTTTAGACAAATGTTTGATGACAGGTGTCCACTATGACAGTATCATGCAGCGTAGTTGCACTGCCCTGAAAATTCTCTGCTCTGCCTATCTGTGAGGCTGATGTACAATAGGGTGTTGAATAAAAGATTTTCAAGTCAAAATATTACATTGAGACAATATTCTGTGGAATAGAAATATGAGTAAGGAGGAAAAAAGAGGGAAAATAAGCAAGTGTTTAAAAACAGATTGTGTATTTTTGCTTATGTGTTCTTTTTTTTAACGGATGATTATGGGTATCAAATCACCAGGATTTTTCCATCCACTGGATGTTACAGCTTTACTTGGAGAGGTTTACAATAAACCAGCTGTCAAAATATATACAGGGGTGGGCAAAAGTAGGTTTACAGTTATGAATACGTGAAGTTTATTCTTGTATTACTTATTAATTGTTGTATTATTTATTTGTATTACAACTGTAAACCTACTTTTGCCAACCCCTGTATCTACAGTAATCCTTGTGACCATTCAAAATCTCTTGTGAGAAAATATAGATGTCTACTTAAAGTTTTTCAAAATTATTTTGAATGTACACAGTCAAAAGAGTTTAAATATTACTGAATTAAGGAGAATATGCTGTAAGAGAAAATAGTACAGTGCAAGGAGGCAGGGTTCTGTGGGCCTATTTCCTCATATGGGCAATAAGGAGGTTGGATTGTAACTCTGCTGCTCCCTGTTTCATGAGTCACTAACTGGGTGGGTCAGGCCATTTGGAATGTAACATTTCTACCAATGATAATACCATTAGCAGCTATAATAAAACCCACTACAATTTTTTAAATACATCGTTCTTGCCGAAACCGGTTTGGCTCAGTGGATAGAGTGTCAGCCTGCGGACTGAAGGATCCCAGGTTCTATTCCGGTCAAGGGCATGTACCTTGGTTTCGGGTACATCCCCAGTAGGGGGCGTGCAGGCGGCAGCTGATTGAAGTTTCTCTCACAGAGGCAAGAAAACACAAGTCTTCTGGGAGAAAGGCACTTTGGGTGGAGCACAGAAGGTTCAATGTGGCAAGAAAAAAAAAAAGAGCAAGTAAGCAGGGGCCCCATGGTGAAGAATCTTGTATGTCATGCTGGAGTTGAGAGGGATGATGACTGGGAAAAGGAGATGAACAAGTGCATTTCAGAGTAAGCCCACAAAGTCACCCTGTTCAGCATAGGAGTGTCCCAGCCTGGCCAGAGACCATGGATCTGTGTAGCTGATCCCAGCCTGGTATACAGTAGGAACTCAAAAACTTTCTTTTTGAAATATAATTTTGTGTGTATGTTGTGTGTGTGTGTGTGTGTAAGTGTGTAAGTGTAAACACTTAGCTTAGTTTTTAGTCTGAATCCCCATTCTTCCAAAAGAACAGAAATTTATCTCAGTCGTTTGGACTCCACTGCACAATTTTCCCCCAGCCCATTAAGATGATGGAGGTGGGCTTCTGGCCTTTGGTCATCAGCCATGCCAGTACTATTTCTGTTATTTCTGACAGCCAGGACCCTTCTGGCCTGGAAACACTCTTCCCCTCTTTGTCACATCTACAAGCATGGGAATCAGGCTGCTCCTTCGTTGGAGTAAAGGAATCCCAAGCTTGACCTCTGGGGCTGTATTCCCATTATTTCCCCTTTGTCTTTTCTTTCTCCCAGCCTCAGGGCACCCTCTTCTTTGAGGGTGGGGTTTGAGAAGTTTCTCTCTCTCTCTTTCTTTCTCTCTCTCTCTCTCTCTCTCTCTCTCTCTCTCTCTTTCTTTCTCTCTCTACTCTCTCAGAAATTTATCTATTTTTGGAGTTTTTTCTAATTATGGAATACCAAAGCAAGAAAAGCTCCTTTGATTTTTCTTATATGTCTATCATACCTCTTCCCTGGGGAACAAAGACTACAAAAAAAGGCAGCACCTTGAATGAAGGGGGGTAGGGACAGTGAAGGGGTGAGTTGAGGGGAGAGTGGTGAACTACATGGATGAGGGAATATTGTTAAACATCTCAAAAACTATTCCATCACTCACAACAGCTCAGTAAATTTTTAATGGCATGTGAGTGAATGAGTGAGTATCCACATTTGCCAAGGAAAAAAAGTGGTTCTGCATTGGCTCTTAGCTGCAATACAATGTGCACCTGAGAGCCATGAGCAGCAGAAGAAAAAGTCATCTGGAGGATCATCTTCTATGGTAACTGGAGCCCACAGACCACCCTCCTTTGGTACAAATAAATCTTGAAACAGCTTTAACTCTTAAATTCAGAAGCTATCCATGCCAGCCAGGATTCCCATAATCCCTGGAGCTGGGTTGGAACATGGAAGGCCCAACCTGTTCACTCTGAGGAATATTTGTAGATTAAGACAAGGCAGCAGGTCCTAGGTCAGAAAAGTTCAGAACAGTACACGGGGACCAGATGGGCAGCTGATCAGGCACTTTTGGGCCTGGCTGCCTGGCCTCTGTTTTGCACTCAGTCCTCTCACCTCCTCTAACAGCTATTGTGGACTCCTCCTTGCCATGAGTTCATCACAGCAGAGCTTCCGTGGCTCTGCCTTCCCCCATAGCAGGGCTGGCAGAAGACCCTGGGATGTGTGTAGAACGAAACTTGAGAACAAAGAGGAGGGCTCAGCTGAAGAGGCCATGGAAACAGTAGGAAGGCTTACTAACAGTCCTTGGAAACCTCCAACCCCACATCTTTGTTGTCAGTATGCCCTTGACAACGACGGGCAGAGCCCTCAGGGAATCCCAGTGAGTTCACATACCTTCCACTCCAAGGCCTGGAGCAGCCTGCACTAGGCCTCTAGGAATTTTCTGAATTAGGGCTTGGATTCTAAGACTCTCCACTGGGCAGATGTATCAAATGCTTGCTGTGTGTAGAGACTGAGATGAAAGTGATACCACTCACTCATTAACCCATCTAACAAATATTTACTGGACATCACTAAGTCTGCTCTCACAAAGCTTACCTTCTAGTGGGCAAGACAGAGAACAAATGTAAACAAACAAGGGATTTCATTTCAGACCTTGACACACACTAAGAAAACGAAGCATGGACAAGTGGTAGATAGTGATGTGGGAAGAGAGTGCTAAGATAAGGTGGTCTGAAAAGTCCCCTCTGAAGAGGTAACAAGAGAGCACAGATGTGAAGGGACAGAAGTAGTCTGGGAAAAGAACATTCCACATCGAGGGAACCACAGAGACAGACTGAGCAGGCCCAAGCTCCGTACCTTCAAAAGAAGGCCTGAAAGGCTGGAGTGAAGGGAGCAAGAGCAGAAGAGCTGGCAGACAGAGAGGTGGGAGCCATGGCATTGTGTAGGGCCTGCAGCTCATAGAAACCCTGCAAATTTCATTCCAAGTGTGATGTAAAGTCACACTTGAGGAGCGACATAACTTAATTAACATTTTTAAAAATCAGAAGGCAGCTATGTGGAGAACTGATTGGAAAAGGGAAGGATTTCAGCAGTAAGGCCGGTCAGGAAAGCTATTGCTGTCCAAGTAACTGATGGTGGCTTGGGTTTGGGTGACAGTAGTAGGGGTGGAGAAAAGTTGTTGGAATGCTGGATGTATTTTGAAGGAAGAACCCACAAGACTTGCTGATGGTGTGGATCTTGCGGGGATGAGGAAAACAGAGGAATCAAGGATAACACCAAAGTTTTTGAGCTGAGCAACTGGGTGAACAATGATGCCATCAGCTGAGATGGTTGTATGTGAGAATGGAGAAGGGAGGTGGTCTGGCATCAAACACTCTACTTGAGGCTTATTGATTTTGCAATGACAAGTAGGCAGCTAGATGTGTGATTCTGCAATTCTGGAGGTATTTTGAGACTAGAGACAGACTGGGAGCCACCTGTGTAGAAGTGGTATTTAATCTCCAGGATTGGGTGAGATGAATAGGAAGAGAGCAGAGATGGAGGAGATTGGAGAATTGAACCCTGGGACATGCCACCATGATGTAGTCAGGAAAAGGAGTGGCTGAGAATGTACAAGGGCAACTACAAGGGGACTGGGAAGCCTGGGGAGGAAGTGCTTCAAGGAGTGCATCAAAAGCTGCTGGTAAACCCTCTGGTGTGGCTCAGTGGATTGAGCATCGTCCTATGCACCAAGAGGTCGCTGTTTCAGTTCCTGGTCAGGGCACATGCCTGGGCTGTGGTCTCCATCCTCAGTGGAGGGCATGCAGGAGGCAGCCAATCAATGTTTCTCTCTCTATCCTTCTCCCTAAAATCAATAAAAAACACTTTTTAAGCTGCTGGTAAATTAAAAGTAAGATGAGAACTGAGAATTAACCATTGACTAAGAAGGTGTGACTGTGTGAACCTCTCAGTGAAGTGCTACAGTGCTTGCCTCAAGTGGATTGAGGAGAAAATGAAAGCTGAAGGAGAAGAATCTGAGCGAATCCCAGCAGGAAGCCCTCAGCTGGCATCTTTAAAGAAACATCTTAAAGAACATACTACTTTACTTACTGAGGTAAAGAAAGTGGGAAACCAAAGGGGAGAGGGGGATTGAGACTTCCAGAGAATAAAATAGAGGGAAATTATTGAAATCCTGACATCCAAAGAGCAAGAAGAGAAATTGTATTAACTGAAGTTGGGTGAAAAGCCACAGAAAGGGGCCACCTGGAACAGAAGTTGTAGTCGATGGAAGTAGCACTCAGAAACACAGCAAAGCAGGGAAGAAGCATGAAGAATAAATTGGGCTAAATTCATTTGGAAACCAGCCCAATGATAGAATCCAAAGAAGCCAGTTTTCCAGGGGAGGGATGGGAGGAGAATCGACCTGAGAATGGAGGGGAGCAGGAAAAATTTAGCACAGCCATAAGCTGTGAAGAGGGAGAGGTCTCTATCTATCTATCTATCTATCTCCCCTTTTCCTCTCTATGAAATCAATAAATACATATTTTTTAAAGTAGCTTTGATGTTTAACTATCATGGTGATTTAATGTAGGCTCAATGCGGGAAAACAATTCCCGTTTTCTGGCATCTCTATTGGAACCTGTGGCAATGTGTGCTATCACCACCTGGTGGCAGCATACCCCAATCAAGGGTTCCATTGTTTGGAAGGGGACGGACTCCTTTCAGAAGTTCATGGACAGAAAGAGAATCAGATCTTAAGTATCTCCTGCTGAAGTGCATAGCACCACCATTGAAGTAGCCATGCCCCAAAATCAATCCTGAATCCAATTAAGGTTCTGGACCCGACTACCAATGTACAGGAAGGACAGGAAAGTTAAATAGCCTCATGAGGATGTGAGCAGCAAAACCAGAATGTGGCATCTCTACAGGACAAACACCTTAGTTTTCTTTCTTTATACAAAAAAAAAAAAAAGTCAAGAAAAAGCTGAAATATTAACATGTCACAAAAAAAAGGTCAGCAGAAATTGTTGATAGAGATGATTGAAATCTCCTAAGATGAGTGAAAATAGCCTATGAGCAAATCACTCCAAGAAAAAGAGTTAATAATGGGATAGCCCCTTCAATGACCCCCTGAGTCTGTGGAAAACAGCTGGTGAGCCAGTCAGTCCACAGAAACAGTGACTGAGTGAGCCCAAAAAAGAATTGAAGATCAAGACAGTTAAGAGTGAAAAAGTATGATCAAGTCAGTCCTGGGTTACTGGGTTAAACAAGTCAATGAAGGAGCCAGTTGAGAGCAACAAGTCAATGACCTAGTCAGTCAAGCAATATAACTCAAATGACGGAGTCAGCCAGGCAAAACTAGATCTCACACCAATGCCTTACTGCAAGGGTGTGGAACATTGGCCTGTGGGCCATATAAGGCCTGAGAAATCATTTGTTCTGGCCCTGCCAAGACATTAGGAGTGAGTTAATTCTCTGATCAAACATAACAGGCTAATTTTTAAATTGATAATTTTATATGGCCCACAAATGATGTTGTAAATACCCTAATGACCCTTGGCAGAAAAAGAGTTTCCCCACCCCTGCCTTAATGGAATGAGACTTTTGGGTGAGGCTGTTTACATGTGGGAGTGATGTGAATTGTTGTGGTCAGAAGAGTGACTTCAAGCATGACTTTCATCAATTCCATCCCATTCCTTTAACAAGAGATAAAATCTAGCCCTGGCCAGTGTGGCTCAGTTGGTTGAGCATCATCTCATGCACCAACAGGTCACCGGTTTGATTCCCAGTCAGGGCACATACCTGAGAATGGGTGGACTTGATCCCCAGTAGGGGTATATAGGAGGCAGCCATTTGATTTTCCTTTCTCACATCAATGTTTTTCTCTCCCTCTCTAAAATTAATAAAAACAGTTTTTTAAAAGAATCATAATGAGGAAGATGATTTTTTTAAAAAGAGAGAGTGATAAAATCTACTTCCCCACCCCTTGGCTGGCCTTGGGACTTGTTTTGGCCGGAAGAATATGGCAGAGGTGTCGTCTATGGGTCAGTACTAGCTCTAGCCTTTAACAGAAGTGGTTGGCTCTTATAAGCCAGCCACTATGTAAGAATGAGACTAACCTGAAAACACCATGTTGTGAGGAAACCGAAGGTACCCCTGTGGGAAAAAAGACCACGTGGAGGATAACTAAGGCACCTGCAGCTGAATGCACCTAAGTGACCCGACCATTGTCACATGGAACAAAAGCACCACCTAGTCGAGCCTGGACTTAATTCTGGACCCACAGGTTAATGAGAATAAGGTATTGTTTTAAGCCACTGAGTTTTGGGATAGATTCTTAGGCAGCGAGAAATAACTATTCTCTGAATGGCTCAAGGCATTCCCCGCAAGAAAGCAAATACTATTACCTTTGATTAAAAATATTGTAATTCCTCCCTGGGAATTTCTCTTAATGTAGATTCAAAGCAAGGTTCTTATTTTATAGGACAAGTTTTCCAACATGTATATAAAAACTTAAACATCAAATTTCAACCACATGACTGCATCATCCCCCAAACTGGCAAATAGACTACAAAGCAAGGACAGAGTAAATGTTGCAGAAAGACAGCCTTAAATAACTGAACCATTTTCAATTATGATGTATGTGCAAACTGTAATTTAAAAGACTTGAGTCTCAACAAGTTACCAGGCCATGATTGGACTCCATATCAACACACCCATTCCAGCTGGAGGAACTGGGTGCAAAAAAGAGTAATTCAGGAGAAAGTCCGGCCAAACCTATTTGTTCAGCCTTATTAAATCCTTTTGGTCACTCTGATGCAGGAAAAATTTCAAGCATCAAAAAAATATCTTCATCTGAGACCAGTTTGGCTCAGTGGATAGAGCGTTGGCCTGCGGACTGAAAGGTCCCAGGTTCAATTCCAGTCTGGGGCATGTACTTGCTTGCGCGGCACATATCCAATGTGGGGCGTGTAGGAGGCGGCTGATCGATTTCTCTCTCTCATCCATGTTTCTGACTTTCTATCCCTCTCCCTTCCTCCCTATAAAAAATCAATAAAATATACTTTAAAAAAAAATCTTCAGCCCATCTGGTATGGCTGAGAGGTTAAATGTCAACCTGTGAACTAGGAGGTTGAATGTTGACCTATGAGCCAGGTTGCACGTTGTGGGTTTGATCCCTGGTGGGGTGCATGTGGGATGATTCTCATTGTTGATGTTTCTGTTTCTCTCTCCCTCCCCCCTCCTCTATGAAATAAATAAATAAAAATATTTTTAAATATCTTTATTGTTTTATCTGCACAAATATTGTCATGCTTTTATAAGGATTCTAAATATTTTACTGGACTTCTTTCAAATACATATTGTTATGCTTTTAAAAAAACTTTTTTTTAAAAATCAAAACAAGACTTTTTATATTGGAAAACCTGAAACATCAACAGTCGACAAAATCCCTATATAACAAAAAGCTAGTATGCAAATTGTCCCCTAGACCAGGAATTCAAATGAGAGTTCAACTGGGAGTTCAACCAGGGGGTGGGGCTAGCTGGCCAACTGCCCATAGCCTCTCCCCCTGGCCGGCCTGGCCCAATGGGCTCTGATCTGGGCAGGCCGGCCAGCCCACACCATGCACAAATTTGTGCACTAGGCTGCTAGTAGTATAATAAATGATGCATTCATCACCAAATGACAACACTTATCAACTCATGGTCAGTCTGGTTTCATCTATGCCCCTGCTGCTCCTCTCCTGCCCATATTATTTGGAAGCAAACCCTGGATATTACATATTTTCATATAAATATTTTAGAATGCATGTCCAATAAATAAGAATTATTTTTAAGACAACCACAATGCCATTTTCACATGTAAAAAAAATTAATAAAACTTCCTTAATCTAACCAAATATCCAAAGTGCATATTTCCTCAATTGTCTCATTGTTTTTCCAGTTTGTTCAAATCGGGATTCAAATAAGATCTATATTTTGCAATTGGTTGCAATGTTCCCTAAGCCTCTTTTAATCTATAGGATTTTAGGCCTTGTAGGCTATGCAGTTTCTGTTGACATTATTCAATTCTGCCATTGGAGTACAGAAGCAGCCATAAACAATATGTAAATTAATGGTTCTGTTTCAATAAAACTTTACGGACCTTGAAATTTGATTTTCATGTCTTATTATTCTTCTAATTTTGACTTTTTAAAATCATTTAAAAATGTAAACACCAGTCTTAGTTCACAGGTTTTACAAAATCAGGCAGTGGACCCACAGGAAGCATTTGGCCTATTGACCAAAGTTTGCCAACCCTTATCCTAGATCATAACTTCTGCACAGCTTTTTCCAGATTTGAAATCTGGCTTTTTGGGGGATAGAAGTAAGCTAAAAATACATGGGATGTCCACACACCAGTTTAAGACAAGAAATAAAAATGACTCTTACATCCCATTTTAACTGCTGGGTGACTGTGTCAAGAACTATGAGGGCTAAAGCCTCACTGTATTTCACACATGACTTTTATAGATGAAATGAGGTCTTGAGAGAATTATGAAGGCAGGAAAAAAAAGTAACTGATCCTGGTCCACATTCTGCAGTTTGATACTTGATAATGATGAATAAATAAAAATCTCCATATTTTTTAAACAACTTACCTATGTGAAAAAGATAACTAATATTCTGCTTAAATTAGCTTGATGGTTTAGCAGAATAGCATAGCAAATACTCAGCAATGAGTGAAAATCTTTCCTTTTAGGAAAGTGATTCTCAACCTTGGCCATATATTGAAATCACTTGGAAAACTTTTACCACTCTAAATGCCTAGGTCAGACCTCCACCAGTTATCAGAATCTCTAGGGAGGAGAACTCCCTAGGTGATTCTACTTTGTATCATAGGTTGTATAATATTCTATTATAGTTTAACTAGAGGCCTGGTGCATGAAAATTCATGCACTGGGTGGGGATCCCTCAGCCCAGCCTGCCCCCTCTCACAGTCCAGGAGCCCTCAGGGGATGTCCTACTGATGGCTTAGGCCTGCTCCCCAAGCAGACCTAAGCCATAGTCTGACCTCCCTCTGCAGAGGTAACCAGGCCAATCTGGAAGGCACCGCCCCCATCATCCCACTGCTGGTGCCACTACTGGCCATTGCAGCTTCCGGCCCTCACATCTTAGTGCTGGTGGGTGCAGCATGATCTAGGGCCAGGCCAACTGGGGGAGGGGCAAGAGGAGGTTGAGGCACGGCAGGTTGCACCCTGTCCAGCCTCTGTGGAGGCATGGTGCCAGGACCAGCCCACACCACTACCTCTGTGGCTGCCTCTGGGAAAGGGGCTACAGTGCTGGACTGACCTGCACCACCACATCTTGCATGCTGCAGGCCCTCGCAGCAGCTGTGGCTTTGTCTGGAAGTCCAGAAGACGTCCAGTCTATTTAGCATATTACCCTTTTATTAGTATAGATGTTCAGACTTTCTGCTCTTTGTTCAGGTGCAGTGTGTCATGCCCAATGTCAAAAGATACAATCTACAATACTTGCATAACCCTGTGTAGCCTAACTCCTAAGTAGAGTCAGATCCTTTGGTTATAGACACCTGGTCTTTCTTTGTACCTTGAACCTGTGTGCCAGGGCCAGGTGAATTCTAGGTGAGCTCTTGAATTCCATGTCTATTGGAACCTTTGCAACAACTTAAAAATTAGCTAAAGCCTTGAACACTGACTTCATAGAAGAAATATGAATAAGAACATGAAAAAGTTCTCAACATCTTTAGTCTTCAGGGAAATGCATATTAAAGCCATAATGAGATACAGTTTCACACCCACTGACAATACCAAAAGATACTGGCAAAGAGAGAGCAACAGTGCTGATGAGAGCATAAACTATCATAACTACTTAGATAAACTAGTTAGCAGTTTTTTTTTATAAAATTAAACACTCACTTATCCAAAGACCCAGCAATTACACCCCCAGGAAATAAAAACAAATGTCCACTAATAATGTTCAAGAATGTTTATTGCTTTATTCATAATTGTTAAGAACTCCAAACAACTCCAGTCTCCATTAGCAGGGAAATGGATAAACAAACTGTACTATAGTCATACAATGGAATACTACTCAGCAATAAGAAGGAATGAACAATTAATACACTAAAGAAAAACACACAGAGATGAATCTCAGAAACATGTCGAGTGAAAGAAGCATGACAGTCCTAGTTGGTTTGGCTCAGTAGAATATAGCTATATTCAGAACCTGCGGACTGAAAGGTCCAGGCTTCGATTCTGGTTAGGGCACATGCACAGGTTTTGGACTCGATCCCCAGGAGGAGGCCTGCAGAAGACAGCCAATCAATGATTCATCATTGATGTTTCTCTCTCCCTCTCCCTTTTTCTATGAAATCAATGCAAATATATAAAAAAGAAAGATGAATAACACAACATATATACTATGTGATTCCATTTATGTGATGTTCAAATAGAGCCAAAACCATAGAGTAGTAATCAGAGCAGTTTTCTGGAGGTTGGGGAGGAAAGGTACTCAAGGACTGACTGGAAAAGGAAATGACAGAACTTTTTGGAGTGAACAAATATTCTAAAATATCATTAGAGTAGTAGTTTCCCAGATGAATAGAATTATCAACATTCATAGAACTGTACATTTATGATCTATACATTTTATTATATTGCTATACTTTAATTTAAAAATTATGTAAGAAGAATGCTGAAAGCTCTAAGACCACACATCATTGGTCTCTCTATCTCTTTTTGCTTGTTAACCTTGGCTGAGGTGAGAATGGCCACAGGCTCTGAAGAGCATTCTGACCATAGCTGGTGTCCCAGGGCTTCCTCCTCAAAGTGCAAAAGAGTTTGGAAAACATCAAATAGTGATGTTCTTCAGCATTGCAATTCTGCTGGAGTGTGGGGAATATAAAGGGTAAATTGGGAAACAGAAATGCCAAGGAGACTCTTAGATGCCAGGCTGAAGGGCTTGATCCTTACCAAAGGCAATGGAATCTGCTGGAAGTTGTAAGCAGAGACTGCTTCTCAAATAAATGTCTTCTTGAGTGTTCCACTGATTCACCTTTGATTCCTTCTCAATGACTTTTAGAATTCAGAGGAATTCACGAAACCTACTAGCTGAAGTTCCTCCTCCTAGATTCTACCAAACTCCCAATCTTAATCCTATGATGATGAGCAGAAGCATGGAGGCTACTGCTTGCTTTGGATTCAAACTTGTTTCGCATTTTCCAAATACCAGGGAGTTGCTTTCATGGAAATTTTCTGAGAAGCTTACTTGCTGGCTTCATTTTCCTTATCTTCAATTCACTCCACACACTCTGCAGTCTTATTTCCCATTCCACTATTCTTTTTTTTTTTAGTATATTTTTATTGATTTTCTACAGAGATAACGAGAGAGAGATAGAGAGTTAGAAACATCGATGAGAGAGAGATCGATCAGATGCCTCCTGCACACCCCCTATTGGGGATGTGCCCGCAACCCAAGTACATGGAATCGAACCTGGGACCTTCCAGTCCGCAGACCGACACTCTATCCACTGAGCCAAATCGGTTTCGGCCCATTCCACCATTCTTAAACCACTCTCACATGGAACTCCAATTCTATTTACTAGGACTGTATATTAGTTTATCCACTGCGGTGAGAAAAGTCACCCCAAACTTAGTTTCATTAAACAATGACAATCATTTATTATCTTTCACATTTATTTTTATTTTTTTGTGGGTCAGGGTATTGGACGGCACCACCAGAATGGCATTTCTGCTCCTTGATGTCTTGGATGGCAGCTGGAAGACTTGAAGACTGGAGCCTGGAATATGTGAGGCTCATTCTCCCATATCTAGTGATTGATTCTGGCTGTCAGCTGAGACCTTAGCTGGGATTGCTGGCTAGAGTACCTACATGCAGCCTCTCCAAGTGGCTTATGTTTCTTCACAACGTAGTGGTAGGTTACAAAGGCAAGAAGAGAGACAGAAAGAAGGAGAGAAGGAGGAAGGGAGAGAGAATGGAAAAGAGGGAGGGAAGGAGGGTGTATTTTTATACCTTAGCCTCAGACTTCACTTAGCTTTGCCATAGCATACTCCACTGAGTAGGGCAGCCACAAGCCCACCCAGACTCTAGGAGTGGGAACATAGACTCCACCCTTCAGTTGGAGGAGTATTGGTCACATCACAAAAGAGCATGTGCAATTGGATAGATATATTGATCCAAAAGCATCTTGGAAAAGTACAATCTGCTACAGACTTTTGGTTTCATGTTACAAAAAAAACAAAAACAAGACTAACTGGCATAAACAAGGAAGACGTTTATTGACTCACACATGTGAAAACTCCAGGGGTAGGCTCGCTTCAGACAAGGCTTGAATAAATTTTACACTTGTGTAACCAGATCCCAGTTTCTTTTTCTTCATCTCTGAGCTCAGCTTCTTCTGTAATGGTTTAGGTCTCAGATTCTTACCTCACAGTGGCAAGATGCTGCCAATAGCTTCGTCTACATATGTTCTCTTGCTCAATTACTTCTTTGCTATTTCACACAAATGTCCTGGAAATTGAGTTTCTTTGGCTCTAATTGTCCTGACTTGGCTCTGATGCCCATTCCTGAACAATTCTCTGTCATCAAGGAATGTTCTCAGTAAATTGCCTTAGGCCTGAGTCACATATCCACCTTTGAAGCTGGTGCAAGGTCAGCATCACCATAAATCACAAGTCTTTTGCAAAGATTAATTCAGTCCAACCCCTGGAGTTTTCACATATGTGAGCCAATAAATTCCCTCTTTGTTTAAGACAGTTAGTTTTGGGTTTTCTGTAATATGAAACCAAAAGAGTTTGTAGAAGATGGTATTTTCCAAAGATGCCCTTGGATCAATGTATTTATCCCATTGCATCTGATCTTTTGCAAAGTGATTGGTACTCCCTTGTGCCATTTATCACATTGCCACTGCTTGCTGTAAAGTGATTGGGAAAGTGGGTGAGGCAGGCAAGGGAGAAGAGAATTGGGAATGATGGTAAGTAATCCAATCCACATAAGCCCCTGGCCATGGAAATGTGTTTGCTTCACCTGAACCTTATTGCTGAAAGTAAGAAGGAATGTCTTTCATAGCCAAATTAGAGCACACTTATCATAAGAAGATTAAAGACATGCTAGAAGGTGAACGTAAGTAACCACTTCAATGTATTTTTAATTCTGCAGAAGTCTTTTCTTTCTGTGGAAACCTCAGAAGACACTCTAATATCTTATTGGTAATTACCAAATTCTGAAGAAATTTAAGTAATTTTTTGTATTGGATCTCTCTTTTGCATTTGATGCTATTGATTATTCCCTCCTTTCTACGACTCATTACTACTTCATTAAAACTCTGTTTCAAAAACAAACAAACCAACCTTGTTTCCCCTGCTTCTATGACAGAGCTCTTTGGTTGTCTTTGAGCCCCTCTGGCCATATGACGTGTGCATTTAAGAGGGCCTTCTTCTTCACCTTGTCCCATACCCATGGACCTGACTGCAGCCAAACACCTCTCTTATTCTGACTGCTCCCTTTTCTTTGTCATGTTTATAACCTGACTACTCAGTTCAGGCATTTTCATTCTTATTTCTATAACGAGAGGCCCAATGCATGAAAATTCATTCCCCCCCTACCCCCACCTCCGCTGCTGGCACTGGCTTCCCTCTGGCAACTGGGACTCGGGCTGCTTCCCTCTTCCGGCCGCCCACAGGCACCCGGGACCTGGGCTGGCTTCTCTTGGGCCACCCGCAGACACCCAGGACCCAGGCCAGCTTTCCTCCAGCCCCAGCTTCATCAGGAAGGACATCCGGAATGACATCCAGAAGAATTCAGATCTAATTAGCATATCACCCTTTTATTATTTTAGATAAGAAAATTTAAGGTTGCTAATCTTCTTATAACTAGAGATATAGCCCATTCCCATGTACTTTGTTGTGTAATGCTCTCCCTTTGGTAGCTATCTAAATAGAGTTCACTTTTCTTGATTTATTTTATAATATGAATAATACATATTCTGCTTTCTTTTTCTTTGCACTTGCCTACTGCCTTTTCCTAAAGGCTGTGTTTAATGTTTCTGCTCATTCATATGTTGCACACACTTGACTTAAATACATACACTTGACTTCCATCTAGTACACATATGGGCCCTCTTTACTCATTATGTTTATTCATTTATATGCCAGTGGCTGCACACTCAGGTAAGGTTCTGGACTGCAGAAGTCTGTAAGCTTCTGCCTCGCAGAAGCCAAGCTAGGGATGTCTTCTCTGAGCCTGAAATTTCCACTCATTTTTGCTGAGCTCATTGCTAATGTTGGGGAGAGATGTACTGGGGAACAGAATGATGGAAAGAAGAAAGGAATTGTCTTGATTTTACCAGTTTACATACACTTGTGCCCCAAACTCTACATTTTTAATGTACTTTATACAGACCTCTTTTATGGTTCTTAACCCAACCCCAGTCTAAATTATATGAACTCTTTTCTGGGATATTTAACAATGAATGAATATCTATAGTTCCTTAGGAATCATTTTGAAAATATTAATTAAGATAAGGATTAAAGAAGAGAACACACATCAAGAAACCAAGATGGCAGCAAAGGTAAACACCTTAACTGTTGCCTCACACAACAATTTCAAAACTACAACTAAAAGACAAAACAGGGATCATCCAGAACTACACAAAGGCTGGCTGAGTGGAAATTCTACAACTAGAAGGAAAGAGAAAAGCACACTGAGACTCAGAGGAGCTGCAGAAGGCAGAGGTACTAAGATGTGCGAGCACAGAGAGGATTGGCAACTAAGTACGCGGTTGGCTTTCTCAAGCGGGAGGGAGACAAAAGCTCCCAAATGCTCTGAACTCCAGTTCCAGGCAAGACTCTGGGGACCCAGACTCATTCAGGGAGAAACTGGACTGTCTGGCGTGGGTAAAACTTGAGGGCAGATTTCTCTCAGAGGTGCTTGCAGCAATTACTGAGAAACACTGAGACCCAGGGGCCCCTTAGGGCAAGGCTGATGGGAAACTGATACTGTCTGCTCTATCCTGAGACTCCGCCCCATCCAAGCAGAGCACAGAGGCGTTTGCAAATCTTGTCTCATAAGGGTATCTTCAGCACAGATGTTCTTCCAGCATAGACATAGCTGATCTTCACAGCCAATTGGCCTGGAGGTCAATTCCT
>JAAGEH010000226.1:12281688-12315773 GCA_011751065.1 Lasiurus cinereus
ACCAGGAGAATAACAGAAGCTGAGAATACACTGGACTGCTTTTATGGGGAAAGAATGGAAGCAACAAAGAGGGAGGAGGAAAATCGGTAGAGGTTGGAGATGGGAAGAGAGGCAAGCAATCAAATATGCTGTCATCTGAAGAGTCAAACTCTGGGGACAGAGCTTGGTAAGGAGGATTTTTATGAAATAAGTGTCTTGTGATATAATTCTCAGTTTTTAAGGGCATTCAGGAAAGATTTATAATGCTTTTTAATGCTGTTTTAGAGTCATTTGTTTTTCTCTTGGGTGCATCATTGACCTAATGTTGTCCTCAAAGTGACAAGATACATCCCAGTTAAGTAATAATTTTAGTGCTGCTACTACTATCAATAGCAGCTACTGTTTATTGAGTGCCTATAATATGCCAGGTCTAGATTGTTTTTGTAATCTCATTCATTGCATTTAAAGAAAAAAATTTTTTGTTGTTAATCCTCACTGGAGGATATTTTTTCATTGATTTTTAGAGAGAGTGGTAAAGAGAGGAAAAAACAGAGAGAAATATCGATGTGAGAGAGACACATTGGAGTAGTTGCCTCCTGTAGGACCCGGGTCAGGGAGGAGTCTACAATCGAGGTACATGCCCCTGACTGGAATTGAACCCGGGAGTCCTTGGTTCACAGGCTGATGCTCTATCCATTGAGCCAAACTGGCTAAGCTCATTCATTTTAAATTTTTCTAACTGCAAATAATTTCATATGATAGTTGATTCATAGACAATTGTATTTGAAATCTAATCCTGAAAACATAAACACATTTTGCTGAGGGATCAAGCTGTAGTGAAGTGGGATGTAATTAACAGTGTCAAATTAATACTGACCATGGAGATCAAGTGACATAAGGGAGGAATAGAAACTGGTCAACTGGAAAGTCCATTCCCCAAGGAGGCACATGCTACTTAGTCCCGGTCAATTTTCGCCCAGAGGAAATGTGGCCTCATCGTTACTGGACCTTCTGTAATTTTCCCCCGGAAAAGTCAGAAATGACTTTCCATACATTTCTAATTTTTAAATTGTGTGTTTTCTTTGAAAATGGTTAAATATAAGTCTTTAGGGTCATCAGCTCTGGTCTCACTTTATTAAAATAGGCCAAAGGAAAAAAGATAAAATTAATGTCATTTAGTCAAAAAAGCTTAAGTCACTTGGTTCTTGAGAGAGATAAAGAGAGAGAGACCAGAATGAGCACAGGGTTTGTTGCAAAATTTTTGCAGAAACATAGTTTCTTTATTAGTTTGCACATTTTGAGGTCTGTCTTTCTCTAACTCAGCAGCCGGATTTCCCTAAAGAAAAGTGAGTGCTGGATGGGAATGACACAGTGAAGTCATAAAGAAAACTGCTCAGATTTAAAAGGTAGGCTGTGCGCCAGCCAAGCAACGCACCTAGGTCTGTTCTGGGCTTCTCTAACATTTCCAGCTGTAGCAATTGCTGGGGCTGGTTGCTGCTGAAGGTCCAGAGGAGAAGTCCATTTCTTATAGTCCTTCCATCTTCATGGTGCACTCTTGCTGAGCTCTGTGTTCTAAGGCCAGAGAGAGGGTAGGGATGAAGGAAGAGAATGGAAGTTGGGGAAAGAAAGGAGGGTTCTATATTCTCTGGTTCAAATAATGTCAGAGCAGGGAGGGAGGGATCTTAGATAACATTCTTGTTCATTTTGTTTTTAATCCTGCATTACTTTACATTATAAAATTAAGATATACTTGTGGTAACAGATTGCTATAAATAGAAAGTAGACATTCCTTCCTCTCCTGGCTTCCTTTATAGATGGAGAAACATGCTCATACAGGGAAGTGACTATGCAATGTCATCTAGTTAGAATGCAGGGGGAGTTTTCATGGAGATAGACAGTGGGATTGAGCAGGATTGTTTCCCATAGAAAGAAAAGAGGCTGAAATGTTGAGGAGAAGATTTATTCAATTCTCTCTTTTTATATCCGAGAAGAGACCAGGAAGAAAAACAAAAAAACTAGGGCTGTCTTATATTGAGGGCTTATTATGGTACTGTGCTCAGAGTTTTATATGCTTTTTTACATAAACCTTACCACCCCCTGGGAGGAAGGTATGATTATTCCAATATTAGAAATGAGGAGACAGGGGGGAGGGAGGGTCAGAGGGCTAATTAATTTGCCCAGTGTAACACTGCTAGAAAAGTGGAATATCTAGAACCCAGGGCTCTCTGATCTTAAAGTTTCAATCCCATATGTCACCTGTGTAAATTAAAAAAGGTGCCTCTGCCCCGCTGGCATGACTCAGTGATTGAGATCAACCTACTCGATCCCCAGTGGGGTTACGTGTGGGAGACAGCTGGTGATTCTCTCTCATCATTGATGTTTCTCTCTCTCTCTCTCTCTCTCTCTCTCTCTCTCTCTCTCTCTCTCTCTCTCTCCCTTTCTCTCTGAAATCAATAATATATATTATATAATAAAATATTATATATATATAATTAAAACAGGTGCCTCTTCTTCTGGGAACATGAAGATCTGCACCAAGGCTGATGGACATGGAGGTACATTCTGCAACTCACTAGCCATGCATTCTGCTCCAATCTCATGGCCCTTAACCAGTATGCAATGTGGCTTCTCAAAAATATGATGTTATTTTAATTATGATGGGTATGTTGCAATTTTGAAAATTCTTTTTCAAGTTTTATTTTGAAGTGAAAGAGTAGGGAATCGAAATACAGCACCTGCTAAGATGCTGTAAAAAGAGGGGAGAAAAGGGAGGAGAGTCATACTGTTCAGACACAATGACACCATATCTTGGTCAGCAATGGAAAGAACCCTGGAAATCACAATTCTAGGGCTATCTTCCACCATAATGTAGCTACTTGGCTTGGGTTTGGGTTATCTTATATGTAGAGTGGTACAAAGAAGGGCTTGGACCAAATGAATTCTGAGGTTCCTTTTAGCTCTGAGGTCTATAGTTCCAAGAATGGATAGAGGTGCCCAGTGGGGAGATGTTTTAAAACCAGCCAGAAACCTAACAAGCAAAAGAGAAAGGCTCATGTAAAGAATAGAAGACAGCCAAAACCGGTTTGGCTCAGTGGATAGAGCATCGGCCTGCAGACCGAAAGATCCCAGGTTCGATTCTGGTCAAGGGCATGTGTCTTGGTTGTGGGCACATCCCCAGTAGGGGGCGTGCAAGAGGCAGCTGATCGATGTCTCTCATCGATGTTTCTAACTCTCTATCCCTCTCCCTTCCTCTCTGTAAAAAATCAATAAAATATATTTTTTTAAAAAGAATAGAAGACAAGTGTGCTACAGAGATCATTTAATCCAGTAAATGATACACTGGAAATGAGCCGTTCCCCCCTCAGACAGGTCATGACATTGTTGGCCAGTTCTGATGATTAGAGCTCCTTATAGTGAGTCAAGGCTTGCTTTCTTAGTCCTAGTTGTACCATGGAGACCATAGAGCCTATTTCCATTACACTTCCCCAAGATAGGTCTTTAAATATTAGAAATTAGTGATATATCTTCCCAGAGTTAGCTCTCTTCCAGGCTAAATGTCCTCTGGACTGCCATTAATCCCTCAGACAACATTGCTTCAAGTCTCTTGACTCAGGCCTATTCATTTAGCAAACAGTGTTTCACGTGTGTCAGGTTCTGTGGGAGTAATTGGGAATACAGAAGGGGGATAAGACACAGTCCCAACACTCAACACCCAACAGTCAGCATTCCATTATCGAATGGGAATGACAGACAAACAGAAGCTCCTAAACCACTGCACCAACTCTAGTGGAAGGTGTGTAAGTATAGGGGGAGTCAAAGACAACCAACTTCACTCAGGAGGTCAGGAAGGCTTCTTGGAGGAGGTGAGACTTTTTCCATAAATCACTTTATCTTCCTCTTCATCCAAGGGCTTTACCTCCTTCTGCCTTCTTTTCTCAGCATTTCTCTAACACATTCCAGTGGAGTGTTATGTTTCAGGAAAATTTTTAAAAATATATTCATCTGCCACCTTAGAAGTGTTTTTATAAGAAGAAAATCTAGCAGCTTGTGACAAGAATGACTATTTCAGCACATGAAGGCTGAGATAATTTCACCAGTTCCCATTCTTCATACGGTACCTCCAACTGGCTTTCTCTCTTTCACCATTCTTCTCTCTTTTTTAAAAAAATATCTTTTTATTGATTTCAGAGAGGAAGGGAGAGGGAGATAGAAACATCAATGTTAGAGAGAATCATTGATCAGCTGCCTCCTTCGTACTTCCTACTCTGCAAGCCAGAAACCTGGGCATATGCCCATATCTGGGACCCTTCAAATCTTCTGGCTGATGCTCTATCCATTGAGCTAAACCAGTGTGGGCCAGCATTCTTCTCTTTTTCTTCCTTTATCTTTCAGTTTTTCTCTCACTCCCCCTCTCAAGGCATTTTTACATTCTCATAGTTCTTTTTCACAGCACAGCTTTTTAAATACATTCAAAGGGCTTAATGAACTTGGCTGGGAAATAGCAGGAGCAGGATTTGAACCTAGCTTTTCTAATAAACATTCACATTCAATTACAGGAAAAGAGGTTACAGGGTTTTTACCTGACCCTTTGCTAATCTAAGAGTATATATTTGAAAACATAATCCTTTCCATGACATATCAATTGCCTCTCTCCTTCCTGAATAAAATTAGCTCTCCTAATGGCTTTTAACCTGTTTCGGCTAAATGTACATATATCTAACTATTCATGGGCACTTTCACACTGAACAGTTGTCTTCTCATAATGTCCTGAGCAGCAAAATTTGTCAAATCCCTTTATCTTATCTTGGAGAGATGCAGCAAGATATAAACACAATGTTTCATAAACCCCAGCAATTTGCATATAATTTTCATGATTTTTACTACATTTTGATTGATTGATTGATTGATTGATTGATTTCAGAAAGGAAGGGAAAGGGGGAGAAATATAGAAACATCAGTGATGAGAGAGGATCATTGATTGGCTGCCTCCTGCACACCCCACACTGGGGATCGAGCCCACAACCCAGGCATGTGCCCTTGACTGGAATCGAACCTGAGACTCTTCATTCTGCAGGCCGATGCTCTGTCCACTGAGCCAAGCCATCTAGGGCTTTATTACATTCTTGCACAATCACACTACTTTAAAGCATATTTTAATTTTAATTCATTCACTTTATAAATTTGAATTTTAAAAGAAACGTTAGAACACTAGATAATATCCCTATCCATAAAATTAAAGTGTGATGTGCTTTTTATATATTTCCTAAACATTAACATAAATGCATAATTACGAGTATCTTCAAACATTTGTCTTGAACTACTTAAAATAATCTCAGGAGACCATCAATGAAGCCAGGGCTGCTCCATGCCAAACTTTAAGGGCACCATGTGCATTGTGCTCGTGTCAGAGCTGCTCAGGGCACAGCCTATGGCTGTACACGTTAGCCCTGAGTTAATGTTGGGAACTTGAAGAAACAGTGGAAAATAGAAAGAGTACTTAGGGGGAGCCTGTAAATCTGTGCTTTAGCTGTGGCACTGCGACTGATGTGCTGTGTGACCACAGGCAAGTCCTTCCACCTACCTCCTCCCTAGGTTCCAGATCTGAAAACGAGGGGGTTGGGTTGGAAGAGCTATAAATGCCTCTTTCGGTTGTTATAATCCTTCTTTTGAAGCACTGTAGTCATTGAGATATCATTCCCAGGCTTCCCCCGGCTTTTAATCCCAAGAGAAAGCCTTGCTGTTATTATAGTTCAGCCAGATACAGTGGGTACTTACAGAATGAGAAAAAAGAATTTTCTTTGCTCCCAAGCTCAGGGGATAAGATCAGGCAAATTTTTCCAAATGGAGTTCATCTCTAGGCAAAATTGTGGGTTTGATGTTATTATACAAAGTCCAATGTTATCACTCTGGTTAAAGATATTACTATTTGTGAATTCTTCCAACCCCTTTTGATCAGAGAGTAAACTCTTTGAAGGCAAGGGCTGAAAACTTCATGTGTATTAATGCAGTAGAATCTCAGTTAATGTCTAAAAATGGGGAAAGAAAAAGAAAAGAAAGAGAATGGAGAATAGGAAAAGGAAGGGGACAGGTCTGAAGAGTTTACCCTTCTATTCCTTAAGAGTAAGTAAATCATTTTGGTTCATCAAAGGAGTGACACCTAGATGTGAAGGGGGATTATTTCCTAGTAGAGGCCCCTCAGCCTGGCCTGCACCCTTTCACAATGCAGGACCCCTTGGTGGATGTCAGACTGCCAGTTTGTTTTGGCCAGATCTGGGCTGAAACCAGCAATCCAATATCCCCCAAGAGATGTAATAGTGTGCGAAGTAGCAGGTGGCCAGGTTGGGCTCTGTGCCATTCCCACTCATTCCAGCCCCCACTGCTTGGTAGCACTGCCCCTGAGGTGGGAGAAGCTCGCCAGTCATTAGTCTGGTGTCTGGCACCTATCGGTCAGCTGAGAGGTACTCCGCTGTGAGAGCGCACTGACCACCATGGGGCAGCTCCTGCATTAAGTGTCTGCCCCCTGAGGGTCAGTGCATGTCATAGCGATCGGTCAAATCTTTGACCAGTGGAACAGTCGCTTAGGGTTTTATATATATAGATTTTGGCTCTCTGTCTAATTTTCAAGAGTGCATTATTTTATGTAGTAGAAATGGCATGTAGAATATTGTTCTAGTCCTTTTACCATACTAAGACTATTTTGAGATTTCCCTTATGTATATTTGATTTATTATTCATAAATGCACCCTATTTAAATATAATGCTAATTGTTATATATTTCAATTAATTCATTTAATTTATTCTGAGAATACTTTTGAGCCCCTACTATGTGTCAGACATCATCCTATATATTGTTGAAAATGTAATGATGAAAGGACATGGTTCATGGTTCCAAAGTTTTCATAGGCTATTTGGGGAAACTGACAGATAAATTAGAATAGACCCTTGACATTTGTGAATTTCTTATTCATTGTTTCAGCTACTCGATTCACAAACAGCCTCAAAGATCCATGACATGAATTTAATTGTAATGAGAATAATTATACTGATATTGTGGGCCGTTGAGAGGATTAATCGAAATGATGCATTTTTAAACAACTGGCACGACTTTGAATCAAGAACACAGGAGAGACTCACTTGGCTAGCCAAGCCAAAAACAGAGTGAACAACTGGGATGGGTTGCAAAGAGGAGAGAAATATGAGCATAGTATCCCATTCTCCAAATTTGGAGGGGGGGGGAGGGAGGACATTTCCTGTAACCAATACAAATATGGTAGACTATGAAAAAAATACATGAAATTTGCTATACGAGTTATAAAACATAAGTCACAGCCCTGGATGGTTTGGTTCAGTGGATGGAATGTTGGCCTAAAGACTGAGGGGTTCCAGGTTCTGGGTTTGATTCTGGTCAGGGACACATGCCTGGGTTTCGGGTTCAATCCCCAGTATGGGGCATCCAGGAGGTAGCCAATCGATGATTCTCTCTCATCATTGATGTTTCTGTCTATCTCTCTTCCTCTCCATCTCTGAAATCAATCAAAATAAAAGTATTTTTTAAAAATGTAAGTCACAGTCCAAGTTCTTATGTGGTACATTTTTTTTTTAAATCACAAAATATTTATCAATATTGGAGAGAAGAAGTGTGAGCACACTGGAGTATATCCAGTGACGATCACTCCTCCTGCCATCTCCACTTGGATGAAGTTCTGCTTCCCTGGAGCAGATATGATTGTTCATACTTGCCCATCTTTGCATCATTTAGAACACAAATTTATGACTGTTTGCAGCTGTCAGTCTTTGTTAGGTCTGATGACATTTTTCATTTTTACTCCCTGGCCTCCGTTTAGAGGCAATGTTCTGAGCAGCCTTTTTCTCTGTTTGTTTGTCTCTCTCTTTCAGCTCACTTCTTTGCCTCAACAAATTTGTTTAGTGTGATTGGTCTGGTGGAATTAGTGTTTCAGACTGAAGAAAACAACTGTGATCTGAATATGTTTGAAAGTTCAGAACCTTGGACAGCAATATGGGTGTCCTCCCCCTTTAAACACTCTCAATATGCTATACGTATGCAGCCAATAATAAACAGAAATCATAAATGTGTGTGCTGGGCACCTGCCATAAGACTCAATTTGATAAAGTTATCCTAACAGAATAAACAAATGGCTGTAGGAGAACCTAGGAGGAAGAGATTGAATCTTTTTTTTTTTAATACATTTTATTGATTTTCTACAGAGAGGAAGGGAGAGGGATAGAGAGCCAGAAACATCGATGAGAGACATCAATCAGCCGCCTCCTGCACGCCCCCCACTGGGGATGTGCCCGAAACCAAGGCACATGCCCTTGACCGGAATCGAACCCGGGACCCCTCAGTCCATAGGCCGATGCTCCATCCACTGAGCCAAACCGGTCTCGGCTGAATCTTTCTAAAGAATCTGGGAAAGTTTCATATAGAGCAGTGGTTCTCAACCTTCCTAATGCTGCAACCCTTTAATACAGCTCTTCACCATGTTGTGGTGACCCCCAACCATAAAATTATTTTTGTTGTTAATTCATAACTGTAATTTTGCTACTGTTATGAATCATAATGTAAATATATGATATGCAGGATGTATTTTCATTGTTACAAATTGAACATAAAGCATAGCAATTAATCACAAAAACAATACGTAATTATATATTGTGAAATATTTATTTCTAATTACAAATAAATGAAATTTTGCCTTGAACATGGTGTAGCATGGGTAATAGTCTTAATATAACAACAGAAAACTACATTGCCACATTTTGCGACAGTATGCGTAAAAATCCAATGTCAGTGCGAAGGGTGAGATTGCTTCTTTCTCACCAGATCAGAAATTCTCGGGGCAGTCTTTGCAAGAGCACAGTGAAGATCATCTTCCACAACAAGTCTACTTCTGTATTTAGACTTGACAACCAACAAGCTGGAAAACCCTGTTTCACATTTGGAACACATTGCTGGAAACTGAAGAAAAAGGCGCAACGAAGTCTCAGACAGAACAGGATATGACTGCAAACACTTGATTCAGAATTTTGTAGCTGGCATTGTAGAGAAATAAGTTCTTGATGCGTTGCTGTTAATAAGTTCAATGAACTCCTCTTGTGCCATCTCAGGAACATCTTCAACTTTGACTGTGAATGGGCTTTTGGCAAGTGCAAATGGGGTGTCAGGTAGATTTGGAAAGTACAATGAAATTTTGTCTGCAAGCATGTGCAAGTGTTCTTTCACAAAAATTATCATCATAATCCTTTTGTCTGGTTCAATATCATGTTCCTCAAAGAAAGCAGATAAGATAGGTAACATGTAAATTTTATTTTCATCCCATTCTTTTTGCCAAAGCTGAAGTTTTATTTGCAATGATTGGATCTTTTCAGACAAATCAAGGCATGTTGCATTTGGTCCTTGAAGGATCAATAATTTAACTCATTCAAGATAGCAAAGATGTCAACCAAGTAAGCTATTTTCTGCATTTCACTTTTACCTCTGAAAAGTGCTTCAAACTGTGGTCTTGCTGATTAAAAACATTTTGAGTTCATCACGAAGCTCAAAAACACATTTTAAACCTGTTCCTCTCGACAACCATCTCACTTCAGTGTGAAATAGCAGAGCATTGTTCAGCACATTCAACTCGTTGCACAGTTGGGAAAACAGTCAACTGTTTAAAGTGCTCGCCTTTATAAAATTGACAGAATTTACAGCGCTTTTCATTACTTCTTGTAACTCTTGTGGCAGCGTCTTTGTTGCTAATATTTGCCAATGAATCATACAGTGAGTTCCAATGACTTTTGGTGACTCATGCAGTACCAAACATTGAAATCCAGATCGACATCCTAGCATAGCTGGAGCACCATCTGTGCAAACACCACAAACCTTTTCCCAAGAGATCTTATGCTTTTTCAGAAATGAACAACTGTGTCAAATACATCACGTTCAATAGCTGTCATTTCAAGAGGATTGCAAAAAAGAAACTCATCTTTAAAGTCGCCATCATTAATATACCTCACATAAACCAGTAACTGTGAACAGTTTGCAACATATGTAGATTCATCAAGCTGGATACTAAATATTGGAAGTGGAGCAGATTTAATTTCCTGGATTACCTGATCAAGAATATCAGCAGATATGTCATCTATTCTTCTGTGGACAGTGTCGTTAGATAAGGAAATTGCACTCAATTTCATAACAAATTCATCTCTGATCATAACTCAAACAGTAAATCCGCAGCAATAGCATGAGGTTTCATAGCTCTGGTGATTCTGAGCGCCACCAAATATGAAGCTTCAACAGCTCTACGTTTTGTTTGTGGTACTTGTCACCAGTGTCAAGTCTTGAGTCCGTCAGCTTTGCTTCTAAAATAGTTGGTATTCTTGCTGGCAAAGCTCGGATGCTTGCTATCAAACTGGCATTTTAGTTTTCTCGGCTTCATAGATTCAGCTGATAGAACTTCACAACAAATAACACATTGCAGTTTCTCAATTCCTGCTGTAATTATTGAGGTAAAACCATACTATAAAAAAAATACTCAAAGCTGAAACCGGTTTGGCTCAATGGATAGAGCATCAGCCTGTGAACTGAAAGGTCCCAGGTTCGATTCCGGCCAAGGGCATCTACCTTGGTTGTGGGCACATCCCCAGTGGGAGGCGTGCAGGAGGCAGCTGATTGATGTCTCTCTCTGATCGATGTTTCTAACTGTCTATCCCTCTCCTTCCTCTCTGTAAAATAAATAAATAAATAAATAAATACTGTATTTTCTTTTCTTAACTTTCTTCTCTACATGATCCATTGTCATGGGATGGTTGGCTAATGAAACTAATATGTAAGAATAGCTTTAATAATACAAAAAATGATACATGGCATAGTTCAGTCAATACAGTTCATTAAAGTTTCCTATGATTTACCATTCTCTGTTGGTTTTTTTACATACCTGTTACTATCACAAGGGGGCAGTGTTCACAACTGAATATAAAAAGACCAATCAGCATCCAGATTAAGTTCCCATGGTACAGATATATATATATATTTTTTTTTTGCAGTAGTTGATGATTTTACAGTACATTTTACATTTACCCAGTAATTGTAATTCATGAAGTGAATTACTGCTGCTTTCAACACAGTAGCTGCTTTTAACAGAGTAGCTGTTTTCTACACAGTAGCTGCTCTTTACACATGTCTGACTGGTCCGCATAAGTACATTATGGTGCCAACCCCATCACACACACCTGTATTTGTACAGGGTGTATGTGACGGGGTTGGCACGATGATGTCATCATGCCTGGTACTGATATATGGGCGTATCTGCACGTGGGCGGATCCGCCTGGAGACGGAGAGAGGAGCGGTGTCTTGGTTCCTAAGACCATTGGAAATATGTGTTTTCCTATGGTCTTAAGCGACCCCTGTGAAAGGGTCGGACGACCCCCAAAGGGGTCTCGACCCACAGGTTGAGAACCACTGATATAGAAAGTGATACTATACTGGGACCTCAGAGAATCATATTCATAGTATTCAGCTGTTTGAGCTTAAAGAAATCTCAGTTGTCATTTTATGCCCCCTTAGTGTATCAGGATGAGAACCGGCTGCATATAACAAGAACCCTAAGTAAACAACTTGAAAAAACAAGGTAGAGGTTTGTTTCTCTCACATAAAAGAAGTCCAGAGACAGTCGATATAGAGCTGATACGGAGACCCAAGATTCTTACATCTTTCTCTTCCACTATCCTTAGTGAATTCAATTCTGAAGAGCAATTTGTGGTCCAAAATGACAGCTCAACTTTAGCCAATACATCTACATTCTAGGCAGAAATAAGGAGACAGCAATAATTACTTAAGGCAGCCTCTTTTAAGGAGATGTCCTGGGAGTCCCACCTTACAACTTCCATTCACATTCCACTGATCATCCCTAGTTTACAAGAGAGGTTCAGCTGGACACATTACAGCCCATAAGAAAAGCAGAATTCTGTCAGGATAAAAGAAGAGGAGAATAAATATTAAATAAGCAACCTCAGTCCCTGCCACACTTAATAAGCTCTGTAAAGGGCCTTCTGGGTCTCTATATGTCTCATGTTCTTTGCACCGCAGAGCCTAGCACAGCAGCAAATGAAAACATGAATAAACTGAATATTAGGAAAACTGTGTGGGCTCTGATTCCTCATGAGGGGTTCTCCTTATTGTACTCTATTTCCCAGAATTTCCACTCACTGGTCCTGGTTCCCCTCTGAAGTCGCCCTGAGAAAGTCTGCCTCTTTCATTCTTTCTTCCTTTATTTTTTTTCCCCTTGGCCACATTTTAATCAAGTCTGCCTTTTTCTTACATGGCAAACCTTAAGGTATCTGGAGACATTTCTTGTGTCCTCTCTGTCCTCTTCACCTAGATTGTTGCTTCTACGGGACAATGACTTCCATCATCTCAGCCATATCTTATGAGACATGACTCCTGGATTCTTCCTTTCAATTCGGCTTCATGACAGAAGTTTTGTCCCAGTCTGAAGACAGAAATGAATGAACCCATTTCACCCATAGGCAGGATCTAATTTCAGGTGCTGTCTGTGCTCCAAACTGAGTAAAATAGGCCTTGTAAATTATTTTATTAAATTCCCCTGATGTTAAAGCTCTTATGGAAAGGGCAAGGGGGCACGTGAAAAATAAAATGCCATCTCAAATGCATCTATCTATCTATTTATTTATTCATTTATTTATTATATATTTTATTGATTTTTTACAGAGAGGAAGTGGGAGGGATAGGGAGTTAGAAACATCGATGAGAGAGAGAGACATGGATTAGCCACCTCCGGCACGCCCCCTACTGGGGATGTGCCTGCAACCAAGACACATGCCCTTGACCGGAATCGAATCTGGGACCTTTCAGTCCGCAGGCCAGCGCTCTATCCACTGAGCCAAACAGGTTTCGGTGCTTTCACTTTTTAAAAAAAATATTTTTATTTATTTCAGAAAGGAATGGAGAGGAAGAGAGAGATAGAAACATCCATGATGAGAGAGAATCATTGATCGGCTGCCTCGTGTACACCCCCCACTTGGGTCGAGCCCGAAACCTGGGCATGTGCCCTTGACCAGAATTGAACCCAGGACCCTTTGGTCTGCTGGTCAACACTCTATCCACTGATCCTAACTAGCTAGGACTGCTTTCATGTTTATATTCACAAAATATTATCTCCCTGTGTTTTATATTCATAGTCCCTGGCATAGTGGAGTTTGCCTTTTGGTTGCAGTCCCAGGCTCTGTTTCCCTGCTTCCCTTGGGAGTTGAGCATTCAGGTCCGATATCTCTATTTCTCTTCTCAAAGCCTTGGGTCTCTCTGATTGAAACAGTCTTCACATACTATATCATAGGGCCCTCACTCTCTAACCTGCAGAGTCAAGAGGGTAGCTGCAGCCCCCAGCCAAAGGCCTCAAATTTGCCTGTTCTCCTGTTAAGCACCAGCCCATATTTCTGGATTCTCTGATTAACTCTGCATTTACATATTTTATAAATATGTGCACCCACCCATATAACCACCAATAAATCAATATATACAATATTGCCTGGCTGGAGTGGCTCGGTATCCACAGATGAACCAGCAGGTCACGGTTCCATTCTTGGTCTGGGCACATGCCCCCAGGTTGCAAGCTCAGTTCCCAGTAGGGGGCATGCAGGAGGCAGCCAATTGATGATTATCTCTCCTCATTAATGTTTCTCTCTCTCTCTCTCTCTGAAATCAATAAAAAACATTTTTTAAAAAAAGATATGTATTGCCGAGACCGGTTTGGCTCAGTGGATAGAGCGTCAGCTTGCGGACTGAAAGGTCCCGGGTTCGATTCCGGTCGGGGGCATGTACCTTGCTTGCGGGCACATCTCCCAGTGTGGGGTGTGCAGGAGGCGGCTGATCGATGTCTCTCTCTCATCGATGTTTCTGACTTTCTCTCCCTCTCCCTTCCTCTCTGTGAAAAATCAATAAAATATATTGAAAAAAAAAAGATATATATTTATTGCTCCCTAGAAGGCTCCTTTGGACTTCCTTCCAATCAATAGCCACCCCTCAACAATAGTCACTGTTCTAGTTAGTTTTGCCTGTTATTGAACAGATAAGTGAAATTATTCTGCATGTACTTTTTTGTGTGTCTGGTTTCTTCACCATTATTCAAAGAGATTCATCTATGTTGTGTATAGCAGTGGATTTTTTTTCATTGCTGTGTCCAGTATAGCAAGTGAATAAATATCATTTCAACTTGATTCCGATGTGCAGCCAGGATTGAGAACCATAGCTCTAAGAGTAATTAAAAATAAGGTTTGAATCCTATCTTCAAAACACTTGACCTGGATTTGCCCTACAATGTTCACCATCAAATGGTCTTTGGGATCAACTAGATATTTAGCCTCACTCAATTGCCAAAGGCCTCACTAGGGATCCTATTAGCTCAAATAAGAATCCCAAATAAGAAACAGCACACCAACAGGACAGCATCTAGTACTTCTCTTCACCAGGAGTTCTTGTAGTAATCCAGTGATTAGTCTTCTTGGGTTTTTTAGGTGACAGCTCAGGTACAAGGAGACAAGATCACATCAGTGACTGTGGTGACAATCCTAGTTTAGAAATGTCCTGTCCCAAATACACATCAATATCTTGTGTCCATAGGCATAGCTTTCAGGTTCCCTGTGGGAGATGAATCTAGTTACAACAGTTGCTGCACCTAGGGAGGCCCAAAGCCGTGGCTTCCCGCCAGGTATTGCTGTGTCCTGGCCCAGATGAACTTTACCAAATAGGGGTTATTTTTACAATAAGCAATGCTTCCTAAATCATAGCTGATTTTGTACCTTTATTAGACCTCCGGGGGGACAGCTATGAAGTTAATCCAAATTTGTCCTAAGAGAAAGAGAAAGGGAAAACCTTTTTATTCATACTACCTTCAGCTGACATGCTGACCTTTATAAAATAGTTAACCAAGAAGATTAGGTCTGAAAATGTTCCTGTTCCTTGAGTAAAAAAAAAAAAATAGTATTTGACAGCCCCCAGCTGAGTGGCTCAGTCCCATACACCAAAAAGGTTGCAGGTTTGATTCCTGTTCAGAGCACAAGACTAGTCTGCAGGTTCAATTGCTGTTCAGGCCGTGTACAAGAGGCAACTGATCAATGTTTCTCTTTCAAATGGATGTTTCTCTCTCTCTCTCTATCCCTTCCTCTCTCTCTCTAAAATAAATTAAAAAAAACCCACATATCCTCAGGTGAGGATCAAAAAATAATAACAGTATTTGACATATGAAAATGATTAATAAATGTTTTTCAATGAGAAAATTAGTGATAAGTAAAACAAACTAAAACAAAATAAAATTACTCGACTCTTATATTACCTTGGGCAAATCTTTTTAAAATTGATTTGCAGAGAGAGAAATATCAATCTGTTGTTTCACCTATCTACGCATTCATTTACTGGTTGGGAATGGAACCTACAACCTTGATGCATTGGGACCATGCTCCCACCAACTGAGCTACGCAGCCAGGGCTTGGGCAAGTCTTAATTTCTCTAAATCCCTGTTGCCATTTCTGTGAAATAGGAATAATCAATTTCTATCTCATGGGGATTGTAAGGATCAAATGAGACAGGGTATGTAAAAGATATTACAAGCAGCTACACTTAAACTTTATTATTACAGATGGAGAAAAGAAGCCTAGAGAGAGAAAGGGATTTGTACCAGGTTGCATATGGCGGCAGAACTCTCCTAGTCTCCTGACTCCCAGCCCAGTGCCTGTCCACAATGCCATGTGGCTCCCTCACACAAGTTGTCTCACCCAGTTAATGTTTAAGAAATCAGAAATCTCAAACTAATCAGGATTTTTGTCCAGGAGAGAGAACTTTTGTGATGGTTCACTTTGCAGTGTAGATTCCTCACCCATCCCTCACAGGACAGAGTCCATTCGGGCACACTTCTCTTAGTGGTAAGGGTGAAATTAAGATTTTTCTCAAGGGCATAAGAAAAAGTGACAATTATGTTCTCAGCTTGCTGCTGACTAGCAGACAAAGGGCAAACAGAGCCTCTAAACATTCTTTCTTTCTTTTTTTGTTTTAATTGAATTTATTAGGGTGACATTGGTTAATAAAATTATATAGGTTTCAGGTGTACAGTTTTATAATACATCATCTGTATATTGTATTGTATATTCATCATGCCAAGTTAAGTCTCCTTCCATCACCATTTATCCCTTTACTCTCTTTTACCTCCTCCCACCTCCCTTTCCCTCTGGCAAGCATTCATTCTCAAAGGCTCTGAGTCCTTTTTACTTTACAACAGCCACTGCAAAGAAGGGGCTATGAAAACCAATATGATCAGAATGTAATGAAGGAACAAATCTCACTGGGAGTCAAATACCATTGTTAAAAAACAGGCACCGGGGGCAAAAGCCCAAAAAAAATCAGAGGCTTCCCCCAGTGTTCTTTGAATCCATTTTTTTTAAAGCTGTTAAAAAATACCCTTAAAATAAACCTGCCATCTTGTGAGGACAGAAAGAAGGTTAGCCATTTTTTCCACCGCCATCTGCAGGGCCAGCTCAGCTTTAGGCTTCCTTGAGCCACACTCCTCCGCCTCCAGCCTGTTCTTTACAACATGTCCGGGTGGGGTTGGATATAGTCTCTTTTCCTAACTTAGCAAAATGCAGTTACAATTAAAACTTAAAAAAAAACAAAAAACAAAACTTGAAGGTAAAGCAAGGTGAGACTATAGATAGAATTTGCTTAATAATGCAATTTCACATTCTCTAATAATTTCTAATATTGTGCTTGGTCCATTTGTATTTATTAGTCTGAGTTTGAATAAGGATCAGGGCTCAGCTCTCGGAGGATTAGAGCTCAGTCTGCTATTGGGGTCATTACTCAGACTGTGGTTGGGATCAGAGTTCACCCTGTAGCTGTGATTAGAGCTCTGATTTATATTCAATTTTACATTAATTTTTTTAAAGAATCAACTTTAAGTGGATTTTTAGAGAGAAGAAGAAAGAAGGAGAGAGAGAAACATCGCTGTGAGATGAAAACATCAATCAGCTGCCTCCTGCACGCCCCCTATCAGGGATCAAGCCTGAAACCTGGGCATGTGCCCTGACTGGGAATTGAACTGGTTACCTTTTGGTGCACAGTATGGCGCACAATCAAATGAGCCACACAGACCAGGGCTATATTAATTTTTTAAATATTGCATGTGCAAATATTTATGACCATTTGATGATTTGAGTTTCACAATGATCATGTATTTTTTTTTAAATTATGTGTATCACAAGCCCATAATAACATTTGGAAATCAAAGACCTGAAAGCATATCAGTCTGTGGTGGGCTATGAATATAGTCTGTCATTAGGATAGAGACTTGTCTGTGTTTAGCATTAGAGATTAGTCTGCTGGAATCAGGTCTTGGGCTATAGTAGAGATCACATTTGCTTGTGGTAAGTACTAGTATTCAATCAGGTGCTGGGATCTTAGCAGAATAAGGCTGGGTTTTAGAAAATAATGCAGGAAGCACTGGACAGGAGTTCAATGAGTCCATTGAAGAGCTGTCACACTAGAGGACTGAGCAGATGGGAAACCATGAGATAGAATCATCAACTGGCTGCCTCCTGCACTGGGGAGGGAGGGACTCAAAACAGAATTGGTGGCCCCTGTCAAAACAGCGCAAATTAAAAGGACTGACAGCCTGGGTGGTGTGGTTCAATTGGTTGAGCTTCATCTCATGTAATGAGAGGCCCCTGGTTCCATTCCTGTCAGGGCACATGCACAAGCTGAGGGTTCAATCCCCAATAGAGAGCGTGCAGAAGGCAGCCAAATGATGATTCTATCTCATCGATGTTTCTCTCTCTCTCTCCCCCTCTCCTTTCCTTTCTACAAAATAGATTTTAAAGAAACTTTATTTTTTAAAAAAGGACTGACAATATTAAGTGTGGATGAGGATGTGGAGCACCTGAAACTTTTTTTTTATTCCTCATCCAAGGTTATGTTTTTATTGATTTGAGAGAGAGAGAGAGAGAGAGAGAGAGAGAGAGAGAGAGAGAGAGAGAGAGAAACATTGATCCATCGCCTCCCATATGCACCTCTACTGGGAATTGAACCTAAAACTTAGGTATGTGCCCTGACCAGGAATCGAACCCAAACATTTTTGGTGTATGGGACAATACTCTAACCAACAGAGCTAGCCAGCCAGGGCCCTGAAACTTTCTTATATTTCTGATAGGAGTATACATTGTGCAATTACACTGACAACTGTTTAGCAATAAAGCTATATACACACACACACACACACACACACACACACACCCTATGGTTCAGCACTTTCACTCTTGGAATGAACAAACAACTGTTACATATGACATGGATAAATCTCATGAAATAGAGTTAAGCAAAAGAAGCCAAAGGATAGTTACTTTATGATTCATTTATGCGATGTTCAAAAACAGGCAAAATTAATTTATGATAGTAAAAAGTCAGAATAGGGGTTACATTTAGGGGGTAGTATGGACTGGAGGGGGCATGAAGGAGCCTTCTGGAAAGATGTTGTGGTCTATATTTTAAACTGGATGGTGTTTACACAGGTGAACATAAATAAAAATTCATTGAGATGAAATTTAATATTTGTATACTTTACCACATGTAACTATCTCAATGGGAAAAAAAGAAAGTAGGTGAACAATAGAGAATTGTGGTTGATTAAAAACAGGTTGGGGAGTTAATTCCACAGTCATGACTTTTCTGCCATGAAAATTGTGACAGAACTGCCATGGTTTGTTGAGCCTGGGGTGTGGGCTTGGGAGTTTGGGGGGTGCAGCCCTTGAAGCAACCACACTGGGTAATGATGTAGTGTAAAGAGCCACAGATTTAGAGTCAGAAGTCCTAAGTTTTTTGTTGCTTTGTTTTTTATTTGAGAGAGAAAGAAAAACCACCTATTTGTTGCTCCACTTATTTATGCATTCTTTGAACCTGCAAACTTGGCGTATCAGGATGATGTTCTAACTCACTGAGTTACCCAGCTAAGGCCTAAGTTTGGATCTCAACATTCAGTTTAGTATCTAATCCAGTGGGAAGCACTAGTGTGTTGTGATCAGTCATGAGGTGAGTTACAAATTATTCATCGGTAATTATAAATCACTGAAGCTTTCGATAATTTTCCCGTAATTCATTTGAATTCATAATACATGCATTTGGTTAAAAACAAATTAAATCATATAAAAGAATATACAGTGAGAAGTTAATTTTCCTTCCACCCCTGACTTCAAACACCAGCCCTCCAGTTTCCCTCTTGAGAAGCAACCACTGTATTCAACTTCTTCTTCTTTTAAAAAAAAATATATTTTATTGATTTTTTACAGAGAGGAAGGGAGAGGGATAGAGAATTAGAAACATCAATGAGAGAGAAAACATTGATGAGCTGCCTCCTGCACACTCCCAACTGGTTATGTGCCCACAACCAAGGTACATGCCCTTGACCGGAATCGAACCTGGAACCCTTGAGTCTGCAGGCCGACATTCTATCCACTGAGCCAAACCGGTTAGGGCTCAACTTCTTTTTTAACTGAATTCATTTATTAGTTCTAATAGGGTGTGTGTGTGTGTGTGTGTGTGTGTGTGTGTGTGTGAGAGAGAGAGAGAGAGAGAGAGAGAGAGAGAGAGAAAGAGAGAGAGAGAGAGAGAGAGAGATTGTTTTAGTTCTCTCTATATAGTATCATGTTATTTGCAAATAATGACAGTTTTATTCTACCTTACAATTTTTTGCCTTTTTATTGAATTTATTGGGGTGACACTGGTTAACAAAATTACACAGGTTTCAGGTGCACAATTCCACAACACATCATCTGTACATTGTATCCTCCCTATATCCTCCCCACCCCCCTCCTTTCTTCTCCCTACAATCATCACACTGTTGTCTGTGTCTATGAGTTTTTTTCTTTTTTGCTCAATCCCTTCACCCTTCCTGTCATCAGCTTCTTAAACACCCTTCCAGAAATAGTCTATGCATATTCATTAATGATTTCCTTGAAGAAAATTAGAGCAGATTCAAGGTATGCTTATAATAATGTTGCTTGCATACCAAATGCTTTATTTTATTTCCAAAATGGAATTAAGTTTTCATTATAAAAACAATACATGTGTATTTTAAAATTGTATATGTAAAAGTGAAAGCTCCATCCACCCACTCAATCACCTCTAACTGCTCAGTTCCAGAGTTAACCACTTTATAGTTTCCTATGTGGCCTTTCTGACAATTTACACTTGCGTAAACACATTGTACATAGACTATTACTATACATAGTAAAATTTTCATCAATAACATGTCAATGATGTCTTTTCACACCTACATATAGCTTTACTTAGCCTTCTTAGTGGCTGCATACTCTCCAGTGGGAGAGAAAGGGATAAAGATATGGCAGGAATTATACATGGGAGTGTGTTCACCTGAAAGCAACATCTGTCATATGTGACCCAGAAGAAAAAACACTGAAAGCCACTGATTTAACCCATCTGGGTCTCAGTTTCTTCTCGGTAAAATGGACACCATAACGAAAGCCCTGACTAACTCACAAGATTGTCGTGAGGATTACCCAGAAAGGAGGAAAACAGATCACAGAGTATACACTGAAAAGTGCTGTGCAAATGTGAGAGACTGTTATTCCTGGAGGGGAGAAGGGTGTAGCACTAGTTCCAGGGTCTAAAGTCTAAGAATTAGCACTAATAATAATTACTTTTCCTGCCCTTCTTAGCCATATGAACTGTTCATCTTTGCATAATAATTGTGAACATTTGTTGAGCTTCTACTTGGTAGAAATTCTTCTTTATTTTTTTAAGCTTCAATTATATATATATATATATAATTGATCTTTTACAGAGAGAAAGGAAGAGGGATAGAGAGTTAGAAACATCAATGAGAGAGAAACATCTTCTATTGGGGATGTGTCTGCAACCAAGGTACATGTCCTTGACTGGAATCGAACCTGGGACCCTTCAGTCCGCATGCCCATAATCTCTATTCACTGAGCCAAACCGGTTAGGACAGCAGACATTCTTCAAAGATAAAATATATGAGATATTTTCTTTAGCTATTTATCTTAAATTTATTTTTAATAAATTTCAAGTTTTAAATGAGATCTTTATTTAATCCCTCCAACAACTCTATGAGATAGATACTCCAATTATTCTCATTTGACTGATAAGGCAACTGAGACTGACAGAATTGGCAAGTGAAGGTCATACTTCTGGACTGCACCAAACTCTGTGCTGTTCATTTTCAAGGTTTATGCCATGCTTCAACTATGTGGTTGGCCTGTGGCTTAAACAGACAACTGGAGAAAGAAGTGGTTCATTCCGCTGTGCTAAAAAATGAAATGCAACCAATGAATGACAAAAATCCTGAGTCTCATAGGTAATCACAGTTAGTCACACTGCTGCCTACTTCAAACCTTTCACGACACCATCCTGCTAAGTAAAGGCCAAACTCTCCAGTCTGGTATTTCAGGTCTTCCTTAACCTTGTCAAATAACCTTCCCAGACCTTTATAATCCAAGAACTTCTAAAACCATCATTTCATACCTATCTGGGAGCCTGTTTTAGGATGAATTAGGTCCCCTATAAAAGGATATATACTGACATTCTAACTCTCAGTACCTCAGAATGTGATCTTGTTTGGAAATAGGGCCATTACAGTTAAGATTAGTAATGATGAAGTCATATTGGTGTAGGGTGGACTCCTACTCCAATATGACTGGTGTCCTTGTAAGAGGGCCACATGAAGAGACCCAAGGGGAGAATGCCATGTGACTACTAAGGCAGAGATTGGAGTTATGCAGCTGCAACCCAAGGGAGGCCCAAGAGTGCCAGTAAACCACCAGGAGCTAGGAGGAGGCAAGGAAGGATTCCCCTAGAGGTTTCAGAGAGAGAGAGTGTGGCCCCACCAGTGCCTTGATTTGGGACTTGTACCCTCCAGAATTGTGAGACAATACATTTCTGTTATTTTAAGTCACTCGGTTCCTAATACTGTGTTACTACAGCCCCAGGAAACAAATACAGAGAGCCTCAGCCATTTAATCAGGCACTGCATATCTGAGCCCAAGATGCATCAGGCGTTCTTTATCCTGTCCCATTGCTGTTCTCTTAGCTGGGACGGAGCATCCTTGGCAGTTTGCTTTTACAGTCCCACCCATGACATGCCGTTTCTTTTGGCAGGCAGCACATCAGTGGTCTGTTTACTTCCCAACACACTCTGCGCCAGGCAGGTCAGGTCCCCTGCCCCCTGCCTCTTTCTGGCTCAGGGCCAGCCCAACCCCTCTGGGGAGAGAGTAGATTGAAGCCCCCTTCTGGGTTGCCAAGGCGACAGTGCTGTCTGAGTGCCCTGGAGCCAGGCAGCTGTGGCTGCAGGGAAGGGAGGAACCAAGGGAAGGGGGGAGGTTGGGAGGGAGACTACCAGAAAGACCCCAAGGAGAGTCCTTAAAAAAGTGGCTCTCGTACAAACCCCGGAGATGAAATTAAAACGACAGCCTCACCATGACCAGCATTGTCAAGCAACATGCAAGACGTAAGATTTGACAGGAAAGACTTTACTTAGGGCATTCTATATGGAGTTCGGCGCTGTGTGTGTCTTTGAGCCCAAACCTCATTCAAACCTATGCTTTGAGGCCTTTTGACAGCACGAGAGATCAAACGGGAACACAATTCAGGCAAATGGGGACTGACATTTTGCACACCAAGGGCACGTCTCCTACAAAGTGTCTTAAAGGTGCACAGTAAACGAAGAAAAAGATGCTTGTGACTTTTCGTTCATAGTTAGCAATGCCCCATGTGTAGGGAAACATGAGGGATGCTGTGTATGTGTGTGTGTTAGGGGGGAAAGGAGGAGTACAGGGAGAACAAGATGTTATGCTTTCCCTCAAGCAGCACAGAGTCCTTGCTTCAATCATTGCTGCACGAATGGACTTCTGTAATAGTGTACTGAAACACTCCAAGGCAATTCTCAGTTCATAGTTAGGTAGGGCTACAGTGGAGCGTGGGACTCAGCCTTCAAATCCTCATAGAGGTAGGCACATTCCTAATCTTAGCCAATGGAGGTAGTGAGTCTTTTGTTAGGATTGCTGAGGGATGCGTGCTCTCCTTTGCAGGAGCTGCCATCACCATCCTGCCACCACGGAAAGCCAGCATAGCGGTGAGCACAGCTGAGAGATGAAGGAAGATGGGGAGCTGCTAACATCCGTTGAGCCCCTGAATCAACCCATGCCAGATCCACCCTAACCTTTGGGTTACAGGAAACAATAAATTCTGCTTCTTAAAATGGCTTTTGTTGCTTCCAATTCAAAAGATTTGGTAAATGGTATATTAGAAACTCTTTTTAACTGATTGACCAAAGCTTTCCATGCCTTATGTACTAGGAAAAATATAGTGATTTATACTCACAGCCAATAGGCTGCTTTCTGACTCTTTTGTCCCAAAATCTGTTTATATTAGTTGTATTTATTACTATAATTATGTTATTTGATTAAATAATAAGTAAACTGCAGAAATCCAAGTGCAAAAGGAAAGATAGTACCTGGTCCTGTGAAAACTAAAATAAATGCTTTGGAAAAACTTGATAAAAACTGAGTATTTCAAAATTGCTTTTGCATTAGGTGTGGATACATACATAGTTAACAATGAAGCAATAAAAACATGAATAGGTTTTTGCATTTAGCTTTGGAAGGGTCTTTAAATTCTTTTTCCCCCTTTAAAGAAAGCAATGCTAGAAATAGTGGGTGATTCATATTGGGTGAGAAAGAGATCATTAATCCATATATATAAAAGCCTAATATGCTAAGTGTCTGACTGATTGGTTGACTAGTTGCTATGATGCACACTGAACATGAGGGGGTAGAGGCTCTGACTGGTAGGTTAGCTTGCTGCTGGGGTCTGGTTGATCGGGACTGAGTGAGACGGGTCGGACATGCCCGGGAGCCCTCCCTGGCCTCTAAAATATTTCTTCTAGTTAATTTTCGTTCAATGTGCACAAATTCGTGCACTGGGCCTCTAGTTATCTCATAAGAAGCCTTGGAGCTTCCACTGAGATACTTTGCTTTGTGGGAAAAGTCTATCTATGTAAAAAGTCTATCTATCCTAAGACTAACTACCATGCTATTAGGAAGCTCAAGCCAGCTGCAATTGAGCGAGAAGAAAACAAGAAAGAGAGAGAAGCCCTGCTAACTTCTAGTTATTCCAGTCATTTCAGCTTAAATATTAGACAAGTTAGTGATGAAACCATCTTAGATATTCAGCCCAGTTGAGCTTTTAGAGGACTTTATCTGACTGCAACCATATTAGAGATTCTGTGTCACAACCACCCAACAGAGCCAGCTCGTTCTACCCACAGAGCCATCAAAAATAATGTTATTGTTTTAAGCCACTTAATATTTGGTTGGTTGGTTATACCGCAATAGGTAACCAGTCTTTTCTGAGTGAAAGGAGAGAATTACAAGAAGAGGAAGGTGGCCTCTAATGTGAGATGTTATAAAGGGATCATGAAGGGTGAGAAAAAGCCATTGTATTTCTCAATTGAGAAGCCACTATTGTCCTTCAAACATTGCAGTTTCAATAGAACGGTAGGAACAGAAGGCAAATTGGAAGTGTTCACAGGGCAAGTAAGTGGCAGGAAATAGATACAATGGTAGATTTGCAATGTTTCTTTCTTTCTTTTTTGAATAGTTTAACATTCACTGATGATCCTTGCTTGAATTAGTTTATTTCATTGGAGATTGCAAAATGGTGATTTTTTTTTTCTATCACTCCTCTACATTCATTAGCTGACGGTCTTCTGTAAAGAAGAATTTCCCCTTGTCAATTGGGGCTGAACCTAATTTCTTCCTAAAATGGGCAGGCTAAATGCTTCATTCTTTCTCTTTAATAACCAATTTCCTGACCAAAAAAAAAAGTCAGCATCATAGTATTTCCATTGGTGGCAAATGAGGTTTTTTTCTCCTTTCTCTCTCTGAGTATCATTATGGACTCATGTGTGGACCCATGTATCACTTTTATTCAATGTGTTACAATCAATTACAGACTAAATTAGTCTTTAAAGAAACAATGGGGGGTAGGGATAAAGAGGTGATCAGAAAGTTTCTGGAAGAATACAGTAGTTAAAGAAACACACACACATTTATCCTGGTTAGTAATTAAAAAATGAAAACCAAAACTATATAAAAGAGGAAAAAACTATAAAACACCCAATTCTGCTACTGGATATATAACCCAAAGAAAGTTTTACACAGGTCCCGTGAAAGGGATGTTTGGAGACAGTCACGGCAGTGTTGTTTTGGTTATGAGGAGTTGGAGATAATTTGGGTGCCCATAATTGAAGAGGTCAAAATGTGGTGGATCCCCAAAGTAATCTATAGATTCAATGCAATTCTCATTAAATTACTAGTGGCATAAGCCCAGTGGATGGGGCATTGGGCTGCGGACTGAAGGGTCCTGGATTTGATTTCAGTTGGCATAGGCTCAGGCTGCAGGCTTGATCCCTGGTGGGGGGTGTGCAGGAGACAGCCAGTCAATGATTCTTTCTCATCATTGATACTTCTGTGTTTAATAAAAATACATTAAATAACAACAACAACAAAACAACTAACTGCATATTTCACAGACCTAGAACAAACTCTCCAAAAATGTATATAGAAAAAAAAGACCTCAAATAGTCACAGCAATCCTGAGAAAGAAGAACAAAGTTGGAGGGATCACAATACCAAATATCAAGCTATAATACAAACCCACTGTTCTCAAAACTGCCTGTTACTGGCATAGGAACAGACATATAGACCAATGAAACAGATCAGAGAACCCAGAAATTGACCCAGGCCATTATACTCAATTAATATTTGACAAAGGAGGCAAGAGCATACCATGGGGTCAAAATAGTGTGTTTAATAAATGGTGTTGGGGAAATTAGACAGATACATTAAAAAAAATGAAACTAGTCCACCAATACACAAAATTAAACTGAAAATGGATAAAAAACTTAGACACAAGACGGGAAACCATAAACATCTTAGAACCCATAGACAGCAAAATATTAGACATATCTCATAGCAATATGTTTATTGATACATCTCCTAGGACAATGGAAATTAAGGAGGAAATAAACAAATGAGACTACATCAAAATAAAAAGCTTCTGCACAGCAAAAGAAACCATCAACAAAACAACAGGAGAAAACACTGAACGGGAGAACATATTTGCCAATGTTACATCTGATAAGGGTTTAATCTCCAAAATTTATAGGGAACTCATACAGCTCAACAAAAGGAAGATAAACAATCTCATTAAAAAAAAAAATGGGCAAAGGACCTGAATACACACTTTCGAAAGTGAACAGACAGAAGGCCAAGAGATATATGAAAAAAATGCTCAAAGTCACTAATCACCGGAGAAATGCAAATCAAAATGACAATGAGGTATCATCTCACACCTGTCAGAATGGCTATCATCAACAAATGACAAGTGCTGCTGAGGATGTGGAGAAAAAGGAACCCTTGTATACTGCTGGTGGGAATGCAGACTGGTGCAGTCTCTATGGAAAACAGTGTGGAGTTTCCTTAAAATTTTAAAAATGGAACTCCCATTTGACCCAGTAATCCCTACTTCTAGTAATATATCCCAAGAAATCAACATCACCAATCAGAAAAGACATATGCATCTCTATGTTCATAGCAGCACAATTTACTATAGCTAAGATTTGGAAACAGACTAAGTGCCCATCAGCAAATGAGTGAATTAAAAAACTGTGCTACATCTACACAGTGGAATACTACGCTGCTGTAAAGAAGAAGGAACTCTTACCATTCGCAACAACATGGATGGACCTGGAGAGCATTATGCTAAAGGGATAAGCCAGTCAGAGAAATACAAATATCACACGATCTCCCTCATTTGTGGAATGTAATGAACAACATAAACTGATGAACAAATATAGATCCAGAGACATACTAGTGGAAGCACTGAACAGACTGTCAAACCTCACAGGGAAGACAAGGGAGGGTAAGGAGAGGGGTGCCAGAGATCAACCAAAGGACTTGTATGCATGCATATGAGCATAACCAATAAACACAGACAATAGGGGGGTTGGGGGGAGGGGAGTGGGAAAGAGGTAGGAGAGGGCTGGGAAAAGTCAAAGGGGGAAAAAAGGAGACTTTAAAGAATACAGAACTTAAATAAAAAATAATGTGGTGGCCCTGGCTGGTTTAGCTCAGTGGATAGAACGTCAGCCTGCGGACTGAAAGTTGCAGGTTCGGTACCTTGGTTGCGGGCACATCCCCAATAGGGAGTGTGCAGGAGGCAGTTGATCAATGTTTCTCTCTCATGGATATTTCTAATTCTCTATTCCTTTCCCTTCCTCTCAGTAAAAAATCAATAAAGTATATTAAAAAAAAAAACAACACTGACCTAGTAATCCTATTTTTAGGATAGAAACTGGTGTTTATTAGCATTATAACAGTGAGAAAAATAGCCAGCATGTGTTTTTTTGCCCTCATCCATACCCTACAATATACATTGACAGTTGTTTCAGGGAAGTCTCTCAGAGGTGTTTCCTAGGTACTTGTGATGTCCTTGTGAACAAGTGTAGTCATGTGGTTTTGGTGGTTAACTTCATCTTCTGCTCCAGCCCCTTCCATTTGGCACTATTTCCACTGCCTTTGCTGGGCATGGTTATGTTGTCTTTGAGTTCTACTTTATCTGGAGTTCTTCAGTTACTAAGGTTGCAGGGTGTTATTCTGTGGCATAGCAGGGACTATCTTGCTCTTTTTTGGTTTTACATCATAACTATTTGAAGTCTATCATCTTTTTATAATTTTCCAGGAAATAACTGTTCAGTATTTTCTTTTTTTTAATTTTTAAAATTAATTTGAGAGAAAGAGCTGAAGCACAGGGAGTTGGAGGTAGAGAATCACTGATTTGTTGTTCCACCCATTTATGAATTTACTGGTTGATTTTCTGACCAGAGATCAAAACTGCAACCTTGGTGAATCAGGATTACACTCTAACCAACTGAGTTTACTTGGCCAAGGATTCAGTATTTCCTTATAATCTCTCTTCTCTATTCCCACCCCAACAGATTGCAAACCAAGCCGGAATGCATGAGCTTGAAAATGAAATGAGAAATGGAAATCAAAACCACAATGTGATACCACTTCACACCCATTAGGTTCGCTAATATAAAAAAAGAAAAAGAAGTTGATGAGGATGTGGAAAAATTGAAACCCTTGTGATTGGCGATAGGAATGAAAAATGGTGCATCCACTATAAAAAACTGGTGGTTCCTCTAAAAGTTAAGCACAAAATTACCATATGATAGAGCAATGCCACTTGTTGGTGGAATTCAAAAGAATTGAAAGCAGGGACTCAAAAAGATACCAATGTTCATAGCAGTATTATTCACAATAACTAAAAGGTGGAAACAACATAAAAGTCCATTGATGGAGGGATGGATGGATAAACAAAGTGTGGTATATACATACAATGGAATGTTATTCAGCTTTAAAAAGGAATGAAATTCAAATACATGGTTAAATTGTGAAAACAGGGAGAAACCAAGTGGCGGCATAGGTGAACACCTAAACTACTGCCTCGCACAACAATTTCAAAACTACAGCTAAAAGACAGAATGGACATCATCCTGCATCACAGGAAAGCTGGCTGAGTGAAAATTCTATAATTAGAAGGAAAAAGAGAGGCTCACAGAGACTCAGAGGAGCTGCAAAAAGCTGAGGTATGGAGACACGTGAGTGGAGAGGACGGGCAGCTGAGTGCCTGGCTGACTTCCTCTAGCAGGAGGGAGACAGAAACTCCTGACTGCATTGAACCCCAGTTTCGACTGCACTGAACCCCAATTTTGGAAAAGACCTTGAGGACCCAGACTCATACGAATCCCCGGAGCACACGGATACTCGGGAGCTGAGAAAGGCAGAGGTCTGGAGGTGCCCATGCACAGTGCTTGCAGAAAGGACTGACTTCTGAGTGTACCCGCTGGCTTTCTCTAGTGGGAGGAAAACAGAACCTCCCAACTGCACTGAGCTCCAGTTCCAACTGCACTAAATCCCAGTTTCGGGCGAGACCCTGGGGACCCACACTCATACTGGTCTCCAGAGTGCACGTTAACTCAGGGGAGCCGCAAAAGGCAGAGGTTTGGAGGCGCACAGGGAAGCCAAGGCTGTCTGCTCAGCCCTGAGACTCCGCCCCATCCAAGCTAAGCACAGAAGCTTTTGCAATTTTGCAAGTCTTGTCTCATAAGGCTGTCTCCAGCATAGAAGTTCTCCTGGCGTAGACTCAGCTGATTCTTACAGCCAATTGGCCTGGAGGTCAATTCCCCCCAGTGATACCAACAACAATCAAAATTTAACTACAACAAGGCTTTACACATAGTCCACAAAGGGGTGCACCAAGAGTGTCCACCTCAGCTAACTGGGGAGGTGGAGCTATGGGCCCATATAGAACACCTAGCACACAAAGCTACTCTACCAATTCAGGGAAGCAGCAAAAATGCAGAGACAAAGAAACATATCACAAACGAAAGAGAGGAAAGCAAACAACTGGATATAGAGTTCAAAACAACAGTTATAAAGTTTTTCAAGAATTTCCTAGAAAAGGTCCATAAATTTAGCGAGACTCTCGAGGATATAAAAAAGAACCAACTAGAAATTAAACATACACTGACTGAAATAAAAAATATTATACAGAGACCTAACAGCAGACTAAAGGAGTGCAAGAATCAAGTCAAAGATTTGAAATACAAAGAAGCAGAAAACACTCCACTGGAAAAGCAAAAAGAAAAAAGAATAAAAAAATGTGAAGATAGTGTAAGGAGCCTCTGGGACAACTTCAAGGGTACTAACATCAGAATTGTGGAGGTGCCAGAAGAAGAGAGAGAGCAAGATATTGAAAACCTATGTGAAGAAATAATGACTGAAAACTTCTCCCACCTGATGAAAGAAATAGACTTCCAAGTCTAGGAAGCACAAAGAACCCCAAAGAAAAGGAATCCAAAGTGGACCACACCAAGATACATCATAATTAAAAGCCAAGAGCAAAAGACAAAGAGAGAATATTAAAAGCAGCAAAAGAAAAACAGTTAATTACCTACAAAGGAGCACCCATACGATTGTCAGCTGATTTCTCAACAGAAACTATGCAGGCCAGAAGGGAGTGGCAAGAAATATTCAAAGTGATGAATAGCAAGAACCTACAACCAAGATTACTCTACCCAGCAAAGCTATCAATCAGAATTGAAGGTCAGATAAAGAGCTTCACAGATAAGAAACAGTTAAAGGAGTTCATCAACACCAACCCAGTATTATATGAAATGCTGAAAGGTACTCTTTGAGGAAGAAGAAGAAAAAGGCAAAGATTAAAATTATGAACAACAAACACGTATCTATCAACAAGTGAATCTAAAAATCTCGTGAATTAAAAATCTCATGAACAGAATAAACTGGTGAATATAATAGAATCAGGGTCATAGAAAGGGAGTGGACTGCCAATTCTTAGGGGAAAAAGGGTTTGGGGGGTTCGGGAAGAGACTGGACAAAAATTGTACACCTATGGATGAGGACAATGGGGAGGAGGTAAGGGTAGAAGGTGTGGTGGGAGCTGGGTGGAGGGGAGCTATGGGGGGAAAAAGAGGAACAATTGTAATGATCTGAACAATAAAGATTTATTAAATTTAAAAAATAATAAATCATGAAAACATTAAGTGAAATAAACCAGACACAAAAAGACAACTATTGTATGATTCCATTTGTATGAGTTACCTATAATAGGCAAATACATGCATAGAGATAGAAAGTGGACTAGAGATACTAGGGGATTGGGGGGAGGGGAGAATGAGAGTTATTTAATAGGTACACAGTTTTTGTCTGGGATGATGAAAAAGTTCTGGAAATGAATGATGGTGATGGTTAAATAACATTGTAAATGTGGTTGTTATGGAATAAATTGTGTGTCCCGTCCCCTCCCCCTGACTCATATGTTTAAGTCCTACCTCTTAATGTGACATTTGTAGATGAAGTCTTTGGAAAATACATAATTAGGTTTTGTGGTCATGAAGGTGGGGGCCTCAAGACGAGATTAGTAGTTTTATAAGGAGAGAAACCATAGAGTTTGCTCTCTTCTCTCCCTATCATGTGAGCACACAGAATTCCACCATTTACAAGCCAGGAAGAGACCCCTCACCAGAAACCAAACATCTTGGCACCTTGATCTTGAATTTCAGGCCTCTAGAACTGTGAGAAAATAAATTTCTGTTGTTGCAGCCACAGCCTATGGTATTTTGTTATGGTAGCCTGAGCTAAAGACAGTAGTTAATACTACTGAATTGTATACTTGCAAATGGTTAAAAATGATACAATTATGTTATGTATATTTTAGCCACAATTAGAATGGAAACAAAATGTGAAATGGGCAATTCTGTTATCTTGGCTCTCCTTTGCAAAACTCTGGATGCCAACCTTAGAAGGACATTAGTAACTGTACTAGTATACTAGTGACGCTAGTCCAATTCCCTCAGCGCTTCTGCCTTACATGGATGAGGAGAGTGAGAGTCATAGAAATGAACTGATTGAACTAGGATCATCGTTCTGTTCCTCATCCTGTATTCCCTATCTTTAGGGATGGCACCACTGTCACCCAGTTGCCTGAGTCCAAAATCTTTCTGTTATCCTTGATTCTCGCTCATTATCCTCAGCAGCTACATGTCTTGGTGATTCTACTGCCTTAATATTTCTCTATTCCTACTATCTTTGCATCCGTTTGGGTCCCTTTCATCCCTTTCCATATTAGCTTTTTAACCAATTTTATTGCTTCTCTGTTCCTCTCCAATCCATTTTCTACACAGCAGCCAGAGTCTTCCCAAAATCCAATCTGATCATGTAATTATCTCCCTAAATCCTGTAATAGCTTCCTTTAGTTTCTTGTGTTAAGTTCAAATATCTTAACATGGCATTCAAGACTTCTCATGGTGATCTGGTCTCCTCTCAACTCTCCACTCTGATCTCTCCACTCATTGCCCAGGCTATATACTTACACCCGACTGAAAGTGTGGTTTCTTGAACACACCATGCCCATCTTTGCTGGATGATAATAATTTTCAGAGCTAAAGGTCACAGCCCACATGGATATGGTCCATTCTCCATTCTTTCTTTTGCCCCTCTTAATTGGCAAGATGAGGTGGCTCTCTCCTTTTTTTTCTTCCTGGCCTGCAAGACAGCTTCAGATGGATCCTTTGGTTACTGAATACAATTGCTGGCTTGCCCCTTTTCTTCTAGGGCTGGTGGACAAGGCATCTGACTAAATTAGAGTTAAGAGCTAAAACTGAGGTGTGAGCTTTTGCGTGGAAGTAGAGCTGATTTTGTTCAATGCTGCTGAGACCTATCAAAGGAGATAAAAATGCCACAGTTTATGGGCATTCTATAGTGGGTGCTGGGACCGAAGCCCCAAGTAGTAATATGATGTTGTTACCTGCCTCTTCTGTGACCAGAAAGTCAAGGATGGGATTCAGGAACTATTAAGTTCCTTGACCAATAATAGTATTAAAGTCTTCCCAGCCCAGTGTCTCCCAACCTGCTCTACCTGGTAAACTCTTACTCCTTCTTAAATTCTTATCTTCTAAAAATATATCTCACCATCCTCCTCCAAGGAGATTTGTAAAGTCTTTGAATGCTTGTATGCACTCTCTATCTTCATCATTGTATCTCCCACTGCGGAGCATGGCTGATGACCCTAGGAGTGAAAGATCACGCACCTAGTTAAGTGTCAGGCTGGAATATGAAATGTTTGTAGCTAAAAGATTCATCGACACTTCTCTCTCAGGGGTCAGCCTTACTACTGTAGCACGTTGCCTTGTCAGTTTGTAGCTCCCTCTCTCTCTCCTCAGTCCCCAGCTGGTGGCTGCCTGTTGGGAAAGGCTGGGGAATAATACTTTATTGAAATGATCTCGTCAGCAGTTTAGCTGCACCCTCACCCACGTGGCTGTACTTACAGGCACGCCTAGCACATGGCTGAGTTTTTTTTGTGTTTTTTTTTTCTTTTCTTTTCTCTCTCCTCTATGGCTTTGATTTGAGAGTCGGAGAACCACGAAAAGGAAATGGGTTCAGTGACCAACATCGCATCCCAGGGCAGGAGGCTGCCAACGGGGCCATGAATCTGCAGAATTCTCTGGGAGGAAACAACTGTCAGCGCCGCTCCCAAGGCTTTCCCCGCCTCGCAGCCTCTCCCTGTCGGAGAGCAGGCCCAGCTGGGTTGGATGGTTTCCTGTAAGTCTTTACAAGGGCGTTTAAAGCGAGAAAAGGGAAGAGAAAGTCAGAGACTGGGGGCGAGGGGCCAGGGCTGAGCCACGCTGGCTTATGCTCATCCTTGAGGCCGGCTGCTAGACGGAGGGAAGGCGAGGCATCTCCCCGCGGCCGGCCCTGCCTCCGCTGTCCTCGCGGCTCCGCAGGGACGGACTTCGCTCGGAGGGAGACGCAGCCTGCGCAGGGAAGAGAGTTTCGCTCCTCAGTGTGTGAAAGGGAAAAACTTGGAGGAAACAGTCCAGAGGCGGAGAGGAGACCCTGCCTACGGAGTGGGGAAGAGGAGGAGGAGGAGGAGGAGGAGGAGGAAGAGGAGGGAGGCCGAGGAGGCGCAGCCGTGGAGTGCGAGGCCGGCGAACAGCAACCACCCGCCGCCCCAAGCCCCGGCCAGCTCCCGGCGCGGACACACCGGCGTGGGGTCAGCAGGGCCGCGGAGCCCCGGGCAGAGCCCGGCCGGGGTCGCCCGCCGCCGGGCTCGGGAGGCCCGCGGCCGCACCCCGGGGGAGGAGCGGCCGCGAGAGGCGGCTCTCGGGCCGGCGGACCCCGGCTCCCCCGCCTCCGCCCGCAGCCGAGGACACCCCGCGGCCCCGCCGGCCCAGCCCGGCCCGGGAGCGGCCGCCGCGGAGCACGCCGCCCATTGGCGCGGCGGCGCGGCGTCCCCGCCCCCTCCGTGTCCCCGCCCCCTCCGCCGCCGCCGCCGCTTCCCGGCTCCGCCTCCTCCCCCTCCGGGAGCCGCCTCCGTCGCCGCCGCCGCCGCCGCCGTCGCTGCTGCCGCCGCCGGCCCGGGCCC
>JAAGEH010000226.1:12316173-12385674 GCA_011751065.1 Lasiurus cinereus
AAGGAGAGGGTATTTAGTCATTGTGGGGGAGGGGAGATGAAAGGGTCGATAAAGGGAGGGGACAGTGTCTATTTTGTAGAGAAAAAGATTGGGATGTTTCAAAGAGGGAGCCACATGTGATGAGTTTGAAAGGTGTCTGTTAGCGATGAGTGGTATTCTACAAGGTTGAGTAATAGGTATTTCATTTCTTTAAGTAAAAACAGTACTCGTACTTTTATGTAAATGTTTTTAGCTTTCACACACCCCACCTCCATTCTCTCTCCTGTTCTAAGGCTGCGGGCCCATAGTGGTGTCTTGGAAGTAAGGCTTGACAAAAGAGAGGAGGGAAGACTAATTAGCAAATGCATTAATTAGGGCCTTTTGTCCAAGATGATTACTTGTTTAAGTCAGCTGTTTTCTTGCTACCCTCCTGTACCTCAGCTTTCCAGTTGTGGGGGCTGTTAGGAAGAACTGCCCGATTCAGACAAGATGAGTTGGATTTTTCTTTAAAAAAAAAAAGTGAGAAACACATATTTGGCAGATATATATAAAAGCATGAAAATTTATTTATCAAAGACTTGCAATCAGGGAAATGCAAATAGAAACAACAGTGAGATGCCATTTTACAGCCATCAGATTGGCAAAACTTAAATGCTGTGATGATAAAGTGTTAGTAAGGTTGTGGGGAAATCAACTTTTAATACTGCTAGTGGGAATGTAAATGGGTTCAATCACCTTGGAGAGTAATATAGTGAAGTTGAGTTGAAGGAAGACAAAGATACCTATCTACTCAAAGTGTCCATTTCATTTCTGGTATATACTCTAAGAAGCCCTTGCACACTTGTCTAAGGAAATAAGTACAAAAGAAGTACAAGAATACTCATTGCAGCTTAACTATCCACCGCATAAAATGTTAGATTGTCCCACACAATTATAGCATTGTGAAAAAGAAACTATAGCCACATACATTAAAATGGTTGAATCTCACAAACTTAACATCAGGTGGGGGAGCAAATAACAAAATTGTTACAGAATATTTCCACTTGCATAAAATCTGAAAATATGCAAAATCATTGTTTGTGGCTACTGTGTACTACATAGTAAAATTACAAAAACATACATGGTCTCTGGTTCGATTCCTGATCATTGTACATGCCTGGTTGTGGGCTCAATCCCTGGTGAGGGAGTGTGGGAGGTGGCCCATCAATGTTTCGCTCTCATTGATGTTTCTATTTTGCCCTCTAGAAATCTAAATATTTTTTAAAAATGCATGGTAATAACTAACACCAAATTCAGAGTAGTGATTATTCCTGGGAAGAAAAGATGAGGAATGGGATTGGAGGGGGTACACAGAGAGCTTTGTACTGTAATGTTCTATTCTTTTAAAAAATCTAAATCAGGATAATTGCAAATTAAGATTTGCTTATCTTGGGTGTAGGATACAGAGATATTCATTGTGTTTTTTAAAATATTTTCAGGTGTTTGAAATATTTCTCACATGCAAAAAGTGTTCTTATTTATAGAGCACATGAATTTTGTTTCATAATAATGAAACTAGCTACAGGCTCAAGTCTTGTACAGCCTATTAAGCATGCAGGCAGGTGATTCTTTTCTCACCGGCTTCTGACCTGTAAAGCCAAGTTTTGTGATGGATGACTTTTATTTTGGGACTGCTGATAGGCATGGAGGATTTCCCAGTGGTTCTAAACTTTCTAGTGTAGCTAGGTCAGCAGTTTGAGCTTTATCAAAATATAAATGCTCCAGGACATTTTGACTTATCAGATGTAGGGGGGGGACCCAGGAATCTAATGCCACTAACAATTGAGATCCACTACCTTATGCTCCTTCTGATTCTGGGTTGTACTCCATCGCAGCTTTGTCCCTGTCTGAAATGGACACTGGGTTGTACTCCATCTCAGCTTTGTCCCTTCTCCTGCATGACTGGGACTAATTTGGATCCATGTGATACTTAGTTCTTTTGTAGGGCATAAAATAATGTTAGGGATGGAAATCATTGAGTGTTAAACCTCCATAATCCAGTTTGTCTTTTCCTCATTTTCAGTAGTGCTTTAGGGATCTTCCTTAAGCAGGTTTTACAAACTTTAACCAATGTGTCACAATATGTGATTTTATAGTTAGGATAGGAGAAGCCAAAAAAGATCTAACAGAAGGAAAACTAGTAGATTTGGTGAAAGTACCAGTAAACTCCAAAAGGTAAAGTGTATGTCCTCATGCCTTTCTCTGCTGGTGACAGTGATGGTTTGAATGGTTTATTATCTGACTTTCAGTTGAATTTCAGCTATTTGAACCTATAGTCAAAGATTAGGGGCTTTAGGTAACAACTGATTATCCCTCAAATGGAAGTTTCCTTCCTCCCAAATTTGCTAGTTTCCCTTCTCTGCTAGACCCATTTGCCCTAGTCCTAATATGTTTAGGAATTAATTTCTTTCTTTTATTAAAAAATATATATTTTATTGTTTTTTTTAAAGATGATGAGAGAGAAACATTGATCAGCTGCCTCCTGCACATACAGGGGATGTGCCTGCAACCAAGGAATATACCCCTGACCGGAATCGAACCTGGGACCCTTCAGCCCGAAGGCTGATGCTCTATCCACTGAGCCAAACTTGTTAGGGATAGGAATTAATTTCTTTAACACATGTGAGGATTTCTGGTAATGAAATTTGGGAAATGCCCGTTTGTCTTTGATGAGGATCTTTTTTCTGAAAACCTACTTTGGAGGTACAGTGTTGCCCCAGATACACTTTTGCAGGGCTGCTGTGCAGGGTTTTATGGATTGTGCCCATAGGGCAACTGTTTTGAGTGGAAATCCATTCTATGCTCCACTTACCAATATGAAGACCTTATGTGCAACTGTGTCCCCTTAGAGAGGAAATGTCCTTTTCTAATTCTCACAAACTGCTTTATGATGTAGTATGACCTGTAGTTTTGGAGCTGTTGGTCCAACTGTAACCAACTTTCTAGTGTGCCATGCATACTCATTGTGGGCTCTGTAAAGAGGACTAGTTGGTCCTGGGCCTGGTGCTCCAAGAGTTTTCTCTATGTGAACTTTTCATCACCATGCTCAGTTGAACCAGAGTTCAGTTTGAGATTGTAAAATTTGTTATAGGGCTGGAGAAATAGTACAGAATACATTATTTAGAAAATACTATAATGTATGGCAAGACAGAATGAGAGAGAAATCGTTAAAGAGACAAACATCTGGTAAGTGAAGGAAAGTAGTTATGCACCACATTTGCTCTTGCATTCTTACAGTGCTCACTTTGAGGGGGAAATACAATTTTATTTCCCTCTTCCTATTCCCCCCTACATAGCATTTCTGAATTAAAAACCTGAGGCTTTTTAGCCAATTTAAAATATATTTACCCATTTATACTTCCTGATGCTTCATTTTTTTTTTCTTGGAGAGAGAGAGAAAAGGGGAGTGCTGAACCAAGGACAAGACTGGACTTTCTACTGCTTTTTAAATAATAGCAGTGTGTTTTTCAGAACAGTTGTCATGGAAGAGTGCTGTTCTGCAGGCTCAAGGGAGAGGTACATTTGAAGTGGTTTCTGTTATCTTTTTTATTATTATTTTAAAACATGATTGAGGGTGATTAAGAGTTCCTTTGTGGTTTTGCTGCTATTTTGAAGGAAATTTTTAAAGAAAATGTATGTAAATAAAACAAAAAAGGCTTAAAATAGTCTTATCCCCACACAAGGAGAATAAACAGTTCTCACGTATAGGCCGTACCTAAAGCAGTTTCAGTTTTGTTTTTTTTTTCCTTTTCTGCATAAATGAATATTAGTGCTATTCTACCAACTTCTTAGAATAGGTAATTGGAGTGATGTTGGGCAGGTGAGGAGGAGAATGATGGGATTATGCTAGGGTTTATCATAGTTCCCTCCAGTCATTATATGGAAAGCTTCATCTGCTTTTGTGGGGAAAAACGGGGGTGGGGGTGGAGGGGGCAATAAGGGAGGGATTGTGAGTTTTGATAGATATATATAGTCATTTGACCTTCTTGAAAGAAAAAAAAAGAGGAAAGAAGTGGTAAGAGGAACATATATACACATGGCAGAGAGAGTAGCAAGTAATTAAGCAGAAGATGTTTTGTAGTGCTTTAGGGATGTTCCTTGGGTTGAAAGTTGCCTGTCTGTATCAGTTCTGCTTCAGCACCTTTGATTTCACTGTCTGCAGATGGTGCTTGCTCACTGGTCTTCAGTGGAAACTGGTTTTATCAAAAGCTGGAAAGTGAGCAGTTTTGAAAACTAGACTGGAAGTAGTAGGATAGGCTTAAATAAAACAAGTATTCATTTCATAATCACTTTTTCAAATAGAAGTTGGGACTCTAATAATTAACAAAAAAGCATTTTTATAAATTTGTCTTCCTATGTAGATTTTTATTGTCATCTCAATACATATTTGAGCACCTACTGTATATTAGTACTACCAATACTAACTTGATTCACTGGAGTGATGGCCTTCATTGTCAGAGACTCAGAGACTTCACTACCTGAGTTCCTCAGAATAGTATAGAACTGTGCCTTTTCTCCCTTTTAAAAAATATGTTTTTACTGATTTCACAGAGAGGAAGGGAGAGGGAGAGAATCATCAATCAGCTGCCTCCTGCATGCCCTCTAAGTAGGGGGAAATAGGAAGAGGATGCTATGTAAGGGGGAATAGGAAGAGTAAAATAGAATTGTGTGGATGGAGCCCACAACCTAGGCATGTACCCTGACCAGAATCCAACTACATTCTCCTGGTTCATGGGTCGACAATCACTGAGCCACACCAGCCGGGCATCTCCCTTTTTTAATGCTTCCTTCTGGTCCTTGGCCTTCTGGTCTTGGTGGTAATCTACCCATTCTGTCAGGACAGCCCCATCCCCTGTTTTCCCCATGGGCAGCGTACAGAAGCTTTACAGAATCTCTTGGTTGGGTACCCAACAAATAAAACCCCTCAAACAATACTGAGTAAGACCCAAGGGCCACCATAGTGGTTCCAGCTCCCCTTCCTTCATTGCTGCCTGTATTGCCACCACCCACCCTTTGCTGTGGAGCCTGGAAGGCGCCCCCCTCACCCCCAATCATACAAAGAGGCTTTGTGCTCTGAGGATGTTCTAAAGGCAAGATCATTGTAATTATAATTCCCTAAGCACAACCAAGTAATGGGGGCAGGCAGGGTAAAGATGGTATCCAAGTACTTGTTGGTAGGGAGAAGTCAGGCGGGGATTAAAAATCATCTGGAGGCAGTACCAAAATGGATAATGGAGTGTTGTTGGTAATGCTGATGGGAACGTGTTTAAGTGAATACATTTCAGGTTTTTAAAGTCTAATACTTGCAAGTTTAAAAAAGCACAAGACAGCTGGAACTTATTTTTTTCTTTTCTTTTTTAGTCTAAATTATACAGTTACTTTAAAAGTACATTAGAAGAAGGTGTATAGAAGTCCCAATCTACTTTGCTTTATGATTCTGTTGCCAGAATGATTGATTGCTCAAGAAAACCACAAAAATAACTTGCTTATTATCCAAGGGTGCTCTTACTAATCTGTGTGTTTGTGTGTTTTAAGTTTCTAAAAATACGCACTAACTGACATATTTGGGAAGCTGATTTCCCTCTACTACCACCGGCAAAAAATCAATCTGGGGATGTAAATTCTTATATCAATCATCCTATGTGCTTCCAAGTTCTGTTGGTATTCTTTAAATGAACGTGTTTTTTTTCCTTACTATGTTAAAATTGACTATTACTATATTACTCTTATTAGTGTCTCAAACTTTTTTTTTTTTTTTAAAGAAATGCACCTAACAATTGACAGCAGTTAGGATATTGGACTCCAGTATCCCTTACTCAAGGTGAAGGGAAAGGGGTCCTTTTTGTTGTAATTAGCACTGACATCTGTGGTGAGTGAAGCAGCCAGGTAGAGAATGTGTACTCCATGGAAACATACAGTTACTGTGAGTTGGCCTTCTAATTACTTGTTGGAATCAGGTCAGGAGTGGAACTTTATTTTTACCATGTAGCATGATTTTGAGGAAATCCACTGTTTTTATTGACAAGTAAAACTATATATTTGAAGTGATGATTATATGTATGTGTGTGTGTATATATATGTACACACACACATATATATGTATATATACACTGAGTAGCCAGATTATTATGATCTCTGAATGCATAATAATCTGGCCATTCAGTGTATATCCTATATAATAAAAGGCTAATATGCAAATTGTCCCCTCGACCAGGAGTTCGACCAGCAAGCAGGCTAGCCAATCGTCCATGTCCCCTCCCCCTCGCCAAGCTGGCCAGACCCACTCATGCACTAATTCATGCAACGGGCATCTAATATATATATACTGAGTGGCCAGATTATTATGCATTCAGAGATCATAGTAATCTCGTCAGTAATCAGTGTATATACACATTGTGAAATGATGTCAATACATCCATCACCTCACATAGTTACTTTTTTTTTTTGTTTTTTGGTTAGAATGCTTAAGATCTGTTCTTTTATAGCAAATTTCAAGTATACTAGACAGTATTAACTACAGTCACCGTGCTGTACATTAGATCCCCAGAACTTATTTATCTTATAACTGAAGGTTTGTGTCCTTTGATCAACATGTCCTCATTTCCCCTATTCACCAGCTCCTAGTAACCACCATTCTACTGTTTCTATGAGTTTTAATCTTTAAATTAAAAAAATATATATTTTTCAGATTCCACATTTAAGTGGGGTCATACAGTATTTGTCTTTCTATTTTCCTTAGCATTATGTCCTCCAGTTTCATCCGTGTTGTTGTAAATGGTAAGATTTTCTTATTTCTCGTGGCTGAATAATATTTCATTGTATGTACGTTCCACATCTTTATTCATTAATCTGTTAAATACTTAGGAGTTTACCTGTGTTAGCTATTGTGAATAAACCTGTTGTGAACATGGGAGTTCAGATATCTTGAGAAAATCTACCTTAAATTTATCTTAACATGATACTCCTAGATAGTCCATTATAAATACATCACCCAAGTAATCCTTTGAAAAGTCTACCAATTTGACAGATAAATTTTATGAGGTTTAAAAATATACAAGAATCAGCTTTAAAAATTGACTTGGCCAGTTTTTATTGTTTTTCATTTATTAGAGCAAGTTGACCTATCATGAATAAATTGTTATATGAAAAAAAATACACAAGAATTCATTTTTATCTACTTTAAATAAAAAGTAAAGTTGAGCCCCACCCTCACTGTTTTAGGCAAGTATATTGATCAATAGAGACTTATATTTTAGCTTAATAATAAACTGTTATTTGGCTACTTCATTTGCTTCATCTATAATATATATTTCCTTCAGAGATTAACCTCTGACTCTTTTTACTTCACTGCTCTCTGGTGGCCACTAAATGATAAAACATTGAGTGCCTACTATGTACCACGCACAGTGAGGATTGCAGGTATGATTTACATATGCAACAGTTCAGTGAGAGATTCTGATAGTGTGTTAGCAGATCAAATGCATTTTGGAGTCTGTTAACCCTTCATTGGAGGACAGAGAATGTCACAATTGCATTAATGGTAGTAATATGGTTTAACTTGGATAATTAACATCGCTAAATCACAGATCTAATCAGCTCAAAAAATTATGTGGCTGCCTTCTAAGTATTTTTTAGACTTTGTTTTTTAGAGAGAGGGAGGAAGGAAGTACAGGGAAGAGAGAGAGAGAAAAACATTAATTTGTTGTTCCACTTATTTATGCATTCATGTTGATTCTTGTATGTACCCTGATGGGATTGAACCCGAAACCTTGGCATATGTGGATGATGCTCCAAACTGAGATACCTGGTCAGAGCCATTATTATTATTATTATCATCATCATCATCCCACCCAATGATAAGTCTTTATTGATTTTTAGAGAGAAAAAGAAACAGAAACAGAAACATCACTGTGATAGAGAAACATCGACTGCCTCTCGAAGGTGCCCCCAACCAGAAACAAACCCAAAACCTAGATTAGTGCCTTCACTGGAATTTGAATCCAAAATCTTTTGGTATATGGGATGACACTCCAATCAACTGAACCACCTAGCCAGGGCAAATATGTCAATACAGTAGGTCCTCAGGTTACGTAGGAGATCCATTCCTACAGCAAACCGTAACATGATTTTTGCTGAAAGTGGGAACTCGCCTACATAAGCACCTACGTCACTCGCATAGAGCACATACATAGCAGTAATAAAATGAAACAGTAAAAAAAAGAAAAAGAAAAATAACAATTCCTGACCTTTACTTGTAGTAAATAAGTAATGAAAAACATAAAGCACAGCCCTAACCGGTTTGGCTCAGTGGATAGAGCCTCGGCCTGTGGATTGAAGGGCCCCGGGTTCGATTCCGGTCCAAGAGTATGTACCTTGGTTGCGGGCACATCCCTAGTAGGGGGTGTGCAGGAGGCAGCTGATTGATATTTCTCTCTCATTGATATTTCTAACTATCCCTCTCCCTTCTTCTCTGTAAAAAAATCAATAAAACATTTTTTTAAAAAGATTGTTTAAAGAAAACATAAAGCACATATAATTATATGTTGAAATGACAGAACTTTAAAATTTTTTTTATTTTTATTATTTTTTAAAATATATTTTTATTGATTTTCACAGAGAAAAAGGGAGAGGATTGAGAGTTAGAAACACCAATGAGAGAGAGACATTGATCAGCTGCCTCTTGCACGCCCCGCACTGGGGATGTGCCTGCAACCAAGGTACATGCTCTTGACCAGAATCGAACTCGGGACCCTTCAGTCCATAAGCCTACGCTCTATCCACTGAGCCAAACCGGTTTCAGTGGAACTTTTTTTTTTTTAAATAAATAACTGGGAGATGGCATCGTAACCACGAAACGATGTATGTTGAGTCTGAGGTAACCCAAAGACTGCTTGTAATAGTGGTCATTTATTCTGTGCTTACTGCATACAATGTTTTGTTCTACATGCTTTATCTGGATTCACTTACTTTTCACCACAATACTCTTTGATGCCATCGCTATCCTTATTGTGCAGATGAAGAAACTGGAGCACAGAGAGGTTAAATAACTTGTTAGAGATGATGCAGTTAAGAGTGTTATCTGGGATATGAACCCAAGCAGTCTTGTTCCAGAATGTGTATTTTTAACCATCGTGCTTTACTACATCTCACTTTAGATATTTCAAGCAAAATTAGCCATTAATTTTGGTAACAAAAGATTGAATATAGTGATCACTCTTTTAGCCACTGTAAAGGATTTCAGTCTTTAGTGTACCTTTGCTTTTCCTGATAGTTATTTCTGATACTTATTTTCCTTTTTTTTAAGTTCTGAATTATTTTATTAGGATTACTTAATTGATTTTTTAAAAGTCATTCATTACTTTTTCACAAAGGGAGGAGTACCTGTATTGTTTACTTCACATCAGGCATATTTAAATCCCTTCTTAGAAAATCTTGTATGTACTATGATTCTGAACTTAACTGAGTGTTAAGACAGAACTTTTCATGGAAAAATTTGACCCTACCTAGAGGAACTTCTGAATCTCACCTTTTTGTGGATATATGTACTTCTCCACCCTCCAAAATCAGCATAAGAGTGGAGGTTAGACTTCTTTTTTGGCCTTGATTTCCACACTAAACTGATTTGTCACAAGCTAAAGCATAAATGTATCCTTTTATTCATAGCATAGAATATGAACATTTCAGGCTTCAGTTGGAGAGCATGGAGTGGGGTTGATACTGTCTGAAACAGTGAATCATTTGAGGAAATAATACAGTATAGTGGTTCCCAAATGAACTATTTCAAAATTGATCGGAATTCTCTATCTTTAGCCTAAAGATGGAATCATGAGATTGAGTATATTTTCTCATAAGCAATTATAAATGGTCTTTCCAATATTATTTCATCTATATTATGGGCTTCATAGGCATTGCTGGGCCATCCATTTAGAAAATATTCTATGGCAAAATGGGATGCTCAGGTCAAAACAGTATTTATAGACTTTTGGAACATAGTAGTCTGTCTTTGAGTCAAGTCTGCCAATTCAATCTTTTTCTCCTGTTTTGCTTATGGGTACCTAGAAAGGAAAAACGAATGCTCTGTTTTTTTTTTTTTAAATATATTTTATTGATTTTTTACAGAGAGGAAGGGAGAGGGATAGAAAGTCAGAAACATCGATGAGAGAGAGACATCGATCAGCCGCCTCCTGCACGCCCCACACTGGAGATATGCCTGCAAGCAAGGTACATGCCCCCGACCAGAATCGAACCTGGGACCTTTCAGTCTGCAGGCTGACGCTCGACCCACTGAGCCAAACCGGTCTCGGCCGAATGCTCTGTTTTTCAAATTACTAAGCAATATGGAATAAATTCATAGGAAGGATATATTTTTATTCAGGTGGGATAAAAACTGTTTAATTTAGATAATTGAGGAATTTCAGCCCATGTATTTGTTTGAGTTTGTTTAGGAACCTTAGCCTTGGAACATATCTAGAATTATAATATGTTTGGAGCTCTAATGGGAGACATTATTGTTAACTATTTTTCCTTTATATCAAGAATATGAGTCATAACCTTTTGTGATCTAATGATTTAATGTTTCTGTTAAAAAGTGTGTGTGCATATATTGTTGAAAACAGACATTATTACTATTGCATGATATTTATTAGCTTTAACTTTATATAAATGCTACCATTGTGTGCTTATAAAAATTAACCCAAAATACCAATAAAGGCAACATATCAAAAGATTTGCCTTATTAAATTTAATTTGTGTCCAAGTGATGAAGTAAATTTCTATGTTGAAATCCAAGGTAAAGTCAGAATTTGATTCTAGAAGGTATAATAATATTGTACATAATTGTGAGTCTAACTTTTTTTTTAAACATTTAAAAAAATTGATTTTATAGAGAGAGGAAAGGACTGGGAGAGAGAGAAAGAGATACATCAATGTGAGATAGAAACATCTATCAGTTAGTTGTCTTTCATATGCAGCCTGCTGAAACCCGAACTTGCAACCTGGAGATGACCCTCCAACCAACTGAGCCATACTGGCCAGTGCTGAGTCTAACTTTTTGATATAACAAAATCTTTTTAAAAAATGAACTGTCTCAATTAACAAGTGCTTTTAATATAAACAATTCTATGAAGTAAGGATAGAAATCAAATGAGTTTTACCTTACCAAAATCTTTTGTTTCCTTTCAAAATAAAATTGTTTGATGGAATAGTTATATTATTTTTCCTGATGTTATGTTATTAAAAACCCAGGGCCCAAATTTAAGGCTTGATTAAAGTACTCTTTGTTTCTATGGAAAAAAAGTTACCAAATTGAAAAGGGACTTTGATTCTAACATTGTTTTAGGAAGGGAGAGGCAATTCAGTTGGGTATAGGACCCTTAGACTAGACCGTCCTACTTCCTGGGTCAGGAAAGCTCAGAGAGAGGGGGGCTGTGTTGCTTTGGGGCAGGGCGTAAGCCTGGTAGAAACTAGAAGTGAAACTGGAAGTGCCTTAAAAAGCCTATCGTTGTATGAGGATAAGTCAGGCTGGATTGAGCAGTGATACTGTATAGTTCTCAGGCACAAATGTGTATGCTGTTCCCATGGCAAATTTCCTGAGAAAGTCAACATGTTTGCAGTTGACTCAGGACAGACCTGAAACTTTGTGGAGGAAAATAAGAGAAGAGCAAAAGGTTGCTGGTTTTGAAAGAAAATTTCTGAGCCTTTGAGGGAAGGAGCAGAAAGTTAAAGGTGGAATTCTGGTGGCATTTTTCCATCTCTACAAGCTATGTGGAGGCTGAGGCTACAGCCTGAAAGTGGAGGGTAGACACACTTGTAGGTGTTGGTAAAGGTATTCTTGAACAAAAGGTATATCCCTGAGTTTGTTTTAAAATGATGGTGATTGCCAGAGGGAAGGTGGATGAGGGCAAAGGGGGGGGGGGGTAAATGAGGATGGAAAGAGACTTGACTTTGGTGGTGAGTGCACAATGCAGTATGAAGATGATGGGTAATGGAGTTGTGTACTTGAAACCTATGTGCATGGATGGGGCCCCTTGGGGTGGTGTGCCGGGGATCCAGCCCCAGCTTGCGCCCCCAGCCTCACAACCTCAGCTCACCCTGCAGCCCGGCCTGGCACCCTGCTGTGGCCGAGGCCTGGTTCCACCCCTCTACCATCCTGCCACCTCCTCAGTGCCTCCACTGCCGCCCGCCAGAGCCATGTCACTGACACAGCCATGTTTCATGCTGCTCCCTGGTGGTCAGTGCACATCATAGTGAGCAGTCGGATGACTGCTGAGGGGACAATTTGCATATTAGGTTTTTACTATAGAGTGTCACCCCAATAAATTAAAATAAATAAATAAAATGATGGGTCCCCACTACAATATTAGTGATACAAACAAAAGTTAGCTAGTTGTATGTAATTTTATTACACTTGGGGTCAAAATAGAAACTTACTTATTTTAAAAGAAAAATGAGAACTTATGATATAATATTGACCTGTAAGAGCAGTAAATTTCCAGGGTGTTATGTGTTATCTGTCAGGCACAAAAGATGACACTACATGCTCTGCCCAATGAGGGCATGCAGTGCTGATGTTTCCCACAGGAGTGATAGATTCAAATTCAGAGAGATTGAAAACCACTGGTCTTTCTGCCTGCCTCCTCTCTTCCCAGCCCCAGAAACCACTCATAGATACTGTATATGGATGGGTGTGGGTAATATGGATTGGGGTTAGGTTTATGGCTCTGAGGTTGACTATTGCTGCTCACACTTTAATGTACATATGCATCACCTGGGGATCTTGTTAAAATGCAGATTTCTAGTAAGGGCACTGTACTGGTGTTGGTGGAGTAGTAGCAACAAACAGTAGGTTTCAGGGCTGGTTAAAGGGAAGATTACAGCGCCTCACTTTCTGAGCTTTTGTTTCACTTCACTGGAGTGGGCCTGATATATTATATTTTAAACAAATTCCTAGGTAATGTTAATGGACTGGGGGCGGGGGGCGGGGAGAAGGGGCCATATTTTGAGAGCCACTGGGATACAGTATAAAATCCTGAGGAGAATCAAACCATTCGTCTTGGCTCCTTAAGCATTATTTTATAACAGCTGCAAATGGTGAAAGAACGTTTGTAGAAAGTAATAAATTAATGGTGTTCCTGTTAAGCAGATAATCCTATCTAATAAAGAGAGAATATGCTAATCGACCATCACTCCGACACAAAGATGACTGCTCCCATAGCTAAGGCCAAGTTTCCATAAGGAGCCTTAATGAGCAATCAGCAGGGACCTGAGGCTACTCGGCAGGGCTTGACAGGGGACCATAGGCTGTGCCCCCCACCCAACAGGGCTTTTCAGGGGACCTCAAGGTGCACTTCCCATTCTGGTGCTGGGTTAGGGGACCTTAGGCTGCTCCCCCCCACCCCAGTGTCAGGCCAGGGGACCTCAGGCCATGCCCTCAACCAGGTGGGGCTTGACAAGTGACTTCGGGATGCACCCCCTACCCCAGCACCAGGCTGGGGGACCTCAGACTGCACCCCCTGTCAATCAAGGCGGGGCTTGATGGGGGACCTCAGGCTGCAACGCTGCTCCAGCACTGGGCCAGGGAACCTGAGGCTGTGCCCCACTGCCTGGCTGGGCTTGACAGAGGACCTCAGGCTGTGCCCCCACCCAGTGGGGCTTGACGAGGGACCTGAGGTTGCGCTCCCCCCTGTCGGTGGGGCTTGATGGGGGACCTGAGGCTGCACCCCCACACCTGGCGGGCTTGACAGAGAACCTAAAGGCATGCCCCCAGCACTGGTCTGGGCTGGGGGCCTCAGGCCACACCTCCCATCTTGACGCTGGGCCAGGAGACCTAAGGCTACGCCCCATGTCCGGCAGGGCTTGACAAGGGTCGGACTGGCCGGGTCTGGATCTAGCCCAGTGGTGGGGGCACGGCCAGGTCTGGGTCTCACGTGATTTTGAGGTGCATGTGGGTGGGCAGGGACTTAACTCTGGGTCCTGTGGTGAGCCCCAGACTCTGACAGGAGCAAAGTTTTCTATACATTTTACTAATCTTTCATCTCTGACACTTCTATTACAGGAAAGAGCAAATAGCAATATTAATTTATTTTCCCTAATCCCCTTTAAAAATTATTTTTATTAATGTATTACATGTGTCCATATTTTCCCATTGCCTCCCTACCCCCAACTCCCATGCATGCCCTAACCCTCAAGTGTCTTGTGTCCATTGGTTTATGCTTATATGCATGCATACAAGTCCTTCGGTTGATCTCTTATCTACCCCACTTCTCCCTAACCTTCCCACTGTAATTTGACAGTCTGATGCTTTACTGTCTCTGTATCTATCTTTTTGTTCATCAGTTTATAATATTCTTTATTATCCATAAATGAATGAGATGTGTTATTTTTCTTTCACTGACTGGCTTATTTCACTTAGCATAATGCTCTCCAGTTCCATCCAGGTTGCTGCAAATGGTAAGAATTCCTTCTTTTTTATGGCGGCATAGTATTCCATTGTGTAGATGTACCATAGTTATCTGATTTCCAATCATCTGCTGACAAGCACGTAGACTGTTTCCAAATCTTAGCTATTGTAAATTGTGCTGCTATGAACATAGGGGTACATATATCCTTTCTAATTGGTGTTTCTAGTTTCTTAGGATATATTCCTAGGAGTGGGATTATTGGGTCAAATGGGAGTTTGACTTTTAGTTGTTTTTTTTTTTAAATAAATCTTTATTGTTCAGACTATTACAATTGTTCCTTTTTTTTCCCCTCCACCCGGCTCCATCCCTCCCTCTGCTTTTACCTCCCCGCCCCCATTGTCCTCATCCATAGGTATATGATTTTTGTCCAGTCTCTTTCCGTATACCCCCCTCACCCCTATCCCCTGAGAATTGTCAGTCCAATCTCTTTCTATGCCCTGGTTCTATTATATTCACCAGTTTTTTCTTGTCAAATTTTTAATTCACTTGATTTTTAGATTCACTTGTTGATAGATATGTATTTGTTTATAGTTTTTATCTTCACCTTTTTCTTCTTCCTCTTCTTAAAGAGTATCTTTCAGCATTTCATATAATACTGATTTGGTATTGATGAACTTCTTGAGTTTTTATCTGTGAAGCTCTCTATCTGACCTTCAATTCTGAATGATAGCTATGCTGGGTAGGTTCTTGCTATTCATCATGTTGCCAATATTTCTTGCCATTCCCATATGGCCTGTATAGTTTCTGTTGAGAAATCAGCTGACAGTCCTATGGGTGCTCCCTTGTAGGTAATTAACTGTTTTTCTCTTGCTGCTTTTAATATTCTCTCTTTGCTCTTAATATTTTAATTATGATGTGTCTTGGTGTGGTACTCTTTGGATTCCTTTTCTTTGGGGTTTTGTGCGTTTCCTGGACTTGTAAGTCTTTTTGTTTCACCAGGTGGGGGAAGTTTTCAGTCATTATTTCTTCAAATAGGTTTTCCTTCTTCTGGCACCCCCATAATTCTGATGTTGGTATGCTTGAAGTTGTCCCAGAGGCTCCTTACACTATCTTCACATTTTTGGATTCCTTTTTCATTTTGCTTTTCCAGTTGTGTGTTTTCTGCTGCTTTGTATTTCAAATCTTTGACTTGATTCTTGCGGTCCTCTAGTCTGCTGTTAGGTTTCTGTGTTTTTTATTTCATTCAGTGTATATTTAATTTCTAGTTGGTCTTTTTTCATCTCCTCTTGGGTCTCACAAAATTTATCCATCTTTTCTAGGAAATTCTTGAAAAACCTTATAACCGTGGATTTGAACTCTAGATCCAGTCATTTGTTTTCCTCCATTTCTTTTGTTTGTGATCTATTCCTTTGTCTCTGCATTTTCGCTGGTTCCTTGAGTTGGTAGAGCAGCTTTGTGTGCTAGGTGTCTTATATGGCCTAGTAGCTCTGCCTCCCCAGTTACCTGAGGTGGACACTCTTGGTGCACCCCTTTGTTTACTGTGTGTACAGCCTTGTTGTAGTTAAGTCTTGATTGTTGTTGTTATCACTAGGGGAAATTGACCTCCAAGCCAATTGGTTGTGAGGATCAGCTGTGTCTATGCCAGAAGAACTTCTGTGCTGGAGTCAGCCTTATGATACAAGACTTGCAAAATTGCAAAAGCCTCTGTGCTCAGCTTGGCTGGGGTGGAGTCTCAGGGCTGAGCAGACAGTGTTGGCTTCCCGTCAGTTCTGTCCTACGCCGCCCCAGGGTCTTAGTTTCCCTCGGTAATTGCTGCATCCCTCTCTGCGCACTCACGTTCCCGTGCCTTCGCACCTCTGCCTTTCTGGCTCCCCTGAGTTTCCGTGCGCTCTGGGGACCCTTATGAGCCTGGGTCCCCAGGGTCTCGTCTGAAACTGGGGTTCAGTGCAGTCAGAGCTGATTTCAGCACAGTTGGGAGGTTCTGTCTTCTTCCTGCTAGAGAAAGCCAGTGGCACAATCAGCAGTCAGTCCTCAGTGTGCGCACTCTCGCGCCTCTAGACCTCTGCCTTTCTCAGCTCCCCTAAGTTTCCATGCACTCCTCTCTTTTCACGACAGTCCAGACTCCCTCCCATATGAGTCTCGCCTGGAACTAAGGTTCAGGGCAGTTGGAACTGGGGTTCAGTGCAGTTGGAAGTTTCCGTCTCCCTCCTGCTAGGGGAAGCCAGCAGGTACTATGTCGCCCATCCTCTCTACATGTGTGTCTTTGTACCTCAGCTTTTTGCAGCTCCTCTGAGTCTCTGTGAGTCCCCCTCTTTCCTTCTAATTGCTTTCCTGAGGTTCTGGATGATGTCCGTTCTGTCTTTTAGCTGTAGTTTTGAAATTGTTGGGTGAGGCAGCCAGTTTAGGTGTTCACCTATCCCGCCATCTTGGTTTCTCCCATTTTTAATTTTTTGAGGAAACTCCATACTGTTCTCCACAGTGGCTGCACCAGTCTGCATTCCCACCAGCAGTACACGAGGGTTCTTTTTTCTCTGAATCCTTGCCAACACCTGTCGTTTGTTGATTTGTTGATGATTGCCTAATTAATCCCCTTTAAATGTGCACAAATTTCATGCACTGGGTCACTAGTACTTCATATTGGTAAAACAATTCTATGTTTTATTTTGGTGAGTATGTGTCTTTGTCTAGAAGAAAATAAATGCTAAACCCCACCAAAATGATAATAAAAATTATTGCTTCTGGAAAAAGAACCAGGATTACAGAGGGTGAGATCTTAGTTTTCTGTGTAAAGTTTTAACTTTTAATGCAGGAATTGTACTTGTATTTATGTAATTAAATTTATAAAGTATAAAATCTGTGCCACTTATCTTTCATGTACTTCTCCAGATGTATCTTCCACCCCTTTCCACTTGACTTTCTGCCCCAGGGAAAGTGTTCCCAGGTCCTCTGACTTCTTATGTTTGGCATTAAGAGGAAATTTCAGGAAGGAGGAAAATAAGACCAGAATATTTATCACCCCTCCCCTCGGGAGCCTGTGATTCTATTTCCTAGGTTCTGGTAATCTCTGTCTCTTGTCTTTTGGGGGAGCCAGAGTGATAGTTGTTCTGCTGTTGCTATTCCTAGTTTCTCTTTCATCCTCTGCAGTATCTTGTAGACCTCACTTCTCAAATTCGTAATTATTTCTTTTATAAATAACCTTCCTTCAAAAATACACATTGCAAAAAATTCAAATATTACAAAAAATAAAAGTCCCTTTATTTGAATTCTTAAGAGATCAGTGAGGACAGGTTGGTCTGTCTGCTCATATGAGTGTGTGTTTTTTACTATACACATACATACATATGAGTACAAATTTATAAAAAGTGGGCTCATTCTATACGATATATTGTTTTCAAACTTGCATTTTTCCACTTTGTCTTGCATCGCTTTCAGTCAGTATTTACAGAGTTTAATTATTCTTTTTTAAAATCTTTATTTGAAATATGATATACATGTAGAATCATGCACATCTTGTAAATTTGCAGCTCAGAGAATCATCACAATGTAAACATATAATGTAATCAACAGTTCGATTAAGAAACATAATATTACAAGTACCTCAGAAGCCTCTCATTGTGATCCCTACTCCATTCTTCTTAAAAATTTAACAATTTTATTGGGATATAACTCACATTTCATACAATTCACTCATATAAAGTGTGCAGTTCAATGACTTTTAGTATTTTGGTATATTCACAGTTGTGTAACCATCACAACTATCTAATTTCAGAATCTTTTCATCACCTGAAAATAAACCCTGTACCTATTGGAAGTCACTCATTTTCTCCCCTTTCCACTCTAGGCAACAACGATTTAATTTCTGTTATTACAGCTTTACCTATTTTGGACCATTTATATAAGTAGAATCATATAATATATAGTCTTTTATGACTAGCTTCTTTTACTTAGCATAATCTAAGGTTTCCAGGTCCATCTATGGTTTTTTTTTCATCTATGTTATAATACATATTAGTATTTCATTCATTTTTATGGTCAAATAATATTCATTGTATGAATATACCATATTTATCCATCCATCAATTAATAGATGCACCCATTATTGGACTATCATGAATAATAATATGAACATTTGTGTATTCGATTTTGCATGGACTTATGTTTACATTTCTCTTAGACACACACACACACACACACACACACACACACACGACATTATTGAGGAATTGCCAAACTTTTCCAAGGTGGTTGTATTATTTTATTTTCCATTTCCACCAGCAATTTAAGGCACTCCTAATTTCTTCACATTCTCATTAATACTTGTTGTTACCTATCTTTTTTATTATAGCCATTCTACTTGGGGTGGGTGCATTGATAGTTCATTGTGGTTTTGATTTGCATTTCACTGGGCTAATGATATTGAGCATCTTTTCATGTATTATTGGTCATGTAGATTTTAAAAAGACTTAAAGTTTCTCTGATTGTTAGAACTAAGTAGTATCTTTTGTGTCCTCTTAAGTTTTAGACATACATTTGAGTACATCTATATTCATTTTTTTTACTTTTTTCTTTGTAAATATAATCTGGAGTTTTATTTACTTATGTTATTATTAATTTTTTTTTTGTTGTTAATCCTTACCTAAGGATACTTTTTCCATTGATTCTCAGAGAAAATGGAAGGGAGGCTGGGAAGGAGGGAGGTTAGGAAGGGAGAGAGAGAGAGAGAAACATTGATGTGTGAGACTCACAGTGATCAGTTGCCTCTCACACATGCCTCAACAGCAGAGACAGGGATCAAACCTGCAACCCAGGTACGTGCCCTTGACCAGGAATCGAACCCAAGACCCTGTGGTCCTCAGGCCAACACTACAAGCATTGAGCCACACTGGTCAGAGCTACTTAATGTTATTTTCATAGATTACATATTTTATTTTGAGGATGGTTTTTTTTTAATGTCATGCAGTTATGTAGCCAGATTTATATGAGTTATATAGATTTATTTGTATTTCTAATTCTTTTTGCTGTTGTCTTCCGTTTTTAGTTATAATAGTATAATAAATGTAAATCAATTCATTGGATGAGCATTAGGCTTTCCAGGTCATGAATTACAGATTCTGCATAGGAGTAGTATTACTGATCCAAAGTCTGTGTGCCTGAGGCTTTGAAAGGTCAAGACTCAATATATCAGGTATGATTGAGAAGGCACCAACTCGGAAGACAGGAGCCCTAGTAATTCCTCATATCCATTTTAAGAAAGTTCAGAATTCAGGCTTCTTTTATGTCAAGGGAGGAGCTGTTTTTGTAAAAACTCTAGCCCAAGCAGAATTCCTCTAATATTAGCATATCTAAAGCAGAAGCTATTATTAGCCTGAAAGCCAGGGGTTGGGGGAAACAGGCTTGAAATAGATTGAGTCAAAGAAACTGAGCATTTCACTATTCAGGAGTACATAAGATGATCTATATGACTGATAAACCTGACTCAAACATTTTAAAGGTATGATTAAGGTTTGCATTTTATTGACATAATCCAGAGCTATGTTTGCTTTTAACTCATCAGGAGTATTTTCTGTCAGTTATCCTTCCAGGGAGACTAGCCTGAGGTAGGGAGTCTACAGGGAAAAACAATGTCATCTGTTTCTTGTTGATCAGAGAGATGAATAGGAAAACCACATGGTCAGACTGAAGAGCATGGTTCCATCACTTGGGAGAAGCACTTAATTCTAGAACAGTTTACCTATTTGCCTTTGTTCAAATATAATAGGTACAAATCTTCACATGTATCGCTGCTCCCTCCATGACTCCTTCTCTGAGTTATTATAATAATTTTTGTTCAGTGTATTTTGCTTTACCCAAAAGTTAAACAGTTTATATTGAATAGTGAGCAGAAATACTCCTTGAGGAATCTATAGGGGATGACTCACAAGATGATATTGTGAGTTTTCCAAGGCCTAGGGGCTAGTATTACAATTTCATGGGTCCAGAAACTGGGCTTTTTTTGTATTACTATGGGGGATCAGACTTTCACTATCTAAAAAACAGAAGACTGTATCCAAACTGAAAGTACCAGCTTAATAATTTATCGTGTGAAATGGCCTTTTTAATGACTTACATGCCACAAATAAATATGAGTGTCTACTGTGTAACAGGCTTACTGGGTATATAGTAGTAACAAAACAGATAAAACCTCTGTTCTTATGAAGTTTACATTCTGGTGATGTGAGATAGGCAATAATTAATAAATATATAACATGTCATAAGGATGATAAATGTTAAGATAGAGTAGAGTAAGGAAAGATAAGCAAAGAATGAAAGGAATCAGTTCTGTTTAAAACCATTGGTCAGCCCTAGCTGGTTTGGCTCAGTGGATTGAGCGTCAGCCTTAGGACTGAAGGGTCCTGGGTTCAATTCTGTTCAAAGGCACATGCCTGGGTTGTGGCCCAATCCCCAGTAGGGGTGTGCAGGAGGCAGCCGATCTCTCATCATTGATGTTTCTATCTCTCCCTCTCCCTTCCTCTCTGAAATCAATAAATATGTATTTAAAATAAATAAAACCATTGGTCAAAGAAGACCTCTTTGCTGTGGTGATGATTGAATTGAGACCTGAAGGATTATGCAAGTGCAGAAGCCTGGGCAAAAGTGTGCTTACTATATTCAGGGAACCGGAGGGGATCTGGAGTAGCTAGAGAGAGTATAGTGGCAGGAAGTAGGATGGTGAACTTTAGAAACACTTTCTTCTTTACTTTTGAGATGAGATCACTGAGTAGAAGAGTGATGTTAACCATTCCCACAGCAGGATCACTGTGGCTGTAGGAGGATATGGATTGAAATAAGAAAAGTGGTTTATGAAGTTATTCTGGTAGAGAAAGAGATGAGGTGAGAAGAAACAAGTCAGAAGCCAAGACAGAAACAGGCTGCTTGGTCTACAATCAGCCCCCCATCAGTCCTCATCAACTTGAATCTTTTAACTTCCTGAGACTGCTCTTGCCAAAATCATCAATGACAGTGAATTACCAAACCAAGGGATAGTCAGATCACATCTCACTGCTATGTCTTACCAGAATTCTCTTTCTTCAGTCCCTATCTCTTAGCTTTTATAATCTCATAATCCTGGTTTTTCTCTCACTTTTGTGTGTATTTTTTGTTTATTAGTCCCATACCCCAAATCACTACAGATTTGAGTTGCTCAGGACTTGGTTCTGTACCCTTGTCTCTTTCTTGATATCATTTGTTCCCAAGGATTTTAAATACATTTATATGCTGAGAATTCCCAATTTCATATTTTGCAGGGAGCTCATATTTACATGTCAAAAATGAAAATGTTTATCCAGCCAAAAGTGGGGATAACTGTGTCTTGTTCACTCTCTTCCCCTAATTTTTCCCAGCAGATAATGACATCCCATTGCTTAATCCAGTTTCTGGGAGTCATTTTTTTGGCATCTGTGTTTTTCTCCCATACCCTTCTCCCCCACATCCTTCACCAAGTCCCTTTCAACTCAGCTCCAAAATGTATCTTGGCCAAAACTGGTTTGGCTCAGTGGATAGAGCGTCGGCCTATAGACTGAAAGGTCTTAGGTTCGATTCCGGTCAAGGGCATGTACCTTGTTTGCGGGCACATCTCCAGTAGGGGCATGCAGGAGGCAGCTGATCAATGTCTCTCATCGATGTTTCTAACTGTCTATCCTTTTCTCTTCCTCTCTGTAAAAAATGAATAAAATATGTTAAAAATATATGTCTTGTATTCTTTCATTCCATTTTATTCCATTTGGAGCCATCTCATCTATCCTTCTAAACTCCTACTCTTTCCTTTCAACTGGTCTTCACACTTCTCTGGCTTCCCTCCAGTTTTCTCTGCACAGCAGTGAGAGCTTTAAAAGAATGGGTTGTATGCCTGCTTAAAACCATTCATTGGTTTCCTGTTGCACTTGAACTTACCTAGTTTTTCCTTTCCCTCTCATAAGCTGTTTTCACTGCCTAGGCTACTCATTGCCCTTTGAGTACTAAGCTCCTTCTCATCCATTAGCTCTCAACTTTTCTCTGAGGCTACTCTGTCTAAAGGAAGTTCTATCTCTCTGCTCTCTCATTGCACCCTGTTTTTTTCCTTTGTAGCACTTAACACAATTCACAATTACTCATTCATGGATTTACATATGTGGCCCAGACACTTGTCCCTCTAGGTCTGGAAAGACAGATGAGTCTATTCTTTGCCAAAAAAATTTGGTCTTGGTTGTAACTGATCACAAAGAAAGTGCATTCAGAAGAGGCTGCAAATAATTTTTCACTTTGTCTTGGGTGAGTTCCCAGCTCATTCTCTTTTGATCTTTCTTTTCATCCCTTTCTATTCTGATATTCTTCCTTTTGCCCCAAACTGGGAAGATCTTTGACAGCTTATGTTCAAGCCTAGGTTGACTTGTTCCTGGCTCCATTCAGTAAGATAGTTTTTAATCATCATATTCTTCAAAACTGAACATTATTTACAGGACACACTAAGACCTCTCTCTTATTTGGCCATCTTGCCTAATATAACTTTGATGTTATCTAATTTTGATGTTATCCAACATACCTCCACCGACAAAGAGATTGGCATTGGTAAGAACAGAGGAAATGAAAGGGACTGGGATCTTCTTGTCCTGCCCTCCCTTTCTTTTAAATTGTTTTCTATTCTAGACTGTCAGCAGCATTAGGCAATAATGTGTTTCCTGTGTTCATCATCATGATTTACCTGGCGCTTACATAGTGCTTGGCACTTAATAGCTGCTCAGTACATATGCATGGAATGGAATTTTGGAGCACAAGCAGGTAGCTCATTTGACAATTTCATCTAAGTCAGGGTGGAGAACCTTATTTTCTGCTAAGGGCCGTTTGGGTATTTATAACATTCTTGGGCCATACAAAATTATCAATTTAAAAATTAGCCTGCTGTATTTGGTCAAACATTTAATTAACTCACCCCTAATCCTTGGCAGGACCAGACCAAATTATTTCGTGGGCCTTATGTGGCCTGTGGGCCAGACATTCCCCACCCCAGATCTAAGTGATGGCAGGGAGTGAGCTTGATGGAAAAATGTCTTCCTCTCAGCAGTAAATGCTTCTAGTATCCAAACTGTTTGTATTCTCTCCTTTCCCCCCAACTGTCTCCTTTCTGGGTAGAGTTAGACATGAATAAAGTTTGGGCTCAGAAACTTTCTTATTGCTAATTATAATCAATAGGTGGCTCTTGCTTCTTTATATGGACTCATGTAACAGAATAAGCCCAGCAAGTTTCCTGGGCCTAGGAAAAGCCTGTTCCTAGGAAAAGCCTGTTTCCTACCACTGTGTTTTGATTTACTGGTACTTCACTCTTTGGATCAACCCAGTTCTGGGGTGGGGAGTGGGTGGTGTGCTGCAGGCACTTGCACACACACATACTCTGTTGTTACTCCATTTATTCCAATATGCATGTATATGTAATAGCTTCACTAAACCAATTTAGATAAAAGTTCTTTTTATACCTGCCTCAGAATTTCTTGTTTAGTTGCTAAATTTGGATTAGATTAGTTTCTTCCTTTTATGGTCACTTACTCTGGGGAAGTAAACCATCAGTTTTGCAAATTGAAAACAAGTTTTAATATTCTACTATCTTTTTTGTTTGCTAGACATGGGATTGTGAAGAAGGTATGTGGATAATTAACTCTGTGTGTTTATACCAAACAATTATGCTGTGCCTATAAATGGGAGAATTGGAATTCCAATATATTTATTGGTCATTACTATTTTTAATCTTCAATAACATCTTGTAGTCAGTTGATCATGATTTTAAGAAACCACAAGAAAAAAATTATTTTAAATTGCATTTGTGATCTTTAATTGGAAGCACTGATTTTGGCCCTGAGTATAGTTTTCAGAATGGATTTAATACTCTGCCTTTTAATATCTAAAAAAAAAATAAATGGCTTTAAAAAAAATTTGCGTTAAGTTCAAAATTTTACCCTAAAGTGTTGGATAGCCTAAAAACACATAGGTGTAAAACAGAGCATTTGTGCTGATATTTCAATCACTGTGGAGAATCTTGTGTTCAAAGATTTCCTGACTAAATATTCCTTTCTCCATTTTTTTTTTTTTTGGAAAACTGTTAAAATTCATACTTAGCATTGCACATGGTAGTAGAAGATGAATATGAAAGTAAAATTTTCCAAAATTCACAAACCTCTAAAGTGAACAGTATTTAGTGGTAGTAGAAGGAAAGGAGGATTTCTGTGTAAGTAACACACAGTATTTTTAGTTAATGTTTTATGTGGTCTATATATGATGGAGTATGTGTTCATACACCCCCCCCACACACACACACACAATGCACACACTGTCTCTCTTTCTCTCATGCATCCAGTGTGTAAAATATAAAGGAATTCTGTTTTTTGGAAAACACTAAAAAAAGCTCTGTGATCAAAGCTTATAAAACTTTGTGATCAAAGCTTATAAAGCTATGACAACAGATTTATCCTCAAAATGCTAAATACTCAAAAGTACCAAAATGAGGACAATTCCCCATCACTGATGTTTGACAGAGAGGTTTTCTTTTTGACAAATAAAAAGAGTTAGTAACTTAACACAGGTTAATAAATTTAACCCTAAGAGATGGTAGTACTAAATGAGATAAAGTAATTTCATGCCCTGACCAGTCTGGCACAGTGGATAGAGCGGTGGCCTGTGGACTGAAGGGTTCCAGGTTCGAGTCCGGTCAAGGGCATGTACCTTGGTTGCGGCACATATGCAGTAGGGGGTGTGCAGGAGGCGGCTGATTGATGTTTCTAACTCTCTATCCCTCTCCCTTCCTCTCTGTAAAAAATCAATAAATTAAAAAAATAATAATTTCAGGGACCGTTTTTGCTAGTTCATGGATGCTGGAAGGCCCTTGATTTTATGGACTTCCCCATTTTTTCTCTACCCTTCCCCCTATCTTTCTAGTGTGTAGCCATGGAACACAATCTTGCTTTCTTACTTTTTTCCTTTTTTTTTAAATCCTCAACCCAGAATACATATATTGATTTTAGAGAGAGGAAGGGAAAAGGAAAAAGAAAAACATCGATGTGAAAGAGAAACATTGATTGGTTGCTTCTTGAACGTGTCCCAACTGGGACTGAACCCACAACCTGGGTATGTGCCCTGACCAGGAATGGGATCTGAAACCTTTTGGTGTATGGGATTACGCTCTAACCAACTGAGTCATCCAGCCAGGTGCCTTCTTATCTTGAAGCTCTCTGGTTAGGAGATCAAATGTGGACTTAATATATATATATATAGTGGACTTCTTTCCCAGTCTTGCAACCAGGGAACTTCTGGTCTCTTAGGATTGTCACCCTATTGAGGTTCTGCATTCCAGAAGGGTTGGTGTGTGTGTGAGGAGAGCAAATCCATGACCTTTATTGTTCAGCATGTTGCAGCCATCAGTGAACTGCCTTGCCTGGAAACTCTTATTTTACTAAAAGCCGTGATTTTGATCTGATAAAACCACAGATCTTCTCTACTAACATATGCATGTGTGCACATGCACGCAGAATTTTGTGTACAGTGTAGTCCATTGATAAATTTGTTTAGGGCCTGTGGACTGCAGTTTGAGAACCTGTACCTTAAAGATTGACATCAATAAGGCTGATCATAAAGTTTGTTCACTAAAGCTTAAAAATTATTCTGAATAAATACTTTTAAATTATTTAAGTAAACAATATCTGCCCATTTGCTGACTTTCAAAATCTCATGGTATGAGGAAAGCTCTGTTGAAAGGATAAATAAATGCATGTCCTTTTATAGCTCAGTAGGAAAGAGTTAAAAATTAATAGATCAGTTGCAGTTAAATGGTTTAAATTCAGTTAGAGAAAGTCTGATTAAAGCATGTACTACTCTAAACCAAGTGGTTGGCAAACTGTGGCTCGAGAGCCGCTGTTTGCTGCTGTTGACTAGTGAGTTTGCCTACCACTGGAATAGGGGCTTAATCACAAGGAACAACAACAGCCTGTAATTATTGGAATCGAGAGTCTAGGTCAGTGGTTGGCAAACTCATTAGTCTCTTGTGATTAAGCCCCTATCCCGGTGGTCGGCAAACTCATTAGTCAACAGCGTGGCGACTCGCGGGCTGCAGTTTGCTGACCACTGCTCTAAACCATTACCTGTATGCTATATGCGGTTCGCAAGATAGTTTTATCTCTGTTTGGTTTAAATGGATTTAATTCCTGTGAGTTTAGGGCCTCCATGTTCTGGAAAAGAGCCAGTACCTGTGATAAAGCTAGTCGTACCTAAACAAGTTCACCTAGAAGAAATCAGATTCTAGAGTTTCATTATCTTATTCCTGGAAGAACCAGTGTCTGTGAATTTAAAGAATTTAGGGAAATTTTGGCTTCTTTAATGATTTTATTAGCTTGTCTCTTATCTATACTAATAAAAGCCTATGTGGTCCTTGCACCCTTGTATGATGCCCTCATGTCATCACAAGATGGTCACCACAAGATGGCCAGCAGGGGAGGGCAGTTGCGGGCAAGATCAGGCCCGCAGGGGAGGGCATTTGGGGGCAATCAGGCTGGCAGGGGAGCAGTTAGGCATCAATCAGGCCGGCAGGGGAGAGGTTAGGAGGCAATTAGGCTGGTAGGTGAGTGGTTAGGAGCCGGCAGTCCTGAATTGTGAGATGACTGACTTTTGGTCGACATTTCTGAGTGGTTCTAGATTGGAGAGGGCAGGCTGGGCTGAGGGACCACCCCGCCCCCTATGCACAGATTTCGTGCACTGGGCCTCTAGTCTATATATATAAAACCCTAATATGCAAGTAGACCGAACAGCAGAACAACTGAACCGGTTGCTATAATGTGCGCCGACCACCAGGGGGTGCATGGAACATGGTGTCAGCAGCAGGTGGCAGAGCATGGAACATGGTGGCCGCAATGGGATGGTGGAACAGGTGAACGGGGGTGCCAGACCAAGGTGGGGCACTGGTTGCTGTCATTGGAGCGAGCCTCTGGTAGTTACTGAAAAATCTTTGCTCCTGAATGCTGTGGCCCTGCCGGGCACTCACACCTGCTGCTGGCATCAGCCCCACTTGCACCTTCTGCCAGTGCCTGGTGCCAGCATGGATTACTTGGCACCATCAATGGGTGTCGGCCCCAATTGCCCCTCAGGGCTTCTCCACATCTCCCTGTTCCTGAGGAGCAATCAGGCCCAGCAGCTGCCTCTTACAGCCGCTGCCAGCAACAGTCCTGCTTGCACCCACTGCCAGGGCTGGCCCCATTCCAACCCACAGCCAGTGCTGGAGCTGCTGGTGCCAGGTGCCGGTCCTGATTGCTTGGCGCCGTCAGCGGGTGCAAGCAGTGTCTGCTGCCCCCAATCGCCCCTGAGGGCTTCTCCACCTTCCTCTGTTCCTGAGGGGTGATCAGGGCAGCTGCCATCACACTTGCTGAAGGCGCTCACACCCACTGCTGGCACCAGCTCCAATTGCTCTGCGCCATCAGCGCATAGGAGCGGCAGCAGTGAGAGCAGGGCTGCTGGCAGACAGGCAACTGGGGGCTGCTATGGAGGGGTCGGGCGGAGTGTAGATGATGGGCCAAGATCTGCCCCTGTGTCCACCACAGCCTCATGGCCTACAGTTTCTTTCAAGGTGCACAAATTCGTGCACTGGGCCCCTAGTTGTATGATAATCTTTCAGGATGAGTGTTAATGTGAGTACAGTGGTACCTCAAGATACGAGTGCCCTAACATAAGACATTTTTGAGATACGAGCCATCGAGCAAGCGATTTTTTTGCTTTGAAATACGAGCAACATTTGAGATATGAGTAATCGCGCGGATCAGCCGGCTGCACACAACCCACCAGTTTACAGCGACTCGAGCGTTTCATAGTTTCCTACGCTTCAGTCAGTGTGCTTGTTTACCTCGTTGTCGAAGCATCTTTTGTGCATTTACATACTTTATCACATTTCTTTTTATAACCATGGGTCTGAAGAAAGCGAGTGGAAAGGTCAGTGCTCAGAAGAGGATGATGTCTATTGAATTAAAGCGTGAAATCAGAAAAATAGCAAGGTGTGCGAGTGGCTGACTTGGCGAGGCAATATGGGCGTAGTACTTCAACGATATGCACTGTGCTTAAACAGAAGAAGTTGATAAAGGGTATAACGCCAGCTAAGGGCGTTACAATAATTTCTAAGCTCCATAGCTCTCTCCATGAAAAGATGGAGAATCTACTGATGGTGTGGGTGACGGAGAAGCAGGTTAAAGGAGATACATTAACACAGGGCATCATATGCGAGAAGGCGCGAGCGATTTACGGTGATTTGCTGGAGCAGACCCCGTGCACTTCCACAGACGAAGCATCGAAAGACTCATTTAAAGCCAGTAGAGGCTGGTTTGATAACTTCAGGAAAAGGTCCGGCATTCACTTCATCGTCAGGCATGGTGAGGCAGCAAGTTCAGACGTGAAGGCAGCTGAGGATTACCTCAAAACTTTTCCCAAACTGATAGAAGCCAAAGGATATATCCCCCAGCAAATCTTCAACTGTGACCAGACAGGGCTTTTCTGGAAGAAGATGCCGAATAGGACTTATATAATGGCAGAGGAGAAGGCCATGCCAGGCCACAAACCCATGAAGGATAGGCTAACTCTCGCACAGTGGCGACTGCAAGATCAAGCCTCTGCTCGTATACCATTTGGAAAACCCCAGAGTCTTTAAGTCACATAAGGTTTTAAAAGATAAACTGCAAGTTATGTGGAGGGCAAACCTGAAGGCATGGGTCACCAGGCAGTTCTTTGTGGAGTGGGTAAACCTGGTTTTCGGCCCTCTGTTAAGAAATATGTACAGGAAAACAACCTAATCATGCAAGCCCTCCTCATCCTCGACAATGCTCTTGCTCACCCACCGAACCTCGAAGATGAACTCCTCGAAGAGTTCAAGTTTATAAAGGTGGTCTACCTACCTCCCAACACCACTCCTATCCTGCAGCCCATGGATCAGGAGGTGATTTCTAATTTTAAAAAGCTGTACATCAAGCACCTGTTCCGGCGCTGCTTTGTGGTGACGGAGAACACAAACCTCACCCTTCGAGAGTTCTGGAAGAACCACTTTAACATCATGATATGCCTCAGAATTATTGATCAGGCCTAGCTGGGTGTTACAACGAGGACTTTGACCTCTGCATGGAAGAAGCTGTGGCCTGAGGCCGTAGCTGAAAGGACCTTCGAAGGATTCGAACCCGAAGGATTCGAACCCGAAGGATTCGAACCCGAGGTGCCAGTGGAGGAGCAGATAGTGTCTCTGGGAAAATCCATGGGCCTGGAGGTGAATGAGAGAGGTGTGAATGAGCTCGTCGAGGAGCACTCTCTGGAACTCACCACGGAGGAGTTACAAGAGCTGCAGTCTCAGCAACATGCGGAGGTTTTCCAAGAAATTGGTTTCGAGGAGGAGCCAGAAGTGGAGGAGATCTCTACAAGTGAGATAAAGGAGATCTTAGGAATGTGGGAGAGGGTGTCACACTTCGTGGAAAAGAAACACCCTGAAAAAGTTGCTACTGGTCCTGCATCAGAGCTGTTCAATGAAACTTGCCTCACCCATTTCAGAAACATTCTGAAAGGGAGGAAGAGGCAAACCTCATTTGACACGTGTTTTTTTAAATCGGCCAAAAATGCAAAGACCAGTAGCAATTAAGTTCAGTGAAGATTAGTTAAGTTACATTCAGTTTAGGGATAAAGTGTAGCATTAAGAGTGTAACGAGTAGGTAAATACACTTTATAAAACCAGTTTATTCCTTTACATTCTCTTTTATTATGTTTTTATACAATATTTGTCATTTATAAATACATTTTTCTTATTCAAAAACATGTAACAAGACAACTGGGGTGGCATTTTGGGGGATGGAACGGATTAACGGCATTTCAATTTATTTCAATGGGGAAATTTGCTTTGAGATACGAGCAACTTGATATACGAGCAAGGTTACAGAACTAATTAAACTCGTATCTCGAGGTACCACTGTAGTACAAAAAGCCTTTGGACTAGAAACTAGGAGTTCTGGCTATTAGTATCTTTTCTACTGGTCTTGCACAGGTCATTTAATCTTCCTGTGCTTTACTTATCTCAAAAAATAGAGAGGTTGAACTTTCACTAAGATTCTTATATCTTATTAGAGGCCTGATGCATGAAAATTTATGCAATAATAGGCTTTCCTTTCCCCATGTGCTGGCACCAGCTTCCCTCCGGCACTCAAGACCCAGCCTTTCCTCCGGCCACCGGCGGGCACCCTGGTCCCAGTCTTCCTTCCTCTGGCTGCTGGCAGGCACCATGGACCCGGGCTGCTTCCCTCCAACCGCGAGCAGGCACCCAGGATCCACTCAGCTTCACTCCAGCCCTGGCTTCATCTGGACTTCTTATCTAATTAGTATATTTCCCTTTTATTATTATAGATTATTCTAAAGCACATCCACCATTAAATAGGTCAGTACAGTGATCAACATAACCCAGTGTGTTGGTCTAAAGACCTGCTGCAATGTAGACTATAGCAATTCTAGGGCATTTGAGGTAGCCAGGGACAGAGAAGCAGTGGGCATTCATTATACTAAGTGAGTCCAGTAGGCTAAAATCTGAATTACAGGAAGACGCTAAGAGAAACCCTCAAGTGGGGAGAAAATTTCACTGGCAAAATCAGAGCCTACATCATTGATGAGAAAAACCAAGAACCTGGCATTCAGCAGCAAGCATTAGAATTTGATAATTAATGTTAATGATGATTATCTGTCATGAAAATTTTTAGATTAGTTATACAGCAGATGAATGCATATTTTGGAATAATATCAGTAAACATGGTTAAAAATTATTTGTTAGATTAGTTCTTAGCAAGAAAATTTTATCCAGCATCAGCCTGCCTCTGGCCCACTAGCAAGACCAAACCTCACTGCTTTTTATTTTGTTTGTGGTTTTTCATAGGCTGAAAATTTTGTCATTGGTTTAAGCATTGACCTCCGCAAAGAGGACCTCACTTTTTTTTTTTTTCCTTTTCAAAATGGCAGCCTCCAACTGCACACAAGGGTTAAGATATATGCTGGGCTATGCTGTGAGAAAGGAAGCATTTCAGTGCCTCCAGTATAGAACTTAAGTTCTCAGGGGGATAAGAGATGCCTTCAGAGAAAATAAGAATGTAAGTGATCCTGTAGAAATTTAGGATAATGAATAAAGCCAAAGAGACCTGGGAATGTTTCATTGGCAGGTCCACATTGGCCAACTGTGTTTAACTGACAAGTTTATCCTTTAGAATCAAGAGAAGCCTAAGACCTAAGAACCACCTGCAACTGTGGACCATCTTCAGCATCCATTCTGTGCTTGGGATGGGGGCTCCCAACAGACCATGAGTGGCCTCTTGAATCAGCTTAAAATAATAGCCTCTTGCTCAACTTGCCCTAGTTACTGATAAATTGAGTGAGGTTTCCATTCTTTTTAGCCATAATGAAAAAGGGTGGCTATCTCACTTTGATTCAAAGTGTTAGAATTAAGAGCCGAGTTCACTCAAAATACTGCTATTATTGTGTCTCCTCTCTAGCCCAACCCTCTTTAGTAGCCCATCACCACTTTTATAGAGCATCTCCAAACTTTGTTTCTTGGTCCTTTCTTTCAAGAAAGAGAGACGGGGGAGGAAGAGGGAGAAATGTTATCTAGATGGAGCTTCTCTTCCTACTGATGCTAGAAAAATTAAAAATTAGTGTCCTATGTTTTCTTTGATCTGGTCAAATGGCAATTTATGAAAGAAAAAAAAGATTAAGGAAAACAAGTGTAGTTGTAAACTGACTTATTTGCTTCTTAGATTCCTTGTATTGGAGATAGTTAAGGGTTGAGTCCTTTGTATAGTTGTACTTATTATTAAAGAAACAAAATATTTTTTTCTTTATTTTGTAAAATATATTTTTATTGATTTCAGAGAGAAGGGAAGAGGGAGAGGGAAAGATAGAAACATCCATGATAAGAGAGAATAATTCTTTGGCTGCCTCCTGCACATACCCTATTGGAAATCAAGCCCGCAACCCACGCATGTGTCCTGACGCTAGAGTCGAACCAGTGATTTGTTGCATGGGATGATGCTCAACCACTGAGCCACACCGCCTGGCAGAAATAAAAGCTTAATTGAGCTAAAGTACAATACTGCATTGCAGTTACTCTGTGAATTTATTTCTGCATACATATGAGCATTGAATACTGACAAATTTGATTTTTCACATTTGTAATTAATGAGGTTTAGTTGGATACAACACAAAGTTTTTGTTAAATAGTATAAATATGTAATCTTGGAAATCTGCTATCTAGTTGTAGGATTTAAAAGTAATGTATAATTGATACTTTTATTATGCATAAAGTATTTGCTCATATTTTAAAAATACCCTATTTTTAAATATTAACATAATATCAGTATTTGTGCAGTACTGATGTGTCAAATGTTTTCTGGGATTTAAAAATATGAAATCTATACACAGTGTTTATAACATTGTAGGCACAATTTTAATACTTGTTCTGGAAAAGTTCAAACATATTCAGATGTAGAGAAACTAGAATAATGAACTCCTATGTGCCCATCACCCGGGTTCAACAATTACCAGATTATGACAGTTTTATTTCATCTATATTTTCACCATACCTACCTTGAATTTTTAAAAGTTGATTTTAGACAGTGAGAGGAAGGGAGAGGCATAGAGAGATAGAAATATCGGTGAAAGAGAAACATCATTGATCAACTGCCTCCTCACACTCCCTAATAGGGCTTGGACCTGCAACCTGGGCATGTGCCCTAACTGGGAATCGAACTGTGATCTCCTGGTTCCTGGGTTGATGCCCAACCATTGAGCCATACCTGCCAGGCCTACCTTGGATTATTTTTAAAATGTATTTTATTGATTTTTTTACAGAGAGAAAGGGAGAGGGATAGAGTTAGAAACATTGATGAGAAAGAAACATCAATCAGCTGCCTCTTGCCAGCCCCCTACTGGAGATGTGCCCGCAATCAAGGTACATGCCCTTGATGGGAATCGAACCAGGGACCCTTCAGTCCACAGGCCGACGATGCTCTATCCAGAGCCAAACCGGTTTAGGCTACCTTGGATTATTTTTAAAAACAATTCCCAATCTTAGGCAGCCATGACACTGTCTTGCCACCTGGCGGCAGCATGTCATAGTTTGAAAGTTATTAAGTCCTTTGAAACTGTAATTAAAAATAAAGGAATGGATCTGATTGCAGAGGGAAGGCAGGGGAGGGTGGATGGGTGGGAAGAGATCAACCAAGGAACTTATATACATATATGCTTAACCCAGGGAGACAAATTACAGGGTTGTGAAGGCCTGGGGAGGGAGTAGAACAGGCTAGAAGAAGCCAATGCGGGGGAAAGGGGAGCATATGTAATACTTTGAACAATAAAGATTTTTCTTTTAAAAATAAAGGAATGGAATTGAGGAGTTGTTGCTTAATAGTTACAGGGTTTCTGTTTGGGATAATGATAAAGTTTTAGAAAATAGATGGTGATGGTTACATAACATCACTAATAACAGTAAGAACCAAATTGACCATATCTTCACGGCACCCAACAGCCAATCAGGAGTAAGTATGCAAATCAACCCAATAAAGATTGTGGGTTAATTTGCATATGCAGGTGTTCTGCACTGCCCCAGCCACTCCAGGCATCTGGGCAGTGTGGGAAGGCAGAAAGGCAGCTCCAGACTAGAGCAAAAAGGTAGTTCCTGCCAGAGCGAAGGTGGTGCCAGCAGCCAGGGGAAGGAAGGCCCATTCTTGCATGAACCTTTGTGCATCGGACCTCTAGTTGTGAATATAATTAATATCACTGAATTATACATTTAAAAATGGATAAATGGTAAATTTTATGTGCTGTATATTTTACCACAATAAACAAATACCAAAAAAAGAACAATCTCATACATTATATAATAGCATATAAATTCGTACATGAAAAGATTCAGTATGATTCTTGTGAAAAGAGCTAATATTTACTTTCATACTATATTTTTTGGGTAGAGAAAAACTTACATCAGCCTTTAAGTCAGTGAGCTTCCAAAATTACTTTGAACAGCAAAACCATCCTATATAATAAAAGGGTAATATGCAAATAGACTGAGTAGCAGAACAACTAATCAAAGTGTGATATGCTAATGATATGCTAAGGCTGCTCAGTGGTTCTCTATGACATGCACTTACCACCAGGAGCAGATGCTCCGACCATAGGTTAGCTTGCTGCTGAGGTCCAGCCAATCCAGATGGAGGGAGATGGGCTGGACCCACCCGGGAGCCCTCCCGGGGTGCCTCCCCAGCCCAGTTGTACTCCAGTAGGTTCCCTCTGCGTGGCCCGCACCCTCTCACAATTTGGGACCCCTCGGGGTTAGAGAGGTGGTTTCAGCCTGATCCTGCAAGCCACTCCCCTTGGGAGGACAACAGATGCAGGGCTCATGCTGGTGAGTGATACTGTGGCAGCGCGAGCCTTTCCCAATTGGGACCAATTGGGTGTGAGTCTGAGGCAGGCACAGTGGGGCTGGGATGAGTGGGAGCAACAGGTAGGAACTGCAGGTGGTGTTGGACTGCAGGTTTCAGCCTGATCCCTGCAGGCCACCCAGAAGGACCTCACCTGTGCACGAATTCATGCATCGGGCCTCTAGTGGTAAATAAAACATTAAATTGGGACTTCTTGTAAGGGTCTAGAAAGTTTCTTCCACCTAGTTTAGTAAACTCCACTGTTTCAACCCAATTGTAGGGCCCCTACATGTTTTAAACTATGGCAAGTCCAGACACCAAAAAGCCATTACCCATCAATTATAGGAAAGATCCAGGTACCAGTGGATGTTATATAACTGGTTTATCATTTAGGTCTTTTTCAATCTGAAATAATCATATACTCAGAACTCTTGGGAGCAGGGATGTAGGAACACTTTATAGAGAACATAGCAAATTATAAGAAAACATGCTCTGAGTTCAGAGCTGCAAGTGATCTTACATTATTTAGTCTTTCATTTTAAAGATGCGGAAACAGTTCCAGAGAGATTGGTTTGAACAATGCCACACAGCTAGTCAGTCAGTGGTAGGGGCTGTGCATTTTGTACTATACTATGGCTACTTAATAGCAAAGATGTATCAAAAAAGAAAATGGCTCTCTGCATATGTCTAGGGACAGGCATAGAATTCATTTTGCTTTTTTCCCTCTCTCTCGTTCTTTTGCCTGATAATTGTGAGGTTCAGTTATTAAAACTAACTTTTGAAGACCAGAGAACTCAATCAACTAGAATATGCAATTCTTCTGAGAAATATGCTTAAAAAGGTTTTGTTTTATTTGATCATTTCAATTTGCATTTGCACTTGCATATTATTTTGATATGGTTTGTTACAATGAACACAAATCTAGTAGATGGCAGGGAGATGGTTTGGGGGTTGTAGATCACTGACTTTGGCCTAAAGACCTATTTCTGCCCATGCTCTGCCATTAACTTTCTGTATGTCCCAGGGCAAGTCACTTCATTTTAGTGGACCTCAGTTGTACAATGTAACCTGGTAGAGATAGACTTGATGAGACCAGAGCAGTTGAGCTTATGTAGGCCTCAGCATTGCAATGAAGCATCACCCTTTTCCATGTATTTAAGTAAAAAGAATTCAACATGTGAGTCATAGTTTCTACTCTGAAACAGCTCTTGGTCTAGAACAGTGGTTCTCAACCTTTCTAATGCTGTGACCCTTTAATATAATTCCTCATGTTGTGGTGACCCCCAACCATAAAATTATTTTCGTTGCTACTTCATAACTAATTTTGCTACTGTTCATAGGCTCTACAGCAGCGGTTCTCAACCTGTGGGTCACAGAGTTGCCTAAGACCATCGGAAAACACAGATATTTACATTATGATTCATGAACAGTAGAAAAATTGCAGTTATGAAGTAGCAACGAAAATAATTTTATGGTTGGGGTTCACCACAACATGAGGAACTGTATTAAAAGGTCACGGCATTAGAAAAGTTGAGAACCACTGGTCTAGAAGAAGCAAAGCATTGTGTGATGTGATGTATTATGCAGAGAGCTATCTCAGCACGGAGGAAGAGTGCCTAAATCATGCTGTTTAATCACAGTGATGAGACTCTGGAGTCAACAATTCTAGCCAGACTCAATCACAAGAGCTTAGTCTAATTTGATGTATACTTACACTTAATAAACAGTTTTTAGATTTCATTTTTATTTTAATATGAAGAAACAATTGTTTCCAGATCATTTCCTTATCTCAAATTCAGGATTGACTATTGGATTTTGCAGTGTAATTGTCTCTGGGAACATGACAAATAGTGTCTCTGCTTTACATCACTACTTTGCCCCCATGGACCAAAATCACTCACTGATATTCTTTGCATTGCTATGTCTCAATCGTGACCTCTTTATGTTCCCTAGTTTTAAATTTTGGGCTCTATACCCTGACTTTATTCTCATTTCTATTCTCTTCCGTCAATTCCACACATTTTTCTTACTCTTCCCAGGATATTCTCTCTTTTTCCTTCCTTATAGTACTTCTGATCTAATTTGTTTCTTTGGTCCCAGCATCTTCTGCTTCCTCAAGTGTAACCATTTTTTAATGTATATCAGGGACTCCTTTAGTACACAGATGAAGTTTATAGACCCCTTTGGAGAAGAACACTTTTAACTGCATAAAATAAAATACATGAGATTACAAAGGAAATCAATTATACTGGAATGTAGTTATTAAACTATTAAAAACTAACTTGTGATCAAGTATATTTGTATCTTTATTAATGCATTAAATAAAACATTTTAGCAGTGGGTCCAATAGTTGTAAATTCATAGTAGTGATAAGTGTAAATGATACTTCTTTTTTTAAAAAAAAAAGCTGTGATACATTTATATTTTGATTTTTTTACAGAGAGGAAAGGAGAGGGACAGAAAGTTAGAAACATCGGTGAAAGAGACATTGATCAGCTGCCTCTTGCACGCCCCCTACTGGGGATGTGCCCGCAACCAAGGTACATGCCCCCAATCTGAATCTAACCTGGGACCTTCAGTCTGCAGACTGATGTTCTATCCACTGAGCCAAACCGGTCTCGGCTGATATTTCATTATATCTACAGCAACTATCTATTAAAGAGGGAATATGCTAATTGACTGTCCCACCCTCAAAGATGGCAGCACCCACAGCCAATAAGGAGGGAATATGCTAGTTGACTGCCACACCCTCAAAGATGGTGGTGCCCACAGCCACAAGATGGCAGTCACGATTGCTCTTTGCACCTGCCTCTGGAGTCCCCCAATCCCCTCAGCCCCCCAGAGCCGGCCTAGGCGCTGGCAACCCTTGGATGGCGGCTGCCCAGCTGCCCCAGGCTCAGGTAACTAGGGCCAGCTGAGTCTTGCGCTGCTGGCAGTGGCAGCACCAGAGGTGTGATGTGGTGTCACCTTCCCATGATCACCTCCCGCCCTGGTGGGCTCCTGGGCTGTGAGAGGGGCAGGCCAGGCTGAATTTTCATGCACTGGGCCTCTAGTATTATATGAAAATACATTTTATTAGTGACAAAGCCACAATCACTGTCAATACAAACACCTGTAAACACTGTCATTTAATGTAATATGTTTGGCTGCCCTCTACTAGATTCTTTCAAGTTTTAAAAATTGGCCCCTTTGTTCTAGTATAGAAGGTTTCTTCTTCTGTGGCTGGGTACTTCATTCTCTGATTAGCTTATCCAAAGGCTACCTTAAAATCTGTATTTTATTCTTCAGAAGTTCATTTTGAGCTCTCTGTCTATACCCTTTGTCTTATGGGGCCAGAGAGGCACGTGTTTCTGTGCATTCATTTACTTCTAGGATGCTTCTGTATTGTTTTTCAGCAAAGGGCCCTTCCCTTAGTGGCAAAGGAATGAGTTCTGATCTTCAGGGCACAAAGTCAGAGAGAGCCCTTGCTCATTTTTACATTGAATTGAATTTTTTCTTACTGTTGAGGCTTTAAAAAAAATTTTTTTTTTAATAATTTTCTTATTGCTTTGAGAGAGAGCCTGAGAGAAAAAGAGAGAGAGATTGAAACATTGATGTGGATCAAACCTGCAACCCAGGCATATGCCCTGACCAGGAATTGAACTACTACCCCTTGGTGTATGGGATGATGCTCCAACCAACTGAGCCACACTGGCCAGGGTTTAGTACTGAGTATTAAGAGTTCTTTGAATACTTTCAAATACCAGTCCTTCCTTTATCAGATACGCATTTTGCAAATATTTTCAGTTGGTCTGTGGCTTTGTCTTTTTGTTTTCTTAACAGTGTCTTTCACAGAGCAGAAGTTTTAAATTTTAATGAAGTCCATTTTATCATTTTTTTCCTTTTATGGATTATGCTTTTTAGAAAATATATATTTTATTGATTTTTTTACAGAGCGGGAGGGAGAGGAATAGAGAGTTAGAAACATTGGTCAGCAGCCTCCTGCATACTCCCCACTGGGGATGTGCCTGCAACCAAGGTACATGCCCTTGACCAGAATTGAACCTAGGATCCTTCAGTCTGCAGGCTGACGCTCTATCCACTGAGCTAAACCAGTTAGGGCTGGATTATGCTTTTTATGTTGCATCTGAAAACTCATTGTCACCTTCGATGGTTTGGCTCAGTGGATAGAGCATTAGCCTGAGGACTAAAGGGTCTCAGGTTCGATTCCGGCTAAGGACATATGCCTAAATTGCCGTCTCGATTCCTTTCAGTTGGGGGCTTCCACGAGGCAGCCAATCAATGATTCTCTCTCATTATTGATGTTTCTATCTCTCTATTTCCCTTCCTCTCTGAAATCAATTATACACACACACACACACACACACACACACACACACACACTCACTGTCAAGACTAAGGTCATTTAGATTTCTTCTGTAGTATCTTCCAAAAGTTTTGCAGTTTTGTGTTTTACATTTAGGCCTATGATCAATAGATTTTTATTGATTTCAGAGAGAAGAAGGGCGAGGGAGCAAAGAGAGAGAAACATCAATGATGAGAGAGAATCATTGATTGACTTCCTCCTGCATGCCCCCTACTAGAGATTGAGCCAGTAACTGGATATGTGCTCTGACTGGGAATCAAACGGTGACCTCCTGGTTCATAGGTTGACACTTAATCACTGGGCTAGGATCTATTTTGAATTAATTGTGAAAGCTGTAAGGTCAATGTCTAGGTTCTTTTGTTGCCCCCCCCCCTTTTTTTTAATGTGGATGTCTTTTCATTTATTCAGAAGTTTCTAAAATGCTAAATAACATAATTATCATTTTTACAGCTTTCATGGAGTCTTAAGTTTTTGGTGATGGTCCCAAGTAATGTTCTCTCCCACAGTCATTAGATGGTATTATATAAACTGTTTCCAACACTATTTCATCTTTCTTAAACTATGTCCAATAGAAACACATAACATACTATGTTAAATGAAAGGATTTTGTGTAAGAATAAAATAATGTCTGTTTTGGTACCTCTTAGAAGGTATTTAATGCATATTTACAATCATCAATTCTTTTTACCAGTCTAACTTCAATATTACATACATAATACTAGATTAATAGCAGACTGAATGAAAGTATAATTTTTACTAACTCCTTGAAACACACCTACCATATATATATTTTAATATATTTTATTGATTTTTCACAGAGAGGAAGGGAGAGGGACAGAAAGTTAGAAACATCGATGAGAAAGACATCGATCAGCCACCTCCTGCACGCCCCCTACTGGGGATGTGCCCGCAACCAATGTACGTGCCCTTGACCAGAATCAAACCTGGGACCTTTCAGTCCGTAGGTCGACGCTCTATCCACTGAGCCAAACCGGTTTCGGCAACACCTACCATATTTTTGACATAATAGTTTATGCTGTGATCTGATTTGTCTTTCTGGTATCCCAAAAGATTTTAATATTTGAGGGCATGATTACATATCTTTTTTTCTAAATCATGTTTTGGAATATGTTATATGATTTTAACTGATTCCAGTACCGGAGGGAACTCTGTGGTTTTTATTATTCTTATCCATATTGCACGTTTTTGGCAACTGTACCTCCTCCCTACCCCATCCTTCCTAGAATTGTTAATCCAGTGGCAACGCTTATTAATAAGGTTATTTCTGAAAAATAGAAATTGGTAATAAAATGTTAAATGCTTTCTTTTCAGCATCTTTTTATGTGACCAAACTTTTGAAAATTTTGTGGTTATTTTCCCCTAGTACTTTGTTGATAAATTTTTTTTTATTGAGGTTAAGGAATCAGACTTTTCTTAGGTAAATATGAGTAGACTAGTGACCCAGTCCATGAAAATTGTCCACATTAAAAGGGAATTAATTCGCCCTAACTGGTTTGTTTCAGTGGATAGAGCATTGGCCTGTGGACCGAAGAGTCCCAGGTTCGATGCCGGTCAAGGGCATCTACCTTGGTTGTGGGTACATCCCCAGTGGAGGTGTGCAGGAGGCAGCTGATCAATGTTTCTCTCTCTCATTGATATTTCTAACTCTCTATCCCTCTTCCTTCTTCTCTGTAAAAAAGCAATAAAATATATTATTAAAAAATAAAAGGGAATTAGAGGAAATATTTTAATATTGCTATATGCCCTTTTTTTATAATAGAAGTGTCAAAGATGAAAGAAAATTAGTAAAATGTATATGAAAATCTTCCTTCCGTCTGGGGTGTGCCATAGGAGTCAAGTCCTTGCCCACCCACATGCGCCTCAAAATTTCGGGAGACCCAGACCCGGCCAGCCCCACCCCCCCCATGGGCTAGATCCAGATCCAGCCGGCCCCACCCTTGTCAAGCCCAGCCGGGTGTTTGTGGGGTGGGAGGGTGCAGCCTTAGGTCACCTGACTCAGCCACCTTGAGGTCTCCTGGTTCAGGCCAGGGGGCGCGGCCTCAGGTCCCCAGATGCAGGATCAGGGTGTGCAGCCTGAGGTCATTTGGGCCCCATCAAGCCCCACATGGAGGGGGGCGTGACTCAGGTCCCCCAGCCTAGTGCTGGGGTGGGGGATAGGTTAGGAATAGTCACTGTCACTGGGATTATAGTATCTGTACATTTAAATAAATTAATTGGTAAGCCTATATAGTAAGGAGTTTTTATCCATTGAAGTTTAAAAAATAATTTTCTCATTTTTTTCTGCTATTGTCAATTTAATTATTTCCTCATTTTCTTTTTATGAATGCATGAAAAATATATAATAAATGATAGAAATCAACCTTTAAACAAGTCTAAAAGCATAATTTCAATAAGTATGAAATAAACATTTTTAATGTTAAAAAATGTGTCAAAGTTTAGTTGGCAGCATTCATTCTCAATGGCATATTTAATAATTGGACATCTGAATTGATGGCATCATACATTTTACAAAATATGGTATTTGTTACTGTCATGTCCATAGGCATGGCAGTAGGGTGTCCTAAGGTTCATCTAAATATTTACACATTCACCGGAGACTAGAGTTGCATCTTGACAGCTATTGTCCTGGTGTGTTAGAATTCTTGGAGAGAATCTGCTGGTCTTGATTCACTGACAGAGGGCAGCAAGTGCCCCCGGTAGTGCCAAATCAGAAACATAGGAGAAAAAAAAATATTTACACATTCAGACTGGTAAAAACACCATAGGTTTCACTTAGCACTACTTTATTCAGAAAGGCACAAAATAGAAACTATAACTTGTCAGTAAGACAGATCTTTGACCTACCATTTTTCTGTATGGTATGAGGTAGGAGCCAAAACTTTTTTCAAATGACTAATCAGTTCCAATCATTTCTCGAATAATCATTTGTTTTCCTGTTGGTTAGAAATGTCACTGTTATCATAGAGCAGTTATTATTAAGATTTAGTTCTTCAAGTGAACAAAGTAGTTGCGCATATAAAATATACTTTTAAAGTAGTAAAATCTATTTAAAATCATGAATGTGTATTGTATTATTTATATGCTGAGAATTTGTAGGGTTATTTATTTTTATTTTTCTAAGTATGTATAGTGTGAAAATGAGTATACTTTTTTTTTCCTAAAAAGAAATTTGCCTTAGGTGTATTTATTTTGAAAGCTAACCACTCAGTATTGTAGAAAGTGGTGAATTAGGAGTTTGAATAACAGGGTTTTAGTCTTAGACCTGCCACTTCACTGACTGCTACTTTTTGCACTCAGCCTCTCTGAGTTTCGTTTTGCTGAGTTAAACTACACTAATAATCCTTATCCTGAGTGTTGTGGAGGATTAGATGGGATAATGGATTTAAAAGCACTTTTACTTGGGAAAGCAGTTTAAATGTTAGAAATTATCCATCTTAACTTTTCCTCCCTTTCTCTTGTAGGTAGTGTTGGTGCTTCTTTTCAGTGCCAGTCCATCCATCACGACCACATTTGTCATGATGACAGTGACAAGGTGAGGTCCATGTTGATATTTACCATGGTGAAAATGCATGCTGCCCTTATATGCTGGATCCACTTGATTAACGCTGACATAGGCCAAGGCAGTTTGAAATGCAGAGGGCCTTGCTGGTTTGTGTGTCCAATTTTAAACTGCTCCAGAAAACTTGAAGATAAAACTGTCAGCTGGACTCTTGGCAAGCCTTCCATATTCTTACCCATCTCTCCCTCCCTCTCACCATGCTTCCTCTTTTCTTCCACAGCCTGAATGGATTATCTTAATACTTGAACAAGGGCTCCAAAGCTGATAACTTTCTCAGCAATTTGTGTTTGTTTCCAATTTGAAATATCTTAGACCTTCCAATTAGGTTCATTTTTGTGATTGATTATCTTAGGTTATAATTTCTTCTCATACTTACTTTTGGGAGTGGAGGAGGGGGGAGGCTCTATTTCCAAAGCTCAACTTAAATGTTGAGGATTGAGAATGGAAAAACAAAAATACCTGGTGGTTTTGTTTCATTTTGGTATTTTGCTTCTGTTCTTTTTATCTCTAAGAAACTTGATCTTTTGGGGGCTTTCCAATACTCATCAGCACCCTTGATGGCCTAACCCTTGCAGTAGATATTAATGTGGGCTTTGTGTTTGGAACATCTGGCAGCTGATGTTTGATGGACCTAATCTCAGTCTTTTCCATCAATTTCTAATGGCTTCCCTCCCATTTCCTGTGTTCTGTATGCAGGAATGTATCACTCTCTGTAGCTTCCCCAGGCATACCAATCCAGGTGATCTTTTTCTCTGCTGTTTTAATCAAGATCCTCCTCCCTCATCCTGTTGGAGCTCAAACACGAAGTTGGTTATCACCAGGATTTTCCTAATAGCTTTCTTTGTTCTGTGTTGATCTCTCTGTCTTTGTGAGCTTTGCTCAGACATTTCATTCTGATTACAAAGAGAGTGGTATGTTTTTAACATTCCAGAATCTCTTTTATTATTACAGTAATCCAGAGGCATGGGTTTAACTTTTAACTTCTTTTACACGCAAGCCACTGAAAGAACCTTCTAGACTGTATAGTTGGCTCCATAAACTTCTGTATACCACAGATTTTAGAAATAAGCATTTGAAAATAAAAGTGATGATAGAGCAAAAAGGCAAAGTCACTTTAGGTCAGTAATGTCACAGTATTTGTTGATTTACAGTGGGAAAGCCAAATTCTGTCTCCTGGTTTAGTCTGGAGATGAGGTTTCTGTCCACCTCTGCCAGATACTTACTACTTTAAAAAAACATTTTCCTCCTAATTTCTGTATCTTTGTAAATAAATGATACTGGAAGTTGAAAAAAACACATTGATAATAATTAGCAGTCACTCCCTAGCTCCTGGCAATCACTGATCTTTCTGTCACTATTTGCCTATTGTACACATTCCATATAATAAAAGGGTAATATGTAAATCAACTGGCGGAACAACTGGTCACAATGACATGCACTGACCACTAGGGGGCAGACACTTAACAGGGGAAGTGCTGTTTAGCCAGAGCTGGTTGACAGCTGGTGAGCACAGCTGCAGTGGTGGAAGCCTCTCCCATCTCATGGCAGCGCTAAGAAGGTTCAACTGCGGGCCTAAGCTGGCAGTCGGACATCCCCTGAGGGCTCCAGACTGCAAAAGGGCGCAGGCCAGCTGAGGGACCTCTCACTCCCCCCAAGTGCATGAATGTCATGCACCGGGCCTCTAGTTTCATATAAATGGAATCACACAATATGTGGCTGTTGATGTTTGCTTCTCTCACTTAACATGATGATTTCAGGGCTCATCTGTGTTGTAACATAAATCAGTACTTCATTCCTTTTTATGGGTGAATAATATTTCACTGTAGGGACCTAACACATTTTGTTTATCTATTCACTAGTTAATGGATATTTGTTTATTTCCCAATGTACCTGCACCATTTTGCATTCCAGAAAATGTGCCAACACTTTTTGATTGTCTTTTAAATTATAGCCATTATAGTGAGTGTGAAGTGCCATCTCATTGTGGTTTTAATTTGCATTTCTCTAGTGACTAATGAGATCTACCATGATCTCTAGAGGAGGTCCATTTCTCATCAAACATGGGGGAAGTTAGAAGATAATCACGTGGTCTTATCCACTTAGAGAACATTCTCATGTTTCTTGCATCTCAAACATTTTTAAACTCTCCCTCATCACCATGTCCCTTTCAGCAATGCTTTATCATTGTTCTGCCCAAAGTAAAGGAGCTAGTTGTGCTTCTCTGTTTTTTAATCAGGGCTTATACCATTAATTATTTTCTTGAAGCCCTTGTATAAGTACAGCCCATGTTCACTGGCTTTTCAGATCATATTTTCCTTTAGTGTCTTTTTTTTGCCTGTGGCTGTTGAATGGATTTTGTAAAACTATACTAGCAGAGTGTTATTTACACTCAGATTTAAACTTCTAGAGCAATTTAGAGTGAGAGTCATAGCAACTAGAATTTCTCACCAGAACAGAGTGAGAAGGGGACTTTGAGATCTCTGTTTCAAAGGTACATGTTAAGGAGGGTCATGTCTCAGAGTCAGCTCTTTCCCATTTACCGTGCTTAGACATGGAACAAATATGATATATAGTGTATGTTTTATTTGCACCTAGCCACTCCATTTCTGGCGTGGTGTAAGTCTCTTACTTTTTTCTTTCTAAATAGGTTTACCCTGGGCATCTGGTTTATTCACTCATCCCTCTTGAACTCCTTCCTGGGTGATGACTTTTCACCCTGTTGTCTGCTTTAGCTTCTTCCCACCTTCACTGTCTTAAGAGTTCTTCCTCCATCATCCCCTCTGCCATGGTGTAGTGCCTGGCATCTCTTACCTGCACTGTGGTCTGACACTTCCTTATCCGAAAGCCTATATAGCTATATTATGGAAGGTTTTCAGTGAGTTTGGGTACACTTTTATAACTATAACTGGCAGCTGCTGATAATTAACCTTTTCATTCTGTAAGGATAACAGGGGTGAAAGTGTTTATGCTGCTTGTTTCACATTAGAATCAAATTTGGTCATGCTTGTAGATTCAGCATAGCCTGAATAGTGCTAGACCAATACACCTTTCCTCTGAGTAGATTAGTCTTATTACATTCTTTTAACTGGTTTTGGTAGAAGTAGGGGAACTTTTAGGGGAGGAGATGAGCAGAGCTTGCCTCAGGAAATTTTGAAATGTTTTGTGTCCTTGTTCCTCTCTTTTACTACCCACTCTGTTTCTGTCTGCCATTTCTCCTTGGGAATTTACCTATTGATAAAAACATTAGAAATATCACTGTGGTAAAGTATTTACATATCTTTAATGAAACTATTGAGTTCTTGCCATGTGCTAGACCCCTTGCCAGAGGCAGTGAGGCTTAGTCTATAGCTTCAAGGAATTTACTGTCTAATGGGCAAAAGAGTCAAGTAAATGTATATTTGCAAAGTTAGGAGGATTAATGCTAATTTAGAACAGAGTAGAGGCTATTAACTCAGCAGTGGTGGTTGAGGTTGGAATGAGGTTGCAGTCAGGAGACTTGGCAGTGGATATGATGGTAGCACAACCCCTTTTCTGACAGTATTACCAGTGGAAAACTGCCTTCTTATCACAGAGGTCACAAACTTCTAGCAGGAAGGCCATTCTCTACCCAGCACTTCTTTGGCAGGGCAGGACCTAAAAGTGTATAGCTTTTCTTTTCCTGATCTTTTTCCTTCATTTCGCATCTGGACAAGTGCTTCTTTATCTTCAGCTTTTTAATCATGCCTTTCAACATGTCAAACTAGGAGATGTCCCTCCTTTCTTTTTTTGTTTCTTCTATCAGCCAACATTCTCCCACTTTGGATGTCAGTAATATACAAAGGAGAAATGGGATCTGCCCCAGAGGAGCTTATTAGAGTTTAAGAGGGGGAAATAGACATTTAAAAAATATTGTCAGGTTTTTGTGATACAAGTGTGTAGATTAGGATAAGAAACCTATAGCCTCTGATCATTTCTTTTGTATAAAGGTCCTTCAAATCAGTGGTCAATCTCGTGGACCACTGGGTGGCAACTTCTGTTTCAAATAACTATTATTTAGATACTAGAGGCCTGGTGCACGAAGTACCCAGATGGGATCTGGCTGATTGGAGTGGGGGTTGAAGGTGATGAGGGGCAGGGCTGGCCAGGGGGAGGGACTGAAGATGGTTGGCCGGCCCTGCTCCCTGGCCAAACTCCCCAGTCAAGGGGACAATTTGCATATTAGCCTTTTATTATATAGGATTACATAGGATTCTTTGATATCTAGAAATGAAAAAAATTGAGCACAAAATCAAATTTTATATTTACTGTTTGGCAGACTACTATTACTTAGGTAAAACTTGTGTGTAAGTATTGCTTATAAAGTGTATTTGAAAACATTTCTAGCAGTAGTACCCTTCAAATTGACAAGATTGTGAGATAGTTTTCTAGAAGCAGATTGTGAGTTTTAGAATGAGGAAAAGACAGAAAATCTAACAAGAAATCCATAACTATTCAAGAAATTTAATTCCAAGTTCAGTTGACTAACCAGCAAATTCTATCAAACATTTAAAGAAAGCATAACACCAATCTTACAGAAACTCTTCCAGGGAGTAGAAAGAGAGAACACTCCCTGATTTCATGTTCTGAGGCTAGCATAACCTTGGTAACAAAACTTCTTTATATTTAGCTTTTGACATCAGAAAAATATAAAATCACAGCTCATCTCATTTAAAGACACAGATATAAAAATCATTATAAGACATGTTTTGATATCAGAGAGGAAGGGAAAGAGGGACAAACATCAATGATGAGAAAGAATGACTGATTGGCTGCCTCCTGCAATACCCAGAGGGTAGAGCCCACAACCCAGGCCTGTGTCTGACCTGGAATTGAACCCATGACTTCCTGGTTCATTGGTTGACACTCAATCATTGAGCCACACTGGCCAGGCAAGACATTTTTTAAAAAATTAGAAATGTAAAGTTAGTTTAACACCAAAAAACCAATCATTGTAATTCACACATTAACAGAAAAATCATATAATTAGCTCATAGATACAAAAAAAACTATAAAACTAAACATCCATATATGATAAACTTTAAACAAAATAGAAATAAAAGAGAACTGGTTACAAAAAACGTACTGTAAAAATACTTAAATGTGGAATGTTGAAAGTTTTCCTATTTTGAAATTAGAAATGTCTGCTCTCACTGTATCTGTTTAGCACTGTACCAGAAATTCTAGCCAGTGCAGTAAAGACCAAAAAAAGAAAGAAAGAAAAAAAAGGAAATGTGTTGGAAAGAAAGATATTGAACAGTCATTATTTTCTGCCAACAGGATTGTATGAATAGAAAATTCAAAAGAATACAGATAAACTATGAGAATTAATAATCTATAATAATAAAGACGTAATATGCTAACTAGACCAGATAGCTGAATGACTTTCCAGATGTCCTTCTGGACGAAGCTACTGTGGTGGGGGCTGAGGCAGAGGTGGTTAGGGATGATCAGCAGGCAGGCGAGTAGTTAGGGGTGATCAGGCAGACAGGTGAGCAATTAGGGGCAATCAGGCAGGCAGGCAGAGTGGTTAGGGGAGATCAGGCAGGCAAGCAATTAGGAGCCAGCAGTCCTGGATTGCAAGAGGGGTGGTGTCCTGATCAGGCCTAAACTGGCAGTCGGACATACTCCAAGGGGTTCCAAATTGCAAGAGGGTGCAGGCTGGGCTGAGGGACACGCCCCCTCCCCTGCACAAATTTCGTGCACTGGGCCTCTATTTATATATAAAACCTAGAATAAAGCTAAGAATAAAAATGTGCAAGACCTCTACAAAAAATTGTGGAGCATTATGGAAAAAAATTAGTGACTCAGACAATATAAGAATGTATCTTACTCATAGATAGAAGATTCAACATTGTAAAGATATCAGCAACCCTTATATCATCTCTAGATCTAGTGCAGTCCAATCAAAATATCAGATGTTATCGGTATGTATGATAGTGGTAGGACACCAGAGTAGACAACCCTAGTAACCAGTTACATTTAAAAGAATTTCAGTATTTTCCTATTTGGTAAGTATTGTTATAGTATGCAGGTTTCCTCCATTATCTTAAAGTAGAGCATTCCCATGAAACCTTTCATAAGCTGAAATGGTATAAAGTGCACATCTTGCTAACAAATGTGCAAAATAAGTCAAGAGAAAGCACAAATACTCAGATACAGTTCAGAGCAATGGCAGCTTGCTGAGTGTAGCTGCCCATGAAGGAGCTTGGTGGTGAACTCTTTCTGCACAGCAGAACAAATGCTGATCTCCTATTTTTGTTAAATCCTCTTCAGATTCCTGTTTGTTAGCAAAAACTTGCACTAACATAGTTATTCCCTAAAAGTGAAGTGGAACAAAGCAGGCTTTTGAAATTTGGAGTGATAACTGTATTTTTATTTTAGATGTGAGGGGACCTAAATGACTTAATTCTTAGTAGTCATTCACAGTTTTCACATCTGTTGTGAAAGCCAATTTTAAAGGGCAGTCTTGGAGTCAAAATTCTTAAGAAGTTCTCACAAGCAACTATTCCTACAAGTACTGTGCTGTCTTCTAGCTACAAGTGACTATTTAAACTGATCTGGTCATTTCATTAGCTACACTAGCCCTCTTTTAAGTGCTTAGTAGCCATATGTAGCTGTGGCCACTTTTTAGATGGTGCAGATGTCAAATATTTCCATTACTGCAGAAAATATTAGTGATCACCTCTAACAAGACTTCTCATTTTTTTTATCAGACACCAAATAAAATTATAGGTGAACTGGAGTTGAACAAATGCTCTGCTTTAATTGGCCCATCTTAAACTTATGTTTGGGTATTTTATTAGCAGGGCACCAGATTTTTTGGTTAAGAAAATCAGAGAAGAGGCCAAAACCGATTTGGCTCAGTGGATAGAGCGGTTGGCTTGCAGATTCGATTCCGGTCAAGGGCATGTACATTGGTTGCAGGCAGTATCCCCAGTAGGGGGCGTGCAAGAGGCAGCTGATCCATGTCTCTCTCATCGATGTTTCTGACTTCTATCCCTCTCCCTTCCTCTCTGTGAAAAATCAATAAAATATATATTAAAAAAAAAAGAAAATCAGAGAAGAAATTGCAGTACAAATTTCAATCTATCCAATCTTTAGGGGAGGGAACATCGTTTACATCTAGGCAGACTTCTTTGGGTTAAGCCTTAAGAGCACAGGTAGCTAAGATCTTAACCATTTGAGAAGGGTTCTCAAGGAATTTGCCTCACAAAGGGGGATTCAGATAAACTGAACTGTTAGGAACCCTGGAGGACTGTAGTAGATTTTTGCTGCTGAGATTCAGTACTTGAGGAATCTGACTCTTATGATTGGACAACTCTCAAATGGTAATTTCCCTCCCTTTTCACAGTATTTTCCCCCCTTTTTCCTTCTCAACACATAGCCCATATCCCCAGTATACAGGAAAAACTGTTTCAGGGTGGTATTGTGTAAGGAAGCTTGTGTAACTGAGATTCTGGTGGAAGTTCTATAATGCCAGGTCCATCCACAGCAACAGAGGAGGAGTTATGAGGAATTCAAATGGTAGAAATGGATTGCATTGGGTGTAAAAGTGTGGCTGAGATTTATGACTCTTTACCATGAAATGGAAAATTACAATTAAAAATTGGGTGTAATCATCTCCAAATTGGCTGCTTTGTTAGATTGGCAGAGAGGTAGAATCAATTATGTAACTGGGTTATATAATGGTAGTTGAGGCTGGGGGAGAGGTTGTGTTCATAGGGGCCCTTGTCTCATTATGGCTTTTCTTTGTCCAAGAATTGTAAAAACCTTGATATTATTGATGGAGTTTTGAGCCAGCAGTTGCTAAGCACCTGCTGTTGTGTTTCAGGCTGTAGATTTGGACCTTGGGGTGGTTACAGAGTCAAAACAGAGTCCCAGTGCTGAGCCTGATATGGGAGACAGCATATACAAATAATTACCATATTCATACATAGAGGTTCAGAGAGTCCTGGAACATCATTTTAGTCCGATTCCCTAATCTATCAGAGGCAGCCTGAGACCTAAACTGGGAAGGAGACTTGTTTAAATGATACGAAAAGAACTACGAACCTGTTTTTTGTTTGTTTTGTTCCCCCCTTGCCCTCCATTAGACAACTGTAAAATATGATCACTATCCTTAAAGACATCATCTAATTCCTATCTGCTTAAAGCCCACTTCTTCCATAATGGTCCCTTGACTGCCATACTTTTCTCCAATACCACTTAAACTATCTTTTCCTTGTATTTATTGTGCTTTTTATGGAAGGTAATACTTCCTCTTTTAGATCTTGAACATGTTCAGGTCACCAAGCCGGCTTCAGCCTTCTTACCTCTAATTTCCCATTCTTAGCAAGGTCTGGATAACTGTCACTTTTTAAGTAAGCCTTACAGTCAGGTAAGTTGGGTTCGAAAATGCTTGCTCCTTTGTGAGACACCTTGCCTCTACATCAGTAAAAATTCCTCAGGCCACATGAATATGGATTGTGAATTTGAGTGAGGTCAGACACTGCTTGACTACTGAATTTTGAAGGTGGGAGGCAGGGACCAACAGCAACAATTTAGGGAGTGTACGAATTGAGAAGCGAGAGAGGTGCACCGAGCCGGGCCGCGGGGGCGGGGCTGCGCAGGAGCGCGGTTGCGCAGGGGCGTGGCGCGCGGTCTGTTGCCGGAACTAGTCTGAGTCGCCCGCAGCCCCGCCCCCGCCCCCTCGGGGTGGAAACAAAGGGGGCTCGTGCTGAGCTGAGGGGGAAAGAGGCGGAGCGTCTGTTTGTCGGTCTTGCGAGCTCCTTGGCCCTCTAGGTTTGTTCCCAAGAGGGGGCGGGGCAGGGTGATCAGGAACCCAGAAGGGGGAGGTCCGTGTGCTGGGCGTCACACGGCCTAGTGCGAGGGGCGTCGCCTGCGTGCGCAGCGGAGAGCAGTGCGCCGGCGCTCGGGGAGCTGGTCCTCGAGCCCTGCGGTGGGGTGCAGCAGGCGGGGCAGCAGCCCGGCGGTTAGGGCGCGGGGCGGGGAGAGCATGGAGCCCCCGAGGCGTTAGCTGACTGTCAGCTCCGGGCGTGCAGCTGTCGTTTCCTGGCACGCTCCATCCGTGTAATGGTACCGAGAGGAAGGAAGCGCCGTGACAGCGCCTTGGTCGGAGCCCGGGTTCCGGGGGTGAGGAGGCCCGGGGACAAGGGAGCTGACGAGCTGGCCACTGGCTGGGCGAGAGGTCACAATAGGAGGCGGAGGACCCGCTGGGGGCCGCGGGAGCAACCCCGCAGGGCGGAGCCTTCCCTCGCAGGTACTGGGAGAGGCGGCAGTTGGTTCCCGCGCGAGGGCGGGACGGCCCTCGGGCCGTTGGGAGGCTTCGGTCCGCGGCCGGCGGAGGTGTGGTTGTCCGGTGTTCGCAGGGGTGCGGCAGGCCAGCGTGCTTTGTTTCCCAGGCGGTGGCGAGGAGTGGGCCCGCCAGCAGGAGCTCCAGCCAGCTGCCCCTGGCAGATGGCCTCGCTCCCTGGCTACCTCCCTGTTTGCCAAGGCGCAGGTGAAATGATGTCACCCAGGAGAACGTGGAACCAGTCGGAAGGGACCTTTCTCGCGTCCTTCTGCCACAGCGGGTTTCTGGACAGGCTGTGTTTTGTTCTCAGGGGATGAAAGTTCTTCCTTTCAGGGCTGAAGAATGAGAGAGGTTGGTTTTGAACCGAGAGTTTTTCAGATTATTGAGGGCTAAAAAATAAAGTTTACATTTTCGTGTGTAAGACTTGAAAGGGACCTCGCTTTTTCTTTGTGCTGCAAAAATGATGTACGTATACCGTTACTCGGTAGAAGTTAGATAGGCTAATTCTTCCATCATAAATAGAAATATGAATACGTAACATGTAACTATTGCTAAAATCATATGAATGGCGTTTTTCTCTTAAGGAGGCGCACTTAATGTAGGAAAATTTAAGTCTATGTCTTTTAGAGCCTATTTGGCCCTGATCGCAGTGTGGTTAACACATCACAGAATCCCTTTAACTAGCAAGCAGTCCTGGTAAATAGGCTTAAATTTCTTTTAATCCATTCACACAGTTTTTATGAAAACAATAAGGATCTTGGGACAGTTGGAATCAAGGTAAAATGATTCCTGTTTTGGAGAATGTGGCAATAAAGCTGGGACGTACTTGCAATTAAAAGATGAAATTAATAACTGGATTTTCCCCTTTCTCCAGATTTTGCTGGCTTAATAAACTCACTAGCATAATATCTTTCATTTTTTGAAAACCTATGAAACCTTCAATCTATTTATTGTAAGGCTTTGATTAAGTTGATTTTGATCGTTTTCTGTAATGCCTATTTCTAAGAGAATTTGTGGCTTTTAGAATCTGTAGTTGAGTCACTTTTGCCAACAGACTAGCCATTTGGGTCTTGGGTCTTCATCTGTAAAATATGAGAGTTTATTTTAAATGATTTTTGTAGTGTATCTACCTTTGATATCTTTTGTGATTCTAGGAGGAGGTAGTTTGTGATTCTGTATTTGTTGAAGTTTATATACGTACTTATTTGTTTTTAAAATGAAGTTAAGTTAGCGAGTGTTAATCTGAATAAAAATTGGGAATTGACTAGAGTAGCTTGAGTTTTGATGAAGGGTAGACAGAGCATGTTAGATATAACTAAATCTGATAGCATCATAATGTAGAGTGTTGGTTCTATTGTCTCTCTGCCAACAGCTCTGGGTCAGACTTTTAGTAACATTTTATTTGTGCTCACTTTTTTCCTTTTTTCCAAGGCCATGGGTGGGAAGCATGGCTAAAAAATCCTTAGGCAAAAATCTCCAAAATGATTGATCAGCATGGAAAGAATATTGATCAAGATTATCTTTGTCTTCTATTTCCAGTCTATTCTATCTATTCTTCTCTGTTTGTGCTGCCCCAATTTTGTTTAGGCCACCACCATTATGTAATCCATTTTGCTGGAAAGATAGTTCTTCATTAGTCCTGTGATTGTTCTGTACTGTCTGGGTCTACTTACTGGTTTTCTGGTTATTTTCCTATTGCCTCTGTTCATTTTCACTTCTGTGCTACTTCGGATAATTCATGGCTTTATTTGAGAGTGTACAGATTGTAAATACACATTTGAATCCAGTAGGTCTAGTTCATTCAGCAAATGTTAAATTCCTATATGTGATATTGTCTATCTGGAGGAGATAAAGCGAACATATAATAAGTTAGTGAAAATTTTGAGCAAATTGATGAAGAGGGGCTATGTTTACATGTATACAGTCACACACACACACACACACACACACACACACAGATATCTTTTCATACTCCTTTTTTTTAAAGGATTTAAACACTTTATCTTCTCTCTCTATTTAAATACTTTCCTCTAACCCCTTTTGTTAGGGAGCCCTATTATCTTCATTTATAATTTCTGTTGAATTGCTTTACTAGACTGAATTTCTTTGAGGGCAAGGACTGTTTCTTTTTTCCCATTGTATCCACAGCATCTAACACATGGTAGATATGCAATAAATATTTGAATTAATATGATTTTTATTTAATAACAATCATAAAGATCTTAGTCACACTTCAGCTTTTCAAATACATACACAGTTTTTGTATTGATTTGGACTAGTCATGGTCTGGACTTTTTCCAAATCCATGTAATTCTTAGAGCAGTAGTTCTCAACCTTTCTAATGCCGCGACCCTTTAATACAGTTCCTCATGTTGTGGTGACCCCCAACCATAAAATTATTTTCGTTGCTACTTCGTAACTGTAATTTTGCTACTGTTCATGAATCGCAATGTAAATATCTGTGTTTTCCAACTCACAGGTTGAGAACCGCTAGCAGGGTCGTTCGTCTAAGACCTTCGGAAAACCAGATATTTACATTGCGATTCATGAACAGTAGCAAAATTACAGTTACGAAGTAGCAACGAAAATAATTTTATGGTTGGGGGTCACCACAACATGAGGAACTGTATTAAAGGGTCGCGGCATTAGAAAGGTTGAGAACCACTGTCTTAGCGCTAAATCTTTAAGAGAGAGCAGATTACTAAAAGGTTACCAGCCCAAGTAAAATTATTTTGGACACATTTCCTTGAGGAAAGAATAATCTTTGTACAGGCAAGTCTGGATTTGTGGGAGGGAAGGAAAGAAACAATTTATTAAAAGAATGTGTAACCCTTATTTTTTCCTAATCTTTATGTCTACCTTCTCAATGCATGTAATATGCCTGCTTTCCCCCCTCTTTATTAATTTATGGGACTGTCGAGTGGGAGAAAGAGTAGAATGGAGCCTTCCCACTACTTTCACCAATCCTGGCTCTGCTCTGCCTCCAGAAAGACATAGACCCTTAACTCAAGAATGGGAATATTGTAGTAGTTTGTTTTTAAAAAGGATCGCCCCAGTGCTGGTGGAGAGCAGTGATTCCCTCCCACCACCTACCCTGTAAGTAGAACCAGTCCTTACATGATTCAGTGACTGCATAATAATCCACGAAGCACAAATACCATACTCTTATTTAGCAAATAACTTACATGTTAAACATTTAGGTTACTTCTAGTTCCCTTTTAAATTGTTGATATTAATGTGCTGTGATAAACATGTTTTACATACGGTTTTTCCCATGTGTTAGAGTATAATCTGAGAATTTATCAGAGGAAAATTATTGCTTCAGGCTTTTGAATTGTTAATGAAATCTACCTGATAAATTTCCAAGTGATTAACATTTGCCACCCTGGAAACAGTGAGACTATTTGGATAATTTGAATTTGACCTTTGCATTTTTAGATCCCCATACCTGGACCTTTCAGAGTAAGTAAGAGACTTGGAGTCAACATTAAAAAAGACTTCATCTTTTGTTTTGTTTTTCCCTTCTTCTATTAGGCTAAGATTTGAGTGCTGCTGACTAGTTGGTATTATAGCAAGTAATAGTGAACAGTTTTTTTTTCCTCTAGAGATTTAATGTGGCTATTTTGGAGAAGGCTTTTAGGGCTTTAAGCAATTTATTGTGTAGAAAGCACATTACTTAATATACCTGCACATTCTGTGTCTCACCTTTATGAGAAAAATGTAAATGAATGAAGAAGCAAGCTGTATTCACAAGCTATTTTGAAGGAAGCAAGTTCTGGCACAATATCTGGACCTAACTTCTGTGTTATTTTTAGCACAATAACTGATGATAATTACTACACCCTCCAAGACAAAGGTTATATTCTTGATTATATTATAGTTACCAAGACAGGGAAAAGCCATATTAAAAGATAAACAAAAGGTGTCTTAAAATAGTAATGTGTTGGTACTCAAAAGGTTAAATTATTTTAAGTAACTTCGTTTTGTGAAGGATTGCTTTTCTCAGTTATGCTGGGTGGATTAATCATACAATTAGCTATCTCTGTATAAAAGCCTAATATGCAAATTGTTCCCTCAGGAGTTCAACCAGGAGTTCAGTTTCTCACTGTGACATGTGTTGATCACCAGGGGGTGGCGCAAAGCAAAGGGAGGCCCCAGCCAGGCCTAGGGACCCTATCTGTGCACAAATTTCATGCACCGGACCTCTCATATTTAAATATGTAAACATTAAATATGAGAAGTGTGAGTTGCAGGTTTAATCCCATCTCAGGGATGTTTTCATGGCATGAATTTTTAAATATAAGTTGCATTCTGGAGAAGGTTAAAGTTATCATGTCCTTGTAATATTCAACACTTGCATGTTAGAGAAAAATAAAATTGTATCAATTTTCAGATATAGTATAACCTCAGTAATTTTTACTGAGGGAGAATTAGAGCAGTAATGGAAATTTATGTCAGAAACAATGTAGAAGGAAACAAAAGAAGAGTGTTACTTTTAAAATTCTTAAACTACAGGGTGGTTTTGTGAGCTCAGTATGAACCTTAGAGGAAATAGACTTGCCTTTAAATTTTAGCTCTTAATATTTATGTGTGGCTTTAAGCAAACCAACTAATCCTGACTTGCAGTGTGTAAAAAGATCAGAGTCCAGTTTATTTGAAGTTAGTTATTACAAGATTAAGATTTTTAAAACTGTTTATTGCTTTAAGATGTATTAATTTATATATTTCATAATCAAATTAATAGCTAAAATTCCAGAGAAGAAAACTTGCTTTGAGTGTGGTACAATAATTTATATGTATACAACTTATATTTATATGTATATGTGGTACAACAATTTATATGCATATGAAGCTAACATATATATAGTGTTAGTTTCCTGTTGTGTAATAAATTACCACACATTTGATAGCTTAAAACACAAATTTGTTATTTTTACAATTTCCCTGGATCAGGAGTCCTAGTATGGGTTAGCTGTGGGGCTCTCTGTTTAAGGTCTTACCTGAGGGGAGCTGTGATTTCATCAGAGACTCATGTCCTTTTCCATGCTTACTGGTTGTTGGCATAACATGGTTCTTGTGATTTTTCTTGCTAGCTTCTTGGTGACCCTTCTCAGCTCCTGACCTATTAGGTCTCTTTCCCATGGCCCTCTTAATATGCGTTCTCACAACATAGCAGCTTATTTTATGGGTTTGACAGCAGAATCTCTTCAGGAAGGGTTCTGTTCCTCTTTTAAGGGCTTTCTTTGATTAAGTCAGGCCTACCCATGATAATCTACCCTTTGTGATTGATTAAATGAAACCAACCGACTTGGAATTTTAATTATATCTGAAAATCCCTTCATCAGTGTGAAGGAGTTTGTATCCTTTAGGTCATGTGATTTAACCTACTCATGGGAATAAAATTCACTGTATTTATAGTCCTACCCATACACCAGAGGTGGGAGTCTTGGAGGCCATCTTAGAATTCTACCTGCTCCCCAACACACACACACGATTGTGCCTGATTTTATCTTATCCAGTAGGAGCATCTGTTTCTTTTTGTTTTTCAAACCCGTCTATAATTTTTGTCCCAGATCTGTATTAACTATAGGAATTGAATATAGTTTTTCTCCATTGTATTGTTTGTCCTCCCTTTTTATAGACAAACTAGAGGCCCAGTGCACACATTCGTGCACCATTGAGGTCCCTTGGCCTGGCCTGCGCCCTCTCCCAATCCAGGACCACTCGGGGGATGTCGGAGAGCTAGTTTTGACCCGATCCCCACAGGCCAGGCCAAGGGATCCCACTGATACACAAATCTGTGCACTGGGCCTCTAGTATCCATATAAGATCTTTGGTTAATCTCTTCCCACTTTCCCCCCTTCTGCCTTCCCTCTTGAGATTCATCAGTCTGTTCCATGTTTCAATGCCTGTGGCTTCTGCTTCTGCATTGAGCATCTGCCCCAGTCAGCTGGTCACTTAGGCTTTTACATATATATACTAGAGGCCTGCTGCACAAAGATTTGCGCAATAGACCTTTCTTCCCCTGGCTGCCGGCACCAGTTTTTCTCCAACACCCGGGACCCAGGCCTTCGCTCTGTCTGGAGCCTTCAGTCTTGGCTCCAGTTGGAGTACCGCTCCTGTAGCTCCCCCAGCCCACCCCCTCATAGCAGGTGTCCCACCCCACCTGGCTGCTACTCTGCACCTGCATGCATGCTGCCCAGAGGCCCGGAGTGGCTGGGGGGGCATGGCCGCTGCCATCTTTGTTGGGTTAATTTGCATACTGATGGGTGGGCATTGCAAAGTGATGGTCAATTTGCATATTTCTCTTTTATTAGTGTAGATAGAACTTCTGACCAAAAGATATTGCGGATAGGAGAGGACTATGCTTTAAAGTTATTAACTGTGGCTCTAGTGGCCAGGGTTTGCCAGTTTCAGTTTTCAAAGGAACAAGAATTAAGGCAAGGAAACCTGATTCTCTGATTCTGTTTTCACAGCCAGCTACTTGAAGGAACAGTTTGTAAGAGTGCTATTCATACAGGATACTTTAGGTATGATAGTTGAAGGCAGATGGCCTTATTAAAGTAACTCTTCAAAGGTACTTACTTTGTAGATTATTAGCTTAAGGAGATTGCCAAAAGAATATGAAACTGACATAAAGGAACTGATTTGAAAAGAGGAGAGAATTGCTGAAGTGTTAAAAAGAATGCCTTAGATTGAGGAGTAGGGAATTCAAAATACATTTTCTCCTATGAAATTATTTCTTACTCTTACCCTCAAATAAACCAAGCTCCTACTTGTGTTCTAATTTCTTCCTGTATTACGACATTTAAAACATTATCCTGTAGTTGGCTACTTGCATCCTTTTTTATTATTATTATTAGAATAATCCTTTTGAAGGTGGGATTCATGTTTTATCTTTCTTCCTAACACAACTATGCTTATAGGTGGCAGCCAGTAACTGTTTCTTGATTCAGTAATTCATACTTCATCATAGTGGTAAAGGATATTAGCATATCAGGTTTGTAGTGCAGAGATAAGCTTTAAATTTATGTTTAAAACATTTTGTGTAGCAATGCTAATGAATTCTAAAGTTACTGCCTACAAGTGTTTTGCTTTTACTCCTATGAAGATCTTTGGAAGTAATTTTACTCTTTTTAAATTTAATAAATCTTTATTGTTCGATTATTACAATTGTTCCTCTTTTTCCCCCCATAGCTACCTTCCACCCGGTTCCCACCCCACCTTCTGCCCTTACCTCCCCCACACTGTCCTCATCCATAAGTATACAATTTTTGTCCAGTCTCTTCCCGCACTCCCCCCCCACACACACACCCTTTTCTCCCCCGAGAACTGTCAGTCCACTTCCTTTCTATCCCCCTGATTCTATTATATTCACCAGTTTATTCTGTGCATCAGATTTTTTTATTCACTTGATTTTTAGATTCACTTGTTGATGAGTATGTATTTGTTCATAATTTTTATCTTTACCTTTTCCGTCTTCTTCCTCTTCTTAAAGAATACTTTTCACCATTTCATATAATCCATGGTTTAGTGGTGATGAACTCCTTTAGCTATTTCTTATCTGTGAAGCTCTTTATCTGACCTTCAATTCTGAATGATAGCTTTGATGGGTAGAGTAAACTTGGTTGTAGGTTCTTGCTACTCATCACTTTGAATATTTCTTGCCACTCCCACCTGGCCTGCAGAGTTTCTGTTGAGAAATCAAGCTGACAATTGTATGGGTGCTCCTTTGTAGGTAATTAACTGTTTTTCTCTTGCTGCTTTTAATATTCTCTCTTGGACTTTTGCTCTTGGCATTTTAATTATAATGTGTCTTGGTGTGGTCCTCTTTGGATTCCTTTTGTTTAATGTTCTGTGTGCTTCCTGGACTTGTAAGTCTATTTCTTTCACCAGGGAGTGGGAAGTTTTCAGTCATTATTTCTTCACATAGGTTTTCAGTATCTTGCTCTCTCTCTTCTTCTGGCACCCCCATAATTCTGATGTTAGTATGCTTGAAGTTGTCCCAGGGGCTCCTTACACTATCTTCATATTTTTGGATTATTTTTTCTTTTCCAGTTGAGTGTTTTTGCTTCTTTGTATATCAAATCTTTGACTTGATTCTTACGATCCTCTAGTCTGCTGTTAGATCTCTATATAATATTTTTTATTTCAGTCAGTGTATGCTTAATTTCTAGTTGGTCCTTTTTCATATCCTCAAGGGTCTTACTAAATTTATCAGAGTTTTCTAGAAAATTCTTGAAAAATGTTATAACTGTGGTTTTGAACACTATATTCAATCATTTGCTTTCCTCCATTTCTTTCATTTGTGACCTGTTTCTTTGTCTTCACATTTTGGCTGTTTCCCTGAGTTGATAGAGAAGTGGCTTTGTGTGCTAGGTGTCCTATAGAGCCCAGTGGCTCACTCTCCCCAGTTACCTGAGGTGAATACTCTTGGTGCACCCCTTTGTGGGCTCTGTGCACAATTAGGTTGTAGTTAAGCCTTGATTGTTGTTGGTCTTACTGGGAGGAATTGACCTCCAGGCCAATTGGCTGTGAGCATCAGCTATGTATACAGTGGGAGAAATTCTGTGCTGGAGACAACCTTATGAGATAAGACTTGCAAAAGCCTCTGTGCCAGCTTGGATGGGGCAGAGTCTCAGGGCGTAGCAGACAGCATTGGTTTCCCATCAGCCCTGCCCTAATAGGCCCCTGTGTCTCAGTGTTCTATGGTAATTGCAAGCATCTCTGAGAGAAAGCCACCCTTGAGTTCTGCCTGCTGCCAGACAGTCCAGTTTCTCCCCGAATGAGTCTGGGTCCCCAAGAATCTCGCCTGGAACTGGAGTTCAGAGCATTCGGGAGCTTTTGTCTCCCTCCTGCTTGAGAAAACTAGCCGTGTACTCAGTTGCTTGGCCTCTCTGTGCACGCACCTCGGTACCCCTGCCTTCTGCAGTTCCTCTGAGTCTCAGTGTCCGTTTCTCTTTCCTGACAGTCCAATTTCACCCCCTATGAGTCTGGGTCCCCAGAGTCTCTCCCAAAGCTTTTGTCTTCCTCCTGCTTGAGAAAGCCAGCCATGCACTCAGTTGCCAGTCCTCTCCATGCACATGTCTCAGTACCTCTGCCTCCTGCAGATCTCTGAGTCTCAGTGTACTTTTCTCTTTCCTTCTAGTTGTAGAATTTCCACTCAGCCAGCCTTCCTGGGGTTCTGGATGATGTCCGTTTTGTCTTTTAGTTGTAGTTTTGAAATTAATTTGTGAGGCAGCAGTTTTAGGTGTTAACCTGTGCTGCCATCTTGGTTTCTCTCAGTAATTTTACTCTTAACCAACAGGCATGGTTATCTATTTACCAGGCTGATAGCAAACCAGAAACAAAAATCTATAAAAGGACCAAGTATGTTGATTATAGCAGTATTTTTAATAGCTAGCAAGCCACGTCGTGATCTTTTTCTGCCTTGCTCTATAGCTACTTCCTTACTGACCAGCCATACTGAACGTTTTGTAGTTTCCTGACTGTCGCTTGCTAGTTATCCTTTCATAGCACCTGATACCTACCATTATCAGAGAAAGTTGATACTCTTTATATTGTACAGTAATTTGCTTTATTTTCATAGCATACACTTCTTGAGGTAAACCATGCCTCTTTTTGGTTTATTGCCTGTCACAGAATACTTACGTAAGGGAATGAATGAGAACAGTGAAGAAGATCTAAAAACACATGGTCTTCTGTGTAGGGTCAGGCAGATCCACAAACCCTCACTTCTAATGGAGAAGGAAGTTCACAGCACAGTGGAACAGCTGATACGATGTTCATGATTTAAAATGCTACAGATTAAGTGTATTTACATGTGAATCTGAGAGGATTAACCTGAAATCCAGTTATGAATTTAAAACATGGAGTCATTTACTTTGGGGCTTATGATCTGGCCTTTTATTCCTTAGGAAAGTTGCTAGGTTTGTGTTGAATAGAGGTGAGATTACCATGGTCTTGTTTTTTATGCTTATGATCTCTCTAGAAGTTTTGCCACAGATGAACTGTAATTATTTGTCGTCTTTTGCACATTCATTTGGAAGTTTAAAAAATAAAATGAGAAAATATATTGATCTTACTTCAGGTGGACACTTATCTTCCAGTATATAAGATACAATTTTTTACATCAGTTTTTCTTAGCATAAAGTCTTGTCTGTATCTTTAGGATTTCAGAATTAAGACCAACAGAAAAGATAATAGAAATCATATGGGAAAAATAGGAAGGAGTCTGTGTTCTTGAGCAGTGCTGTTTTGCCTTAAAAAGTTTTTGTAAGAGAAATCCATTGCCAGAGGCAACCTTTGCTGACCTTAGCATTTGCTTTGATGTTTAAGGTTAATTTTTAATTTTGTTCCAGTCTCTGCTAAATCAGATACCTAGAAAATCCAGACTATCCTTCATTGGCATGATTCTCCACATTGGTGCAGCTAGCCATGAACTATCCTTTTCTTCTCCCTCTTTTTCCCAGATATCTCCCGGGGCCAATTCAGCACCTCTACCTGGCCATCCTAACAAGGTGATTTGTGAAAGGGTGAGACTTCAGAGCCTGTTCCCTCTCCTCCCAAGTGATCAGAACACTACCGTTCAAGAGGATGCTCACTTCAAAGCTTTCTTCCAGGTTCTTATATATTTACCCTTTCCCTACATAGGGCTGAAAATCACAGATAACATTTTAGGTTGTTTCTAGGAAGGCTTGAAATAAAATTCTCAGTGTCTTCCCTCTTCTTATTTTCTGTTCTATGTGGGAATAAGTATTCTTCTTAGAGGACTTCTTTAATATAAAATTTTCAGCCTGCTTTTCTGAAGAATATTTGTCTTCTCTTGAACTGCTGTTTATTTTTTGACCATTTATATTCTTATTTTTTTATTTTTTGGTCTTAATTACTTGTCCTAATAGGCCAAATTCTGTAGGCTAATAGAAAATATGTCAGAATATATGAAATTGTGTAGGCAAGGGAAAATGGAAGCATATAATATTTTTTTAAAGCTGTCACTAATTTGCTCAGTGCTCAGAGTTATATAGTAATGAATATTTCAGAAAGAGAACATTGTTAGTTGCCATCAGTGAGTTTTGATACCTGTGGGAAAAACATGATTTAAAATTTTGTAACATATTAAATGAAAATGAGATGTGAATGGATTGAAATCATTATGTTATTAATAAGATTACTAATGTGTGCTCATATATATATGCTCATTAACTACTAAACTTTTAATCCATTCATCCATAGGTACCACAAAGGAAACTCAGTTACAGACTTGCTTCTTGGTTGCTAAGGTTTTGCCCATGTTACATATTTGTGCATGTATATATAAACGTACTGAGGTAGTGAGAGTTGCTAATAAGGCTAGAAGTTTTACATAGAGCCAGCTCATTTTCTTTTTGTGTGGAAGTGACAGGTTGCAGCTTGGGAGTAGTTTTCAAAGTGTGTGAAACATTAAATTGAAGATGTTGAATTTCTGAGGCTAGCTGTGTAAGTGATTCAGGATTCTTGTATCTGATACTCTATGTTGGAATTTGTGCCAAGTTCTCTGCTTTGCATGTATTATCTCATTTTGTTTTTAACCCTCATAATAAACTAATTATGGATGGTTTTTCTAGATGAAAAAATAGGCTTGGAAAAGATGCCCAATTACATAGCTAGTTATAGGCAGAGCAGAGACTCAAATCCAACTTTTTCTGTTTCTTATCTACTATATTTGCCTACTTACTGCCCATTAGGTATCAATAAGTATTTCTTTAAACACAATGCAGTTCATGTTAAGAGATACAGTTTTCTGTATTGAATTGAATGGCGTATTGAATGCCATTTTTTTAATTAAAAATACATTTTATTGATTTTTTACAGAGGGAAAGGGAGTGGGATAGAGAGTTAGAAACATCAATGAGAGAGAAACATTGAACAGCTGCCTCCTCTACATCCCCCACTGGGGATTGCCTACAACCAAGGTACATGCCCTTGACCGAAATCGAACCTAGGACCCCTCAGTCCGCAGGCCAAAGCTCTATCCACTGAGCCAAACCAGTTTTGGTTTGAATGCCATTTATGATGTGGCATTAGCCTGTGATATCTTGATATTTAGTAGTAGACCAGTAAGGGAAAAGTGACTATTATACCTTCGCTGCTGCCACCGAAAATACAGTTATGTGATGTTTTCTGTGTTCTTTATATTTTGAGTCGACTTCAGACTTTAACTCAACATTCACTTTAATTTAAACTCAGAGAAATGCCAACTGCAATAGAATTACACCCATTTTTTAAAAGTAAAACAGGACTTAGAGCTGATTCAATTTAGGTGTTGCAAAAAAGGTGAAAGATACTGTTATTTTTAGTCCTAATTTAACTTATATCTTATTTTTCTCTAATTTGAGAACAAGGCCCCCAGTGACTTTGTCCCTAAAGGAGACTGTCTTGGAGATTTTCTTTGCCCATTTTTTGCCCTCCCACTGTTCTGCGTGAAGCAAAGGAGCATATCCTTCTCACATATCCTTTGAGATACTGTCAGATACCTTCAACTAATTTATTACCAAAATTAGGTGTGGTTTTTTTGTTCTGATTATTCTGCTCATCCTTATAAAACTTGGTTGCCACGTATAAAAAAGACCCTACTGAGCTATATCCTGTCCTCAGAAAATTTAATGTGTTCATGTTTTCTTACTCTGAGCTTTTCCCCCAAGTTCCTTCCCTCCCAACTCTTTCTACCTTTCCTTCTCTTTGGAATACTTTGTTTTAAACAGGTTCACCTACCTCCTCTTCTTCTCTCCCCCCCCCCTCCCCTTAAAGCACCTCTCTACTTCCTTACCTTAGCTGAAACTAGTATCTTTTTTAGGACATCATTTTCCCTGCAGCCTTCTCTGGGGAAAAAGAAATTACTGATTTTTCCCATTCCAAGCATGGGTTTAGGTATGTGGCTAATAATTGAAATGGTAACAATGGAGAAGGAGTGTTGATATTCTCCTGGATCCAGTTTTCCAACCCGTTTTTGAACAAAAAGCTTGTCTTGTTTTTTATCTCTTTTTGTCATTCATCTTCACAGTTTTATCAGTTTTGTCACTGTCCTTGTTAGCTTCTTTTTTACTTGTTTGCTTTATATTGAATTACTTCTAGTAAATGCCTTTCTAATTTTGCATGCTTTTCTAATTTTTAAAATTATGAAATATTTTATATATGCAAGCTATAAAGTATATGGTAAACATAATTATACATAATTAAAGTATGTATAATTTAAAAAAGCACACATAACACCATCCAGCTTAGGACTCAACTACAAATATTTTTGAAGTCTGTAAGTTATCTTGCATGTTACCATCTGCTGTCCCATATTGTGCCTTGTTCAAACCTCTGCTGAGTTTTGTGTTAAGTAGCCCTTTGCTTTCCTATATGACCTTACCACAATACTATATACTATTTAGTTTCCAAATTTAATATAAAGGGTATCATACATTGTATATTTTTGTCATTTTGAGATTCACCCATATTGATGTGTGTGGCTGTGTTGATGGATTAGTTTCCTTCTTTTTGTATTCCATTTGTTATATAACTATTCTATAGTGTATGCCCTCTTTTTGATGAATATTGGGGTAGTTTTCAGTTTTTTACCATTATTAAAAGTGATGCTGCCATGAATGTGATTGTATGTTTCCTGACGTGCATTTAGTTGGTCTGTTAATTCTTCTGTAAAAGGGATAACTTTGTATTTATTGCTGAGGGTTTTCTTACAAAAGTGGTGCATTTCCTTTTCTATAAAAAAATAAGCTATATTTAAAATTAAAATCGAAGTGTCTCATAATTAGAAAAATATTTTTAAGTTGATGTATAATTGATATACAGTAAAACTTAACCTTTTAGTGCAGAGGTCTGTGAATTATAACAAATTAGAGGCCTAGTGAATGGATTTGTGCACTGGTAGGGGGCATGGCCTGCAGGGATCGGTCTGCTATGGGAACACTGCTCATCCCACTTAGCTGAGCAGCGCTTCCACTGTGGGAGTGCACTGACCACCAGGGGACAGCACATGTGTTGAGCGTCTGCCCCTTGGTCATCAGTGCACATTATAGCGCACTGGTCGTCCTGGTCATTCCACTGTTCAGTTGTTGGGTGTGTGTGTGTATGCTTATGGATTATAGAACCACCACAATCAAGATGTAGAATAGTTTCATCACCCCCCAAAATTTCATTTCTTTGTTATCAATCCCTTACAGTTTTACAAATTAACAGTTTCTGTATTACCATCCAATTTAACAATTGTGATTGAAGATAGTATGCTTTCATGAAATAATCAGGTACATTGTGGAAATTTTGTTTGGCACAGTCCTTAAATTCAGAAATGTGTGTGTATGTGTGTATTTTAATGACAAGCTATGTAATTACTTTTTTGTAAAGTTACTGAAGTTAACTAGGTGATTGAAATTTTGACAATTTATACATATGAAGAAATAAATTATCCTATCTAATAAAGAGGGAATATGCTAATTGACCATCACACCCTTTACAAGATGGCGGCACCCAGTCCCCTCAGCCTGCCTCATCCAGCCTCACTCTCCCAGTCCCCTCAGTCCCCCATCCCCTCAGCCCCACAGGGGAAAGCACTTGGGAGCAATCTGGCCAGCAGGGGAGCAGTTAGGCTTCAATCAGGTTGGCAGGGGAGTGGTTAGGGGCAATCAGGCAGGCAGGAAGGTAAGTGGCTAGGAGCCAGCAATCCTGGATTGTGAGAGGGATGGGCCTCAACTGGCAGTCGAACATCCCCCAAGGGGTCTGCTGCAGGCTGGGCTAAGGGACACCACCAAGTCTCTAGTTGACTTAATAAAAATCCAACCAAAATATTAGAAATTTCCAAGACCGTTTTGGCTCAGTGGATAGAGTGTCAGCCTTCGGACTGAAAGGTCCCAGGTTCGATTCCTGTGAAGACCATGTACCTTGGTTGCAGGCACATCCCCAGTAGGGGGTGTGCAGGAGGCAGCTGATTGATGTTTCTAGCTCTTGTCCCTCTCCCTTCCTCTCTGTAAAAAAACAATAAAATATATTCTTAAAAAAATAATAAATAATAATAATATTAGAAATTTTTGATTTTAGAACTTAACAGAGTTATCCTTAAATTCATAAGGAAGATTATCAAAGAAATAGCTTCACATTGGTGAAATTTTAACTGTTGTTAAATTCAGTGGATATTTTTTAGCCCTGATTCTACATGACATCTCAGTTGAATTTTTCTACCTCCTATTCAACTGGCTTCCAGCACCATATTGCACACTCCTCTCATCAACTAATTACTTGGAGTTTTCCAAGGTTTAGTATGGGCCTCTGTTTCACTGTATAAACTGTTTTGGGCAACTTTGTTTATGCCTGAAGCTTCATTAACCTACCATCTATCTATATAATAAAAACCTAAATTTATATTTCTAGTCTATGAGTTTTAGCTGTCAGCAAAACAATTCCACATTGTTATATCAGAGAAATCTCTTGATTTCGGGTTGTTCTTAATATTGTTTCTGTTTTCATTGGTTTATGCTTGTGCTTTATTTTTTATTTTATGTTCACAGCTTAAAATTATAGTTACAGATTCATGGTGTATAAAATATAGTGCTTCAGTGAAACTACATATAGTTGAACTTTGAACAACATGTGGGTTAGGGATGCCGACTCTTTTAACACAGTCAAAAATTCTCCTGTAAATTTTGATTCCCCCCCCCAAAAAAAATTTAAGTTGTCTCTCAGTGTCTCCAAGGAATTGATTCTAAAATTGCTGCATATACCAAAATTCATAGGTGGTACATCTCCTGTATAAAATGGCATAGATAAGTGCACACAGTCAGTTCTTTGCATTTGCGGACTTCCAATCATATATCAAAAGCAGTAGAGGTGTTCTAAAAAAGTCTGGTATAAGTGTACTCACACAGTTTTAAACTTGTGTTGTTCAAGGGACAACTGCTTTTCTCATCCACAGCTGGGAATCTATGTGAAGGGCTTGAATTTATACACAGTGGGTCAGTGTCCCTTTTCCTTGAGTTCAAGGGTCATCTACATATATATGTGAGTGTATATATGTGTGTGTGGTGGTGGTGGGGGGGCGGCATGTATTTTAAATGAGTTTTTTTCCATAGCATTTAGCATTTAATAATCTCTGATTAGCTTTTTCGGGGTCATAGAATGCATGACCAGAGTTGTTTTCAATTTTTTTGTTGTTAATCCAAGGATATTTTTTCCATTGATTTATTTTTTATTTTTTTAGAAAGAATGGAAGGGGGAAAGAGGGGTAGAGTGAGAGAGACAGAGACAGACACATCAGTGTGAGAGAGACATATTGATTGGTTGCCTGTGTGCACTCAACTGGGCCCAGGGATTGAACCTGCAACCCACGTATGTGCCCTTGACTGGGAATTGAACATACGACCCTCTGGTGGTTGGGTCGATGCTCTAACCATTGACCAATATAGGCCAAGGCTGTTTTCACTTTTAACAATGATTTGGTATTAATAGAGGTATAGCCCTAGCTGATTTGGTTCAGTGGATAGAGCGTTGGCCTGTGAACTGAAGGATCCTGGGATCGATTCCAGTCAAGGGCACATGCCCTGATTGTGGGCTAGAAACCCAATATGGGGTGTGCAGGAGGCAGCCAATCAATGGTTCTCTCTCCTTATGTTTCTATTCTCCCTCTCTCTTCCTCTCTGAAATCAATAAAAATATATTTTAAAAAAGAAGAGGTATAATCCTATACTCATTTTATCAGGTGCTAAAATACTAAGTCTAAAAACTAGCTATAGCTAATTTTTCTTTTGTTCTTCCTTCATCTCTCTCTTCTCTCCCTTGATCCGTAAACCTGCACCTGAATTCTCTACTGTTATATTGCTATAGTACTCTACCAATATAGACATCAGTAGCAAATATTACCTGGGATCATGTTAAAAATGCAAATTATTGGGCCCCCATTCAAATTTTCTGAATCAGATTGTAGAGTGAACCTAACAGTCTGGCATTTTTTTGACCCATAAAAGTTTAAGAACCACTGGCTTAAGTTAGCAATTTTCAACCCTTTTCATCTCATAGCACACATAAACTAGTGATTAAATTTCTGTGGCACAAAATATATATATTTGCCAATATGACAGAAAATAGGTATAATTTTTATTAATTGATACCAGATAGCTATTGTGTTGATTGTTGTCTTTTTTAGGGCAAGTTCTAGCAGGGGAGCTACTCATAAAGCCTTGATCAAAGACTGGTCCTCTCCTGTGGGAGGAAGGTCGTCCTCTTAAGCAGAACATGCAGCTTTGGGAGGGACACACCATATATCGGTAAAGGAGTAGGGGGAAACTCATATAATCAACTGAATCAACCCTGGTGACCAGTGGGTGACATGTCGCAGC